>CM055840.1:33588963-34188963 GCA_029490765.1 Euthynnus affinis
TGGTTCTAACAGTTATCAGCACTTTTACTTTTTATACTGCCTGATCTACATGGACGTGACAAATGGATCATGAGTCATGGAGATCTTTTTTTATACCTGATCTGGCTGTCATGAAGTAGCTGAGAGTGGATCAGTGTTTAAGCTCTGAGGCTGCAGTTCATTATTGTTCATGTCTGGTTTATGGTTGGAACCTTTTGCACCACCAGCAGCAGCAGCAACACCTGTGAGACTAATCGGCAAAGTTTTCCTTCAAAAAGTCGAAGAGACATAAAATTAGTTGAGCGAAGAGCAGCTTTATGTCTCCATTCAACAGAGACAGAAGCTGGAATGAGCTAGAGCTTTGGAGCATGATATTGTGTATTGTTTTTTGGTTGTATATTTGTTGTGTGTTTTTGACAGAGAGACGTCATAGTTCACACTCACACACAAACACACACGATGAACAGGACAAGCGTGACACATAGAAGACAGATCCGTCTTCACAGAGAAAATAGAGATACAGAGAGATGGAAGAGGCGTTCACATGAAAGAGACACATGTGGCTTCTGGCTGCAGCTGCTGTGTCACTGAAGGGTTTGTGGCTCATATATGCGACAGTATTAGTTTACTGTAAAAAGCAGGAAAGCATTAGAGAAACACATTTGAACACATCAAGAGTGATGACTCATTTAGTTTTTGTCATGTTTGTCAGCTGATGGAGGATTTTCTGTTTGTTTATGTATCAATTCCTTTCTTAAAACTGAGTTAATAAACCAGGATTTTGCTTTTTTTTTTTTTGCTCTCCTGTACTAGAATATATCTTAATACCTCAATAACAGTCACTTCTGGGACTCTCTGCGCACCTCGCTATGTAACCCTGTGCACACTTGATGGATGAACCAGTCATCCATCTGGCAGCTCCAGAGAGGAAGAAGAACTGCTGCTACCTCTTGAAACAATGTTTGGAGTCAGTTTAAGACAATTATTCACTCAGAGAGAACCAGATTTTGAATGTTCTAGCTGCTGCAGATGGAAGTGGGAGCAACAGAAAACACGAGTAATTAAAGTGAACGGGTTGAATCATATCTTTGTTTCTTTTATTTCTATCTGTAGGAGAGAGAACTCTACGCTGCTCTCCGAGGGAAATTTCATGGCGTCATCTAACGTAGGAGAGAGAATCATCATCTTCTTTTTCTCTCCCACCTCTTTCCTGTGTGTGGGCATTGCTCTGTCTCTCTAACTCTCCATCACCCCCTCCTCTCTTTTCTCTCGCTCTCTCTCTCTCTCACACACACACACACGCACACACACACACACACACACACACACACACACACACTTGTAGGCTTGTTAATATAGAAGGAATGTAGTAAACTCATGGGGACTCCCCTAATAGAATCTGCTGTGAAGAATATTCGAGAAGTGGATTTATAATAACAATAACAAGAAGAACACACGTAGATGTTCATGCATGAGTGTGTGTGTGTGGGTGTGTGTGTGTACATAGCACACAGGCCATTAATGTAAATGAGAAGTGGAAAAGAAAAGAAACAAAACTAAACAAAAGACAAGAAATTAGAAGTGAAGAGAGCCTCATCTAATCTTAGAGAATGAGGGGTATCGTGGGGATGGAGAGCGTGTTTTGCGCAGCAGGCCCACCCGGGTTACACAGAAATGTAATTGGCACCAAAACGGCAGCGAGCAGCAGGGGTTACAGCTGGTGCATATGCCTGCAAGCTAAAAAACACAGGACATAACCGGCATAAAACCACATACTGAGAGCTCTCATAAGCACAAAGAATTATAAATGGGTTTGGATCAGAAATGAAGTGCTGGGAATTTATCAGGAACACCTTTGATCGGCTATAATACGACAATATTTCTCAGTGAGACTGACACACACACACACACGACATGACTGCAAAACCTCACACCAACAAGTGCAGAGGTGGGAGGGCAGAAGTACAAGTGACTGAACAGCAGAGTCGCATGTAATATTGAAAATATGAGTATAAAACACAGTTTACAAGGTGCAGGGGAAAACCGAGGAGGAGGAGGAGGGATCATAACAGACATTATCTGACTTGTTGTTCAGCAGAGGGACCTCACCCTTCATGTTTCAGTCCAGCATGTCTTACATCATCATGCTGTAATGTTATTCAATGAAACCAAAATCTCAACCAACCACCAGTCAGAAAATCCTTCCTTATAACACCTGGAAGCAAAAATAGAGTAGATATTGAATTTTATTTATTTGTTTTCCCACCAACCTGATTTTAGCAAACTAACTAAACTGCACTATCGATGATAGAAACATCTGTACTGAAGAACCTGAAGGACCTGTGGTGTTTAATCAAACCATGAGAGGAATCATTAAAGAGATTAAAACTGCAAAGAATCATCTATCGACTGGTCATTTTTTGAGGATGTGTGTGTCTGTGATGGAGAGACTGCAGACATGTTTGAGGAATGGAGGTGAACTGCAGCAGAGAAAGAAAGAAAGAAAGGTGCAACGGAATAAATGAGATGCATGATGGGAACATTCACAGCGCCTTCCACTGTGCAAACTTGCTCAGATATCCGAGCGGCGTCGTTATGGAAGTCGACAACTGAGAGAATGGTCGGGGTTGCATCCGCGACATCTGCCAACGGCTGAAACAAACAGCAGGAAGAACAAATAGAGTTTCCTGCTGGTTCCTACTGAAGGTTATCTGTGCTGCTGCAAGGCTGCGGTGGCTAAAAGACTCAAACTCACAGGAAGTTTTCTGGGTGGAAAAAAGTAGACCTACACAGGGTTTCTCCACTGTTTAGCAATGACCTTGCATGGTGATGAATATATGAAACATAACTGGTAGATATGATAAATGGTCTGCAACCAAAAGTTAACTGCAGTGATTAATGAATGAATTAATTTGAAAGCATCGTACAGCCTCCTGTCTGTATGAGAGTAACAGACTGAGAGGGAGGCGGGCTGCTCCGCTGTGTTATTAACGTCATGTCTCCAGCGGTGGAGAGCAGCCTCTCTGCTGCAGCGTTAGCTTCAGAAAGACATCGTAGTCAAAGACGTTGACGGGGCGCAGGGTTGTTGAGGTGAAACACACTGAGCACTGAGTTATTTTCTTCTTATTTTCTATTCTCAGATATATTTTCAGAACTTGAGTATGATGTACACCTTGTTTTCAAAGTGTTTAATGTCGTGAGTTGAATTGGTGAAGTGCTTGTTATTTGCCAACTGCCACTAAATGTAGCTGAAGAAGGATCGGGCTGAAAATCTCTGGAGCTGTGCTAAAGGCTTACATATGAGGTCATGACACTCTTTCCACTTTTTTATTGCATTACATTTAACTTTTCATTTTCAGGTTTTCCCTGCTGAAAACTCAACTGGCTCTACAGAACACAGGTAAAAGGGTAAAAGGTAAGATGACAGAAACAGATAAAACTACAAAAACCATCCTGCTTTACTCAGGTCACACTTCCATGTCGACCTTTTTCACAGCAGATATGTTCACATGTCAAAGCAGGAAAAACACAGATACAATTAATAACATTAACAATGGCTGATTCCCATTTAATGTTCATGACCCTGGTACAGTCCATGTAGTGGTCCTTGGACACTTGACTAGAACTGAGCCATTGTTAATGTTATCAGTTTATCTGTGTTTTTCCAGCTATGACAAGTCAAAATGTCTGATGTGGAAAAGATTCATTGTTGCTTTGACTGCTTTCTTCATTAAGGATCCACAGCTTATTAATATTAAACAGAAACGAGACAAAACAGAAAAGTGAAACAGACTCGAGGGAATAATACATCCTGTATTTAAGTGCAGCTGAAATGATTAGTCGATTAATTCATTAATTGACTGAAAGAAAAATAATCAGCTTTTTAAATGTGAGGATTTTCTGTTTTATATAAATATAAAAAATATACAATATACTGTATATTGTTAGATAAACAAATATGGTTTTGGACTGTTGGTTGGAAAAATCAAGACATTTGAAAACTCATCTTGGGTTCTGGGAAATTAACGGACTGTTTTTCATTTTTTTTTACATTTTATAGACTAAACGATTAATTGGAAAAATAATCAGGAGATCAATAAAGAAAATAATTATTAGCTGTAGCCCTGAATTTAAGAGAATATGACCTGCTGTTTTATTAATATATCTGTTTCAATAATAAAGAATTTAAGCAAATGTTGACAATAAAACAAAGTGAAACAGCTTCAACTCATTAATTTTGTTCTTTATTGAAGGTCTTCGCCTCCTGTCATACTCATTTTGTTTATAGTGGAAGGTCATAACTTTTAATATTAACATTAAATCTGAATGTTAACATTAAATAACAGGATGAAAGAAGCAACAACACACAGAAAGAATTCCGCACCAAACCACCAAAGATGCCTCGAGCCGGAGAGTGAAAGTCTCTGTGTGACAGAGTGACCTGCCCTCGATGCCGTGCTATCCTCTTCCCTGTTTGCTTCTCTTCTTTCCTCCTCCCATCTTTTTACTCCGCAATCTGTCGACTCAATCAGCCAAGCAGCAGACGAAAGGAAGGTGGGGGAGGGTGGGAGGGCGGCAGGGCAGGAGGGCGGGAGGGGGGGAGTAATGAGGTCAGTAGCACTTATCTGCAGAGGGATGAAGAGGATGCTCTGGGCGTTCACTCTCACACTTCCTTTCTGCCACTGTCTCACTCACGCTGTTCTTTAAATTCTCTTTGCCCTCCGTGCTTCCGCTCACCGTCTGTCACTTCGTGTTACGTGTCGGTGGCTATCTCTCTACAACACTTCAGTAAAGTCTTTTCATCTACTCTGTTTGATCTTTCACCACTCCTAGGTCTTTTTACTCTTCTTTTTTAGTCGTCATTAATCTTGTGACGTTCCTGAACACCACTCTGTCCCTCTCTTATCTCCCTCCATCGCTCTGATGCTGCTTCCTTCTTTTATGTCCTTTTGGCATCTTTATTTTGCTGATTCCTCATCTTATGTCTCCACCTTCACCGTCTTTCTCCACCTCACTTGCTTACTTCCTCTTCTCTCTACATCTCTTTACTGCCCTCCTCCTCCTCCTCCTCCTCTTCTGTCTTTCATCTTTGTCTTTCATCCCTCTTCAGTCCTGCTCTGCTCACTTGTCTGTTCCTCCAGACATCCTGTTGTCCAAGGTTGTGGTATATTGATTTTCAGTTGGCTCAATATAAAATGTAAATTGAAGTTGTAATTCACTAACAGGAGTTATGGGCTGTTTTCCTTACAGATGATTTGCGTCTGCTGTTTTTTTGCAGCAGTTCCTAATATTGGATATTAATTGAAGATGATCGGCGCCTTTAACTGATTGACTTTAAGTGAAAACTCCTTCTGGACTGTCTCTTCAATTATCTCCTCCCTCTCTTTATCCAACCAGCTGTCGAGTGGATTTTAGTCAAACTTTTAAAATGTCACATAAAAATGAAATGTGAATTACATGTGTTTCCACCAGCTGGTTTGAAGTGAATAAATCAAACTCTCCTAAATGTCAAAGAGCCCGTTCATGAGAACAATGGCAGGAATCTCTGCAGAGCTCACTGGACAAATTGTTGTGCTTCTTCCAGCGTATTTCACGCTTTAACCCTAAAGGAGACAATAAATATATTCTAATACAGAAAACAGCCTCATAACCAGAACAGTCACTCCAGTGACGCTCCACCATTTGATGCTTTTCATGTTCTTTGGTATTCTGAGATTCTCAGTCTATTGATTCAATGAAAAACGTGTTAAAATCACTCACATTTATGGTTATTTGGTTATAATTTGTCTAAAATCCAGTCATAATGTCAGGTGACAAGTGAATATATTTATATATCAATATTTGATATAACTGGTCAGTGTGATGAAAAATACTACATGCAGCTCATCTCACTAACTTTTAGACATTTAACATATTTAACACATTTTTAAAGGTATGAAAAGTTTTGTCTTTGCCTTTGTCTACAGTTTCTCCCTCTTTTTACCTCCTTACACTCATCTGTGTGTGTGTGTGTGTCCATAAGAACTAAAACAGTCACATGTTGGCACAATGCCCCTAATGTCTCATGGCACATGGACACACACACACACACACACACACACTCATTCAGCACCTCCCCCTCCTCCAGGCACTCACCCACACACTGCCAGATAAAAATAATGTGGGGCAGTCAGATCAGCCAGATGTTTGTCGGTACATCTTGGTGTGTTAGTGGATGTGTGTGTATGTGTGTGTGTGTGTGTGTGTTTTGTGTGCATGAAGCCAAAAGCGTCTACTGTACATGTGTGTTCATGCATAAGTAAATATGCGACTATCTTTCTATGAAAGTAAGAGCTAGTGCCCGATGTACTGCACATGCTGCACTGTCAGGTGTTGGCTCAGAGTGTGTGTGTGTGTGTGTGTGTGTGTGTGTGTGTATTTTTAATATGTATGTGTGCCTCATGGTAATAAAATGAATGAATGTTAATAGAAGATTGTGACTGTCACAGTTGAAGTTAAAGATGTGCGTCTATGTGAGCTGCAGCAGCACAGACATGTCTGTGAGTGTCACGTTGTCGTCTTGGTGTCTCTGCTCTTTAGAAGCAGGCTGTTTGTTCTGTAATGTGGCCTCGTAGCCGTCTGTGTACCAGCATTAAAGCGTACCAGTGTCCAGATGGCCAGGCTTGCTGTTCCTGCCCTGAAAGTGGAGCAGTGGGCTAAGCTTCCATTATATAGGCTTAAAACACACTAATCACCCAACGGCACTCTGCACTACTGCTGCTTTTAGAGAACGCCACCAGGATGTGTGTGTGTGTGTGTCTAATGTTAGTACCACTGTGTCTCTAGAGAGACAATCATTGACTGTTACCATGACTAGTAGAGCAGTGTGCCTGTCCCATTACTCTTAACATCTATTCATTACTAAATATTTTAGGAGCATACATGTTGCTGTGAGGAAACTTGTTAAATATAGAAGAGGGACCTTTCCACCGTTATCTTTTTCTTATTTTTTTTCAATTCCATTTAATTTTTAATCTTCTGGATCGGAATTTCATTTCTGAGATAAAAAGCCACGTTTGTGTTTTCTGGTAAATACTGATTAATTATCAGAAGACCTTTTGATGAAGAATATATTTGTTTTCTGGCGAGCGTCATTTGCTGAGTCTACTGTCAAGAAACAGGAAGCTGCTTTGACTTCAGCAGCTCTTTAGTGAAGGAAGACTCATCCCCACTGACTTCAGTCCAACACTTAAGTTTTAAAGTTATTAACTAACTGTGTGAGGTCATCTCCTCTTGGCAGCGTGTCCGCGATGGTGCACATCAATTAACACATTAATGAGCATAGCTGCAGGTCAGAGTGGAGAAACGCTGCCACGGGAAAACACCCGCTCTGCACTGCGGGCGCTGCTGGCAGAGCGAGGAGCTGCTGGCACTGCCAACCTTCATCTGCCATCCAATCCAATGTGTGAGTGTTACAGCGTGAGCGTGTGTGTGTGTGTGTGTGTGTGTGTGTGTGTGTGTGTGTGTGTGTAGGGCTTTCCCAGGTGCCAAAACCGGCCTGACATCTTGGCCTGGCGCGATGCGGCAGCTCCGCTGTGCCAGTTCGCCAATAGATCCCTCAGCTCTGAGTGCAGATGGGTCGGTATCATGTACTGTATCGCATTTGTTACAAAACAGTAAACTGCTCAGTGAGCTTCATGCAACAGTCACTCAGATTCATTCTGCAGTGAAACATACCAGAGATTTAAGAACATTTGTGTTCCAAACCCACTGTACAGTTTGTGTTTCTCCACAAAGAGAAAAACACCAGTTTGACCTTAAAATCTGCAGTAATCTGCATGCATATAGAGTTTAAATGTGATACTGAAATAAAATATATAACTAAAACAAACTAAATGTAAAATTAATATTCTGTTCTTCATATAATCACAGCAGTTTATGCCGTTCCGAGTGAAATAATTTGTCATTTCTGAACAAGAGAAATGTCTCAACTTACAATGAATATGGATTTTTTTTGCAGGGGGAACAGTCAAAAAAACTTAAACTACCCATCATACATCTGTTCTTTCTCGCTCTGTGTCTCTATCGTCACTCTCCTGATTCAGCAGGTTCAGACCTCCCAGAGTGCACTGGGGTCTGCTGATACACACAACTATACACCACAATACACCAGTCACACACGCAGAAAACAAAAAAAGCTGCTGTGACACCTCGCCAAAGACAGATGACTGTTCACACACACACACACACACACACACACACACACACACACACACACACACAGGTGGTACATGTGTCATACTGTGTAGCACCTGTCTTTGTCTCCAGTTGTTTGGGAGCTTCTACTCTACTCAGCTCTTTGTGTTTGTTCATCTGTTACCAAACTCTCACACTGGAACTCATGAACTTCTCTCCTCACATTAAAGATGCTCTAATCAGTATATTTATATTTATATTTATATTTATGAAACATGACAAAGCATAAGTAATAGTAGTAACAAACTAAGCACATTATCACTGACTCTGTCGTCTACTCAGTTCTATGGAGTGTTTTAACATAGTTTTGGTTTTTATTATACTCTCACTGCTCTTCAGTCTCGTTTCCGCAGTAACAAGCAGCTGTTTCCAGTGTTAAGCATCAAACAGCAGACAGACTAAGTGTTTAGCGGCTGTGGGGTCAGATATGTCCTTCAGGAGAATGTGGAGACCAAATCAGAGCTAAAAGGAGAGTGACTACTGGTGATTGTTAATGAACGTTACTGCTTTTCTGTGTCTGCTGGATGTGTGAAGAAACAACTGTATCAACTCTATGAAGTGTCAATGTTGTGTTTACAACTTAGTCAAAAATAATAATAAAGCAAACAAATTAAAAACTAGATTTACTACAGGAAACAGGAAACTAATCACACTAAACTGTTACAAGCTTCTTCCACTCATACATGGTGTCATACCTCTTTGACAAAACATGGCGTAAATTTCTCGGCTCAATTAGAGATTTTGTCTCTGTTGCAGTCCCGCTTGGGATTATGTATTTTTACTCTGAATGAATGTTTAATAACTCATTTTTCTGTTATTCCTTCTGCGTCTTACAGTGAAATTCGGCGAAAGCAGAAACAGACTGAATCCATTTTTAAAGTTGTCACTATTTAAATAAGTGCTCCTCCTCTGTGAGCATGTGTTCATTCATCTTCGTCTGACTGTTCTACTTTCCTGTGCCGTCCTTCTCAATTTGCTTCTTTGCTACTCTGACGTTAAAACCTTTCATCTGCACGCGGCGGATTGTTGCATGTTAGGGATTTAATAGTCTGCCGCGTCTTCTCAAGCTGTGTCATCCTAGAAAAAAAAAAAGAGCTTGGTCAGCACAGCTCAGTGTGATGTCACCTTTCATTTGTCCTTCTTCTTCCCACAAGCCACGCTGTGCTTCTTGGGAGGGGGTGGGGGAGGGTGGGGAGGGTGGGGGAGGGGGGTTGGTTGGATGGGTGTCGGGTTACACATCTCATTGATTGTGAGCAGCAAGCTTAGCGGTCACAGTTGAGTCAGCTAACACTTTGCATCAGCAACTCATCATTCATCCAGGAACATTACTCTTCAAAAGAAAGGCCAAGGCTTTAAAAAGTGAGAGCCTGGGCATAAATGATGTACTGTTCCTGTTTTATATTGTCCTTTAATGAGCTCTGAGGCCACTTCCACCTGCCCTCACAGTCATTACACTTATGGAGCGTCTAATGTTAGAGTGATGTCCGTCTAACCCAACTCTAAAATCGATATGTAGTGAAATATTCTGTGTCTACTTTGGGCTGATGGAAGTCTGACTGGCACCACACTTACAGGAAGTCGCTGCGTTTAAATCATCATTGTTTTTCCATCTGCTTTATGTTGACCAGAAGCGACCTGACAGTCCAGTCATAGCTTCTCAAACACACTGCTGTCAGCATCTCCAGCCACAGCAGATGGTGTCGTGTTTCATTATGATTCACCAGCAGAACGACGTATTAATAATGACTGATTTCAAGTTTTTGCTCCAGTTGATTCACAGGCCTGCTAAAGGACCAGTGAGCAGAGGTCACCTGGTCAAAAACGTACTACTTCTTCACACTAGGAGCTGTTATTAAAGGGAGGAAATACATTCAAGGCTTTAGCTGAGCCTGAAAGATGGTTTTTAACATTCATTCAATAAGTCAAATCTGGGATGAGGTTTGTTTTTTCCTCTTTGACTCTTCAGTGTAACGTACGTCTGTTCAGCCCGTAAAGACAAAAGCATCTGTCTGTATAGTTTTACAGTGAGAGGACGGTAATGAGGCGCCTGCAGCATAAAATATTTATTCCATGAACTTGTAATGTTTTATCTTTGGATCTAACTTCCAACATAATTGCAGTGTTTTTGTTGCTGTCATACTTTTATTTTTTAAGAGAGTAAAAGGTGATTTTTTTTTTAAATGATTTTAAGTCCTATGAAGATCCACCAAGACCTGAACCTCATTTTAGAAAACGTCTCCCTATAGATTCAATTAAAGTTGATCTACAGTCTTCCCTCCAAACTTTGGACCTCCACTCCTCTCTCTCCTTCTGTCTGCATGTTTTTATTATTACAATCTTCCAAAAGACAAACTAAACTATAATCCCACTGATGATGTTTATCTCTTAAGAAGTTACAGAGACGATTGAGTCATCTCTGCAATCCATCATCCATCTGCTCTAAACTGCTGTCAGTGCTGCTCACACACAGATTGGGCTTTATAACAATATTGTATTTTTATATTATCTTTGCATCAATATGACACAACTTGATTTGTCAAGTATTTAATTATTTAATTGAGTGGATTAGCGTACAACAGACGTTCCTTTCAGGTGTTTTTTTTTTTTAATCCATCATTACTAAGATACACAGTCAGCTTTCAGTTCAGTGGAACAAACAGATCTGCAGTAAATCTTCCTTCATCCAGGTTATAATCTTCAGTTTCCGTTCAACCTGATGTTGTTGATCCAACTTTATGGATGTTTTTACGGCTGCAGAATCATATTTGGTTGATTACAGAAAGGGAAAGATGAACAATAAGAAACACCTGTCAGTAAAGGAATATAATTCAACAGCATTACAAACTACAACCTGTAAAATATTCCACAATGCTGAATGAACACTTCTATAAAGGTTTGATTACTGAGGGGCAGTTGATATATATAATATTTATATAATATATATCCATTAGTTTTAGCTAGATGTTCCTAATAAACTGGCAACTAAGTGAATTTATTGATATCCCAACATAAAATGACATACCAATAGATGTTTAATCCATATTTCTCACCACAGCTGCAAGTAACATAAAAGCTTTGCCAACTGAAAAAAGCAACATCTGCACTACACTGTCTTTTATTCTTCCTAAGAGCACTCGACATTATAATAAACATCTATATATATATATAACATAACACACAGAGCATGGTGGGATAAACAGTAGAGCTGGGACAAATGCAGCCTGCAGCTAGCGGCAGATTCAGAGAGAATCGCCTGTCAACTGAGTGAACACACGTAGGTTGTACACACTTTACACACTTTACACACTTTACACTGTCACGCAAGCCTCACAAAGGTTACTATTCACATCGGTAAGATAGAGCACTGCGTGACTGAGACACAGAGAAGGACATACATATAAAGACAGTGGCTGTGGGTGAATGATTGTAAAACCACGACAGCATGAGATGCATAATGTGAGACAATCTCAGGCTTCAGAAAGGCCTTCTAATTAATTTCAAGGTTTAAACAAGAAGATAAGATGAGAGTGTGAAGAGACGATGTGATGGCAGGTTTATTTGTGTCTTCCTTCTCTCACTGTGTTGTGTTTGTGTTCTTCAGGCTCAGGACAAGCAGAGAGTTTGTAGACAAACAGTCTTACAGAGAATCTGCTTTGAAGTTGTTAATGAGACGATCAGCACGGGGCCAATTAACATGAGAATAGAGACGGAGCGTCAGATATCTCTGTTGGCTCTCCATGCTAAGTGCTACTTGTGTCTGCTGTCTGTCAGACTGCCTCAGTTAACAAAGCTAACAGGTGCGTTACATTAACAGCTTCAACTGTTGACATGAAGGTGCAGCGTGACTGATGCCACCAATAAGCAGCCACATTTTTATCCACAAATAGAGTGGAGGGAAACTAATAAGGCCACCTCAACATGTTCTGGCAGCATTCAGCCCACGTTATAACTGCAGGTGAATGACATCATGCTGATCTATGGCTTGATAAAGTTACACAGTACTTATGGGTAAAAAAAATCCTGCCATGATTCCATTAAATATACATTAGATATTTGGAGGATAAGTGCAAATTCATTTCACCACTGCTGCTGAGCCGGCGGTCGCTGGATGCAACTAGTCTGCTAAAATGATTTCCACTAAGTGTGGAGTGACTTTCAGTCCAAGAGGAAACCATGTTAGTGTGTTGAATCAATTAGTAACAACTCAATAAGATGCAAAGCTGATTTGTGCTTGTTTCTTATCTAATGATGTCTGGTGATCACGGCACTTCACATCCAGCCCTCAGACACACTCACACAGGAGACTGCAGCTTCACAAACACTCACCACACTGACTGTTATACTACAGTTGTGTGTTTTTGCATTGAACTCAGTATTAACTGATCGTTGTCATGTTAAAGAGGTCACTGGTGGCACCTATTAACACCAAACTCTGCAGCTCTAAGGAGTTTTTACTTTCTTTTAGCCTCTTTTAATGAATTGCTTTGCTTTCCTGCTGCAAAGACTGAAAGGTTGAGGCTCACTGCTTTCATTAACTCCTCATATAGAGCAAACAAGCTGAGACAGCCTGAGTTTATACTGCTGAAGTGCATGAATGACTGGCTAGAAAAAAGACCTCAAACCCAAGATCAAAGGAAATATAAGAAATAATAGTCTGATTGCATCTGCTGTATGTGTAGCATGAAACTGTTTGCTAACATGTTAGCATAACAACTGGACAATAATATTTCAAGTTTGTTGTTCTGTGAGTTGTTTTTGTTTCAAAGTTTGATCCTAAATGCAGAATAGCATTAAATCATCTCCATTATGAGGAGTACATTACATGTGTTACTCCTTCTTGATCACAACCACCTGGAGTACTTTAGTTTTATTTATAGTTCCAGTGATGATGCCAAATGGACTTTTAGCAGCTCACTGCTCAGATGCTGCGAACTCTGCATGACCTGCTGTTTTGACAGTTGTCAGTTGTACTATATCACATATAAGAGCACAGATGCACTCACACTGCACTGCAGACTGCGGAGTGGAAAATACGATGTGATCGTACCGGATGGCGTTGGGACTGTGATCTAAAGCTGATGCAACCACATATGTAGGCCGAGGACAGCTGTGAAATGAACTCTGAACTAGAGAAGGATGTTTCGATCTTAGTTTGTGAAACACTAATAAAACAACCTGCCTGTCATCTCTGCAGCTGCTCACATCCAGAAGAGACTGCAGATTATTTTCTGCTGCTTTTATTTACTTTTATTTTTTGTTAAATGTTTTGAGACTAAATGTATTTGTATTAATTTGACTAATTCATTTATTGTTTAATTATGTGATACTGTTGTAATGCCTGAGGTGAAAAACTATTATTTGTTTAAACCCATCCAGAGGGAGGCCGGAGGTCACCTGATGAAAGTTTCATTTTTCCCTTCCAGTTCACACCTGTTCACATCACAGCCATCCATACAATATCAACCCATTAGTTCACTTCACTCCAACTAACTGACATACAAGAGATATTTAGCTTCCCTCCGTGCATTCTGCATTATGAGCGCTGCTGCTAAAATTTCACACAATCATTATTATCAGTGGACGACTAATGAATTTCACTCACACACTGTGTGAGCAGGATAATAAATCCCAGAATCCTCCCTCTCCTCATTTGTCAAAGGACATCTCTGTGAAAGTGTAGTGTAGCTGCTTTAAGGGCAGTGCGTAATGTGTGAGTGTGTGTGTGTGTAGTGAGTGTGTGGTTGAGCAAGTGTTAGAGAGCGAGTGCCAGAAAAGTGACGGTGAATGTGAGCGCAGCGGAGGAAAATGTTAGCAGTGATTTGTCACTCTGGCAGTAAATGTACAGTCTGTAGTTTCCCCAGCTGCTGGACCAGTGAAGGGGGTTAGCCTCGAAGTTAGCAACAGTGGGTTAGCCTAACCTGACCAGGCTCACCTAAGGTGGACCAGTTATTCTCATTTTAGTGTCAATCTCAGACACTCCTGAACAGAGAAGTTCTGCATGTTGATTCTTGCTTTAGCTCAGCAGCCACCAGCTGCCCCGAAGCAGCCGACCTGCTGAAACCCACTTCAGCTGAGTGAACTGAAAAACACCAGTGTCCCTTAGAATCTAGGAGCAGCCCACTCATTTCTGTAAATCCTGTGACAGGCGATATATGACAGAGTCTCATTAACAAAAGATGACATTACCTTGCCAGAGGGTTTTAAAATGATCACACAGTAGGAAAGACATGATGTGTGTGGTAATCTAAGAACACTACACATAAACATACTGACTGAAGCACTCATGGACAGATATACAACACACAAAAACATGCACGCGCTCTCTCTCTCTCTCTCTCTCTCACACACACACACACACACACACACACACACACACACACACGTCATTGCTGCCAGACAGCAGAGCCTAATCAGGTCAATAGAAATGTCCATTAGTCCATCAACTGGAATTAGATTGGAAGAGGAAGGGAGGGATGATGGGATGTGGGTGTGAAGGGAAGAGTGACGGGGTGACAGAGAGAGAGAGAGAGAGAGAGAGAGAGAGAAGATGACAGTGAGAGAACATAACAGCGAGGATCAGAGGAGAGAGAGAGAGAGAGAGGTATTAAGATGGAGTGAGTGAGGGTGAAGTAACGCGTGACGTTAAGAACGAAGAACACGGCGATAAAACATTTAAATGGGAGGTGTATAATTTATGTTAATTGATGTTAATTCTGACCCCGTCTCGCAGGCTGCTCTCCTACGCGCTCGTTCACACTCTCCTTCACATGCACAGCACTGCAATAACTCCAACTGTTGCCACTTGGCACCAAGATACTCGTGCATATAGAGAATACTGATGCTGTCAATCACTTTTACTGGACGGTGAAACTGATTCACTACATTTTTCTGTGTATCTCTGTGTGGAAAATGTAAAAAAATCATACTTTGCTTGGATATATAACATGATGCCTTTAGCTCTTGGTGCAGGTTTCACTCATGTGGAAATGACCTCATGCCCAGTTTGGCATGATCGCAGTCAGTGAGCCCGCAGGTCATATTAGGTTCATATACGTCACTGTGAGCAGCAGCCATGACTTCTCTAATAATCCCTCTCAGCCTTTGGAACAATAGCGCTGGAATCTCATGGAAACTGATTATAAAACGATTGTAGAGATCAGCTCATCATGTTTTCTGTACAAAGCAGGAGGTCAAAGAATATAAACAATGTAAGATCATGAAATCTGGATATGAAACTTGTGTAACATGTAGATGGATTTCATTAAACACACTTTTCTCATCTTTTCTTGTTGTTTTGTGCTCTAGAGCACAATATACCTTCACATGCTCCAGGTCCATAATGGAAGCTGCATTGTTTGGATGGAACATGTGCACTGAAAACACACACTGAAGCATTGGAAGAAAGATCATGTGTGATTATTATGGAAACATGTATCTTCTATTTCTATCTAAATCAGTGTCCAGTGAGTCATAGTGCAGATTAAACTGTGGCTGCACCCGCTGACACTAAAACAATGTCTCCTTCAGACATTTATTGGTCTGTTTATACCAACATATCCTGTTTCCAAGAGTCCCGGTTCACTCAGTACAACAGCTATTTCAGATCAAGCTTTTACTGTCAGCCGTGATGCTTCTGTGAACCCATCAGAGCCACAGACTGTGAAACCTTCAGACTCCAGAGCATCACATTGACCTCTGGCTTGTTCCTGGTCTCTCCACACCCTCAGCCACTCAGTGAGGCCCATTACCAGCCCATTATAGTAATTCAATGGGATGCTGTCTGCATGGAAGCCATCAGGGCACACACACACACACACACACACACACACACACACACACATAAATGCACTCAAAATCATACACACCCTTCCACACATGCATATTCAGATATGCATGTATAGAATATGGTATGTAAATACACACATACACAGACAAATTCCTATAATAACACTATACAGCAAACACACACATCACATCCTCACACAGTCGCACACAAACTGCACAATCTGAGTCCAGATAGAATCTATAAACATGGTCAAATCCTTCTGTTAACACACACAGTCTGTGAATTCATCAGTCAACACATAGAAAAACAAAAAAAAAGCCTCACAGACAACAAAACTATTAGAAACCTTAATGAATCCATCAAACACAGAGGTTTCATCTGACACAACAATAAAAAGAAGACAGTGAGATTTGAGGAGGGGGCCGTCTGATGAAATGAAGTGGCAACACTATAAAGTACTTCCCTCCTAAAATGAGAAGACTCCCACCTGCTGGCATTATAATTATAACTCATTATACATTATTAGCCAGTATGAAGAAGTGACATGACAGTTACATGTTGAAGATGTAATCACTCAAACACTCGTATTTATCAGTGGCTGATGAATGTCATGAATGAATACATTATTTTAGTATGTAGAGTCAGTCAGCGTGAGCCGGGACAGCCACCTCCCTCTCCTCCCCGACCCTGCCAAGGATCAGTGGGTTTACATCATGGTTGGAGAAGTTTTTGCATTTCAGCGAATAAGAAAATGTTTTCAGACCCTGTAGGGTAGGTCCCAGCACTCTTAAAATGGGCACTATTATCATAATAATCCAATTTCAAAAAGTGTGTGTTAAAGCTTAAAAACCTCTGCAGTGCTGCACATTTTAGCCTAAACTCAAAGCCAATATTTATCTTTAGTTTCCATGAAAACACTGAAATATGCTGCTGTTTCTTTTGATTTCATCAGCTATGTCTCCAAGGTCCAATTTTATCAGTCTGTTTGTCTGTTTGTTCAGCAGTAACACACACACACACACACACATTCACTCACACACATCATGCTTGTCCTGTGCATGTACACACACACACACACACACACACACAGTGAGGCAGCCTAACAAAGCCCACGGTCAAGCATGCATTCGATATTGCCGTCCAGTTTGTGTGAATGAGTGAGCAGGCAGTGGGGTGAAAGAGCTTTAATGGGTTAAATGGGGGGGAGGGGGAGGTTGGGGGGGGGGGGGGGGGGGGGTAAAGAGCTCAGAGGAGGTTTTACAGCGTCACACGGACTGACTGCTCATAGCTCGTCCTCATGCCGTCACAGACAGAGAAGCTCTTCATACAAAGAGTCTCATTCATAAATCTCATTCAAAAAAAAAGTAAGTCAATGGGACGTCAGTTAGGCAAAGAAAAGCCTGTTTTTATTTGAATCATCTTTTGGGCATAAACTGTAGAATAATATATGGCTGCTGACAGGCTGAGCTACAGTCTTGAAAGCAGCCACCTGTAGGCTGTTACACTGATACAGTTCCTGGTCTGCTCCTTTAATATTTATGTGTCTTTATCATACAGAAAAATGCAAGTTACACCATTTATACTATTAATTACAGTTTTACTTAACTGTGTACTTTACATCAGTAAAGCCAAAGAAAGTTAAAACCAACAAAGCGTCACTCCCAACTGGTAACATTAGACCTAATTTGCATGATTTCATACTGGTTTGTATGGAAAGTAAGCGATTTAAAAGCTGAAATATTTGTCAGCTTTTTTCTCCTAGTATAATTGAGTGGGCAGGTGTCTTTACTGCCATATTTGACCCTGTTTATAATGCATAGTGAAGGAAAATAAGGCAGCATATTAGAGGAAGAATCGCTGCGAAAAAGCAGCTTCATGGTAGAATAACAGAAAAAAGCGCTGTGTTTAAATCACTTCCATCATATCAAATCAGCCATCGTATCTCTTCTGTGACAAAAACATTAATAAAAGTTGATCTATGATGAAACAAATTAGAGCAAAGCTTGCATGAGTGATGGAAAGAAAAACAACTTTATTCCATGAATTGAGGATAATTGAAAGTGACATGAAACTCAACCTCAATCTGATAACGACTGAATAAAAACGTGCAGATGAGAAAAGCTCAGCTTGATGGATGGAGCGGAGGAACGATGTCACATCTATAAATAGCATTTCTATGTGAAATATTCATTAGACTAAGTGAGAGATAGATGCATGGAAGGGGGAGGGAGGGGGGAGTACAGGAAAAAAAAAACAGATTCAGATGAGAGATGTGTGAGAGAAAGAGAGGTTAACGGAGAATGAAAGAGACAAAATAAGAGGAAAGAATTTAGAGAGATAGATTTGGAAGAGATGAGAGGGAGTGAGAGAGTGAAAAAGAGGCTGAGAAATGAGTGAAAACAGACAGATAATTGGGCCGTGGCATGTAGCCCCCCAGCCTGCAGTGTCACCCACCATTTGTCTCCTCTCCCATGCAGAGAGAGAGAGAGAGAGAGAGGCAGCGAGGCTCAGAGCAAAACACAGTCCCAAAAAATGACAAAAACAAACAGACAATCTTCCTTCTGCAACACAGAAATAAATACAAACATGGAATAAATGAAGGGGTGTAAACTTTACTAAATATTGTTTTTCTCACCATGGGGTCCAGGCTCATTAAAACATAGCCCTGGCTTTAGCTGGAGACCGTCAAGCATGAGTCACTGCAGAGGAAGCCTGAGAATACACGCGGGGCAGTGAAGCAAAATGTAACGTACAGCAGCAGAGGGTCATGGGCCATCGCTCCGAAAGGAATATTTTATGAATTGAATAGAAAACTATTAGAGTAGCTTTTGTCTTGATGTTTGGAATTATTGTTTCTTTCCCTCTCAGTTTGGGGTGGATATGTTTTGAAATTTTAAAGATGTCTCTTCTGTTTTAGTTTATTTTTTTTTTTTTTATCTTCGTTCTCTCATAGACCAAGATGGATTTATCACATGAGCCCAGTGAAATGTGAATATAAATTCAACATCAGGCATTTTATAACTTCAAAAAAAGAAAATTTGAGGAAAATATCTGTAAAAATAGTTTTTCACCACAAAAACAAAAGTAGCTTCAATACAAATATGATGTTTTTCCCCTGTAGCATCATCACTCTTAAAGTCACGATGACATACTGGTTCTCCAACTGGTTTCCACTTTTGAATTATCTGTTCCCACGTTGTGTTGTGGAAGAATAAGATTTGATTTAAATTTGCAACAGAGACATGTCATTTGAAATAGTTTGTAATAACAGACATGTATATTGCTGGTTCTAAGTCATGTGAAAAACATTTTTCTGACCTTGCATGTTGATTTCTGGCCTGGATAGTCCTCAGGCCTGGTAAACTACTCTGAATGCAGCCTTGTCTTCAGCTATGATCAATAAACTTGAGAGAAGGGATTTGTTAACACTGTGAAAAGTGTAACTCTTGAACATACTTTGGAGCAGCTGCAAGCCTGCAGAACTATTGGACTAGCAGAGCTTTTTTAAGCACTAATCAATAAATATAGAGACAGACAGGCTGGCATTGCGTTTCAGGAAACTATGGTGCTCAGAGAATGTCTGGAACAGCTGATGACTCCTTTCTATTCTCATCACCAGAAAGAACGAGGGGGGTTAAAGAGAGCAAGACAGAGAAAGTGAATGTTAGGAGAGGGAGAGAGGGAGGAGGAAGAGGAAGGAAAGGTAGAAACGATGTATTGCCTGTGTCACAGTCATACACAAGCATATTAAAGTGAGTAAAACACTTAGTTCTTCTTTTGCTTTTTCTTTGCTGAGCCTTTATGACTGTCAGCTAAACAAAGTCCAGTCAGTCTATCTCATTGATGCTTTATGGTAAGTTTAAAATCTCAGATGAGCAAACATAACTTCTGTGACTCCAGAACAATAATGTCCACTAAATGTTTGGGAACCAGCCAACCAGTTCTTTAATTTACACATTAAAGAACACGTGTTGGAGAGTATCACTGGATATGTGAAAAAAAAAAAGCTATAAAAAGTCTTTTGTGTCTCCAAAGGGAGCTGCACAGTTGATAAATTGCCTCAAGTGATGTCACTTGAGTCAGCGTCGGTTGGGGCTGAAAAATGTTTGAAAATATGAAAAATGAAAAAAGTCTGCAGGATGTAGAGTCACCAGAGCTCTGAAGCTCCTCATCTCTGCTTTAGGCTAGCAGCTCCAGGCTACATAAGCAGCTACTAGCATAATACAACCTTGAGTTGCACTGTGGGAAATGTAGGCACGAGGTTTTGATAAGAAACAAGAATGTATGGAATAAATAAGAAGATATCTGGGTTCTGCTGCATCAGTTTTGATTCGTTTTTAAAAAATTGTCCATTCTGACACCGACAATGCATTCATAGTCAACTTTTCTCAAAAAATAAAGTTGACAAGGTGCATAATAACAATATTTACCATTTGCCACCTGAGGTTGTCCACTGCAGACATTTAATGGATTCATTATGTGAAAACAGTTACATACAGAGTTAATATCCATTGATTCTTTCTTTAAATATTTTCCCAATGCTAGCTAAGTCTGGGAAAATCAATAATAAGTTACAAATGTATTTAATGAAAGATTAACTACTGTAGTCAGCTAACTTTGTATCACTGAGAATTGAATTTATCCCGTTTAACGTAAGTCATAAGACATAAGTCTTATTAAAGCCACGATGTTTGTGTTGTCAGTGTGAAGCAGTGATCAGAATTGTTTGCGATCCTCCTCTCTCTTCTGGATGGAAGCTGAGAAGTTGGACCGTTGTTATGGCGATAGCAGAACCAGTCTTGCCAGGGTGTCCTCGGAAACGGAGTGTAACCATAACAACGACGGAACTCTCCTCTAGAATGCTGCTGTGTTTAAGACCCTCGAGACACACAAACACTCACACGCATACGCCCACTGGCTGACTGCCAGCGAGGAGATGCAGCCCACATCTCAACCAGAACTCCACACGCTGGAAGATACACGGAAAGTTTTCCCTTCTCTCACACATGAACCACAAATTAAAACTTTATGGTTTTCATTGTCTTTCAAACTCGCACTTTTTTTTAGAAAACTTACTCTCCCGGTTCAGAGGATAAGCCGTCGTCTTTGTGCATATAAACTAGATTAGAAACAACCCAAACTCACTTCCCCCAAAACCAGAACCATGGGGGGCGAGGGAGAAGCAAATTAGAGAGAGAAGCGACGTGCAGAGACAGAGATCGTTATCCAGTAACTTTAAAAGCCATTTCCCAGTTGCAGTATTTGAAGGAGGGGAAAAAAAATCTGTCACACAATGTGTGAGTTAACCTTTCCCAGTTACAGCCAGTCAGGGCACAAACAGCAAAAGACTTTTTTGTCTGTTAATTTTAAAGTGAATATGAAGTTGATGCAGGAATTACTGATTGGTGGATTTCACTTTGGATGATGAGAATAAGGAAGGCTGCTCATATTCAGTCTGTCTGCAGGACAGTCCCGCCCTTCGTTGTGACAGAAAAGTCACCTGACGAAAACCTCCAATCAGGTTCTCTAGGAACACGTTGAGACGCAAAACCTCCTGTCTGCATCAGCACCAGGCTGAGCTGAAGTCTGACTCTAATTTACTACAATGTAGTAACTATTGCATTTATTACACTGTAATAATACATATTCAATACATAATATATTATGTATTGAATATCCTTAACAAATAGCATTCTGGAAGAACTTTTTTTTTTTAGTTTTCTCAAAAAGGTGCATTTTTCAGATAGAAAGTTTTGCTCTTATAAATAAATGAACTATGTGTTGTTGCTGATAAGATGGGTGAACGTCATACAACCTTCAAGTTCCAAAAAATGCTCTTCACACTATATTTTATAATGTTATGTTATTTTCTTTTTTGAAGAATCTGTGAAAAAGAGAATATTTCCATTATTCTCTTGGTAAACAACATAGAGCTGGTGTTCCCTGCTATGAGTGAGATTCATTTAAATGGAGGCCATTGGAATAAGATCTAAGAAGACATTTCTGTTTCACAGACAGGCAATAAAAGTGGTGGCCGAGTGTACAGAGACAGATTTATCTGGAGATTATGAGTTTTCATCTAAAGGCAGATAAAGACAGGAGGAGTTACAGATGGTAGCAGCAGACTGAGATTCAGAGGAAGAAGGCTGACAGTGACAGAGACATTCAGGGCTAGAGATTAAAGTCTCAAGTGTAAAGAGAATCTGAGAGGACAGTAAAAAAAAAAGACCCTCCAAGAGTCCACGGGGGGCTCCTAATATCAAAGCTTTAGACACAGCATACAGTGTCTGAGCCCAGTCGACACATACTAGCACTGGTGTCAGAATGTTTATTTTAAGCCTCTCATACACACAGACATGAAACTGACAAACACACTCACACATAAAGAAGGATTACGTACATGCAAATAAGAAGAAAACACAAACAATCCATGAGTTACATGAAACACACACATTTAAAAGCCTGCATATACACAGCACACGGTCATGTTGGTACAATTAGACACATACACACGTGCATCAAATGGGACAACTTATATCTATGAGAGGCTATGGTTTGTATGTGATATGTGTAAATAATGTAGTGCTTATCATGGAGGGAAGTAATTAAAGGACGCTGCCATGCTTCATGAAGGAGCAGTAAGCTTTGGGACCTGCTGCTCTGCATATAATCCCTCTGCACTCTTTTCTTCTCCTTCCCTCCTTGCCTGCTGTTAAATATGCAGCGTACTTTTACCGCAGAAGGACTCTGGGGTTCATTTCAACTTTGGTCCCAGTTATAGATCTGATGAACAGTTTCCTGTCGCTGGTGCACCACCGCTGAATGAGCAGCTTTGCAATAAACACATGACGCACACATAGCGCAGCATAGAGCAGCTAGTTGCTGTTTATGAAGAACTTCCCGCCTACGTTTTGAAAACCCCACAGCTTCTCCATCGTGACTTACAGTCAGCTTCAGCAGAGGAGGGAGAAAATAAAGAGTGGAGGCGAGGATGGAAGAAGGAATCCTCTCCTGGCTGGGTGTGTTTCAGCACCACGGACAGCAGCCAGCAGCTCTACAGCTTCATCGTACATTTTAATCTGAAAATCCTCCTCACATTGCGTGCTTACAGATACTTACTACAACTTGAGGGAATAATGGAAAAATGCAGTGGTAGGTCCTTTTACAACATCTCTCCCTCCCCTTGCTTGATAGTATTACTTATTATTTGTGTTAACAGGATGTATCACCCGCCCACTGTCACCCACTTACACTGATCCTGGCAAAATTTAGACCCAAGGACAGCACCCGTCAGTGTCCACCAAGGTTAGACCAGCACAGTCACCGACACACACGACTGTCTCAGTGAATCAAACCATCTGCTTTCCCCACAGCACTATATTTAATGCATCGGTCCCTTAAAAGAAGAAATCATCTGATACTCTTGTGATACTCTTGTGAGTAAAACATGAGTGTGTTGTTTTGGGATGAAGAATATAATTTATTCTTTTACTCGTGTTATGACTTTATCTTCACAGTGAACCATAATTTATGGCCTTTAATGCAAATGTTCCTGGATAAATAATTGATATTAAAGTCTGTTTTGTTTGCGTGTGGTCTGGGCCTGTTTGCATATATGCACTGCCCATGGTGAAACTTGCCTACACACAGAATAATACATGAAGCAGCTCAGTCAGGCTTGGTTAACCTGAGCATTCACGTTACAGCCTGATTAAACCCTGTAAGTGTGCCAGGAGGATCTCAAAGGCTTTCTTACATTCTACTTGGGTCTTTATTCCTCACAAATAAGATAATTTCTTTGTGGGAAATTTCCCATAAATAACCCAGTTTACTCCCATAAAGACCAATTAATAAACTGCTTATATGCAGAATTATGAAACAGGAATTAATGACTCAGTGATGCGCCTCTTACAAAAGCATTAACCGCTAAATAGGCAGAGTCAAAACTAATAATTAGTGTGAAACTAGTGCACGAGGCTGGATCCAGATAAATGCAGAGTGAGCTAGCGATGTTTATTCAAATGCAGTGTCTCTTGTTGTCTAAGAATTGTTGTTTTCTGACTTTGTTGGAGTCTTACACACATGAATAAAACATTTTACCGAGGCCCGCTGCCATAGTGAGTGTGAGCGTTGGGTGTGTGTTTGTTGGGGATTGTGGTGATGATGACTTCATCTTCAGCTGGAAACAAAACATCACATTACCAGCTCAGCACCCCTCTCTGTTATTTCACTACATCTCTGTTCTGTCTCCCTCTTTAATTCTTCAGTCTACTTTTCCTGCTTCTTAACATCTGAGTGAGTAAGAATATGATGGATATGATCAGTTATTGTTGCCATTCACTTCAGTTGCAATAAAAGGTTGTATTAACATGTTTATTGTCATTTTATTTGCATTATGTTTATCAGTATTGGCTTCCTTCTCTTTACAAACACATGTAACTGCACCAGTCACACAGTGACCTGAATCCTTTCATCATGAGTTGGCTTTACATATTACATGAGCATTATTTTCTATTGTACCATATTATAACTGTCAGCAGTTTCCAGTACAGAACACTGACCTGGTTAGGTTCCAGTATCTGGGGAAAACATGCGCGATCTCTTCCCAATTAGATGTTTTTTTATCCTCTGAGAATAGATTTTATTTTACAGAAGCTGTATGATTAAAGCTGTAAATCTGGGTCAGTAAACACTCACAGGAATGATAAGTTGTTAAACGCCTCACTGTGATTGTTTTACGTTTTCAAAGCTCAGACCCAGAACAGCTTACAGTGACAGAGCAGGTGAGAGTTCAGTTTCCTGGCCAAAACAAGCTGGCAGCTGTAATGTAGTTTATAGTTTTATTTATAGAAAACCTTCCTGGCAAAAATATTCATATTCAATAAGATAAACTGTAATGGATAAAGAACCACAGCTTTGACTACACATCCAGATGCGAAGAATGCTCATTTTAAATATTTCAGGTATTGATATTTCCAACATAGATTTGAAATATATTCCAACTAAACGTGAAGTTAGATTTCTTGAGTTTTAAAACAGATTTTGCTGAGTGTGAACCACCTCTTGACCAATGCATGCTGGGTAGGAACAGGAGCAGTGGTTTAGAAAATGAACGGATCAATCAAGTTGAACAGAAAGTGTGCAGCAGAACAGAGAGACATAGAGCTGCTTCATCCATTCTAATGGCTATCATTTCATTTTAATGACTACATTACAGCGCAGAGCCGTAACAATCACGTCTGAACAGCATCTGTGAGACTCGCTGAAGCTTTCCAAAGGGGGGCAGCAAGGAAGAGAGAGGAGATGGAGATGAGAAAATTACTGTAAAACACAACATACAAACCTCTAAAAAAAAAAAAAAAAAGGGGCCTATATTAGCAAAGAGAGTCTGTGTGATGTATGGCTTGTTAACTTGTTGCTTTGAGATGTGATTAAAAGGCCAAGCTGGCTCCCTGAGGAAAAGGGGAGGGGAAGATGGAGCGAAGGAGTGATGAGGCGGGAGCAAAAGCAATCAACTTGATTTGCTGTCAGTTTCCAAAGGCGATGTGGATATTTCAGCATGTAGGACTTGAGAATACTTGGAGCCTTTAAACGTTTGCCAGTGGGAGAGTCATTAAAGAAAAGGGAGGGAATATAATTCCTCAGAGACATCGCTTCCAGTATGTAAAGCTTTAGGCGGGAACAGCAGTAGGTTTATACACAAACACTCTGCTGTCTTTGAGGAAAAAAAAACCCCTCTTTATCTCACATGTAACTCGTGTATTTTTCTAGATTCTAAATTTGGTTTTATGGAACTGAATAACCTTTTCTTACAGTAATTTAATGGCTTTTATGCTGGAATGAACACAGCCGATGATTAAATTATAGTGTGGATGTAACAGACAGTAAACCCACTAAAGTCTAATCTAAATCTTTATCACGTAAATTCATTAAAGTTAAAGTTTATTACACATAGATTTTGTTTTTAGGGGTTTAGGAATGATTGCTTTTCTAAATTTTGTTCTCCTGTTTCATCACTTCCCTAATGTCATTATTGAAATAGTGGAACATTGTATGAAAATGTATCATCCCTCAAGGTTTTTTGTCAAAAAAAAGGAGCAGAAGTGTTTGAGATTCACCTGAGATATAACAGACAGATCAACAAAGTCTGACCCAAAGAGATGAGAGACAAATGACACACAGGAAATGTCATTACAGCGTGTTTAAAGATGCCAGACAGCTCGCTCCATCATCTCAGACGAGCCCTGATCAAAAGACAGTTTCTCCTACTGGATCTCTACAAATGTAAGGACACAACAGTGACAGATGAGCATGAGCAGCAGCAGCAAAATGAAAAGCTGCTTCACAATAAATAGGCCAGAAGGGGAAAAGATGAAAACAGACAGGGGATAAAAAAAACAACAACAAAGTAAACAAAGGTGCAGACATACGAAGGACAACCTGTACACATCTGTCACTTCCACTGTGACCCAGATTTATCGCCGTGTACTCTGGTGGACGCCTGGTGTGGGTGTGAGAAATGTGTTGTGGCATGTGCGTCATACATATCAGCGTGTGTCAGTTTTGTCAATCTGAGCGCGTCTCTCCTGCTGCTGACCAGGAATCACGGCTCGCTGAGCTTTACTGGGTTGCTAATCCTGAAAAAATGTCATCTAATGGTTATGAAAGGACGGTTTTAATCATCTGTCGTCGTCTCAGTGATGTTACAGATGCAGATCAGAATTTGTGGGAAACCCTGTTGTGTGTGTTTATGTTTTTTTTTATCTCAGCCATGGATGTTTTCAGTCTCAAAAAATGATAGAAAACTGGAGGCATTTTCAGTCCACTTGTGATTTTGAATTTTGTTGGACTTTGCTTTGATTTATTAATTTGCTCCCATGTGTGTAGGAAAGTTTTAAATGAACCCACAATCTAATTTTACACAATTTGAACTTGAAGATTGGTGAAGTAACATATTTAAATGAAGTATAAAGATTGTGGCTTGTAGAGAGCCTTCAGCAGGTGCATTTCATAAGTGTGTCTGGGATGTCTGTTCATTTGTCCGTCTGTCTTGTCTCTGTGCCTGTCCGTCCATCCATCCGTCCGTCAGTCTGTCGGTCTGTATGTGTGTGTGTTCTGTGTTATCTGTGAGTGTGAGAACTGAGTGCTGTGCTGTGCAGCCCTGGGGGAGGTGAAGCTGCATTCAGGAACCTCTATGGGTGCCACAAAGCTGCATTCATCCAACTGAATAGCTGTTTTCTACAACCAGGCACTAGTCATCCCGACTCCATTGGAACGCCTCTATGAGTTACCACTCTCCCTGCCTTGGTATGCAAAGCCTTATCCACCGAAAACACAAATGGTTTGGTTAACAAAAGACGACAAAACACACTTACATGAAACCACGGAAGAGATACGTGACTCTCCAGTTTCAAAGGATGTTTTTTTTGTTTTTTTTTTAGGCTTTCTGTACACTGAACTCTCATTCTTCTTATTATGGAAGATTGAGGATTTCCTGTTTTCTTTCATCTGTTTTGTGTGTAGCTGCTTTGTCTTTACTTGACCCTGATATGCCGGGGATCATTTACTGCCATTGTGAAGACAAAGTACAAGCAGCATTTTATTCAAACAGGAACAATTTGCAAATGTCACGCAGTGGAATGGATAGTTGAGAACAACATGATAAAGTCTCAGTAAGCGACAGAGCTGCTACAGACGATGGAACCCACCATGACTTCCTTATACAGTGTCAAATGACACTGACATCATGTTTAAAGCAAAACAGAAGACATTTCATAATGAAATGTACTTTTTCAGTGTGCTCACTTCCAACCTGCAGTCTCTGCTACTACATTTCCCAGAATGCCATTTGATAACCCCTGGAGAACAGACAGGAACCATGAACTGGAACGTACTGCTTTTATTTTTAGGATAAATAAGTTCATATATGAATGTGTGCATCTTTAAGAGGACGCTGTTATATGCCTGCTAGCTCTTAACACAATCAAGTTTTTATGTTTTTAGTTTTTCATGTTTTATAGTCGATTTATCTTTTACAGTGAAACGCATCATGTGAACATTTACTGTTCTGCGTGATATAATCTACTCAGGGAAATATAGTTGCCTTCCCATAATATTGCAGTGTCAGATTAGGGTGGCGTTTTCCTTTCATCATGTCTGCCAGCATGCACTATGTAACCTCATAAGCTGTGATGTGATTCTGATTTTGATGTTAAAAGGCTGCTAGCAGAGTAAATCAAGAAGCATCAGTGTGCAGCCACAGCTGGTGTTAAAAGGCTGCTACTGAAGGTATCAAGCAACAGGGGGAAAAAAAAACAGCCTCTCATTCAAATTCAAGTAATGTCTCTTTCCAATTAACAGAGTGCTGGAGTCATGATTCCCTACATTGACTTCCTGTCAGCGGAGTCCCTGCTCCCTCCCCCTGCAGACACTGGTGGAGAGTTTTGCCTCATCAGTCAAAAAACAATGTGAATTATTTCATCATCAACAGTATCATGACAGTGTTTTCTGGTCTTTTCGGGGTATAAACTGAATAAAACATTCTAGAAACTATAATTAGGAAAGATTGTGAAAACAGCTTCAGATCAGCATCTGACGGACTGGACTGATCTGACTTGAATGCAACTTTGTGAGGAGCCACTGAACATGGACCTGTATCATGAACACAGGAGACAGTGGGGTGGAAGCGCGATAACATTATGTTACATAACAATAATCCCAAGGAGTCCCACAATGTGAAATACAGATTTTAAATTTGGGAAGAGGAGAGCACTGGTATCAGTTTGGGAATCAGTGTCAGCTTTAAACGGTATAAAAATAATGACGTCACTCATTGGTTTGTAGCCTCGTCTTTGGCATTTTGACCGTGGCTATATTGGATTTTTGAAGCCAGAAGTGATCATATTTGGTGATCATATAATTTCCTGAAAAAACTAAACATCTGACTCCTTAGAGGGTCTTTTACTGCAACTAAATGCCAAACAAGACTCGTTAGGTGACCAAACTGTTACAATTAACTTTCGTGAAAACACACTGAAATAGCAACAGTTACGACTCTACTCTGTGAATCTGGGGTTACAAAATGGTTACATTTCCTAACTAGCATTGTAGCGACCACGATAACACCGACCGTGGTAGCGACTTTTAAATAACAAGGTAGCAACACCCTAAAGCATGCGCTTCTTCATCATCTATTTTACTTTAAATGGGACCATAATTTACTCAATGAACATCATGATGTATTGAAGAAGATTTGAAACTAGTGATTGAGACCATAAACTCATTAGCAAAGTGTTTACTGGGGTAATAAATCAAGAGAGAAGTAGGATCATTTTTCAATAGACTTCAATACAACTGGAGCCAGTGGAGTCGCCCCCTGCTGGCTGTGAGAGGATACAGGTTTATTTCACTTCTCAGACGGAGAACTTCCCGCTTGAGATGAGGCATCAGAATCAATGTCAGGAGCAATAAAGTAGGATTGCTGTATCCTCACTTCATCAGATAAAGACACATGCACTAGAGAGCTAGTCTGAATGATTGAGCTTTGACTACAATTCAGATGCAAAATCACAAAACAAACACATGCAAATCTAGAGAAAACCTGCTGCAGGTGCAACAAATGTGCCAACTCAGCAGGAGTACAGAGCAAAGTAAAAGAGGCCAGAACCACACATGACAATAGACACAGTGGCCAGAAAGCAGTCAGCAGTGTTACAACACAGGCAGAGCCTACAGAGTGGTGGTGGAGACTGTGAGTCTAAGAGGACTGTGTGCAGTAATAGATACAAGGGGGGTGGGGTGAACAGCCAGGAGACTCAGAGAGAGAGAGAGAGAGAGAGAGAGAGAGAGAGAGAGAGAGAGAGAGAGAATAATTGAACTGTGGATCATTGGCTAATGGCCCTTAAACCACCAACTCTCATCTGAAAACATTCACTCTCATTATACTGCAATATAATACTGGCTGATAAATGGCTGCTGCCCTGCTGTTCGGTCTGTTACCTGCACCGTCCATTAACACAGACATCACACATACACTGGATTGTTCTCTCCCAGCAGTACGTACATTTCACTTTGCCCTCATCATATACTTTCTATATTCATATATATCTTTATAAATATTCACATCCAGCCTCTTACTTCAACAAGCCTTCATTCTGCAAGGTGATACTACAAAACTATATGTGCATTATGGAGGATAGTAAGACTCTATAATACTGAGATATCATAAGAGATGTCAAGTACCAAAGACCATCTCTCTCTCTCTCTCTCTCTCTCTCTCTCTCTCTCTGTCACACACACACACACACACACACACACATATTAAGAATGCTGCTACAGCAAATACTATGAAGTACCATCAGCTATGAGGTCACTAAAAAGGCCGTTCTGGAGTAGAAACACATAAAGTGCTATAAACTCCCTGCAGTCTCCATTTAGAAGTACTACAGGAGACTGAGTTCACATCACGATTCACCACCGAGTCCTTTATGGCGCTGAAGACACAAAATGGATCTAAACTGTCAAATGTTTTGTATAATAAGCTTTAAAAATGGGTAAACATTCAATACAGTCTGATGATGAGATGATGAAAATGATGATGCAGATGAAAACTGAACACATTTACACCATACTGGTGTTTAAATGATGTGTTTTGACCCTGATAAACACATGAATATCCTAGACCTGCTCAGCTGGACTCCTACTGGTTCAGTATCAGGTCTGGTTCTGTGCATCAAGCATCCACAACAAACACAGCCGGACGCAGCACCAGCAGATTAACACACACACACACACACACACGCAAACATCTTAGATTTTTACTCACCCACTCCTATTTTCTCATCCTCCGTCGGCGTCCACATGATGTCCCGGTGTACAAAGAGCAAAATCCCCGAGAAAGTATAATCACCCGGTGCGTCGCTTCATGGAAATCCTACGGAGGGTTTCACCACAGAGAGAGAGGGAGAGAGACAGAGGAGGAGGAGGAGGAGGACCGGAGAGGAAAAGTTTACTTCAACTGTTCAGGATGATGGGAGAGAGGAAAAAATCACTCTTCCTGACGTCGAAATACAACAGTAGTGAAGTAGTTTTGTTTTTAAACGATGAGTGAAAGATATGATGTTTCATATCCCGGCAGCTTCGCGGTGACGCATGGTGCGCTGTGTTTGTCCACCTCTGCTGGTGCCGGAAAACCCTCCTGCAAAAGCAAACTGCTGTACAGGCGTCACAGCGACACTAGCAGACCACATACGATTTTTTGAGAATATAGTTTTAGAGATGACATATTAGAAAGGTCACCGTTAATACTGCAAATTTCCATACGACGTGACAGCAGCTCCTGTGTGCTGACAAACTATCAAGACTATGAGGATGTTACCAGCCTGTTATCTCCGAGCCCATAGTGAGAAATATTAAAAAAAATAAAAATGATGGTGTTTTGAGCCAGGTTGAGCCCAGCAGTCTCGTCTCTTGCCTTTTTTTTTTGCAGGAATCTCCTTCTTCAATCAGCGCTGCTCGTCTCAGCCTCTCCAGCTCCCGTCATGTTGCTGCTTTTCTTCTTCTTTTTTTTAATTATATGTGCGTATTAATTTCTCTCTCCGCCCGTTGCAGCTGGTCAAACTTGTCGTGAGTGGATGAACAAGAAAAATAAAAATAAACAAGACACCGTCCAGTCTCGTCTGTGTTCGCTGTCGGACCAGGAGGATTCGTGCGCAGGCAGCAGCAGCAGCAGCAGGGAAGCCTACATCAGTTTAAGAGGATCAGGCGAATGGAAAGCCTCCAGATAGAGTGGGTTACATGGACAGAGAGAGAGAGGGAGAGCGCGTGTGTGCGTGTGCGTGTGTATGTGTGTGCGTGTGTGTGTGTGGGCAGAGGTAGTCCCGTCGGTCCGCAGCGCCACTAGATCGTTAAAGGTCGTCATCGGTGACATGACGCGCGTAACGTTCCAGGACAGACACACACTGTCCTGATCCTTCATTGAGCGGCATGATGTGTGTGTGTGTGTGTGCGCGCACACATATTAAACATATTATCATAAACATAAACATACTGTTACAAATCCATATAATCCAACTACACACATACACTTACATGACTCATGGAGCTGTGTCATCACTGCACAACATGACACCGCAGTGACATAATATGTGTCATGTTGTACAGTAAGTGAGAGTGATGTACAGTAGGGTGGTCTGTGTGTGTGTGTGTGTTTCTGTGTGTGTGTGTGTGTGTGTGTGTGTGTGTCGGTATTGTGCCACCATGTGTATCTTCATGAGCAACAAACTTTTTCTCATGCTGTGTGATTATCGTGCACAGACAGTCCTGCACAGTGTAATTGGTTCATAAGGTAACCATGGTGATCTATAGGGAAGCTTATGAAGTCTGGTCCTTATTAAATATTAAAAAGATACCTTGAAGGTGAAAAAGAACTGATTGTTTTGGTTTTATTGTTATTTATTGTAGCAATAAGCTAGAATATGAACTAGAGCTGAAATTAGAGCTGCAAAGATGATACATTATCAATTATATAAATTAATCTGCAACTATTTTTATAATCGAGTACTCATTTTAGTAAAAATAAAAAAAAGACAAACATTTGCTGATTGCAGCTTTGTGAGACTCTTTTTTGGTTCAGTTTACATGACAGTAAAGTGAATATCTTTAGATTTTGGACTGTTGATCAGAACAAAACATAGATTGAAGATGTCATATTAGCTCTAATAAATTAGAGTGGGCATTTTTCACTATTTTCTGACATTTTATACAAAAAAACAGTTAATAAACTGAGTAAAATAATCAGCAGTTTGGTCGATAATGAAAATAATAATCAGTTGCAGCCCTGAAATGATTAACGTTAGTCAATTAACGTTAATTAACGTTAAATGTCACCAACAGATATCTATCTAACGTTATCTTTTACATTATAATTGATTATTTTCTTTATTGTGTCATTTTTCCTTTAATCTTTTCATCAAATGTGAGTATTTGATGCTGTTCTTTGTCATAATCTATTTAATGTCGCCAACTAGCCAACTAACGTTAACGTTAACTGAACCAAACGGAGTCGTTGACGGTTGGTCGGACTAACTTAGTGTTAAACTATTTCACATTTGACTACAATGAAATTAAATTGTTGCCTAAATTATGGCCATTTTCACTATTTTAATAAATTATTATATCAAACAACAAAAACAGCTATGAGTTTTGTCGGTTTGAAATCTTAGCGAGCTAACATTTAACTTACCGTTAATTACCGTTAATTACCGTTAATTGCCGTTAATTAGCGTTGATAGCGTTAGTTAGCTAATGCCAATCCCAATGAATTCGAGCAAAATAAATTTCTGGAAGACCAAACTAGCCAAATGGGAAAGTCAAGACAGAGAAAGAGAGAAAGGTTAAAACTGAAATAAATACAAGTGTTTCATTTATCCATACCTTAGTAACTGCTGCAGTTCCTTGACCAACTAGTTAACCGACCTCAACTGACCAACTAACAGCCGAATAGTGAGCTTCAGTTACCTGTTAACTCTTGCACCGGTTTGAAATAACCGTTACAAACCGTTTAACCTCATATACCAACATATTTAACATACAAGGACGTAAGAAACAACCATCATAGTAAAATGTTATCATTTAATCCTTTAATTCCTTTAATCTCTCATTAAATATGAATATTTGATGCTTTTCTTTGTCATAACCTATTTAATGTCGCCAACTAGCCCACTAACGTTAACGTTAACTGAACCAAACGGAGTTGTTAACGGTTGGTCTGACTTACTTAGTGTTAAACTATTTCACATTTGACTATAATGAAATTAAATTGTTGCCTAAATTATGGCCATTTTCACTATTTTAATAAATTATTGTATCAAACAATAAAAACAGCTATGAGTTTTGTCGGTTTGAATTCTTAGCTAGATAACATTTAATTTACCGTTAATTACCGTTAATTGCCGTTAATTAGCGTTGATTAGCGTTAGTTAGCTAATGCTAATCCCAATGAATTCGAGCAAAATAAATTTCTGGGAGACCAAACTAGCCAAATGGGAAAGTCAAGACAGAGAAAGAAAGAAAGGTTAAAACTGAAATAAATACAAGTGTTTCATTTATCCATACCTTAGTGACTGCTGCAGCTCCTTGACTAGCTAGTTAACCGACCTCAACTGACCTACTAACAGCCGAATAGTGAGCTTCAGTTACCTGTTAACTCTTGCACCGGTTTGAAATAACCGTTAGAAACCGTTTAACCCTCATATACCAACATATTTAACATACAAGGACGTAAGAAACAACCATCATAGTAAAATATTATCCTTTAATCCTTTAATTCCTTTAATCTCTTCATTAAATATGAATATTTGATGCTGTTCTTTGTCATAATCTATTTAATGTCGCCAACTAGCCAACTAACGTTAACGTTAACTGAACCAAACGGAGTTGTTAACGGTTGGTCTGACTTACTTAGTGTTAAACTATTTCACATTTGACTATAATGAAATGAAATTGTTGCCCAAATTATGGTCATTTTCACTATTTTAATAAATTATTATACCAAACAACAACAACAAAAAGAGCTATGAGTTCGCCACCCAATTTTGTCCGTTTGAATTATTAGATAGCTAACAATTCATTTACCGTTAATTAGCGTTAATTAGTACGAGCAAAATAAATTTCTGGAAGAGCAACGTAGCCAAATGGGAAAGTCAAGACAGAGAAAGGGAGAAAGGTTAAAACTGAAATAAATACAAGTGTTTCATTTATCCATACCTTAGTAGCTGCTGCAGCTCCTTGACCAACTAGTTAACCGACCTCAACTGACCAACTAACACCCGACTAGTGAGCTTCAGTTACCTGTTAACTCTTGGACCGGTTTGAAATAACCGTTAGAAACCGTTTAACCCTCATAGACCTGACACTGACACACCTTAATGTGATGCAGCCATCATCAATCAAAGTTATTAATTACACCTGTGCATGTGTGCCTGGTTAAAATATCATAGCAGAAAAAAAAAGCACACGTGTGATTAATTATATTGCATTCCTTTTAAAGTTTGATTTAGGTTTTTAATTGTGCATGCTGGGTGTGCATTGACTGAAATATCTAACACACTTTATCTCCTATAAGTGTCTCTGTGTGTGTGTGTGTCTCTTTGGGAGTAAGTATTGCAAAACTAATATTTGATATGTTAAACAACCTCTATTGATTCTCTACCACAAATTTGGTTTTAAAAAAAATGAAATAAAATCCTTGAATCGTCTTTTAAATTGTTGTCCCTGTGTCTATTCTTTATCACAATATCACCACTAAGTTCTTTATGTAGGGTCACATTCAAAAGGCTGGCATGCCGGGAATGACAAGTTGTGATTCAAAGAGTTTTTAACATTGAAACACAACACACGAAAAAAAAGCTTAGTATTCTGGTCCATTCAAAGCCGGCTGAGAAGGACAAATGACAGAAAAGACAAGAAATAGCAGACAGAGTGAAGGATCTGTCCAAAGAATAATAACTCACACACACACACACACACACACACACACACACACAAGTCAAAGCAATTTATCATAGCAAAGAAATACTCCTCTAAACTCTCAGTATTAACAAAAAAAAAAGATTCATTCATCAATAGATTTTCAATCATTCAATAGATAAACATGTGAACCTGCAGAGTGTTACTGAGAGAACAGTGACGTGCTGGTTTGTGAGCAAAGAGAAGGTTGTTGTTGTGTTTATTGGGACCATGTACAGTGTTAAACATAAATGTTAACATCTGATGCACTATCAGTACATTTTCACAGTAAAAATGACATCAAATTGTGCAGGAGAGGAAGGAAGCCCAGAGGACTTATATAAAGTCCTCCCCTTCATTTCAACAAGTCATAAAGTCACTAGTCATAAAAAAAGAAGTCATAAAAACATAGAGTCATAAAACACCAGATTTAGCTTAAAGCTCATTTTCATCTGCAGCCCTTTACAATTAAAACATATAACAGCACAATAACAAAGAGCAAAAAGTAAGAAACACACAGTAGTAGATATCATCTGAACAGAATTAGTGAAAGTAGAGAATCTAGACTCACTGTGGACATGTTTTATGAATGATTTGACGTGCAAATAATCATCATTTCACACTGTTGTTTGCTTTAACCAACATCATGATCATATTTTTGCACATTGTGCTGCTTTATGACTTAGATATGAGTGCCCGGATGTCACAGAACCTTCTTCAGCTCAACCAGGATAAAACAGAGGTTTTAGTTACAGGTTCTGCGGCTCAAAGGGAGAAACAGGTCGCAATATTAAATTCTCCAGGACTCAGCAGGCCAGAAAACCTCCGTGTCATCTCCGACTCAGAACTGAACTTTAGGGCTCATGTGGGGTTTGTCAGCAAATCTGCTTTTTATCACTTCAAATATATTGCTAAAGTGCAGCCATTACTCTCTGTGAGTGACACAGAGAGACTGACGGAAGCTTTCCTATCCAGCAGACTGTCTGACACACATGACACCTGTTGTTAATACTGAATTTTTAGATTCTTACACTTGTTTTTAAGGCATTTCAGCCTATTTGTCTGAAATGTTTGTAACGTATGAACCAGGATGCGTTCAGGTCCTCTGGAACGACTCTTTTAGTCGTTCCAAAGTGCAAAACCAAAACTTTTGTTGAGGCAGTTTTTAGTTTTTACGCTCCGAGCAGTTGGAAGCGTCTGCCTGAGGATCCGAGAGCAGCTCAGAGTGTTTATATCTTAAAATAAAACCTGCGTCTTTATCTTTTGATTAGAATATTTTATGGCCATCATTTATTCTGTTTAATCATTTGTTATATTGTTTTGTAATGTTTTATACCGTCATATCTATTTTATTTGTCCTTCATCTGTTTTGTCTGGTTCTTCTAAAGTTATAATGAGTGAACAGACCTTTGACTGCTGCAGAGACTCAACCTGTGATGCTTTTCTTTGTCAAAGACGGTAAAGATGGCTTTTTTCTGACCTTTTAAAGACAAAATAAATCATTGATTAATTAATAATGAAAATAATCACTAGTGATGGTGAAAAATTAAATGTCACTATATACAGTAGGTGATGTAGCAACAGTTTTGGGGGATTATTAACATTAACTGTGAGGTGAAAATGTAGCTGTAGTTCATTTCATCCAACTTGAACAGTCAAAGTCATTAAAACATGTTCACACAGTCAAGAAAAGACCCAGTTTAAGCCCCATCAGTATAAAACTACAGGCTAAAGCCCAAATAAATATCTGGTTTTATAACCATTTTTATATTATATTGATAAACTTCCAGCTCTTTCTGTCCGGCTCCAGGGACGCAGGTTTAAACCTCGTTATTTTCAGCAGAGCAGATGTCGCCGAGTGGAAACCAGAAGAAAACATTTGAGTGAATCTTGCGTGGAAACATCTTCATGGAACCAAAGAAAAGAAGAAGAAGAATTTTTATCATCTGCTGTTTGAGAGCGTAAAAAAAAAAACAGACCTCGGTGAGTTTCTTCTTCTTCTTCTACAGTACTGTGCAAAAATTTGAAACTCCAAAAGTAAAGTGATGCTTCCAAAAATAATGTGATGAATAGTTTTTATTTATCAATTAACTTGATCCAAAGTTGAGTAAACAGCAGAAATCTGAATGAAATCAGTATTTTCATTGAGCAGCTTCGTCTCCTCGGTGTTTCTGCCTCTCAGCAGGTCGGTTGTTCTGCGTTTTGGAAAAGTTCTTCAGTTCTTCTTCTTCTGTCTCTTCATGTCAATCCCAGACTGACTCCATGATGTTGAGATCAGACACCATCTGTTGCAGGACTCCTTGTTGATGAAGACAGTTCTTTATGATTCTGGCTGCACGTTTGGGCTCGTTGACATGCTGCAGATGATCAGACGCCTCCCCGATTGGTGTTGCATTATGGGTAAGTGCCTAAACAGCTGAAGTGTCTAAAACCTTTGCACAGTCTATGCACACATACCCACTCACATTAAAAAAGGCAGTTGCTCAGATACCACAGTTGGAAGCAACACAACAAAGACAAGATTTCTGCAGTCTGAAGCTTATTACAACACCTCCTGTTTGACACCGAGAGGATGTGGTGTGTATATTAACAAGTATGTGATGTGAGCTTGTCTCATGTCAGTGTAGAGACAGAGATGATATGCAGGATGCTGCTTAGCCCGCCTGTCAATGCAACACTGACCTCTAGTGATGATTCAGCTAACAACGCAGCAGCAGCAGCCACAGACTGAGTGTCAGATTTCCCTAAAACCCAATGCAGAATAAGCACAGCGTCCTCATCTGTTGTCATGTGAGGTTGAACATTTGCATTCGCTGAAAACTATAAATATTTTTCCTTAAACTCTGGTTTATGGTAAAATTGGCTAAATTTACCCAAATTCATGTGATGAAGATGGTAGATTATTAGACAAACAGTAGCTTTATATGAATGTCTGATAGGAAACAGATGCTCCTAACGTCACTGCAGCATCAGTATTATGACACAATGCAAGAGTTATAAAGAAGAGAGAAAAGTAGCTTTTATTATTAAAGTAGAACTTATTGACTGAAGCAAAGACCGACAGTCTCATTAACTATTTACAACAATGTACACAGATTTATAGACAGTACAATCTATGTAAAACTGTAGATTCTATGGCTCTGAAAAGCTGCTGCGGCATCAAATACATGTTTGATTTTTTTGCGGGGGGGGACCAACACATCACAACCCAACCTCTGAGAGCATTCTGAAAAAAAAAAAACTATATGTGTTAGCTCCTGACTTTTTTCATCCAACAGCAGCGACGCTGGCTGGTTCACAACCAGAGCAATCATTTTCAAAAGAAAAGAAAAAAATGCCCCTCACAGCTTTCAACTGCAGATTGTTTCCCCGATACTTCAAATCAGCGTAACACTGGCATTATGCACTGCACATCTGTGTGTGTGGGCTCAATAACTGCTGAATACTGTTTACCCGTAATGATGCAACCTGCTGCTTTATGTTTTCAGACAGAAGTTTGTTTAAACTGCTGGAAAAATGATCCAACAATCAAAAGAAAGCATTAAACACACTGTAAAATAGAAAACTGCACTAATACAAAATGTCATTAATATTCCCACCTTATGTTTCATGAAACCTGCAGCAGCTGATAATGAAAGGAACGACAAGATAATCTAAAGAAAACATTCATCTACATGAACATCTGCAAATATGAGAGCTTCTGATGATCCCGATCCGACGTTCAATAATTTAAAAAAATCGACTTTTCATAATGACATCATTATAAATTACGACAAGATTTAAGACATTAGTGAAAAATTCACTAAAAGTTGAAAGTTACAATCACTGAATGATAGAATTGAACACATGTTTTCCTGTTTTAATCACATTTACTGGGAAGTTCTTGTTAGCCAACATTACCAGCTGCTACAAACCTCCAAGCAACAGTCATGACTCATGTGTAACACTGCTTTTAACACTGATTGTCCAGTCCACACACAGTTGGTCCTGGCAGGATAAAGGCTGTTATAACCAGCAGGGAAACCTGCTCAGTGCTGCCAGTTTAAAGGTGCCTGAAAGATACAGGAGCTCAAAGCTCCTTCCATCTGTCCCCACATGCAAAAGCTCTTCAACCCAATAAAAGATCGACTCAAATAAATTAAATCAAAAACAAGCAGAATAACTTAAATCAAACAATATCATCTCAAAATTACAAACACAACTGAAACACTGCCATGTCTAGGCTTCAGAAAAAAAAAAAAAAGTTTGCTGAATTTTGTGGGAAAATATCTACAAGTGTTGATGGAAACGTGTCCCGCAGTGATCCGTGCACTAGTGAGGCTTTCTGCAGAAACCTGCCGTTAAAAGCAGGTGTGTATCTCTATTACTGCTCACAGCATTTGGATTATTTACCACACAGAAGTGTGTCATTTTATTCTATACTTGAAGATATTGAGCTATTTCTAATATTTGCAATCCAAAGACGCGTTTCTTTAATTCTATGTAACCTCTCTCCAGATCCACGGCCAGACGTTTTTTGTGTTTATCTTATTTGCGAACATCTTTAAATCTTGGGACTTCTTTTCTCTGAACGTTAGTTGTGTTTGATATGAGGATCAGAAAGCTCTTATAGTTGTAAAATGAGTCACCTGGAAAAGTGAAGAGCCTGGCAGGTCCACATTGATCACTGTGTGAATGTGAATATTTGGCTTTAAGCTAACAAACATTAAAAAAACAACATGTATGGAAGACTGTTGACTGCTACAGTTTGGCCTGAGGATACGACTCTTAACAGATAAACAGCACTCAAGTACAATTTAACATTTAATTTCAAGTTATGGCTCTAAATATTATGAAGTTTATAATCGACCCTGAATGATCCCTCTAAAGAAACACCTGAAAAACACTCAACTGTATTTGACATCAGTTTGGTTTCCTTAGTGACTCAATGAATATTAAAAACTGTCAGCTCGATAGTGAGGCAACAAAAGATGAAAATAAAAAAAACCCCATCTTATTCCCAGCACAGCAACATTAAATCTTTCTGGCAGCAGAAGCAGGTAAAACATCATAAATATGTTTTATTCAAAAAAACTTGCACAGATCGTCTCTTCTGTTGAGACAAGAAGCAGAGAGACAGGTCAGGTCAGGGGAAGCGTCTGCTTTTATCTGAGCCTCGTGCTCTTTGGGAAATATTTATTTTTCATCACCGTCATCTCTCTAAAAGTTTAGAATATCTAGAGAGAGCATCAGCGTGTTCACAGTCAACTTGCCTGATTAAATTAGAAATGATAATTTAAAGGGAAAGGAACAAAAAAAAAAAAAAAATTAGGTCCTTGTTGAGGTTCACATTGTCAGCGGCAGCAGAGCAGAACGCTCTCTCAGGTCAGGAGAACCATCTGTCACGGAGCGAACGGATGAACTGACTGTCGTCATCGTCTGATTGTTCGGGGAAGTCTGCAGCACGAGGAAGGACACACACACACACACACACACACACACACACACACACACACACACACACACACACACACACACACACACACACACACACACACACACACACACACACACACACACACACACACACACACACACACACACACACACACACACACACCAGCATTTTCATTCAGGTTTTTATGCACAGATTGAAATTGTGCTTAAAAACTGTTGAATATAAACAACACACGTTTTTGTGAATGAACCAAACGTGATGTTTCACTATTAGTGAACCAATCAGATTTCAGAATGTGTATTTAGTATCAGTGTTACTTACAGTCTAGGACGTCGGATCCATCGTCGGTTCCTAACGTGTAATCAGAGTTGTCAGAGTCGTCGTCGTTGTCATCCTCGTCATCGTTACCGTCATCGCTGTTGCTGCCGAGAAGATCTGCGATCTGTGGGACCAAACACAAACCGCTGAGACGCTGCAAACATCTGGACACGTCCCTGCTCAAATAGTGTTTGTTTTTTAATATACGTTTCCATTTTTAAGCCTTCAGTCGCCTTTTTAGCCACAAAGATGTTCAGCACGCCAGAAACACGGCGACATAAAGAGAAGCTGCAGCTCCGCTCTGTGAAGCTGAGTACCTCTTCATCGGTGGGAGAGTGGACTCTCTCTGCGTTTTCCCCGTCGTCGTTATTGGCCAGTTCCTCTATGAGCGGGTCTGTGTCTATGTCGTCGTCGTCGTCATCGTCGTCGTCGTCCGAGTCAGAAGAATCATCATCATCCTGGTCTTCATCGTCCTGGAAGAGCGTTAATGATCGTTAAAAACTAAATATCAACCAAATCATCTCAATCTTAAACCCCCCAAAAGTCCTGTTCCGAGATAGATAAACAAACAAACAAACAAAAAGACCAAAAGCATAACTGTGTAGAGGTCAACAAAGCCGTCTTCAGTTCTGTGTCTCACCTGATCATCGTCGTCTCCCTCTTCTGCTAGTTTCTGTCGTCCGACCTCGTACAGACGACACACTGTGTCCAGACTCACTGTGTCCTGGTTCTACAGAGGAAAGACATGAGAACGGTTTCAAACGTGCTTCCTGTCAGACTTCTTTAAAGATATATTATGCATTATTTTCCTAAACTAATAATACCACCTCCTGGTTGTGCGCCTCCGCCAACCAGTCAAGTTGCAGTTTACGTCCGTGTCTGTTCACACTCAGATAATAGTTGAAGGAATTTAATAAAAATCTCCACAGTTTGAAGGGAACTCAGCCACTGCTGATGCATAAACCAGTAGATTATTAGTGCTGGCCCTGATAAATGGGGGGAGCAAAAGCTACACCACATCTAGTACGTGGATCATAAATCAGATTTCCATACCGCATAGATCGATACCCGAGTTACCAACAGATGCAGGCATGGAAGCAGAAGGAGAAGGAGAGGAGGAGCAGCAGTGCCTTTAATGCTACATGCATATTATATTAAAACTAGTTTAAAAATAAAATAAACATATCCAATAAAGGTGGAAGTCCTCTTTTAAAATGTCTAATACAAGGAGTTAAAGTTGAGACTTTAATGATCAGAACAGTTTCTATGAGACGTTCAGTATCTGTTGTTATAATCTGTATTCATGTTGGATAAACGCTCCACTTGACCTCCGTGACGACACCAGAACATGCAAACCCTTTCCCACTAATTACAAGTAAACACGAACACGGGCGACATGGAGGTTAAAGGTCAAGCGGCGTACCTCGATGACAGCCAGGTAGCAGTCCTTGGTGTCGGTGCACAAGTCAAAGATGTTCCTCTTGACGTCCACGGTGGCTGGAAAAACAAACAAAAAAAAAAAAACGAACTCTGAGTTATGAACTGAAGCCAAATAAGTGGCTGATAAAAGCTGCAGCTGAGGTGCGAGGAGGGAAACCTACCGATCGGCTTGTAGTCCGTGGCGTCGAAGGTCCTGAAGGATGAACCGAAGGGACTCTTCATCTGCTGGTCCATGGCGTCATCCTCATCATCGGCTTGCAGCATCGCTAGAATTTGTGTGTGTGTGAGAGAGGACAGAGCAGTAGATCATAATGTGCAACGACGGCAGTGATATAAACGACACAGATTCATATGTGTGAGACAAAACGGCCCGTACCTCCATACATGATGGTGGCGTTGCTGTTGAAGACCAGTCTGCACTGGTCCAGCGCAGGGACGGTGTGCAGGAGGTGGAAGGTCCTCAGGTCCCACTGACGCTGCTGTCAAGGCTGAAAACCGCAACGCACGACACGAGACACTGCAGGTACCCGACAAGCCAGACAAGCCATTTCCTGTCTTTATGCTAAGCTAAGCTAAGCTGACACCCTCCTAGCTCGAGACTCATATTTAACGTAAAGACGTGAGAATGGCATTGATCTTATCTGACTGTCAGCAAGACAGAGAATAAGTCAACTTCCCAAAATGTTTCTTTTTCAGTACACGATGACAAGATGAAGAAGATAAACACATTTCTTCTTGTCACTCTGTTTCTGCCCTTTAGCTTTAAAGGTCACTGTGTTTGAAAAGGTCGCCGCTACGCCTCTGTATTTACGTCACTTTGGATCTTTTTTTTTTTTTTTTTTAAAAAGCAGCGGTCAGAGGATACGATCTCAGTGTTGATGATGACCTCCAGGCCGTTGGGATGGAAAACTCCGCTGATGTTCATGTTGAACTTGTCGAACTTATGAATGGCCCGCGACGCCCGCACGTCCCACAGCACGCCGTCGTTCATCACCAGGTCGTCCGTGGGGTTGAAGGTGGCGCAGTTCCTCTTGTAGTTGTTGGCCAGACCGGGGTCGTTCAAGGTCAGGGTCTTCTGACCCGTCTGGATGTCGTAGATCTGCAGCGGAGGAGGAGAAACGATATATAGAACAAGAAAAAAAAAAATAAAGACAGGTTGATCTTTTCTGACCTGCCTGAATGTAAAATAGTTTTAAAAAATAAAGGAGAGACAAGAGAAACATAAAGAGGAGAGCAAGAGGTGGGAAAAACCACATAAGAATGAATAATGTGAAGCGACAGAGCAGTGAACTGAAGGAAAAAGCTGTGACAGAACCTACATGAGCGACTTGGTCCTTGGTGCCGATGACTCTGTCCTGAGAGAGTTTACTGAACTCCACATAGTGGTCGTCTACAAAAGAGTTCCTGAGAGAGAAGAGCAAACACTAATCAGACACAAAAGTCATTCAATCAGAAGAGGGAACGCACGTTTAAGTGGTGTGTGAGATTAAAACCAAAAGTGTGTGTGTGTGTGAGAGTTTTACTTCATGCCGAAGACGCCGTCCATGGACCAGAGAGCAGACAGGGGGACGCTCCAAGAAGCCGAAGTGAGCAGCAGTTTCCCATCCTGAGAAACACAAACAAGATTTAATACATACATACTAGACTTTTTATAAAACCTTTACATAAAAGAGTAAAAACATTTAGAGAGAGGTTTTCTCCTGAACATACTCGGGAGGGTTCGAGGTGTGTGATGGCCGACGTGTGGCAGGGGTAGTTGGCCGTCTCCTCTCCGGAGAAGACGTTGTAGAGTTTGAGGTGACCCGAGCAGGTTCCCAACATCAGGAAACGCTCGCGGGCTGAGAAGGCACAACAGGTGAAACCGCTCTCGTCTCCGTCGCCCTCGTGGAAGACGGACATCGGCCGAAACCTGAGAAACAAAACGCAGGGAAGACGAGGAGCCGGGTGGATGAACGGGATGATGTCTAGTTCAGGACGTTTAGGGTTGGTGAGGTGAAGTGTGTTCGTTACCTGCTGAATATCAGATGTCTGTCCAGACACCCTCTGTCCACTCCTTCGTATTTCGGGTACAGCACCCTGCTCCCCAGCCGGGCGGTGAAGTTGGGCGACGCCTGTCTCCTCTGCTTGGGCTCGGGGCAGCGGTGGGGGGTGAAAAGCGAGAAGGGGGGGCAGGTGGTGACGGGATTGGGGCAGCGGGCGTGTTGCTCCCTCAGGTACTCGGTGATGATGCTGTCGAGGGTCGGGGGGGAAGGCAGGTGGCGCTCCAGCTGCTTCTTCATGGCTGGAGTCTGACGAAGAGAGAAAATACGTCAGAAGCTGAGCCTGAGACAAACTAAAGATGCTCTGTTACCATGGAAGCTGAGAAACTTCAGCTCAAAACAGCCACTTGCAACTGTTTCCATCATATTTTTGCAGGTGTTTTCTGCTTCATCAGTGCTCCTGGTGGTTTGATAGTATGTTTGAACTTTAGGGACAAGCCTCCCTGCCACAACAGCACTTCACAAACTAGCTGAGACGGTTGTCATGGACCCAAGAGGAGGAGGAGGGTGAGGGTGAGGAGGGGGGGAGTCTAAATGAAGGCATTCAGAGAGCTCATTCCTTATTTATCTCAGTGTTTCAGTGGTAACACATCTGTATTCAGGAAAGCATCACGACCACTAACAGCCTTCAGAGGAGACGAAGAGGGAGAGAAACAGAAAAACGCACACATGTGGGAGAGCGAGACTCAGAGAGCAGGAGGAGAGAGACGTAACAAAGTGTTTATTTAGATATCACAGAATGATCAATATCAGTGTGTTTGTTGGTGGTTGGGAGGGGCTGACACAGAGAGAGAGAGAGAGAGATCATCTGGCCTATACTCTGGCTCTGTGGTGGTGGGGGTTGAATTAATTAACTGAATTATATGGTTTAGTATTTGTAATAAAGTATAGAAATGATATTTATATATGAAGAGGGAAGCACAGGAGTGAGGTGGAGTGATCAGGTTTGCTGCTGGGTAGTGACTGTCTACAGCTGGTCAAACCAAAACTGACTGAAAGGATGAAGATTTGCCAGTGAAGAAGAAACACAGGAAGCTGTGAACATGATGAGAAAAGACGACAACAGGAAGTGTCTCCAGGAAGGTGGGACAAGTGTCATCACATCTCAACGACAGAAGAACTACTGAAGGATTTATAACAATTCCAGGAAGTTGTTGGCTTCCCTTTCACATTAAGAGGCTATAAATTACATTCTGCAAAAGTGAAAGAGGTGTGATTGATAAACCAGCTGTTAAAACAGGAAACTAAAAAGGTGTGGCTGACCTGGATGAAAGCACCGTGATCAGACTTCTGCTTCAGAGCACGCAGTTTTTTCCCCGTGCTGCAACTGGCCATCGGGCGTTCCCGCGAGAACAGGATCCGGCCGACCAGAGGGGAGCCCTGACCGTGAGGGACCAGGTGAGGAGTGGTGAGGGCGGACGAAGAGGAGCATGAAGGGTGAGGGAGGACGGGGGAGCGAGAGGAAGAAGGGGAGGCGGCTGCGGAAACCGAGGACACCGGAGAGGATCCGTGATGGCCGGCGATACGAGCCGCGATCCCGCCGGCTAACCGGCAAGTCCTGGGAATCGCTGAGGAGGAGGAGGAGGAGGCGGCGGCGGGGGTGACGCAGGATGAAGAGTTCTGACAGGGGAGGGCTAAGTTCGCCTCTTTGATGAGCGTGTTCGCCGTGTCGTGGAGCCCTTTGGCGACGAGGTGGTTTCTGATCAGCATGAGGAGTTCCTTCTCGGAGAAGGTGATCCGCGACTGGGCGACCACGTTAGCCCTCTGCAGGCGAGCCAACGACACGTCGGTACCCATGAGGAGAGGCTTGCCGGACACTCGCTCGGTCAGCTCCGCCGCGTATCGGCAGAAACGGACGTGCTCGCTCCGTTTGTCCTGCAGCACCGGCTCCTTCATCAGCTGGGGACGCAGACAGAGAAAACAGTTAAAACGGTTTTTCTCACTTTGTCAGAAAGTCTCATGTCGTGCGTGTTTTGCGCTGACCTGTTGAATGTGGCTGCTGGTGAAGAGCGGCAGTTTGCTGATGATCTGTCTGATGGCCGTGCTGCGAGACAGTCCGACTAGAGCTTTGCAGGTCAGAGCGCGGATCAGGTCTGCATCCGTGATGGGCATCTTCACCGACAGCAGCGACAGGAGCACCTGGAGGGAGATGAGGTGTATGAGAACACGGCACCCAGGAACTTTTAATACTTTTAATATTTCATTGAAGGAGATTATTTTATTTAACAACATCTATTATCAGTGTTTGTCTGTTTGAGTGGCAGCAGACAGGAGCCCACTGATGTTCTGCCATTATTAAAAAAAAAATCAAACGCTGTTGTTTCATTCTTACCTTGATTCCGTTGTTGTTCTGGACCACCTGCCACATGTGGGCCAGCACCCTGTTGTGGGGGGCGGGGGGCTGCTGGGTGTGGAGGGGCGGCCTGAGAGGGGCCACAGCAAAAGCGCCCACAGTGTTCAGACTCTGGTCTGGAGCACACACGCAGTTTATTATCACCTGTGGAGGGACGGGGGAGAAGATAAGACTAACTGCAATGCTGCCTTTCTAGTTATATTTGATAAAGAAATGTCTTTTGTCTCAATATAATGAGAAAAACTGATAACATATTTTTTCTTGAGAATATTATTAGATTTAGGTGAAAGCATGCAGTGTTGTTCCTGTGGATGCTGTTCAGAGAAAGGCAGGTTCTTACTTGCAGTGCAGACTTCTGGATCTCAGCGTCGTTGACGAACACTTCTCCCTCTGCCACACCGAGGATGATGCTCATACCTGCCGCGGAGACAGAAGACACAGTGACGCACATCCACGACGGCAGGTCAACCCAAAGGTTCAAATACTAAAACTTTCTAGGTAAGAAGAATCGTGAAGGAGGAGGAGTTTTACTGACCCACGGTGGAAACAGCTGTCCTGGTTTCATCAAGAACTTCTACAGTGTCCGCCAGCACCAACTGGACTTTAGGAACCAGTGTCAGGATGGCCAGGATGTCCAGAGCATAACGCACCGTGTCACTCCTGGACAGACAGACAGACACAAGGAGAGAATGTCATGTCTGCATTCATTTCATCAACAGTTCTTGTCTCATCAGCTCACTTGGTTATCATTGTCACCGTATGTGTGGATGCAACTTTACCTGCCGTAGTAGGTCCTCCAGTCACAGGCCACAGAAATGAGCTGCAGCATCAAATGAACACAGGACAACTTGCAGAAGACCTCCACTGGTTCCCAGTGGTGCTGAGGTCCACACTCGATGAGAAACTCCATCATCTCCACCACCTGATCTCTGGTGTAGGTATACGCCTGGAAACAGGAAACACACACACACACAGATATAAACAGTGTTAATGATCAAAGTGGTCGTTTTAGTTTTCATTTTAAACCAGAGATCATTAGTAACATTTGTCCTGCATGGCAGAGAAAGTGTTTTTCTTTAAGATATTACAGGTAACTTTAACATCAATGACTCTGCTTCCATGCTGAGTGAAGAAAACACAGAACAACATGAAACACCTTGTAAAACGGCTGCTGGGGAACAACGCTTCCTCCATCTGACGTCTGCAGGGACTGTTTGACCTGTTCAGCCTTCACAGCCAGATGAGCCTCAAAGTACCTGCAAAGCCAAAGAAACACACATGTAAGATATAATAAGAAGATGTAGATGTGTGCATGTTTTATCAAGTCTGATTTAAGACTTCAATAGCTTCTGTTTTGTATGAATTTGTACACTCTGATCCGTTCATCCGTCTCAGTACCTGCGCAGGGCCATGCAGGTGTGTTTGGCCGTCTGTCGGCTGGAGAAGACCTGGTCATCGCTCATTATGGACACCTCGTTGTCTGTGTTGAGAATCTCTAAAGTACTGACCTGCAGGGGGAGAAGGAGACTCATGTATGAAATGTGGCACAGTTCATTTAACAACAACATACTGGTGCTTAAAGTGCAACTTGTTATAGAAGGCGTGATGTATTCAGTGCTGACCAGGTTGATCAGCCTGCGCAGGCCGTCCTGGTGGTCGAAGAGCTGCAGCACCGCCCTGAAGGAAAAGGAGATGGAGAAAAACATGGTGGCGTGGCAGACGCCTGAAGCGTGGGACGACTCCAGCAGCCACAGAGCGTAGGACACCATGTCGGACAGCACGCCGTCTGACAGCGTGCACACCTATACACACACACACACACACGAGAGATAAAGAAAGACAATTAGCCAGAGTTACTTATTCCCTCAACCTCTCTACTTCTGTTCTACTTCTGTTTGTGCTTTGACATGAAATGTTTCATTAAATCCTTGTCTGAAGGTCTAACTGGTTGTGTGTGTGTGTGTGTGTGTGTGTGTGTTAACGTACCCTCTCCATAGCGTCCTGGTTATAAGCCAGATAGTACAAGCAGAGTGAAACTCCGGTCGCTGCCATAGAAGGTCTCGGGATCTCCAGGAGTTTCTGAACTCCTCCATGAGCGATGAACTCTGCTGCAAACTTCTTATGGAGGAGCAGAGAGGCGAGATACTGAAGAAGAAGACGAAGAAGAAGAAGAAGAAGAAGAAGAAGAAGAAGAAGAGATGGAGAACAAATTTAATGTTCAGTGTCTCCATTAAAATCTCCTCAATCCATTAAAGGTGGATCAGTGATTCTTATCCAAAAACACTTTTTGTCACATTCAGTGAATATCTCCTAACGGTCGGCTAGCTGCCTGTCCTGTGTGCACTGGCTCTGTAAATAAACATGTAAACACAGAGGTGAGCCACATGACACTACTCCAGCCAATCAGCAGGGGGCGTTCATGCTCATGCACAGGACGAGGAAGTCATGAGAGCAGCTGTCGGTCTCCAGCACCTTGTTGAATGGCGGGCGAGGTGGTGAACTGGAGAGAGAGAAGCTGTGGCTGTTTTCTCTCTGAACAGATTCACTTACATTTTATTAAATGTATCAATCCACAATGAAACCGAGAGTCTCACAAAGACCCTCCACATTTTTTTACACTTTTGATTCTGCATCTGTCATGTTTAGTGAAGCGTATTCTGAGCAGGCAGCGGTTTAAATCACACACATATCCTGCTGTTTATGTGTTTTCAACTCATTAACCGTATCAATCAATCAATAAATACAAACACTGTGGATTTCTTCTCATAGAGCCAACATGCAAACTATTTCAGTTCAGTAAATGTCTGCTGTCAGTGAATCTGGTGAAGACAGTTTGTCCTCTCAGCTCTCCAGGAGCAGCTGACAGACGACAGAGACGCTGAACGCAGGCTGTTTGGGGGGGGGCGGAGCTTCTGAAGGAGCACGAAGGGAGGGGTGTATTTGTTTGTGTGTTCAGATGAAACATCAACAATCTTTCTCCAGAATGACTGACTCGACCTTTAAGAGCAGATCAGATGTGGCTGCATTTAAACTTCTCACAGCTGCATAAAGTATAACATTCACACTACAGAATCCTGTTGTTGTTGTTGTTGTTATGTAATCTTGACTGTGTTCTTACATCAGGACCAAGAATTCAAGACACAAACATTTTGTGGTTTTTCAGTTGTGTAAAAGTTGGTAAATTTAGCCCAGCCCCACCCACACACACGCTCAGATTATCCTTCACTCACAGACACGCTGTGCTGCGGGGAGGAGCAGGACCACCGAATGACAAGATAGATAAAAGCCTGCCTGACTTCAACCAGCAGCCAGGAAATGTTTGACTGTACAAGACTGCATCACATACTGTCACATACATCACAACTGATTATATGAGGAAAATATGATATTTTTATATTATTACAGGTTTAACATTTATAGCTTAGACTTAGTTATTGTCTAATGTTAGTCTACGTCTTCAAACAGACCAATAAAAACAGGAGACATCAGAAATTCAGATCCTGCGTTTTGAAGTACAGTGATGGAGCGACAGGTTGAGGACTCGCTGCCCCAGGAAGGATCTATGTCAGCGGACAAAACAAAAGTCTGTTGCTTTCACATGACGTGTTGTTTGTTTAGGCCAACAGAAGTCTTACCAGGAGGGCATCGAAGGTGAGCTGGACATCCTTGGTCTGCCTGAGGTCAATGTAGTTCATCAACAGCGCCCGAGTGTCCAGCTGCATGAAGACAGCGAGCAACTGCACAGCAGGGCAAAGAGAGATTCAGGTTAGCGACGCGGCTCTGGGTGACACGACAGAAGCTTGCGGTTTGTGTGAAGTCTCACCTCCTGGTAATCGCCGAGCGGCGTCAGATACTGCAGGATGAGCCTCTGCTCCATGGCCGGGCTCAGCGGTAACAGCCGGTAGTCGGAGCCGATCACCATGGAGCTCATCTCAGACCAGGAGGTGCTGTTGGTCTGCTGGTCGGCGGCGTCGCTCCTCTCCGCCTCCTCCTCCTCGGTCCTGGAGGAGGACGAGGTGAAGTTCAGCTTCTGCTTAGCCTTCCTCCCGTTCTCCTTCACCGCTTGTCTCTTCCCTCCTCTTCCTCCCTGCCGGTCCTCCGTCTCCCTGGAGGCGATGTCCGGGCTCGCTTGGTAAACAAAGTCTGGGATCAGTCGGGTCGAGCTGCTGCTGCCGCCGCCGCCGCTGCTGCCGCCGTTTTTCTGGGCCGAACCGAGCAGGGACGAAGGTTTGAAAGTGGCCTTCAGCACCTTCCTGCTGCTCTCTCCGTCTCTCTCTCTTCTTCCTTCCTCCTCCTCCGCATCTTCCTCTTCCATCTTGTCCTGCTGGTCTTTCGAGGTGTTTGAGGTTCGGGGGCCTTCAACCTGAGAGTCCTGAGGTAGATTCTGGAGGTTCTCTGCGGGACTCTTGGTCCCTTCAGACTGCAGCTCACAGAGTCGCTGAATCATGATCGGAACCTGGACGTTTAGAGGAAAACAGTGTTATTATTGTCTTATTATGTTAATATTCACACATTCTTCCAGAAACATTTTAAATTTTAATTTTATTTGAAATAATAAATGTGAGACGTGCAGCAGACAAACAGTATTTAGAAAAAGGTGCGACTGTATGTTGAATCGCTGGTTGTTTGTGTGTCCAGACTTTTGACTGGTACCCGTCTACGTGTGTGTGTGTGTGTGTGTGTGTGAGACCCACCAGCTGAGCGTTCTCCTCTCGGTAGCTGGCTGCCACTTCCTGGTTGCTCATGGCTCTGGCCAGCAGGCCCGTGGCGTAGACGCACAGCGGTCGCTCTGCTTCACGAGCCCAGCTGAACAGCATCTCCACCAGACCTTCCTGTCACACACACACACACACACACACACACACACACACACACAACACAACACATCTGATTCACTCACAGGTCAGCACAGGCACCTCTCAATGAAAACAAACTTCATTATTCTATGTTTAATTATTGTCTTGTTATCATTGTTTACTTGTCTGGTGATGATTATCTCAGGCAATATCTTTGGTTTAAGAAGTTGGGAACAGTTGCTGTTTGTCTGAACTTTAATGTGACGATATGATATGGTTGATCTCACAGTACAGCTGCTGTCATAAATGGGAACAACTATATAATAACTTTGGCTGTATTAAAGCAGTATATGTGATCAAAGAAAACAGGAAGTTGAACTGGGCGTCTCCCTCGCTTGCTTTTCTCCTTCTCTCTCTCTTTCTCCTTTTGTTCTGGGTGAATGTAGAAAAAGTCAGAACTAAGTTAAAGGAGCAGTGTGGAGGATTTAGTGGTGGGCTCAGTGGAAGAGGACCTGGTCCCTCTGTAGATATAAAAAGGTTCATTAAAGCCAAGTCTGTTCCGCTAGGTGCCACTAAATTCTACACACTGCACCTTTAAATACATCCTAACAAATGTATTTTAAGTCAATCGCCAATAAATACAGGAGTTTATATACATTCTAATAAAGCAGAGCGTCTTCAACAAAACTCTTCTTAGCTTTTACCTTCTCTTGGAAGATGACGGCGGTCTCGAGGCCCGGCATGATGTTCTGAAGCAGACGACAGGCCGCTGTGTTGAGACTCAGCTCTCTGCTGGTCATTATGTACGTGTCCAACAGCTGGAAAACATACATGATAGACACATGAGAGCTGTGGCAATTCAAATATCTGTCATTTTTACACACATAAACACAAAAACGGAGACTTTGTTAAAATGTTAAATCATTTCATTTTCAATTTTCAAAATCTGTATCCATATTTTTGAGTGAACGATGAGAAACAAAACGTCAGGCTAACTGTTTATAACATGCACACAGCTTCCATAAACTCGTCATTCAGTAATGAACCAGCTGTTCTCACCGCGTTGGTGAAGTCATCGTTCCTGAAGAGCATCTTCAGGATCTGTCCCAGCATGCAGTCTGGGTCCGCCCGTCCTGCACAAATATACAAGTGTCAATAACTTAACAACTGATCACAAAGACTGAAGCTCATAAAAGCCCGACTGGAACATTTACACAGCGAAACACTGAGAATCACATCAGCTGCTGAATTAGGAACACAAAGCTTTTGCTTCTGGAACATTTTGGATTATCAGAGTTATTTAAAAAAAAAACAAAGAAGAAAAGACAGAATGTTTATGGAAGTGAGAACTGAACCTGGATGTCGATCATCGAAGGGGTCGGGATCTGCTTTGTGATAATCTCCCGTCTCCCGTTCAATCAGCTCAGATATTCTGCAGCAAACACCAACAGAGATCAGACACAAATCACATCTCCAGAACACATATTATGGTCTGTCTGTGTCTTATCCGATCAACGTTTCACATTAAAAGTTACAGCTCTCTAAAAGCAAATCCCTGCTCACTTGGTGAGGATGGAGACCAGCTCCTCTGTGGTGCCCTGCTGTGCTTCTTCCCATTCGTCTAGCAGCTTGGCGAGTTCTGCCTTGGCGTCCACCGCCATGGCAACGGCCATAGCGGCCGACACGGCGGCCGACAGGGCGGACGACACTACCTCTTCGGAGGAGGACATCGTTACCTGGGAGACAGAAGGAGGAGAACGGTGGAGGAAAGGACGAGGAGAAGGAAATGGATGTAAAGAAACGGTTGATGAAAAGATAATCATAGATTTGCTTTGCTTGTTGTGGAATTATTGATTCAGTTTTTGTCTTTATTTGTCTGTTGGTTGGATGTGATGCTTGTGTTGTGTGTCTTATTCATTTTCCCTTCAGAGGACCACAATGGAAATTAGTTCTTGTGCTTTTATCTTTGATAACTTGCATATCAAGACTTATTTTTTTTCTTTAATTAACTATTGGCTATTCCTACTGGAGTCATACACTCTTATACATGCACACTATAACCACATAAACACAATATTAATAATAACAATAATAATAATAATAATAGTGTATTTAATTTATACTTTTCATTTGCAGTGAATCTCAAAGTGCAACAGCGTTAAAAAACAAGAATAAAACTGAAAAATCTTCCTGAATAAAAAGGTTTTAAAGTCTGTTTTAACAAACCAGTTCATTTTATTTCATTAACAATCAACTACAAACAGATGAAAAACACATTTTGTCCTTTTTTTCCCCTCCATACAAATAAATAATCATTCTTAATAAACATAAAACCTTATCTGATGGCATCTTTTAATTATATATTTATCCTCCCTGCGCTTTCACACATGTGACTACAGTCTATCTATCCGTCTGCCTCCGTCTCTCTGTCCATCCATCCCAGGAGAAGCAGCCTGTTTGGGGCTGAGTTACAGCCTACGATCCCCCCCCCCCCCAACAGGTGTGCTCCGGTCCGGGCAGCTCAGAGGACACAGTCCGCTCTGTGAGCAGCTAACGCGGGTAAACAGGAGGTCAGTTAGCAAACCTCCGCTAACCTGCCCGAATCTACGCTGCTTCTCCGCCATAAAAACACACATTTCTCCTGTTTGTGTTTAATATGTCGGCCGGTTGAGGTTGTAACGGTGAACCGGTCCGAGCAGCGGAGCCTCATGTCAGACACGAAGAGCTCAGCTAGCAGCTTTGACTCGCAGTTTTCTGTTTTCTCTGTGACTCACCTGAAGATAAACGTCCTCCGCGAGCTGCTGCCGCTCACTTTAACTCGTCGCTTTCAGAAACTCTTCTTGAATTTGCCGTAAAGGTTCCGGTGAAACGACGCTGACATTAAATGTTTAGGGGGGGGAGAAAAGTTTCACGTTTATTTTCAAACTTCTCCCGGCGACCGCACGCGACGTCACCGAATGACAGGCGACGTTAGATGACGACACGCAGCGAGCCTCCTACAGGGACTTGTAGTCGTATTCATAATGCTTGTAGTTCTATAACTAGTTTGTATTTCCTGTTAAAAGACTTCATTATAATTTCGGTTCACAATAGTTAATATCTGCACTGTTGTGATAAATAAAGTTAAAGACCTTATACCTCAACTGTGTTCAAATTTGTTTTAATGACTTTTCCTTTAAAGATTTTTTGTGTGCTTTTGATTATCAAAAGGAAGATGAAGGTAGTTTTTTTTAAAAATAAATATAATTTAGAGTTATGGTTAAAAGTGTCGTCTCTTGCTGTTTGTTTTTAATCTGATCTGAGGAGATCCTTTGACACCTTTAATGCTTCCAGAAGTGTTAACGCTTTGAAAACTGTGCTTTCATTTCTGAGACTTATGAATCATCTGTGTTCATATATATTTATTTCAAATATTTCATTTTTATTTTTACTGTTTATTAATTTATGCTGCCTCTCTTTGCTGCCTTTATTTTCTTATGTGTATTATTGATCTGTTATTCATGTCATATCTGCGTCTCCCTGGTTCTAAGCTGGCTGTTGTTTTGTAATTTATAGTTTGTTTGATGAAGTTTGGAGGGAACAAAAACAATTTAAAAAAAAACATTCAGTAAGAAATGTATTTCTGAACTGCATTATTTAGAAATACAACTAAATCATTTACCAAAAAGTGCATTTCCTGAAGTCAAAGCATGTGAGAGCAAGAATCCTTTAAATCTTGTAGCGCCACCTGCAGGTGAAACTATCAAACACTACAGACTTGTCAGCAATCTGTACAACTGTGCTGCATTTGGTTGCCATGGAATATTACATTTAAGAGATGCAGCAGTTAAGTATTATGTTGGTGCTTTACTATTGACCACATGATGGGTCTATTGCTGCTATGATTTAACATGTTAAATATTTCCACAGTGGACATCTGACCATCAAATATGAACACTTCAGCACTTTTAGTTTTTGAGATATCAACTTTCAAACATTCCTCCCAAAGACTTCCCATTATAAATGATTTTTAAAAGATATTAATAGTGTGAGAGCTGGGAAGTTTTAACACTGTTACAATTGTAGTGAGAGACATTATCACTAAACTTGAATGTAATTAATAAATAAAACCTTTGTTACATATAATGAATTCCTCATATTATATAAAGAAAAAGTCTTTAACAAACATAAATGTTTTTCTGGTTGAATTTCATTTGAACATGAAGACTCTTCAGACGGGTCCGCAGTCATGTTTTAGAACTGTGTATTAGGTGTTCGCATGTTTTTATGTTTAATTTCTTTTAATTAATTCAAGACTAAAACTAATTTATTGACAGATTTGAATTATTAATTATTATTAATTGATAGCTTATTCCACATGCAATAAAATAAAAATCTTGAAGCAGCAGCTGACAGAATCAGTCATCCGCAGTTACACACATTCTAGTTATTATTGTATCTTATTGTTTTTCACTATTTTATTATCAGGATTTTTTAAGTGTGTAAATATTACTTATATACTTTATAAGATATAAATATATCTATAAATTTAATTACTTGACACCTATAATTATCTTTTTCACAACAATAGTTTGAGTTGCTAAGAAATCACATTTCTATTTAAATGTCTATGTTCATGATGTTCAATAAAAAATAATAATAAAGCATTAGTTTATTGTAGCTTGTGCACTCAAAATATCATTCCCAAATATTACTATTATTATTTATTAAATAAAACTGTTTATATCTGGTCAGAGATTAGACAAGCAGGAGACTGGACCCTCTGAGACATGTAGTGGAGAGAGACACACTGAACAAACTGAATGTAATGAATAACAGCAGACATCCTCTGCACGACAGAGGAGGAGCTGCAGCAGTCGCCTCCTCTCTTTATGCTGCAGCACAGAAAGATTCAGGAGATCCTTCATCCCCAACAATAATTAGACCCTTCAACTCCTTGAACTGACCGGATAGTTTTGTTTGTTTTTTATAAGATATATATCATAATTTTTGTTTTTTTGTCAGCATGTCCACAGCTACACGCTTTATTAGTCACAATATATCAGTTTCAGAAAATCGTCTACATGAGCGAATGTTGAAACGTAGATGATGAATAACACGTCCTGTCAACAAACGAGGCAACAAGAACTACAAACAAACGCAGTTTATTGAGTCTTTCAGACAACAACGCTGCATTCTGCTTTCACTGAGAAAAATACTTTCACTTCATCAGTGCACTTTGGATGTTTTGGCCTCCAAAAAAAAAAACAAACAAAAAAAAACTTGCTCTATCAATAGAGCAGCAACACTTTTTAAAAAAATATTTACAATGTTACATGAAGCACATTTAAACAGTAAAGCAGCCAGAAGAAAAGCAAGAAGAGCTGCCGGTCCAACAGGAGTCCTACCTACACATCGTCTGTTTCTAAAGTCATTTTACAAAGTTCTTGGTGCTTGAAGATTTTGCTCAACATTTAAAAATATACCTCTTAAACTAAAGAAGGTCATATCTCTAAACTTCACAATTATTCTCCGAAGGATGCAGCAGATGGAAATGTAGTTTGGACCAATAACATATGACATCATCCCTCATATACTTGCTATTTCACTTTCAACATGTGTAGGATTTCCCCTGCGGCTCGGCTAGTGCGTTTTCAGTTTGTCTCCGAACAGCGTCATCGCGAGTCCGTACAGGAAGCCGGCGGTGAGGATGAGCAGAGTGCTGGAGAACGGGCCGAAGGACAGCAGGGCTCCGAACACGTAGAGGAGCAGCAGCAGCAGCAGCGTCCTGTAGCTGGCCAGCCCGCGCAGGCTCAGTCTGGGCTGCCGGTTCCTCTCCGCCGGCTGCCGGCTCATCGGGCTGTGCCTCACTCTCGTGGTCGAGTCGGGATCCGTCAGGTAGTGGCGACCCAGGCGGCCCAGGAAGTCTGGCCGGGAGCAGAGAGCGTTCATGTGTCCTCCGAACTGCGGGACGACAGAAAAGATATGAAAATCCCTCTCACTGTTACGCTACATTTAGAAATAGAATAAATAGATGAGACATTTTTATTCAGGTGTTCGAGGCAGGTTCACATCGTGTGTTTGTTTTGGTTCAACTGAACTCAGAGCAGCACAGACATGTTTATATTTGGTAACTAGTTGTGATAAGCTTGGATCTCCTGCTATTGAAGAGTATGATCCTTAAACCTGCATTCATTTACATTTTTGGGAAACAAGCTCCATCCAGCAGGATATTCTGATATCCAGCTTCTGTTTCTGCTCTCTACCAACGTCCTGAGGGAAATATCTGGCTCTTTAGCTGCTAAATGCTCCACTATGTTCTCCAGCTAGTCTACAGCTCACTGTGTCTGTTTGCTGTTTGCTGCTGAGCAGGTTAGTGTACGGCGGCTTTATTAACTTTAACTGAAAACAGCTGCGGCCCAAACCGATGCTGATGAGAGCTGTGGGAATGAACGATGAGCTAAAAGATGCTGAAACTCTCTGTAGGACTGAGATAATTAACTACGAGTCAACACTTTAACATTACACGTTATAAAAATATTGATGATAGCAGCTTTAAAGAAGCAAATAAGTGAACTTTTGCATCATAAATTCCAATATTTCAAGGTCTTGACCTGCTTTACGTTTAGCGTCCTCTGATAACTTTTGTTATGATTTGGCGTTATATAAATAAATACACATTATTATTAATAATTCAGAAATACTTTACAATGTTTTACTGTTTTTTTTAATATCATAGACATTATTACTCAGACTCCACTTACTCTCTCATTAAGCAGAGATGAGATCCTGTAGAACAGCCTGACCAGCAGGGCGCTCTCGTAGCTCCTAATGGGCTGCAGCTCCGGGTCTCCTTGATACTGAATATCAAACCTGCGCTGTCCGTTTATTATCTGCACAAAAGAAAACACACACACACACACACACAGAGTGAGGGTTTCAGTCTTTGCTGCTTGAGCCCTAGACGTTCTCCTTCTCTTGTGCGTTCACACTAACCTGCCTCCTGCCCAGGTCAGTGAGGATGAGTCCGTTCTCTCCCTGGATGCAGTCCGGCAGCTGCTTGAAGTTGCTGTCGTCCTGAGAAGAGCCCAGGTTGGATATGAGCTGAGTCAGCTGTCCTTGATTCAGCTGCAAAAAAAACCACAAAAGACAAGTTTTAACCACGTGGACACCGACCAACAAAACTGCTCGTTTGACAAACTTAAACGACGACCACGCGGGTCTGACCTTGAATATCTGACACAGGTTCTCTAAAGCTCTGTCCAGGAACTCGTGGGTCTTCTTCAGACACTCCCCGCTCTCCTCCGGCTCGGCTCCGTTGAAGGTGTTGTTGAGATCCGACGAGCCCAGCCCGAACCAGGACAGGAAGGAGGTGTTTGCCGCCACCTCGTTGGACTGATCCGATATCCTCTTGGCCGTCTGTCTGGCTTGTGCGATGATCTGGATCAACTTCATGATCTGCGGAATCGACACGGGATTGATGATGTGTGTTTTCGGGGTGATGTCATACCACTGCTGATGAGGCAGGTTTATGGTTTTATGAGTAAAACAGACGATGCCGACATAAATCTACCAGAAACATCTGCTCCGGCGATCAACTCACCGCTCCTCTGAGCTCGGTGCCGAACATCTGTTTGTACTGGCAGTCTTGGCCCTCCAAGGCGTAGACCTGACTCTTCACCCTGAACACCATGTCCGTCACCACCCGTTGCCGTGACGACAGGAAGCTGCCCCCTTGGCTCGGCGTCAGGTAGCCGCGGGGCTGCCGGTGGTGGAGGACGTGCTCGGGCTCCAGGAACAACTGTTCTCCTGCAGACAGAAGTTTTCATTTGTCGCCATGACGATTTCTCATCATTTCGGAAATCAAAAATGGCAAAAACACACAGCCTCAGTCTCCGGCTCAGTTTCTGTCCTCACCTTTCTGGATCATCTCTGCGAGGTTCGGCTGAGCGAAGACTTTGGCCACCCTGAAGACCATCAGTGCGTTTTTGGCGTTCACCAGATCTGTTCTTACCGCTCGGTTCAGAAACACCTGGAAGAGCTTGGTGTACACCAGCAGGTTCTCCTGAACAAACGTCTCCCTGCAAAACGACAAGTTACAGTCGGAACCAGATTCAATAACTAGAGTCTCTACGGTCGACACAACACGCTGTCACCATGATCACCTGCACCTCATGTCACTATAAACATTATTTTAAAGCCGTCAGACTCACCATTTGTCAGGCACAGTTCTGTTCTGGTCTGGCTGAGGGTTGGCTTTCTCTCCCGTGTATCTCCACGGTTGGATGTAGCTCAGCCACGTCTCCAACACCTCAACACGGAGAAGAACAATAAACCACATGCTGAACCGGCAGCTCACTAACAGCTACGGTCAAACTGCTCTTGAGCAAGCGATCAAAAAAAAAAAAAAAAAGACACGACAAGACTGAAACACTTCCTACAGAAAGTCTGACACTCACAGCTCTGAAAGAGGCGTCTAGAGGCCAGTGGCCGAAGCAGTGCTGGAGGAACAGGTAGAGTTTCTGCTGGACGAAACGCTGGATCACCACTCTGCAGGCACCACACGTAAAACATGGTGTGTTCATTAAAAGGTGAGTTTAGGTTCAGTTTACTGTATGTTAACACAGAAAAACAGTAAAAACAGACAAGAATCTGCTTCACTTACAGTGTCCTCTACATATTTCTGTCGACACTTTCAACAGATCATGAATGTTAATGAGTAAACTGAACTGAAACTGGAAGAAATCATGATTCACTAGAAATGTTAAAATACGGAGCATGAAACATCCCCGACTGCAGCGTCCGGTCGTTATTGGCGACGCTGACCTCTTAAACTCCTCCAGCGGGCTGGTGTGAGCGTGCGAGTGAGCGGAGGGCGAGGACGACAGCTGTTCGGGCTTCAGGCTGTTGGTGAAGGCGTGCAGATGTTTGACCAGGAGACGGACCACCAGCACGTGCTCCTCTGTCGGGCTGAAGGGTTCCTGAAAAGACAGGCAGTCACAAAATGCTCCACAAACACGTGACACACACACACAAACACACTCATCATCTCAGTCAGCTCCCAGATCCAAACAGCAGCAGATGAAATGCTTCCCAGTCCAAAAGCAGCCAGACAATTACCAGAAGGCTCCGAGCGCTTTCTAAGCTGTAGAGAACAGAGGTGCCACACATCAGTCAACAAGAAAACATCTTTCCATCATCTGTTATATGATGTCATATGTGTTTAACGTTTTGTGTGACTGAGACACACTGAGCAGGATAAATCTGCTGCTCAGCGCTCTCTGGTGGACACACTGTGTAACAACACTGTTTCTACATGAACTCTAACACACTTTTCTATTTCTGTTCTGCAGTTTCTTGTAACTTTCTTCTATAATCTGATTTATCATTCCAGCTCAAACTGTTGAAACAAAAAACTAGCTCTCACAAAAAACTAAAAAAAAAACAATCAGCCTCTCATCCTGATTGAACATCATTTAACATTATGACAGTTAAAGTCTATACAAAGTAAAGCTGATATATAATTTAGTCATTTAATAAAAAGGGACAGGCAAGGATTTCCAAACGAGCCCTTCATCACAAGTGTAGAAGAGTAAAGATCATATTACATCTGAATGAATGACAGTGGAGTGAAAGGTGGGACCTCTGTTCTCTGTTAACTGCTTAAAGCAAAGCTGCTTTGTCGTAATAATGCAATGTTTCCTCCTCCAGATAACGCCAGCAAACACAAACATTACCTCTGAACAGCACTCACTAGATTCATGAGGAATTTATCATTCATATTTCTGATTATTGTTCAAATGATTTTTTTTTTTTTTTTTTAAATCCCGGCATGTAAAAAAATCAAGCTGGTTTAACATGTAGTAGTATCTTTTGCTTTTACATGGTGTCATTAGAAAGAAACATTTAATCAACCACATGAACATGTAAAGCAACAAAGCACAACAGACACAGTGTCAAACAAAGCATGCCTTTTAAAAAAAAAACAAAAAAACAAAAACAAAAGACAAACAGCAAAGAGAACCACAACCCAAAGCTGTCAAAATCTGCTCAAAGATCCAAAAGCTTCATTCCAGGAATGACTTTTCCTGTCAAGGATACTTCTCTGTAGAGATTCACATTTACAGTCAGACCGGATGTGACAAACTAAAGAGTTAAACTGTTGTCAGCTGTTTACTGTAAACAGCTGCTAGTAGGTGCCTTCATGAAAAGATGGATAAAAGTCTTCTTTCCTCACCTGAACGTTATAAAACCCGGTTCAAATGAACCCTGGTACATGAAGAGGAGCACTCGTCCCTGAACTGAGGATTAAGTAGTTAAGTAGTAGGAGTTCAGGCCATCACATAATGTCTGCTTATGTGTATAAAGCATCAGCCGTAGCTGTCTCACCGTGTGTGTCAACATGAGAAGTACCCTTGACTGACTGTAAGTGACTGAGCTTTACCTCCAGGAGGCCCCAGAGGGGCGGGGCTGAATGAAAAGGTAAAAGTACTTGGTAGGTGTGGAGGGTCCCAGAGCCTGGTGGGGCGTGGGGTTGGCACGGCATGCTGGACATACTGAGGCGGTACTGCAGCAGCGCCAGCTGTTCACCCGTAACCACCAGGAGGGAGAGGAAGATGAGGAAGAGGAAAGAAAACAACACAGGGTGGAGGAGGAACAACAGCGAAGAGAGAGAGAGAGAGAGAGAGAGAGAGGAGGAAAAGGAGGACAAGGATGAGGAGCAGGAGGGGGAAGGAGAAAGGTGGCAAGAAAAGGAGGCAGCAAAAAAAAAAAAAAAAAAAAGGAAAAGTGCAACCAGACAGAAATAATTGGCCAAAAACATTGAGGAGGAAAAGAGCAGAGAACAGGAGAGGAGACAAACAAAAATAACATATTGACTGTGGGAACACAATGTTGTAACTGTTGGGACACAATGAAGACACCGTTCCTGAACTCCACACACACCAGAGAGGGTTAACATGAGTGTAGGGATGGGAATCATTCACATGTTTTAGAAAGCCTTCATAGTGTCAGTTATAAGCTTTAGTGGAGCACATGTAGCATCATGTTTGGCTCATTCATTATTAAACTATATCAGTGTTTATTAATGACATATTATCTAATTATGATTATTGATGGAAGTTGAATCCATCAATCTGTAAACACGCTGCTCCACCACACAGCCACATGGATCACTTAACATAGAAATATATAAATACAATTTTACATATCAACTTTAATAATAATGATAATAACAATAATAATAATAATAATAATTCCCATTCCTAATGTTGAACATGATCTTCAACAGAGTGAACAAGAGTGTAAGATTTTGGCTTTTGTGACACTAAAACCGTCAATATTGTTTTATTAATTAGTTTTGGTACCATATTTATCATTTATAAGCAGCATGTTAACATTTAATAAATGTTTATAACACACTATAATATAGCTGTGTAATATATAAATGTTTATTAATGTAGTCCTCTAGTAACTGGAGGCTGCTGTATAAACAATAAAAAGCTGTAATAATATAAAATATGTCTTCATAGGAGAAGTTATAACTGCTGACATTAATAAACACTTAGAAAGATTCATATATCTGTTTATAACACATTATAATGTGTTATAAACCATTTATTACATGTTAACTGCTTATAAATGATAAATATATGTAACTGAAGTTATTACAGTTAGTTTTATTAAAACATTTTATTAATAATAGGAGGCAGAAAACGGGGAATTTGTGTCTTGTGATTTGATAACCAAACAAACGACATGCTGTGATGAGTTTTAACTCATATTTTGATGGCCGTCAGTTTGGTTAAATCTTTCCTTCTCTAATGTGAAGCCTCTGTTTTTTAATGCTGAACTCAAACCTGCCAGAATCTCACACGTCAAGCCGACTCTTTCACAGGATGAACACTGAACACGACACCACGACTCAGAGGTTAAAACATTCAGAAGAGATGAGACAGTCAGTGCAGGAGAAGCAGATGTTGTTCGTCGGTCAGCGCGTTACAAGAAGAGCGGAAACGTTACTTCACTGTTTCCTGTGCGGTTTGATGGAGCAGTACTTGAAATGAGAATCATTTGCAGGTCTGTTTGAAATGATTTAAGGTTGGTTTTAGATGTCGAGGCGACTACAGGCCGCAGTACTGCTACACAAACACTGAGGAAGCTGTTGAGTGAGGCGGACGAGCCAGAGCTGCATCTTAGTGTCGTGCTGACATGCAGTTTTATACACGTGATGGTTCATGATCACTGATGTGCAGTAGACAGAACAACAAAAACACCAGCATAAAGTCTCACTGAGCTGATATCGGCCTATCACAGATATATCAGTGTGTATGTTGTCAGATATGTGCTTTTATTTTTTTTTTTACTCCCTCATATCAGCCCCAAAACTCCAGTGTCGGTCAGGCTCTGCTTCTGATTGGTGGGTCACTAAACCTACTGAATAATAAACAATCTGGATGTTAATGTGATGCAACCGTGCTGATTTACTATTTTACTATTATACGCTCCATAAATATCACAGTAGCACACTTTCAACTAAAGACTAAATCTATGGATAGATCTATACTTTATTTTCATCGTCTTTGAGAAATAAAATTTTCTTTCCATCTGATTGGACGTTCTTGAGTTTCCAGTTGATCAGAAAGCTTCACCGTGTTGTTGTGACTTTATGTTGGCGTTTCACAGAGAACACATCATTAAAAAAAAAAAAACAGACTGTTGGTGAGATGAACGTGCACGCGGAGAACGTGAAAGGAAGCAAAACCACTACTACTACTACTACCACCAGGAACACATGTCAAATCCCTCAATGCAGCAGCTTCACTACGCAGCTACCGTCGTTCTATCATTCACAGAAGGGATTTCATACAGAAACCAGACATGTTTATGTTTCCACAGTGGGAACAGAGATGTCTGCTGTACATTCACACTGTAAGCAACTAGGAAAAAAAAAAAAAAAAAAAAACCCACACACACATTTCATTTCACTCAGTTGATTCATGACTCCTCGTCTGTCGGTGCCAGAGACGAAGCTGCAGCTGAGGCTTCACTAACACAAAACATGCACGTCTGTACGATGTTCTGCTTATCCTCAAAACCCACCCCAGAGCTACGCAGCACACAGGAGTGGTGAAGATGTCCTTCACTACTGATACACAACACACCTTCAATGAGAATAATAATTCTCTCTATAAATGGAGTATTTTCCAGCCACAGTAGCTGGTACTGATTAGAACATGGTTTGAGAGCAGGACCTCCAAACGGTAGCCGCTCAGGAGGCCGGCTGATAAACTGATTAACTGCAGGGCTGAGAAAGAGAGAGAGAGAGAGAGAGGAGGGGGAGGTGGAGGTGGAGGATGGGGCTGTGGTCAGCCAGTCAACAGCCAGCCGTGCAACGCTGCAGTGCAGGAGAGGAGGTGGGAGGTAGAGATGTGTGTGTGGGTGGGGGTGGAGGTGGGGGGGCGGGGCGGGGCGGGGGGTGATATTTTATTCTCTTACCTTTACCTGAGGAGACTGAAGCTTCTGGTACATCTCCAGGGAGTAGTGATGGAGCCAGATCTCCACAAACATCTTAAGACAAACACACACACTTTAATTTTTAACAAACACTTGAATCAGCTCCTAATAAAACATTTATCCACAGATATTATTTGAGGTTTTTGTGTGTCAAACATTAGTAGAATCTTTCACTTTGACAACATCTGTAGCTCTCAGACACAGAGTCCTCATGCATAAATAATATTCTTGTCAAACGTATGTAGATTCCTGACTTGTGCCTTACCTGTAGGAGCGTTTCGGTCCTCCAGATTTCCTGGGCTGCGGGGTCTGCGTTAACCGAAGGCTGATGAAAGATGTGATGCTTCAGGAGACTGGGACTGTGAACGCCGTAACCAGCGAAAGACACGCTGGAAGACCTGTTGAGTTATAGACGCAGGTCATTTAATCTACACGCAAGGTTTAAACGCAGGAGATGAAAACAACCATCCCGATCTTCTCGCTGAACGTGCCTTGGTGAAGGTGCAGTGACAGATCCTCTGGAGTCAGAGAAAGGAGAAGGAGGCACGCTTCCTTCACTGGGGAGGAAGTATCGAAGGTAAGTGTCCACCAGCACGAAGTAGGCGCTGTCTGTGGTGCTTCCGTTCTGACCTGGAGGGTAGTTCTGAAAAAAAAAAACATGAAGAGTAACGATTAGTTTTACATGTGAAGATTAAAAAAGGCCGGTGGTAATAACAGGTGTGCAGGGTGTGAGGTTTGGCGTCCAGGTTACATCACTACTGTGTTCTCATCATTCTCAAGATGCTCTTAAACTGAGAATGTCACTGAGAGTTTGGTGGAAATCTCACCTTTGGTGTGATGAGACAGTACGCAAAATTAAACATGAAGAATTCAAACGGATCTGCAGAACATTAAGGAAGAACAAAAATCCATCATGTGACATTCATCCCCTCCCTCGTCTCATACGGACCCCCCCCCCCCTTTTGTTTTCATGCGATAGTGAGCATTACTGTGCGCTAATGTCACATGATAAACAACAACTGTACATCTTAAATGATCTATTCCATATTTATAGGTGTTATTAGTTATTAACATTGACACCATGATGAAAACCCAGATGACAGTTGACAGTCTGTTATGAAGGATACTGAGCGCCAGGTTGAGCATCAGCAGACCGGACAGAGGGAAGTGCAGCTTGTTGTGGAAGAGCGGACAGTCTGGGAGAACTCCTTCCTGGATGCAGGCCTTCACTGGACCCTTCAACACACACACACACACACACACACACACACACACACACACAGGACAAGTCAGTCAAATAAGCTCATGTGGATATGACTGTCAGAGCAAAAAGTGATGCAACAGAAACAAACGTTCTTACCGGGAGATAATTGACGGGTATTTCATATTTGTATTCTTCTGCTTGAAGTTTATACACCAGCTTCATCATGGGACCGCTGACAAGAGAGAGAGAAACGCACGATGAACACAAACTCACGCTTCAAACTGCACGTGATTCGCTGGCGCTCGCACAGGAAGGGGACGCCGTGACTACCTGGGGCTCAGAAACTCCAGCACCGTGTTGTACTCGTTGCTGCGTGAATGCAGGAGCCTCAGGTTCCAACCGGCGATGATGCCGTCCAGACTGCCGAACACACACTCCACCAGCCAGGGGAAGATGGTGTGCAGCTCCTAAACACACACACACACACACACACACACACATATATAATCTTGTAATAAACACATTTTTAAACACAGTGTTTTGACTTTGCAGCAGTTCACTGTTGTTGTATTCGAGACAACAACAACATTCATACTTAGTGCATGTTGGAGGAAGAAGAATGCAAATGTTATTTAAATGAAGGATTGAGTTAATAAATGCAACATTATGTCTCTGCCAGCTGTTTTTAATATATTTGACTTTTGGCAGGTGTTTGTAACAGAACAGTTAGAGTCTAAAACAAAAAAAAAAACAGTTTAGACTTTTAATATAAATTCATATTTATGGCACAATAGAAAAAAAATAAAACAGAAGCTGCAATGAGATATATGAAAAAAACTGATATTAAATAACTCTAGATCTTCTTTATTACGGCTAAACTATTTGTCCCAAAAGTAGCTGACATTGTACTGAAGCTACAGATGACAATACCCCCACACACACACACACACACACACAGTCGTCCTGCTGTCTCACACTCATCCTTTGTGTCACTCAGTGAAGCAACAACAGTAACAACAGCTGCTCTCAAACAGAAGCTCAACTGTCCACGCCGCCGCCGCCGCCGCCCTCACATGCCAAGAGACACAAGAATTTATTACACACACACATAAATACTCACTATTTCAGTCCAAACTGACATCTGAATGCAAGAGAGTCCAAACTATCATCATTAGTTTCAACTCAACATTTTATCTTGGATTTAATAGAGAACAAAGTACACACACACACACACACACACACACACACACACACACACACACACACACACACACACAGGGCTGTAACTTTTTGCATTTCCCCCTTTAAGGAATAATAAAACTGTTATCTGATGATGAAAACGGCTGCTGATTAATTCTCCGTGGGGACGACTCATCGTTGCAACTCTAAACTGAGCCTCAGTCCCAGCAGCTGTCTCCTCACACTGAAAGCATTCAACATGAAAAGGTCAGGTCAGCCTGCCGGATCTAGTCACAACACAAACCACCGACTCAGTCTGTGGGTACAAATCCAATAACATTCCTCTCTAAATATTTCTATCCAATAAGCTCGTTCAAACACTCTATACTGAGAGCGACGATGATTCTCTGCTCCACAGTACGTGAGACACGCCGCACTGTGACTGCATCCGGATGCAAACAGTATCTCCGTTGACGTTCACAACAAATAAACAAGTGCACAGAGACAAGACGGGGTCGGGAGAGTTAACGCTACCTTTGCAGGATATTCATCTATGATCTTCACCAGTTCTTGGCATCGCTGGAGGAGAGGTTTGTTGGACGAGTCAGCCTTAAGGTTGGCCTGAAATACATCACACAGACACTTCAGATACTGATCATAATGTGTGTTAAAGCAGCAGCCAGGCGTCTATGGAGGCTTCAGCAGTCTGAGTTTAGTCACATCAAGTGGATGTCTGACACATTTACAGTCTTTTTAGCATCAAATTCTCCTCTTTGTGTTTCCCTGTTGAGCTGCAGGTGGAAGTATAGAAACAAAAAGAGGAACTTTGCCACTAAAAAGAATGAAACGTTGAAAGATATCTACTGGATTTGACTCATTTTGAAGCTGAAGCTTCATATTAGCGTCAGATAAACTTTTAAATACATTTGTGCACAGAAGGAGGACTGTGGGTTTAGTCCTCCATCACTTCCATTGTAAGTGCATCATGAATGGTTCGGTATAAACAGGAGGAATGATTACAGCAGGAAAAAGAGGTTTCAATGTTCATTTGGGCTCCTGACTGTTAGTTTGAGAGTTCAAAAGCTGTGAACTCGTCCTTTAAGCAGAGTTAATCATCTGAAGGTTAGGTGCTCGATCTCTTTAATTTAGTTTAATCGGGTTAAGAGACTCACCAGAAGGAAACCGGGCTGTTGTAACGTTGGAGCAGCCATGTAGGACCCTCAGGTGTATTTCTTCTTATGAACAGTCCAGTTGGATCCAACCTGGAGGCGATAAACACACAAAACTTTTTACTTTGCTAAAGTGGCGTCACAGCTTAGCCTAGCAGAGGTAACATTACTTTGCTAGCCCGCTCAGCAGAAAACAGTTTAAAGTTAGCTGATGACGGGAACAAGTGAGTGCTGAGGAAGCAGGATGATAACTGTGTGTCCTGTTAATCCGACTACAATGTCTCCCATTGACTGGAAAACTCAGTCGGCGGACTCTAACGGCAGTCAGTCAGTGAACCATGCAGGTTAGCATAAGCGGGCTAGCTAGCCACAGCTAACGTTAAGTTCACTGACACCAAACTGACAGCAGCAGCCGTCAACTCGGCAAATGTCCCTCAAAAACACAAACTACACACGCAGAGTGAACTTTAAGGCTTTTTAAACTGAACACTTCTTTACCTTCGCCGCTGACAGTTCTTCAAGATGTGGACTACTTTCTCATTAACCGCGTTTCCATCAGGTTTCCATCAGTGTAGTTCAAACAACGCCGGCGTCTTCTTCTTTGGTGTCTCGCTGCAGTTTGTAGTCATGTTGTTGTTGTTGCACATTACTGCCATCTTCCGGAAGTTTAAAAAAACCCACCAACAACAGTCGTCTGCCTTGTATATCCACACCTCATTTAACACTATATAAACGCATTTAATTTATATATATTACAATAACAATAATAACATTTATCTTTATCTATGTAGCACTTTTCAAAATACACGTTTCAAAGTGCTTCACAAAGGCAGCAAAATAAAACAGACAAATCATTTTTAAAAAGCACTTAAGAGGAGACTTAAAAGATATCAGTGCCTGAGCTGATCTTGTTTCCTCTGGCAGGTCGTTCAAGACCCTCGGAGCCTTGACTGCAAACACTCTGTGCTCTCTAGTTTTCAGCCGGGCCTCTGGAACAGATAGAGGACCTCTGCCTGAGGATCTGACAGTATGTACCACGCTCAGGAAACTCAACGTCCTTTCTTCAAAGGCAACACCTGAAACTGAAAAGTACGACTGTAACTGTGGTGAGATGACAGTAAAGCTCCTTGAATCCTTGAATCTTCTCTCCACCACATATTTGCGTGCTCTATAAACAACTTTGCTTTCCTGTAATGTGCAGTGTGAAGTTCAGATCACCGTCTTGTTTTAGTCGTAAGAATGACTTCATCATCTCTATTTTTCTTTGTACCTTTTCTTTCTTGTTATATTGCTGCTGTTGATTTATTTTTACTTTCTCAGGGGCCCTAAAGGCTCTAAGTTCACTCTTTGTCAGTTACTTTGTTGTTATTTGTTTAACTTCACATTTTTTTGTGAATTTATACAATTAAATTACTGAAACGATAAAGACAGTTTCTGTATTTTTACCTAATATTCTGGCCCTGCATTGACTCCACTCAAACACAAGTTGATCACATTATTAGTAACAGCCTCTTATGAAACTTGAAAACATATTGTGTGTTATTCTATATTTCAGTCACACACTGACATAAACCACAGTGCTGTATGAGTGACTCACACCGTACAAAAAAAAAAAAAATCAAAACCTTTGTATGTTTTTATTTCTTTATTTTACACGTAAGTTATAATTTCGTGGCTTATTCACATACAGTATAACACAAATCCATTATTCATTGATCTCAAAGCTTATTAGAGTTGTGAAGTTAAAAAAAAAAAAAAGTTCATTCTGCTTATGAGCGACACACAAGTTTATAAAAACACTAAATTCTAGTATACAAAGAAAGAAAACTATCAAAAATAGAGTTCTTTAATATACATTGACGTGAATAATAATAATTATTAGTTAACATGGCGGAATTAATACATAATGTATCATTCAAGCAAGGTCCATTTTCCGTGTGCGTTTCCACTGAGGCCTTTATCCAATCCATCAGGTATGCATGAAACAAACATAAATACTAGAAAACATTATATGCTTTGTGTTAAACAGTTAAACGTGTGGCAGTAAATAAGGCAAACACTTCTCTGGTTTAGTCTTCTGTCATTAATTTATACTGTATATATACGTCAGTCTGCGTTGCGTGTGAGATCCTGATACATGTCCACCTCAACCTTTCACCTGTATTTATTGATTATCTGCAGTTTGGCCGCAAATTTCCTGTCAGCTGTTTGTTGCCAGTATGCAGAGGACACACTAGAAAAGCAGAGGAGCAGATGTTGTCGTTGAATTCATAACATGAAAGTCAAAGTAAATAGTCTGATAATGTTTCCTACTTTATGCCACAAGTCTTTCTAACACTACAAAATAGTAACATTCAACTCAAACCGTTTTTTTTGGCGCTGCTACCCGGCTGATAATCCAGCAGGAGATTCTCTCAAAACAGCAAAAATGTTAATGTGAAGGTTCAACTAGAAGCTTTTACTGACACTGATGAAGCCTGATGCATCACTTCCCTTCTGACTCATTCAAGTTTGTTGTGTTGTAACCTGTCAGCAACAAATATGCACGCTTAAAGGGAAACTTTGGTGTGTTTTTCTTCAATCTGGAACCTATTTCCCATCTTTTTGTGTCTGAGTGACTAATGAGGACAACAATTTTTGAAACTGGTCCCATATTGAGCGAGAGCGCTGCAGCCAGCAGCCATGAATCAGACTCCAGTGTAATCCAACACGGCAATAACGCACCACCGAGGTACTTTCCTCCTTTTGAGCGAGACTTGATTAGACACAATAACAAACAGACCGAATCAAGCAAAAAGCTAAAGAAAAATGTTTTATTTCTCTGTATGGTCCCTTCCATGATGTCGTCAGACACTTATAATTACAACCTGAGCCTGTCAGTGGCAAAAACAAGCCACAAAGGATGACATCACAGCCTGTTTCATGGCTGTTATTTTGCTCAACGCTGGTCCGGGTTGAAAAATAGCAAAGTTTCCCTTTAAATGAAATGTGTCACAAAGCCATGATACTTGTCACATTTGTAATTCTAAGGTGTGATCTATCTTTCAGACGCTGGTCGTCTTCCATCTTCGACTTACAAAATAACATTCTGGAGCCAACTGTGTCCCAAACAATAATGAACGTTGCTAATAATATAAGTTCAGAAATAAAATAACTTTGTCTACATTCCCATTTCCATTTTTTTGAAGTGTCTAAATGTCAACATATTCAGGATGAGGATATACTAATTCTCTCTCTTTTTTTTGTCAGTCTTTAAAGGCATAGAGGTGGTGTCACTCTACCAGCCAGCAAAGCTTTTCTTTCTTTGTCCACTGCATGTACAGGATCTGTTGTCAGTCTCTGTCTTCTCCAGGTGACTAGAGGGGAATCTGAGGAGGGTTGTTCCTCCTCACGCGGGCTTTCCTGCTCTCCTGTTTCAGCTTCAGAGAGCGCAGCTTCTGCTGCCGGCGTTTCTCGCGGTACCACAGATGCTCGCAGTACTCGTCCACGCTCATGCTGTTGGTCCCCGCCATCTGCAGGTCTTTGTAGCTCTTCATAGGACGCTGGGACATCCACGAGTTCCTGTGCGCCGGCAGTGAAGGTGGTGGATTAGGGGCCCCCGCCTGGCCGTGAAACCCGGAGACCCCCGCCGCTGATGGGCCAGTCCTCCCGAGGACCACGGGGCCCGGCTGGTTGGGGCTGTGGCTCTGGTGGTAGCGGGCCGGATGGAGGCTGTGGTTGGGGATGATGTGGATGCGGTAGCGGGTCAGGACCTGACGGTAGGAGTGCTCGTGGCTGGTGCAGGTGTAGACGCCTGCGTCGGCCAGCTCCAGGCGCTGAATCAGCAACCCTCGCTTCATGTTGAGGGAGCGGCCGTCGTTGCTCTGAGGGAGCTGAGGTGACAGGAAAAGATCAGAGGATGACGTTAAAGGTGTAAGACTGTTGTAATAGTGATACTGATACTCAAAAATCATCATGATGGAAGTTTGTGATGCGTTTCACAGAAATATCCTGCAAGTTTTTGAACCAACAGGAGTCACGACATCTTTCTTTCTTTGTCTGATTCCCTCTCACAGGTGGTCTACTAGTTTTTAAGTGATGTCTCCATATGTGGAGGTGAATCAACATTAGTCAACATCTCCTGAGCTATACAGAAGTTTACTGATGAAGAGAAAATCAGTCAATAAAAGACGTGACTCACCTTTCTGCTCTCGGCCTGACTGAGAGTTTGCTGCTGGCTCTCCGTTTGCTGCACCGTCCACCTGAGCTCGGCCTGCGACGACCGAGGAACGCACTCCAGGAAGGTGGAGTTTCCCTCCACGCCGTACACTGACTTCACCTCGACGGACTCCGAATCTGAAACAGAAATATTTTTTTCAGTACATTGAGCGTCGTTTCCTTCTTTCAAAGAGCCACGTTAGACGTTTTTATGTGAAATGCTGCACAGAGACAGACAAAGAGTGAGAAGAAGAATGTAAAATCTTCAGGATATTAAATATGCTTCGTATGAATGTGACTAGAAAAAAGGAGGGATGATCAGACAGTATCTAGTGTGACACTGTGACTCACAGCCTCAAGAAACCAAACACATTTTATAGATCATTTATTAGATTCTATTCTAACTTTTAATATATTCTGATTATTATTTTTCCCTATCTGTAATAACCTTTCACCACTTATTTGCTGTGTAGGAGAGAAAGCTGCAGTTACACAGTGCATCCTCTAGAGTGCGCCCTACTCCTGCCTGCACACTAGAATAATGATAGGTGGTATTTTATATACGGAATATAACCTTTAATTAATTTTACTGCATTTGTTTTCTATTCTTAACACCGAGTCTTTCCTGCTGTTCTGTTGTTGTCATTGTGTGTAACTTCTTTCTATCATTTATCCATGAAAAACGTGTCAGAGTGCCTTTAAAAGGGCTGCATAAATCAAATGTATTATTATTATTATGAGTATGGGTCTCATTGATAAAGATCTCTTTTGCCTGAGAGGCCTGAGAAACAGATCAGAGACACAGCAGAACACATCCAACCTCAGCAGAAACAATCCCAGATGTTTCTGAAAAGTCCAAAATCAAAAGTTTAAATTCAACCAATGAGATGAGACTTTTGAGTTTGAATGAAAAAGTAGAGGCTTACATATACTCTTTATTACTCTGCATATTCTAGGGTCTCCTGCAAAATGAATGATAGCAGAACACATTTACAGTACAGCAGGTGACATACTGGAGGTTCAATAATGAACTCAGCGCTTTCTCTTTCCCAGGATGGATCCTGCTGAATGACACATCCCTGTACCGTCATCTCTTATTTGGATTATATTTGACTGTATTTTAAGTTTATAAAATCAGGTTCTGTTTATATATTCGCTTCCTGCCAACAAGCAAACACAGACATTGATTTATGCAGATTTATTTTATTAGATTTATTTATCTCTTCTGGAGACATCCAACCATCAACAGCGGTCCCGCCGTGGCGCCTTACAGTCCACTCCCGCCATGCCACTTCAGAACACTCTATCAATCACAGAGTATATATGGAAAATGGAAATGCACTTAACTGAACCACGCTGGCCGTCTGTTATGTAACTTATGACGGGGGGACGTATTTAAAGCAGGAGACAGGTTATTCATATCAGACAGAGGAAATCCTTACCGTCCTCGTTGACTGGGCACTGACTCCAGGGGTCGCCATACTTTATATCCTGTCTCCGTGCCCGCCTGAAACACACACACACACACACACAAACACACAGTTTAGAAAATATCTGTTTATTTTCATCAAACTCCTTATTGCACCGCCTTAATGTTTCATCTAATCTCTATATTCCATTTTATGAACTAAAAAATGTTAATAATGCAGTCTGGAGTAGACAGAGGACTCATCAGTTTAACAGCCTGACAGCAGCAGATAATGCAGCTGCCTTTAGATAAAGCCGTATAACACCATTAAATCCTCTCTCTCGCTGTTGTTTCTGGGCTTCTGCCGGCTCCTCCGAGGTGAAAATATGAAGCTATAGCGATTATGAATGAGGAAGCATTCAGGCTGTGAAAATACAGAATATTGTTCCAGCCATCCATGCTTAAAGAGTGTTGTCATGTTCGACCTCTCTCTGTTGTTTTCTGACCTCGCTGCCTCCTGCCTTTCTTATACGCTTTGTAACTTATGGTTCATCTTTCCTCATTTCCTTCACAGACGTCCCTCTCGCCTCCCCCCCCCCCCGTCAGCAGGGCTGTCATCTTCTTTCTATTAGTTTAGTCACATTTATACTTTGTCAGTGAAAGGATACGGACTCTTTCACTTTCTGCTCATTTCCTCTTGCCATGCTTCTCTCTCTCTCTCTTGTTTTTTCAGATGTCAGGTTCATTTCTCTCTCTGCCCTCCTTCCTTTCTCGATCTTTATGTGAAACACTCGAAGATGTCAAATCATCTTTTTTTTAACTTTCTTATCTTGGATCAGGATGGGAATCAAGCGCGGACTCATACAGAATCATACACTTAATGAGAGGATTATCATGTTGAAACTAGTTTTTCCACTAATGATGAGAGTCCGGTCAGGTTTAGAAGATCACCAGCAGTTTAAGTCGGTATTAACTTGACTCATGTTTATGGCACTCATGTTTATATTTCATATAAGTTCATCAGAAATGAAGATGGAGTTTTTTTTTTATATGTGTGATGGTGTGCTGTTGGTTTGTCGTTGGTATTTGGAAAATCTCAATAAAACATTTTTAGAAAACACCTGCTGTGTGATTGATCATCTGGGGAGCATTAATATCTAGGCAAACATTCATGGAAACACATCTAACAGTTGTTGGGATATTTCAGTCTGGATCAAACTGGCATCCGCAGAGCTTCGCTGCTGGCATGGCTTAAAAAAAAAAAACAAACAAACGATCCTGCATGTTCGAAAGCCAAAGTCTAACCCTGTCGAGAAGTCCCTGTAGATTAAAGCCATAACTCTTCCTCCCTTCTCTACCTCTTGCTGCTGGAGAAGTATCTGGAGCAGGTCTGTCCGTCCCAGGAGCAGTAGGGGTCTCTGGCCAGGCAGCACTCAGAGCAGTCGGACCCGTATAGCTCACACCTCTGGAGCCCCAGCTGGGCAACGCCGACCTCGCTGGACACATACAACTGTTGCTGTGGAGGAGAAAGAGAGAGAAACAAGAGATTCATTACTTCTCTGTAGATCCACCGAACCTCCTGCTACTGTTACAGAGAGGGAGAGGAGGACGAGGAAGGACAAGTCAGTCTCTGGAGGTTAGATCATAAAAGAAAAGCAACAGCGCCGTTCTCATGTGTCGTTGCAAAGTGTCTCCACAAGACAATAAAGTTGGACACACTGTTTGTCATAGTTTTATTAAACTTTTAACTACAGAAAATTCATTTTTATGTATCGTACCTCGAACATCTTTATGTTCTTTCTCATTCTTTATACTGTGACGAGCGATAAACACTGGTAACATATCTCCTTCTTTACTTCTTGCTCATCCACGGAGAGAATTACATTTGGTTTATTACACTTATGCAAAAAAAAAGTATCAGCTTAACATTTTGGAATATGACAAAATACCAAATAAAAGTTGCAATAAAAGTTATTGAAACCAGAGTTTGACAACTTAAATACGACTTGTGAGTCAAGTCATAGTTACTGTTACAAAGAAACACTGGAATTATGTTAAATGAGCCAGTTTTCCAATAAAATTGTATATCAATGACATTGTTTGGCTTGTGCTCTGAATAAATAACAGAAATATGCAGAAACAGACAGATAGACCTACCCTCTTTGTTGACAGCTCAATGCTCAGGATGGGAGACGGACTCTGCAGGGTAAAAAAGGAAAATGAGTTTAGATACTCGCTGCTTCACACTGACAGCATGCATGCATCTCACATTTATATATATATATATCTCTGATGACCAAAGGAATCAATGTGGTTTAATGCGTCATGTTGAAGCTGGATCAAGGAGTCAAATAACCTGCAACGCTGAACTGTGTCGACTGTGTGCAGACAGACCGGCAGCAGAATAATGTGAGGAATGAGGGGGAAGCCTTTTCGGCGTTAGTCTTTAACAAAACTGATATTCCAGCCCGGCGGAGGTCACAGAGGAATGTCTCAGAGATGCTTTGAGGTCAGAGCAGCTACTCACATCAGAAATCTAATAAGTCTCTTTCTTCTTCAGATGTCTAAATTACCCTTCATTTTTTTTTCTTCTATTTTTCTAGCTCATTGACTTGTTTCAGCGTTTCACAAAGGGAGTCAACGACCCCTGAAGGCCCCGTGCCGAAAGGTCCGACTGATGGAGGAGGGAGGGGCGGGGGAGGGGGGGGGGGAGATAAAGGAGACTCAAACTATAGTGAAGGGAGAGCCAGAGTATTTCTAAAGTGATCTGGCTATCATATGTCCCGTCACAGCCAAGAAACTGACCAACCAATCAGGGGAGCGAACCGGCCTCTTGTGCCTCCAACGGTTGTGTAAACATGGCAGTTCATCATGTGGCCGTGCAGTCGGTGCCAGCTGCTTTTAACCCCCTGTCCCTGTTCTGTGTGAGGCTGATGGAAATGGGTTAGTTCCTGTTTTAATCTCAATATAATGAAACAGACAAAACGTGCATCTGGTTTCCTGTTTGTTTGTGATTTTTTCTGTCTTTCTTCCTTCCCTTCACCTGTGCCCTGTTTTAATGCTCCTAAGGCTTCACTTCCTCATCTCATTTTTTTCCTTTATTCCTATCCTTACTTCTCATCCTCTGCTCCTTTAAACATTCTTCCTTTTCCCATTTTTTCCTGTTTTTCTGCCCCCCTCCCCTCCTCTTGTCTTCTCTTATTTACAGAGAAGACCTTGGGAAATATGTGCCCCTGCTATCTGTTTTTGTGTTTAGTGGAGTTATTCCCGACAAATATGTTCCGTTGGAAACAACATGCGAGTTCTCATGCAGAACATCGTGTGGCGCAGGGCCGGCAGATGGGTACTGGGGAAAAATAGGTCTGTGTTTGTGGCCATAAAAGTCCTGAGTGGCTACAGTTCATGTGTGTGTTTTTGGCTCGGCAGTGAGGTATTAAATGTTCTGAGCAGGAGGGATGAAGTCAGGAGTTGTTTCTCAGGTGTTCGGGTTATAAAGGCAGGTGTGGACCGGTCGGTTTGGTACCAGGAGAAACGCACAAGATGCCACACCTATTAAGTGTGGACAAGAAGGGCATCAGCGACCGCTCAGGTGTTAAAACGAGAAGCAGAAACACTACGTTACATGCAAAGCATTTGTCAAAAGCATCTGTCTGTCAGAAGGCTTTATTGAAAGCTGTATCTCACCTGGAAGACAGTCAGCTCCTCCAGGATGATCTCCTCTTTGTCCCAGTTGTCTTTGATCACAGAGACCGCCTTCACCACCTTCCCATCATCTGGCAAAAAAAGCAGAGGAGAACATTTACCGACGCGTCAAAGCAGACACATGACTCACTGAGTAGAGACGCTCTGATGTGCTAAAAAAAAAAAAAAAAAGAAAAAAAAATACAGAAAAGCTCACAAATTTCAGCTTTTTTCCCCCCCTGATATTACATTCAGTCAATTTGGCCAAAGAATTTTATTTATATAGCTCAGAATCACAAATCTTCCACAAAGGGCTTTGCAACGTGTGCAACATATGGCACCATCCACCCAAAAACCCTCGAGGATAGAAGGTCTCACGACGATGATTTCACTTTGGAAAAACAAATTAAACTGATGTTTAGTGTCCAAAAACAATAATGAAACTTGACTTTTTTTTGTCTCGCAGGGGACGTCTCTTTGTAGGAGAAATACTCCAAGTTATAAATTGTAGGTGAAGTTAATCACTGACAGAACAGCTCTACATATTTCCTTCCAATGACAGCACAGACGTACAGTAATTCCATACTGTATGTTCGATTTTAGTAACATTAAAACAGAGCGATGTGGACCGCTGGAAAAACCAACCATGTCCTGTTAATATCAGATGTGGTGCGTCAAGGAAAAGAAAAGAGAATCCCCTGAACTTTCACATTTGAGCGAAGGCTGAGGAAAAAATATGTTTTCCATGAAGAACGGGGAGACGTGGAAAATGAGATTTTAATGAGTTCATGGCGAAATCAACGGCCTGCAGGTTTCCATCCCCTGCCGACGGGCACGATCACACTGTGCACAAGCTTCAGCAACACGACTCCACTGCATAATTCGGAGGAGCGTGCATGATCCCGCTTGGCGTGGGAGCACTTTCGCTAGGCAACTGACAACAAAGAAGGGCGCTACTTTTGTTTCCCGATCCAAAAATGGTGAAAGATTTTATGTTGTATTTTAATGCCAAATTTAGGAGCAGTAAAAAAAAAAAAAGAAATAAACACTTAAAAATGTAAAAATGACTTCCAGGTGACCGACGGCTTTGAAGGCGTCAACGAACTTGTGAACTCTCGGGTGAAAATTCCCCCTCAGAAAGTCGGGATGAAATCATCAGTGAAATCAGAGAGGATTTATGAGATTCAGTCACAACTAAACACCAGCTGTTACAGTGAAATCACACTCTGCTCAGCCTACTATGATCCAACACAACAGCTCTGCTTTTACAAAGCGTATACGCTGACTGTGCCAGAAACGAGCGTGTTCACATCTGCACCAGTATCCTGGTTACGCTATCTGGATTACTCCAGTGGAAACCAGAATACATGTCCTGGTTTCTGAGAAGTCTTTGTTGGTGCAGAACTCGCTGGGTGATATTGTGAGAAATCAAGATACAAGCGCACAGAGATGATTAGAAACCTGGATACTGTTGGCATCATGGAAACAAGAGATATAAATAACTTGGTTCACGATGAAAACCAGGATAAGACTTGTTTCTCACTGAGGCTTTAGTGGGTGGTGGAGTTGCACTGGGCCGTATTACTGTAAAAGATGTTTCTAATATTTAGTCCGCCCCATTTACATACATGAGTATTAGAAACACATTTCAATACAATGCACCTCACATCAACCTTAATACTCCACATAGAGTTATCACCTTTCTGACTGTGTCAATAAAAAACTATTTATAAGCTTTGAAAAAGCGGGATTTACGGCAGAGATGTTGAACTGGATCGTGTTAGATTGTACAGGTGCATCTAATAAAGTAGCCGCCGACTGTAAAAGCACATTCACTGAACATGTAATGTAATAAAACCATATGCAGCAGCACAAAAACACACAAATCAGCTCATACGGACACATATAGGCTCACATTTCTACCTATATGGACACATACAATACATTCATTCAGGTACACACACACACACATAATGTCAGGATGTTCACAGGGAACCTCATAAACCTTGGAAATTCTGTGGAATTCTGTGGGAAATCTCTTAAGTGTGTGTGCGTGTGTGTTTGTACCAGAATGATTATTACATGCTTGTGTGTGTGTTTATGCATGCGTGTGGCTGTGGGTGAGTCTGGAAAACAAGCCTAACCCTACATGGACTAATGATGTACTCGGATGTCATCGGAGACCTTTGTAACATTTCATTTCAGAGTTAAGATCAAACCGGGGAAACTGTGTTTGTTCTCCAGCGTCTCTTCTTCTTCTCCGAGTCTCGACCCAATATGGCAAAAAAAATAAAAGGAGAACTCCGACAAACGGCGAAGTCAAGCTCGAGACGTTTGAAAGCTCCTCCAAAAGACGTATGTGCACTGAGAATAAAGTACAACATCGTCTATCTTCAAAACACGCAGAACCCAGTGAGCCAAACACTTAGTGGACAAACTGTATGAGGACTCATTGTGTATTTAAGATGAAAAATTAACTTCACAATTTTTGTTCCCTTAATATGAAGGTTGTCTTGTTTGTCTGCTCGTATGTCGCACATGATATCTCAGCCATCAGTGATAGTTCAAAAGATCAAAAACAGCAAATTTTGATGTTATTAATAATAACAACATTTAAAGTTAAATCAGTTCAAACCGCAGCATTAACAGGGACAGACGTGCACCATACTCACAAGTCCAGTCAGTGCATGACCTCAGAGTCACCTGGAGACTTTTCAAACCTATATTTTACTTTCAGAATGATCTACCTCGACATGAGCGCGTGGCTGAGCAGTGATATATATATATATAAAAAAAAGGACATTAAGCGGAAAGATTCATTCTGGTCGCATGTATGTGCAAATCAGAGCACTTGAAAGAGCACAGAGCGCATTAATCAGGCAGGTAAATGTGCTGTTGACGGGGGAGATGAGAGATGTTGGTGAGGAATCCACTTAGAGGAGACGTATGGAGCTGTCGGATCACCTCTGGCCCCGCGGCCTGTCACCAGCAGTTAAATAACCTTCACCATTTATCACACGCACACACGCGCACACACACCTATTCACTGTCAAACACACACACCAGGACACACACGCACACTTACAAACCCCAGACACACTCAGGAACCCAGTCACCCCGTCAGAGGTGATGCTTTAAATCATTACTTTTCTTGTGGAAGCTTTTTTTTTTTCTCTCATGGTGTTGTCCTGTTTGTTTCTCCTCAGCCTCTCATGGTTTATTACCATAACAAAAAACACCCAGCAACTTTTGAAAAAAAAAAAAAAAAAAAAGGAGGTTGTACTGTACTGTTCTTAAAGTGTTTCCAGAATCCTCAAATATTCTCCCAACCATCTCAATTAAAAAGATATTTTGTCCGCTGCACGACAAAAAAAAAAAAAAGAGTTTTTCAACCTGTTGCTGCAACACTGTTTCCAGTCCAGGAAGCCAGAAACACATGTCCTCATTTGTTTTGTACAACACAAGAGAACTATTAAAGCGGTGCCAACAGACCGGAACCGATAGAAAGCAGCACAAAATGTAAGTGATAATAAAACTCTTTCAGTTTGGTTTACATTGTACATTTGTCTGCATTAGAACTTTACAAAACTTCTTTGTCTTTGAGGATTTAAAAAAAAAAAACCTTCAGATCGACAGTGAGTTTAGCTGAGTCAGCCTCTGGGTGTTTCTGAGATGGTTTGGTATTTATCTTTTGAAAAAGAGCCACTCAGCTCTGCATGAGAGGCACAGCCCTAACCCTAACCCTCATCTCTTAGATCAACTCTTCTATTTTTGTGAAAATTCAAACCTGTACGATCAGTTTAGAGCAACAAGAATGTTTTTTGTGAGCGTGAGCGAGAAAAACTTTAAACATAAAAAGCATAATGAAGCGTAAAGGACATCTGATTTCTGACGCTTGTTTTCAGTCTTTGGCCTCGTTTTTTTTTTTCTGCCTTTTGTATTTGGAAGAGAGAGAAAAGTGAAAAGTTCTGCCCACAGTTTCCACCCTCCACGTCTGCTACCACCACATCTATCAACATTAACGCTTCGCTCTGTCATCCGTTGAACTTCTTTGAAATCCCCTTTTTCGTTTTCACAGGGCGGCCTTTATCAGTTTGCTTCCATTCTGTTTCCACATATGTTTTCCTTGTGTTTTCATCGGTTTTTTTATTGCACTATCTTAGATTTCGATCTGTTTTTCTTCCCCTTGTAGCAACTTTGTTGGAGAAAAGTGTCACTTTTTCACCCTGGTCATATATTTTCTCTTTTCTTTTAACATTTCCCACTTCTCCTTGGCTGTTACTCCTCATCATTTGCACTCTGTCCTACACTCACAGTCATGAGAACTGCAGCTCATTACATACAGTAGACAGAAACACACTCCCGTCCTCTCTTTCTCTTCCCCCTCCTCACCTGTGCCCAGGTGCAGGACATCATAAGGTCCGTCCTCGGCGTCCACCCTGTCCACTACGACCCTCTTGAGCATGTAGGCCGAGTTGACCCGGGTCAAGATGGGTCTGCCACCCAGAGGCAGGACGGGCTCCCACATCAGCTGGTGCTGGCGCATGAAGCTCACCACCTCGTCTGGGAAGTCCTTGGTGGACTTGTGGAGAGCGTCGTAAGTCTCACTGGGACACTGGAGGACAAGTCAGAGGAATATGAAGGTGTCTGCTGGCTGAGTGTTAAATGAAGAAATCAGAGCTTTAAATCAGATTGTTATGGATAGAGTAAAAATATGATTTAAAGGACAAAGTTTTTGTTACAAACTGACAATTCTCCCCAAAACTTGATGTGTTCATTTGCAAAAACAGTCACTGACCTCACCTTTGACCTTTTATTTTTATTATTTCCTACATTTCAGATGCTCCATCTAAGAGCACTATTATTATTTTCCCATTTACACACTTAAATAAGACAAAGACATGTCAGAATCTGTAGTGTTTTCCATGAATGTTGGATAATGAGAAAAAAAAACAACTTCCTGCAGAAGCAGATAAAGGAGGAAAGGAAGGATAAGTAAGGGAGGAGAGGAAGGTTGGTGTGATTTTCAGATTGTGTCGTGTCGATCTGAGGAGAAATTCATCTGTTTCTGTTGAGGGAACGGTGCAGGAGAGGTGGATCTGCTGAATACCAGACCGATGCAATGATACATGAGTCCAGGAGGAAGATGCAGTGAAGTGGAATCGGGTGAATTAGATTAAACTTTGGTCAGAGTGACTGATTTAGAGAAGTCAGCGACATGGAAACCATCATTTTCTCTGCAGTGCGTGTGTGTGTGTGTGTCTGTGTGTGTGTGCAGCGAGTCAGCGATCAGAGGTTGTGACCACAGCATCCCTGCGACTGTTTCAGTTTGCTGTTAATCATTCTGCCGAACCAAACATCTCCCCCATACACACACACACACACACACACACACACACACACACACACACACACACACACACACACACACTGACCTCGCCTGCAATCAAGCACATGATACAAAACCACAATCCACAGAGAGGTGAATTCCCCAACAGGGAGAATGAAATAACACCTCACACACACACACACACACACACACGCGCACACATTAAAACTCAGCCCTCCTGACAAGTTGAAGTTTCCCAGAGGGGTTTCACATGTGAGGTGTTAAATCACCAGAGGTTAAACCTCTCACTGCTTCATCAGCCTGTTTTCATTGGCTGTGTGTTTCGGATTCTGATCTCACAGGAAATTCTTCGTTATTTACAAAAACATAAATACCAACCTGTCTTCACCATATCTACTAAGAGTTATGGAACTTTATATGAACTTTAATATTGAACTTTTTTTTTTTTTTACATTGAAGCAAGTTAAACTCGGCCAAAGCATGTTTTTTTGTCGTTTACCCCGTGCAAAGAATTTGGAGTTTTGAGATATTTGCCTCGAAAATCTCCGCTGCAATCTGACTACAATGAAGATGAATGGAATTTCATTTGTGCTGCTAAAAGCAATGAAATGTGATACGTGTTCACAGCAAGAGTCCCTGCTGTGCTGATGATCCGTCGACCTCACAAGAAACATTTTTCAGGAAGTCTTTGGTAGAAAAGCTGCCGGGCTCACGAAGCTGTTGAACGTTTAAGCAACAATATATTTCCATCTTTAATTTTTACTTTATTATCTTTGAATGATGATCGCTTCTTGCATCTTTTTATGAGAATTATCATGAATTAAAAAAAAAAAAAAAAGGTGAAGGTTATGTTTTTCAACCTGAAAACTGTAGAGGAGACATGAGTTAGTGTCTGTAGGTTATGGCAGCATGTGCAGTATTTTGCCTTAGCGGTGAAATCCAGGGCAAAAAAAACAAAAAACTAAAGCTTTAGTGTGCAGTAATAAGTGAAGGAAAATCAACATATTAGCCAGACAGAGAGAGGGGAAACTGTTCAGAGATATTTCAGCACATGAATCAAACTGAAACTGTAAAAGTGAGGGGGCATCCTCGCTTGATACTTCACAGTTGTTTAGTCTAGTTTTTTTTTTTTTTGTCAGATGTGGTTTTCAGATTTGTGGCTTTCGTAGAGGACAAATACAAACCAGACGCTGCGGGTTGTGAGAACCACTTTGGTGTCTGTGTACTTACAGTTCCAGGTCTTGGGTAAGGGATGCGGCCTTTGTACTCCACCCAGCGATAGTCGGGACCTTCTTTATGAGCGAACGGCCCATTAAAAGCGGCACGGATGGATGCCATGGAGTACACGCACACCGCTGAACCGCGGAATATAGAGCTGTGGGAGGAAGAGGAGTTGTTGGTGTTGGCCGTGGTGGGAAGGTACAGTACAGAGATAGAGAGGGGGTTTTGAGGAAGAGGGTGGTTGAAGAGGCGAATTAAAAAAGGAGAGGTTAGAGGTTCTTTTATGCACCAGGGTTACAATAACACAACCAGCTGGGCCTCTTCACCTTCGACCCTGACACCCACCCACACCCGACCTCCGAGGCCTCCACACCGCTGGGCGTGCACGTGCCATCCTGGCTGTGCGAGTGCGCACGTCAGGGCAAAGACGGTCCTCCCAGTCCTCTGCCGTTCCTCTCAACCCTGACAGTCTTTCCTTCTATTGTTGGATTTCACACAAATGTTTAAAGGAAATGAAAACTAAAGAGTTGATGCGTGTCCACCAGCTGGGCCGAAGCAAATGAACAAACTCCCTGAAAGTCTGTCCATAACTACAGAAGTCTAAGAGCGTAGACACCGTTGAAGACACAGAATCATGTGCTCGGTATGAACAGTTCTGGTGATTTTCTGGGGATCGTGATCACACATCAGGGTGGATCAGGAGCAGGTCGTCAACTAAAGATTGGTGGTTCGATCCCCGGCTGTTAAAAGTTTATCATCATTAAGAGTTTTCATTGTATGATTCTGCTTTTTTAATGATGAGTTTCTCTCTTATTAAACTACATTTGACTATTAAGAAACAGAAGAAATACATGAAGAAATGAAATGAAAAGAGACCATAATGTAGGTCAGATTAAATTTACAGAAAATATGATTGAATATTTAAAAGAGAACAGCAGCGTTCTGCTCCTATAACATGATCGCACTCATGATGCACATTTTCTTTAAAAAAAAAAAAAAGGATCAAAATTGATGCAGCAGACACAAGAGATCTGAGAATACGAAAAAACCTGGTGTTTACATTACCCACAATGCAATTCTACCCATAGGCTGGAGCTGCTACAGACGTCTGCTAACCTCACTGCTCTCTGCTAATCCCACTCCGCGTCCAGATTTTTAAATTGTTTTTCAGCCACAGCCGACTCGAGTGACATCATCGGTGACCTCACTTGAGTCAATTTCACACAGCTACAGCTCTGACACATAAAGGGCTTCATATCACTGTTTACACCTGGTGGAGTTCCCATTTCAATGAATAACTAAATATTTTATGATTTTAAACATATATATATATATATTTTTAACTGTCTTTGGTCAATATGGTGTCTTTAACATGGAGGGAAACAGCAGGTCTGAAGTTTAAGATGCAACTTTAATACACAAATCTAAAGATGACATGCAGTGACATGTTTTTTAACAGTTTGACCTGTTGATACCAGAAGGCGTCCCTGTCAAACTACTGAATTCTAGTCCACTTTTTCCCACTAAAAGTGCTGTAAAACATGTAAACTATGCTACTGGTTGTGTGTGTGGATGTATTCTCACCTGGAGGTGCTGAAGACGCCGTAGATCGTGGGGTTCTGAGGGTCTTTGGTCTCCAGAATAAAGATGTCCTCTAGAAAAACACAGCAGTGAAACGTATCATTAGGAATCAGTTCAATCGTCAAGATCATTAACTTATCATTAAGCCTGAGGAGTGAACAATGCTTATCAGCTTGTCATATATAATGATAAATCAATTTCGACAACCATTGAATTAAAAAAAAAAAAAAAAAAACATGGGAGGAGAAAAAAGGGAAGGAAAGGAGTTATGGTTATCGCCTGTCAAACTGTGATCTGTTGTCAGAGCGGAGGGAAAAGACGATGAAGTAAGAGAACAGGAGGGAGGACAGCAGGGACATAATATCAAAGGTCTGCTCCAGAGAAACGAGATAAGGAGGGAGGTGATGAGGCAGCCAGAGAGAGAGGAAGGAAAAGGAGGGAAGGCAACGACTGTGGCCTACCTAGCTCATCAAACTGGGTGTCGACTCCAGATGGACCGGGTACAGAGCAGACCAGTCTGGCTTTGAGGAAGGTGGTCCAGCGGTTGATCAGGCTCCTCTTTCCTCCCACGTCGTTCTGGATGGACGGAGAGAGGAGAGAGAGAGAGAAAGACATTTGGGATTTACTCATTTAATTTACAATCTACAACCGTCCCACTGTCTCATGCATGTATTTCCATTTCATGCAACTTTATCCTTCTGCTATTTCAGGGCAAATTGTCCTTTTGACTCCATTAATATGATCTGACAGCTCGAGATATTTACATAGAAGATATAAGAGCTTACAAACCGCATACAGAGCTTATTAAATCCTATATTGACATAGTTTCTGTGTTCATACATGCTAATGTTACAAAGATAATAACCAGAATCAGTGTTATGTTACTTTATTGTTTTATGTTATTAGTGTGAAGGGGGGGGGGGGGTGAGAGGTTTTGGACACATTCAGTTCATTTCTCACTATTAATAAAACGTGTCAGTGGTGACGGATGGTAGCAGCAACACGTTCTGTGTGTGCGTCTCCGCGTTGGTACCTTGCAGACTCGAGCCACTCGGCTGTACACCCTCTTGTCCCACTGCCCGGCCTCCACCGCTCGCTCCTTGAAGAAGAAGTAAACCTTGTCGTCGTCCGGGCTGTGAGTGTCTGGGATGGAGAAGGAGTCCACGAACTCCGGCTCTGTGAGGGAGGACAGGAGACAGGTAAGGCTCCGCTTCCTACGACGGTTTTAGGAATCATGACTTTGATGGTCGGACACAAATTGGATTGACGGAGGAGCAAAGGAACATGAGAGGAGAGGGGAAAAGGAGGCTCCTCACCGTTCAGCCAGTTGTGGTCGTAGGCTTCGGTGCGGATGTAATGCTGGCTGTTGCCGTGGACCGACGTGCGGAAGATCGCAGCGTTGGCTCCCATGAAGTCCACCGAGGGTACCGGCATATAGTTCACCATCTAAACAGGGAGGGAGACGGAGAGGAAGAAAGGCACAGCTTTAACACATTACATACTTCTCACCACTATTCAGCAAAGTAGCTGCACATGTATCATAACAATGTTTGCATTAAATGAACAATAACTTCTTCTTTGTGAAATTTACTACTGAGTTATTTGACCAATGCAGAGATGGTTGCAACATTCACAGCAATAAGATGCTGTTTTATTTCGTCTCCTTTGACCACAGCGGTCTCGGGTCTGGACTTCATACTGGGTCCCAGCGAGATTGTAAATATTTATAAGCTGATGCAACACAAAGCATATGTAGATCTCACACGTTAGAAGTGATTTAGCGAACCATAAAACAAAATGATCAGATCTGTTCCCCGCTGTTCCAGCACACGAGCAGCGAGGAACAGATCCATGCTCACTTATCAAAATGATTTATTTATTGAAATCAAAGCATCACCCAGCAGAGAGTGTAGTCGCACTGTAACAGCTGCTGTTTGAGCATGCATCTTAAAATATACACATTTGTCACAAACACAATGAAACGATTTAAAATCATGTGATGTAATTTACAGTAAAAGGTTAAGAATGGTCTGATTTGACCTCAGCGTTTAATTCCTGGTTTTAACAAGTTGAACTAATTTGATGTAAAACTCGGTTGACCTCGTTTTATTGTCCATTGTTCTGAAACAAAAGTGTAAACATCTCTGTTTGGTAACATTTTTAATCTGAAATAACATCCAACAGCACAGACCATACCCCCCCCCCCCCCCGCAGGCATCTAAACATGTCACAGTTACAGCACACATGTTCACTCTCACGTCTATTATTCAACTTGTGCAACAACTAAGCAAACAGCTTTTAGAGATTAAACCCTGGAGTCCAGATAATAAGACCGGGAGAAGGCCATAAACATCTTAGAACTGGTAACTACATGACGTCATATTTTATACATAAACAGATTGGATGTTTTGAACAACATGGACACGAATGCGGTGAAGGTGTTTTGTTTCTGAGCGAGCGAACAACATATCGAGCAGAAGAGTCTCGTTAGCTCGTCGTTCGTTTTGATAGAAAGCTTGAACATGAAATACTTACTGACATTTATTGTACTTTCTTAAGTTTTGTTTCAAACTGAGATGCAGACTATTAGACAAATTATTATATATATCATATGTCACAAATAGGTTTTAGGGCTGATTCATATTTTAAAGTACACTTTTCATACATGTCATCTTCATAAATATGTAATAAATGTGTGAATATTTTTGTATTACACTAATGCACACACAACATGCTGTTGTCTTCATAAGTTTTGCATTAGATGAGTTCATTTTAGGTGAAATGTAATAAACTACATCATCAAACATGCTGATATAATGTAATTATGGTTATCATAGCGTACTATATAAAGGTCAGGTTTGGTTAGAGATGTTCTCCAGATCTGCCTTAAAATATGCAAAAATATTCTGCTTTGAATAATAATATGTGTCTGATATGCTTTTTTTTCCCCCCACAAAAGAGTTCAATAACCGTCTCAGAATCCCTTAAAACAACATTTCCTTCATTAAAAATACATAATCTCTGAATATTTGTCATTTCTGAAGTTGAACTGCTGGACTCAAGATGTTTCCTTCTTCATCCGTTCTCCGTGTTCTGTGCACCGAAAGCTTCAAGTTTCCACATCACACCGCGACTGCGTCCAAATTTACTTAATAAATCCTCAAACGGGCAACATGTGTGCACGCAGCGGATCCAAATCATGCGTGGGGAGTGAATATCTCACACTGCTGGACGTGTTGCTCAATACTTCTTCTCATAATCATTATCTTTAATTCCTTTTGAATTTCTTAAGCAACATGAGAAACGTTCAAGTTCTGTACGTGTCCAGCAAACTTTGGTCTTCCACCTAAAAGCTCCAAATATCAGTTTAACTAGTGTCACTTGGTGTTTATTGCTCAGTTATTTGAATATAAAACGGACAGAAATCCCAAAACCACTTCTAAGTTACCCACAATTTTCAGAAAGAACAGTTGGAGTCCAGCGGTCTGTTTCTGTGGGTTGATGCCACATTTTTCAAATAGCAGATATCTCATTTTGCAGTAAGAAAAAAAAAACATTTTATTGCCTCCTGAGGCATTTAAAGAACAATTATAACTCAGATCATCTTTTTATAGCTGTCAACACATGAACAACCATCAGATTTAAAAAAAAAAGAAACTGAGTGTGAAAACCGATTTTTTACGGAGGCGGAGGGGGGACGTCCAAACGCAGCTGATATGTTTTATGCCCTTTACGTCACGTGGGGCTGCAGCTGACGTCAGCGTGTGAAATAACTCAAGCAGACCACACAAGCCACAGCTGAACGGACGGTCTGCCGCCAGGAACCAGACAGAGCTGGGATTGTGCGCTGCGGAGCATTAGTGTCACCAGGATATGAATATGGCTGCCGGAGAATGACAGAAGATGATTGAATATATCCAGTCTGTGGCTTTCACGTGTGTGTGTGTGTGTGTGTGTGTGTGTGTGTGTGTGGGTGGACACACTGTACATTATGTGTGGAGGACCGGATGGGACCTACCAGTCAGTCGAGCAGTGAAGGGCTCTCTGGGACTGAAGGGACATTTTCCTCTGCCAGACTCCACGGCATGAGACAACATGAACAACGGCTCCTACAGCGGAGAGAGAGAGGGAGAGAGAGAGGGAGAGAGCGAGAGAGAGAGAGAGGGAGAGAGACCACACACAAACACATGATGACCGATAAACATGAGGCCAAACAGGAAGCTGATTCTCTGTCTTCTCTGTGATGGATTTCTTGGTGTATGATTATCGATCGGAGCTGATTCTAAGTGACGTTTATCACTGATATGATTGATGTCTGAAACTCCACTTCAGCTGCAGTGATCAGCAGATAAGATCAGAAAGATTACATCACCAAACAACATATTGTGCCAAGAAAATTAAGCAACATAGTGTGGAATAAATGACTGGACTCTTTGTACCTCTGTGTTGTGTCCTAAGTGCAGGTAGGTGCACTGAGGATGGAAGGCTCCGGTTCCACAAGCGTAAACATGAGTCTTATTGAAAGGCTGCAGCAGCCGCACGAAGTTGGCACACTCAGTCTGAAAAACAGAGAAGCACAGTAAAAACGTATTAATAGCTTATTTTAATGTTATGTCTCTGACATGACTTATCAGATAAGAGAAATTACGATTCAGAGACCTGCCAGAAATCCAACTAATCAGATCAGATCATTAATAGATCAGGCAATTAACCAGGCATCGTGACCTCCAGCTGCACATTAAATCACAACCAGTCTGGCAGAGCTTTTGTCTGATTCTGAAATAACTCTGAGCTGACAAATCTGGGGTTAAATCAGGGTAAACCCGTGCAGCGTCTGCCCATCTTAACGCAGTCTACATACAGTTTTTGTGGGTGCGATAATTTTGAAGTTCTCAACTACAGCCGAGAAGCTGTTGAGCAAGACATCTGACCTGTGACTGTTTCACAGAGAGACTCAAGGTGAGCCAAAAGACAGTTCATGAAATCTGCATAAGGAACAGCTTAAAGAAACAAAGATGTTTCGTTGGTTCTCCTTTCTCTAACTTTGACTTCACCTCAGTTAAAAGGACACTTACCTCCAGACTTTTCCCGGCCTGCCTGCAGTGCTCCACATGTTCTTTGGCGGCAGGCCAGTGGATCTGATTTGAAAAAATAAAAACACATGTGCTGTTTTCATTCGGTTCTCTGTTAACGCTGCGCAAGAATAAAACTCTCTGCGTCTCAGCACATATTTGGGACAGAAACGGTTTATTATCTAGAGCTCATAAACTTTTAGAGACATCAGCACTTTATATCAGATACACCTTTCCGTCGTCGGTGTGTCTGCGCTGCGTACCTGCTGTCTGCAGTCACCTGTCGCCACTCTGTCCTCATGTAGCTGCATGTATGCCTTTTGTTTTACTGCACCAGTGATTTACTGACCCTGTTTCATTGCTTTCTATGTCTTCTATTAGATGTTTTAACTTGTAGCTGACAAAGCACAACAATGGCATCCTGTAAGATATTTTTTACTAACACTAACAGGAACTTTTCTCTTTTTTATTATTGCTCTTCATGCTTATAAATGATCTCAATAACTTTGTAATTTCAAATATTTTTTTACAGTGACTTTGTGGCTACAGAGGAAGTTGGAGGAGTTGTTTGTTTAAAGGACCAGTTCGCAATTTTTCAAGTCTGTCCTAAAACAATAAACACTGAAACCCACCGTCCTCCTTCTGTGCAAAAATGTATTTAAAGCTTTTATTTTTGAAGTAGAACAATCATTAAACTCCAGGCAGTCAGACATGTTTTATTGTTTGATTTTTTTCTGGCGAGATGCAGCGGATCATCAGTGTGTGTGTGTGTGTTTTAAGGTCTTACTGTGCGAGTGGGCAGATCCAAGCTGTCGGACCTCAGCAGGTAGATGTGATCTTTCCCTCCGACCAACAACCAGCCTTGATCCTCGATCAACAGCAGGGCCTGGTATCCACCGCTGACCCCGCCCTTCCAGAAAACAGCCCCCCTGTTCCTCAGGTCTGAGAGAGAGAACGAGAGAGAGAGAGAGAGAGGAATATACAAAGCTTTCATTAACTTCATTTAGTCATGATTTTCTTCTACTCAGCCCCCTTCTGTCTTATACATTCTGTCACACACACACACACACAGCAGCAGTGGCAGCAGCGGCAGCAGCAGCAGCAGCAGCAGTTCATCAGTGGGGCTGCGGAGCCGTTGCCTCTCGTCTCCCCGGGGAGTCGGTGCTAAAGCAGGCAGAAAACGACCTGAACAAGCACAGCAAATTAACCTTGAAACTCTGCCTCTGCCCTGCTGCTCAGTCACCACACTGTTTATTCTGTAATGCTGTCAGCGCGGCCTCCCAGAGGGATAGCCGCATTTTATTCCACAATGCAACGTCCAGCCGACCGCTATTATTATTGGACTATACATCCAAAAGATGTATAGTCCAATAATAATACATAGTCCCAAAATATATCTTCTACCAAAGGTTGTCTGCGATGATAAAGCTCTCTGTTTTCTTAATGTTTTATTTAATCAAAAGTTTAACTGACCTCATTTTGCTCATTTCAGCCAGTTCTTCCTGTGTGCTATGTCTTAAAACAATGAACTATTTCTGCGTCTCCATATGCTCAAATCTTTCATCTTCTAATAATTCCTACACCTGCAATAAATCTGCCGAATTGGACTGTGCGTAAATCTGCAGATGTAATTTCAAACTCGAGTAAAAATGTTTAATTAACCTTGAATTTCGTGTCTGTAACTGGCCTCTGTAAGTCAGCTGAGTTGACCTGACTGTGCTGCAGATAATCACCTGAATGAGCAAAAGGAAATTAACCATGAAGCTCAACAAGACTGTCCTCACACAGGAAGAAAGAAAAAAAAAAAACACAAGTGGACCCCCACATTGGATCCTGAGTACAAACGTTCACATGTAGAGAGACACCGCTGTGCGTCCCGGCGGCTCAAAGGACAGAAAGTCGCAGCTTTTGAATGCGACGCAGCACATTCGTCACACTTCAGCGCCACCGAAACGGGTTTCAAAAGAAATAAATCACCGCTTCATCGCAACGCTTTCATCGGGGGCCGATGGGCGACCAGAGTTTCTGCTCGCTAAACCAGCAGAAGAGAGGAACTTGAACAACAGGGCCAACACGGACTGCAGAGCGTCGAAGGTTTATTTGAACAGCCTTTAATCACATTTAGTCTTTAAGGAGTTTCACAGACTCCCATAAAAATCTAATAGACGGTGCCATGAAGAAAAAAAAAAAAAAGATTCTTCAGCTTTTCAAAGAAAAAACACTCAGTTTGCTTAAACGCATCGTCTCTGCGAGCATGTTTGTCTTTTGTTCTTGTGTTTCAGCTGCACAAATATAAAAAGATCAAATTAACAGTTAACAACTGACTGACTGCTACAAATCCTTAAAAGTTCAGTTTGACTTCAAAAACTTTGGAAAATGAAAACATTTGGAGAATTTTGCACTGAAGAGAGTGAAGGCCAAGTGACTGTTACACTTTTCTCAGTGACAGAATCAGAGGTTTCAAGATATTCATTTTCAGGGTGAACAACCAAAACGATTCTGTTAGATGAAATAAAGCTGATGTCTAATTAAAAGCATATTAGAGCACCGTCCCTGTTAAGACAGCAACCTTCAGCTTTACACAAGCATCACTTTTCACCTACCAGTCAAATCCAGCCCACCACTGCTGTTCATTCAAACTACAAACTTAAAGTTTAGTATCATAAAGCGGTTTAAAGGTATTGCACTAAAATGCTGTCAATCATATTTAACATATGCAGATATCAACAATACTTTTAAATAACATCAAACCTGTTTTCTTGGGTATGAATATTTCTTTATAGATTCTGGTTCTGGAAAAAAAATCACACAAACTGTTGATCTAAAAACTGTTCCAAATGTTTCTACACACACACACACACACACAAACACGCACACACACTGATGATTCTCACACATGGAATGACGCCTCATGATCTGGGAAAAGGTGTTTAAGGTACAGCACGCACACACACACACACACACACACACACACACGTTGGGGTTGAACTTTCAGCTCCTCTGCCTTTGAAATCAGATCTAACAGCATCTGTCACATCTGTTCATGGTGAAATTATGAGATCTTCACAGCTCATTTATCACTGACACAATCTACTCTCACACACACACACACACACACACACACACACACACACACACACACACATACACAGAGAGAGAGAGTTTACAATGCCTTTTTAATAATCCTACAAGATGTAAATCACTGGATTTGATAGACGTTGTGGGAGCAGAACATGCAATGAGGATGTTGAGGGGCCGGTATGCATTCAGTCAGAACTTCTCCTCGGATGATCGGAAAGCTTCAGAAACTCCCCACCCACACGTCTCTCTCCAGTGTCGGATTAGGAGGGGATATGCGCATCCACTTCTGTTACCACAACTTTTATAAAATCCTTGAAACAATTGTGTCTGTCACGTTTCAAGTAAACAAACCAATGAATGCCTTCCAGGAGAGACTAAATGAAAGTATGCATCATTATTTCTGCAGTCAAATGATAGTCTATGACATACATATACATACATCTGAAATCCCAGACATGTCTTTTTTAACAAAGCGATGCACAGAGAGAGCCAAACGGAGCCTGGATCCATGTTTCAGCACAGATATACTGCAGGGTATTAGCGTGAGCCTCTGAGAGCTGGAGACAATAAAAGTAGGCAGGATTTCATTTTATGGACCTGCTGCTCTTGGCTCTGCCTCGCTGACTCCTAAAGATCCCATCCATCAGCTGAACCGAAGATGGGAAATCCACCACATGATGAAAGAAAACTTAGCAGGAGATAGCTCACCGTGCTCTCCCTGAGGGGGATGCGCTGGGAAAATATGACATGAAATACTGAGGAGAGAGGGGAGGAAACCGCATTCTTAACGTCACACAAAAACCATTGTGTGATCAAATTTGTCTTTTTTTCTTTGCTGTGGGGTTTTCCATTAGTTCTCCTGATAACTTGCGAAACCTCCCACAGTTTTTTAAAGTCAGCAGCGCCTCGAAAAAAATGCATTTCCATTTTTTTTTTTGTAAAGACAAAACTTTCCACACTAAAATCAATTCCCAGCGTCGGGGGAGTGAATTATTGGAAGATAACGATGCATTAAAGCATGTGCTGTGCGCGGCTCTCTCTGTCCACCTCGTGATGATCATTTGATTAGTGAAAGTTTCCCCGAGTCTGGATGTAATTCAGTTAAATTGCTCGATTGTTGCTTTTCCTTTCAATCACGGCCCGGCGCTGATGCTGATTGCCGCTGATTGGGCCGACGGTGATCTGGATTAGTGCTGATTGGTCAATTGCATGAGGTCACAATCTCTCCATCTTTATACGTCTTGATTCGGGTGCAACTTTTAGCTTTGCATTCGCTTAAAACATGACGCGATAGTGTGTCAGAAACCATTTATAAAACATTTATGTTTTGCTAAAAATGGATTTTAGGTGTTCGCTTTACCATTAATCCTTCATCTTTCCTACATGAGACGTGGATATGTGTCAGGTGAACTTCTCATTCATAGTTTTCCAGCTGTTTTCATTTCAGTTCGGCCGTAATGCAGCAGGATGACTTCCTGCTGTTCAACTCAGTCACGTTCTGTTACAGACTAATCAACGGGATCATTTCCACCAACCTCCGAGAAAAGCGTGTGTGTCTGCGTTTGAGCTGAAAGGTGTATATGTGATGTGGTGTGTGTGTGTGTGTGTGTGTGTTCATGTGTGGGTAAGAGAAGAAGACAGAGAGCGGTTTAGATAATGGCAAACATTTGTTAAAATCTCAGGCAGAACAAAGGCGCAGAGAGAGCTGGGTGTGTGCCGAACACCTGCGCAGCACACATGCGGTTAGAGTGTGTGTGTGTGTGCGTGTGTGTGTGCACCCTCCAGTAAAATAGAAAGAGAAAGAAAATCTGCAAATGTGAGAAATAGAGTGACAAAGACCAAAGGACAGACCTTTATTCTGAATGTGAGAGAGCAGAAGAGTGAATATGAGTCTGTCCAACATCTGTGTGTGTGTGTGTGCTTGTGTGTGTGTGTGCTTGTGATTGATTGTTCCCTGTGATTAACACTGATTGCCTGCAATCAGGGAGGTGATTATAATTGGATGTGCTTCATTAAAATGGTGTGTGTGTGTGTGTGTGTGTATTTTGGTTGCTGCAACAAGGTGAAAGGTAGCGTATGATTTGTCTAGTAAATTTATATCATGTGTCTGCTTCACACCACCATAACGTGCTTTTTGAAAGGTTTTTCTTGTTTCTCACTCGATGTGATTTTTCATTTTCATCTCTGAGTAAAACTTGAGTTAAAGTCTCCGTCCACTCAAAACTTCTCGTTCCTTCAGTTGGATGTTTGTTCTCAGTGTGCAGAGTTTGTTTTTACGCTCATCTGCTGAAAGAAGGAAAGTTTCTCTTCGATCACCTTAAATCTCAGTTTATCACATGAACCTACGAGCAGGATTTGTGACATCACAACCAGCTGGGAGCCAATCGTGGTCCGGTATGAAACTCATACAGGTGTGATGTAGAAACTTAAAGCCTCCAACTCACAAACACTGAGGACGAACTTTACAGTGAAGGAGGAGACATCGAACTACAAAATAAGTAAATTTCACAGCATATTGACACATAAACATTTGTACCAATTTGTCTTAAATTTATTTCCACTTCTGGAAACTGGCAGAACGATCGTGGCGTCACCTCTGGAGAAAACCAACAAAGGACAAATAAGAAAATTAAATGCACCAAAGGGCTGATAGATTCACAAACTCAACGATATGAAACACATTCTCACTGATATAAATATAAATGTTAAGACATGAAAAAGCGAGATACTAAATCAGAGTTTAAATGTGCTATACAGGACTTTCAGGAAGATGCCATCATCATTTTTTTTGGACCCTGTATCTGATTGAAACTGTGCTTCTGCTTGGGAGATGTGAGACGGAGGGATTAGACCGTCTGGCTGAGTCAGGGTGAAACCATGAGTGAGTGAGTTTGAAAGTGAAACATGAAATAATCTGGGAAACATTCACATCATAAAGAAGATGTTGAGTTTCCATAAATAAAATCAGCAGATATGAGAGATATTCATCCAACTCATTTAACGGTGAGATTTTTACAGTACAGGGTGCAGCGCTTTATGTGCTCTCACTGTTTTCTCTCACTGTTTGCCGCCAGCTGCAGGTGCACGTCTTCTACTTCTTCTTCTTTTTACTATTAAACAAACTACATACTGTATATTGTTGGCACACTGGAGTCCTGATCATTAAAAAACAAGGCCAGAGGGAAGTGGACTGTGAGCCAGCTTGAATCCTGGTGGATTAAATCACACCACATGCTGCTTTATTTCTGCCTGCAGTGAGACCTGTGAGCCTGAAGCCTTCACGCATCATTAAAAGGCACATAAATAAAAAATATGTCGGAGAATTCAGCTCCATATTTGGTTATTTCACGTCTCTTCCCTCATTTTTTTTATCCTGTGTATGTGTGTGTGTGTGTGTGTGTGTGTGTGAATCATTGGCGCTGCTGCTTGTTGTCTCTTTCATCTCCCCTCCAAAGCTCTGGTGTCTCTGATTAACACACACACACACACACACACACACACACACACACACACCATGTAGACAAAAACATGTGAACAAATATGTTTTTTCCTGCATGTCTCAACTTCCCAAACAAGTTAATGAACATTTTCTCATCACATTGAGATAAAAACATGATTCAGCAGCATTATTTTGCTCTGCTTTTTTAATCGTAGGCCCCTATGAAACGTAAATTCTCGGAGACAGGGTTGTGAGCAGATGGTTCATGTACGTCTCCGCTGCGTTACACAATATGGAGCAAATGATTTTCTCTTCTTTAAGTGGGAGACAGAAGATAAACGAGGAGAAGGATTATCTAAAGGACAGAGAATTATGACATCTCATAAAATGTAAGTGAGTGCCTTTATTTCTCCTTCCACAGCCTCCAGTTCAGCTCAGCACACACACACACACACACACACACACACACACATACACACACACACACACACACACACACACATCAGCAAGTAGCAGAAGAAACACCCGGTCATATCTGCTTGCAGCTACTAAGCCCAGCATCAGCGTAACGGACTTTGATCAGAGTCCAGTTGCTCAAAAGCTTTTTCCCCTTTTGACTTTATGGCAAAAATATTTACGGTCCGCACTTGAAAACATTCTCTGTTATTTATTTAAAATATCAAAAGCTGGTAATAATGAAGCCATTAAAATATTTTCGCTAACATTTCTGGTTTGAGTTTGACGGCACTTACAGTATGGACTCAACAACCTCGGAGCAGCTGCATCACTTCTGAAAGCCTCCGCTGACTCATTTATTTCATCATGAGGCCGCAACTAATGATTATCCCCCAGTGTTGATTGACACTTCAATCGTTTTCCCAATAAATCAACTTAGAAATTAGTTCATCGTGACAAATGTCAAAAACAATTTTCAGCCGTAAAATCTTAAAATTGCTTCTTTCATCCAGATCCCCCCCCCTAAAAAATATGAAGTTAATTATCACATTAGAGGAAAGAAAAGCAGCAGATTCTCATAACTGAGCAGCTGGAATCTGGTCATGTTTGCGATTGTTGCCTGAAAAGTTACTAAAATGATGAAGCCGGTTCATTTTCTGACAATTTGACGGGTTGTTTCAGCTCTGTTATTTATAAAATATGAGAAAATAGGCGTCACAAATGATTTCTGGGTGTCATACCTTACATAGTAGACACTATTTAAACTACAGTTGTATTTCCCATCATGGAGAGATTGACAAGTTAAAATGTTTTGCATCTTTAATCTAAATTTTATATATGTTTTTTTTTTAAAAATGAGGATGAGGAGGGTGGATGTAAGTTTGATATGAGGAGCGTGGGGACAAAAATGATCTGCTGCATTATGCACTAAACTTTTAAACCTTTAAACTTCCCCTTCAGATGTCCACAATTAACCATCAAACTCAATTAATAATGTTTTATGTCCATCTTCACTCCAGACAGCATTATCTTTGATTTGTGATCAATTTTAGGATCTTTTTAGGAGAGTCTCTGGTGGAAATTACACCCTAAGAGGCTGAAAATGTGCTTACTGTACAGTTCCTGTTAAATGACATTGACACTGTGGGCTTTCCAACCTCAGAGCCAGCTGTCTTTCAAAAGCGTAACCTCAGATTTTTACTGTGCTGATGATTAACTTTTCCTCCCTCGGAATACGGAGCCCCAGTCTGGTCAAACTGCTGCTAGAAAAAATAGACTTAAGAGTGTGTGTTGCTGTTTATTAAGAGAGAAAACTGGAGCGAGAAAAAGACAAAAGGAGTGACATGATTTATATCTCCAGCAAATCCAGTATTTTCTTTAACCAGTGTGACTGAGTGGCCTTCGTCAAGAGTTTGACATCATGAGTGACAGCGACCTCAGCCGTGCTGGGAGGGAGGCGAGGGCGCTGCGTCTTATCGCTCACAGATTTTAAAAAAAAAAACACGGTGGTGGTAAGATAAGACCTGACAGGATTCCTCACCTGTCAGACAGCCTGTCTGCTCTGCGTCATACATTTCTGATTATCAAAGCCTGTCAAATACCAAACACATTATAACACGCGGGCAACGCCTCTAGTTTATATAGATGACCGAACGCACACACGTTCTCTCACATGGCTCAGGATGGATAGGTTGTATATGTGTGTGTGTTTGTAAGAGAGTAACCTGGTGTGTGTCAGCGGGGAGATGTTTCTCACGCCACACAGAAAACATCTGGTACTCTGCTGAACTCTGACAGAGAGTCTGGCAGCGACGCAAAGCGTATCAGAGTTCATCTGAAAGCTGACACTGCAGAGGTAAGATGTGATATGCAGAAATATTCAGAAATATTCAATCACTGACGTTACTGGAACCTTTGCTTTAAAAAAATAACTTCAGTTAGATGATTTAAAAGAGTGATAATAAACGTATTTTCTTAAAAGTTTACGTTTTATAACTTTTGTATTTTTTTCTAGAGCTGCAACTCTTACAGTTAGTCAGTTAATCAATTTGTCAATCAATAGAAAATTAATCACCAACTATTTTGATCATTGAATAATTGTTCTGGTATTTTTTGCTGGTTTAATTTAATGCTGTTTGTGTCCTACATGATAATAAACTGAATATCTTTGTTCATCTGACAAAATTAGACACTTAGACACAAAACCATCGACTCTGGGAAGTTACAAAAGGCATTTTCACGATTAATTGATTAATTGAGAAAATAACTGGCCGATTAATCAACCATGAAAATAATTGTTAGTTAGTTGCATTGCACATGTGTTGCAGCAAAATTATCTCAGCAAGTATCTCAAAGCCTAATATTATCCCCAGTTTGTCTGATGTTTTCACTGAGGACAGATCTTTCCTCTTCAGCTGATCCTTGAATCATCTGTGAAGATTCTCAGTCACAGATCATCAGACGATGAGTCAAAACCAACTGATCTTTACTTTAGGTCCTTTTTGCCTCTCATGTCAACACATCCTCATAATTCAATCAACAACAGTTACATTTACGGCATTGAGCGGCCTTAATAATGAACTCCAGCACGACCTATAGGAGTGTAATATGCTGTTTTCCACTAACGTTACACTTCACTGTTTAAAAATCAAGATGTTTTATGATGTGAAGACGCTGGAGTCTGGTTAGGTTTAGGGAAAGATTATGGTTACTTGAAAAGCGGTTTATGCTTCCTTTAAGTTACGCAACCTTCATCGTCATAGCAACACCACGACATCATGGTTATTTAAAACAAAAAAAAAAAAAAATGTCCCGACTGGCAGTTGGAAACATGACACTTGTGGTTGGAAGCAAGAAGTGAACAGTGGTCTCCTTTTTACCGTCCGCCAAACCCAAATAAGAAAAAAAAAAAATCATCTTGGAGTCCCGTCATGCATCTGAACCGCATCACTTCCCCGAGTCGTCAACACCACGGCCGCTAGGTGGCGTAAACTAGAGGTCGTTTTCACCGGCCTGAATGTCAGACCTATACTGTTGTTTTTCTTGTGAGGACGAGCCGCTCATGCAAAAAAAGCATCTTCAGTTTCCATTTCTTCAGGTTCGGATCCACCAGACTCTCATCATCACTGCATACATTTGTCATCAATCACTCCTTTCAGCCCGATGAGTGTCACCCGCTGTGTGTTTGTGAGATTTGGTCATTAGCATAATTGACACTGCCTCATCAGACGACATATTTCACTGATATGTTACCAAAGATTTCCTGCACTGCGACAGAAATAAAGAGGGAATGCTTTGACATGAAGTTAGGAGCTAAAAAAAGGGCCTCATGACTAATAGGAGAGGCATCATGTGACCGTCACAGAGATATTAGAAGGAGAGAATATCACAGCCTGCAGTAAGTGATGTTACACTGTCAACTGCAACTACAACACCATAATAAAATCTAAAGGATCGACGATATTAATCTTTCATTAAGTTTGTTTTCACTGTCTTTTTAAATAAATGATCCTGATGTCTTATCCAAATGAATTACACTGTAAAGTCTGCACATTTTTTAGAAAAACACACTCTGGGCGTAGAAAACAAAACCGGGCGTAGAGAAAAGAATGTCTGTGGGCTACGAGCGGGACTCATGACACATGTACTGGAAGAAAGAGGCGAGACACAAGTCGTCCAAGTTGAACAATTTGGAATTTCAAACACACTGACAGAACATTTCATTTAAACCACTTTGTCCTCTTGGTTTGTTGTTTTTTGCCGATGTAAGAAAATATTTAGCGAGAAAAACAGTTTGTCTTTCTCTGGCGCGGCTTTTCATACATTTTAACACGAAGCAGACAAATGACCGACCGGAATATGAATTCCAAAGATGTCCCAAAGATGAATCATCTGTCAATCTCTGGGACAGCACACATTTGTTTTACTCTCCAAACACATGTGTTCCATCCCAGAGAAGACACACAGATGTGTTCGCAATTAGCCCGCTACGCTTCATGTGCGTCAGCGGTGTCACACATTGCCCGAGCTAGCACATGCTAACACTTACAGAGGACCAGAGGGAACGTAGCATCTCACGGCTCATGTGTTCGAGGTTTGGATCCCAATTGAAAGCAGGACCGCGTGATGATAGAAACCAAACCGCGGGCGTCCTGACACCCCCCGGCCTGTGAGGTACCTTATTCTCCATTTGCACAGGAAGCCGCCTTTTGCACACAACTCCCAGCGGAGCAAGTTTTTCATACTTGTGCACATATTTCCAGTTGACACTAATCGCTGCCGTTTCACGTTGTCCGACCCCCCCTGTGAGGCATCAAGGTAAAATTCACTAAAATAACAAAAACACAATTGGCTGCATGTTTTACTGAGAGCTGTTTTTACAGATGGGGGGGATGAATGAATCCTTTGTGGGGACAAAAGGAAGATTTCTAAAATTCAAAGGTTTGATTTCCAGTGATGACAAATAGAACAGAGGATGAGGAAAAAGGAGAAAAAGTAAAAGAAACAGAGAAGGAAACCAAGAGTTTATGTGTTTTTGTGTGTGAGGGGAACGTACAGTAAGAGACCAACAGGCAGCGCTGCTATCTCCTTTACAATCTGTAGAGTTAAGTATGTACATGTAGGACTAGTCCTGAGCCATTAAAGGCTCTGAGAGCACTTTGAGAGGCAAACACAAACCCATGAAATAGTCTTCAGTGGTTGAATACATTAAGAATGTCGTGCGAGGGCGAGTCGGCTTATTCGAAGCAGGTTGTTTCCATCAGCGGCTTCGTGCTGATGAGCTTTTTGAGTATTTCAATTTCTTTAACCAGGGAGGAAAATGTGAGGCGCTCCTGTTCTGTATGCGCTTTTCATTCATACCATGTTTTACACCAAACATCTGTGCAGTAGCTCGCCGTATAAATCAGAAATAAAAAAAAAAAAACGTTTCAAGAGCGTTCAAACTTCCTGTCACAGTTCGGTTTGATTGTCGGCCCACAGCTGACACGACTCTCTCCCATCTTCTGTCTTCAATTTAGAAACTTTGGCTTCACCGAAAACACTTTAAACATCGTTATGATTTTTTATCAGCTTCCAACTTTTTTTTTTTTTTTAGGAAATGTCCGCTGGAAGGAGGTTCAGAAAATGTCAAATCTGAGCTTTTTCAAAGACGCACGTACGCTGAGGCCGTCCGATCGTTGGCACTTTCGGGTATATTTAGCTTGTCATTCATAATTATGGTATTTTGTGAGTCTTAATATGTGCTTATGAATATGATGGTTTTATGGTTTGCTGAATGTTCCTAGCAATGCTTATGCTAATGGAAATAAAGCAGCAGAAGGGACTGGATGTAGTTCTAACTTCAGTTTTACTCCACAGTGAGCAGACACTGTGTGTTTTTACTCACGTTAACTCACATTTCATGTTTTAATCTTCTCTGCACAAACAGAACCTGTGACTTTCACGCTCACACTTAACAGATTCATGTGTCGCTCACATTGAACACAAGCATGAAACCTCTGGTCGGTTTATTCAAGCAAGACAACTGCGTCCTCAACAATGTGTTGACTGTGATAACTCTGCTACTTAAAGTGTGTTTAGTCACTGAACTGAATCAGTGAAATGTTTTCAAGTGCTCTATGCAGGCACATTTAAACATATCCATAACTATAACACTGACAAATAGAGAGGAAAGGCAGAGTTTCTTTGTGCCATTCTACTCTGAAAGGGGAGTAAGAAGAATTTTATGGAGCCACAGATGGACGGAAGCTGCAGACAATGCGATCTAGTGGTAAACCGGAGCTCTGAAGAGCTTCTCAAACTGCCAGATCGTTGATTGTTCAGACAATTAATCAGGCAGTGTGACCTCAAACTCAACATCAAATGACAACCGATCTGGCAGGAATTTGGCCCGTGGGTGACTGATGCGCGGTTGAAATCTGTCTTAATTCGTACAACAATATCTGCCTGGTTTGAGACAACAGTTAGAGATGAAAGAGAAAATAAAAAGCTTGTGTATAAGAGCGGTCAGTAAAACTGCACTGAATTAGGATTTGTGGAATCTAATACAGCTGTTTGGGGCATCAGGTTTTCGTTTGAGGGGGGTTCATTGTGTTTCTCAAGGACTCTTCAAAGGGACAAATGGTTGTAATAGACCCACACTGGCTTCTGAGGAAACGGATCGACATGAATAGAAGTTTGTAGTTTCCCCTCCCTTCAGCAAAGAAACGTACCTGCACCTCCTGACGTCCGCCTCCTCTGAGCTGTTCTCTGGGTAATAAGAGCGAGGTATAGAGTAACACATGGTTCCTGAGCTCTGAAACTCAACTCTTCTGTTTGTTGTTCTAGTGAATTCAGGTAGCAATGCCTCCCTTCTCTTCTTCTCGGTTTATTTGACAGCGCTGCCAGGACACATCCGGACAAAACCTCCTCAACGTCCGGACGGAGGAACGTTTACCTGCATCCGTCTGAGCGAAGCACTCTGTGATCAAAGAGTTTCTAGATTTTAACTTTATGTCTTTACTTTTTATATTTTAATTATTAGTGCTTCATTATTTTTTATCCTGTTAAACACTTAAATCAACTCAATCTTTCTGTAGCTGCCAGATTATATGTGCTTGTTAATTCTGTGTCAAAATAAAATACCACCTCTGTAGCTGCTACAGTAGCCGCTAGCCGCTAGCTGCTAGTCCAGATGTTCTCATGTTTCTGTTGTGGTCAGTCTGTGGAAACGTGCTATGTAAATAACATTTGACTGATTGGAGCTTGGCGATGCTTCACTTTCCAGGACGTCTCATGTTTCGCCCAGTCTAAACACGTCCCGGCCTGGGCGGTGGAAGATGTTTGTTTTTTATAACGGATCCAGTAGCAGGAGGTGAGCTGACGCTGGGATGGAGTCAAGGACAGCGACCAAGTATCAATAACTTACAAGATGTTTGTGTTTCTCTTCACTCCTTCTATAAGCTGCTTTTCTGGAGGAACTCTTGACTTTCACAGGTGGAAAAATGTCTGATATTTTTGTGTAAATAGATCTTCCGGAGTCTGTTTTCATCAGTTATCTAAGTCACGTTGGATACCAAATTCTTTCCTCAATTCTTCTCTCTTTCTCTCTCTGTGTGATCCTTTGTACAGTTTCAGTGCTTTTCACTCTTTTCAGATGATAACCATCTTAACCAGCTAGCTGAGGAATGCAGCTGAAACCTTCTGAAAATGGAAAACAATACATTTATTGTGTGTTGCGAAAAAAAAAAAAAAAAGCACAAATATCCATTCAAAACCGCTCAGCAGATGATGCGTTTAACAATTTGGGTGAAATTGAACAGATCTCTGCTCTCTTTAGGGCCCTGACACACCACACTGACCTCAAAGAACTTGCATTACATCTGTTAAACGTTGCACTTGAACACACCACTAAGACTCCAGCTGACAGCCAGCTGTCCTCTAATATGCATATAGGCTATGCGCTCGCATTAAAGTTAATAACCTGTGTGTTTGTCTTTGTTCCTCATCCAAAAAAACATCTCGGAAAGACAAACAAAACGCACCGGACCACCACGGAAACGGTTCCTGTGGATGCTTGAAAGTGCAAAAGTCGATAAAGTATCTATTAGAAATCTGCAGCGGTGAAAAGTTTTGCTTTATTTATACTTTAAAGATGTCGACCTTTGTTCTCGTGCTCATGCTGTGTGGGCGAAGAACTAACTAGAAACTGCTCTGAGTGGGTGAAACCAGCGATTCTCTGGTGCGAGCAGACAGTCAGACAGCTGCTGTTGACAATCCTTCACATACTAAATCGGTTGAACAGCCACCGAAAGCCAATTAAAGTCAATGATGCTGGACAGACACTCATGGCTTCATCTGTCAGCCCATTCTCTGGAGTGTCCTCTATTTTCTTTTTTTCTCACATACTCATCTTCCCTCTATATTGACTCCTCAACCCTCTCCTGTTTTTATTCTGCTGCCTTCACCCCCCCCCTCCACCTCCACCTCCACCTCACCACCGCTCCGGTTCATTGAGAAAATCTCAACCTCGAAAATTCCTCCCTGAGCCACCTTGTCCTTTATTTCCCCCCCATTACCTCAGTCTCTCCTCTACCCCCTTTGCACGACGGCCTACTGTAGGAAACTGAAGAAACAAAAGAAGACAGTCCACCTCTTTCCTTCCCTCCTCGACAAACCTCTTGTTGTCGATGTGTTTGGCGTCAGACAAGAGGAGACAAAAAGACAACATAGACATCGACCGCTTTCCAGACGCTTCGAAATGTTTCTTAACTTGAACTTCTTCTCAAGTGAAAGAATTCTCTACAATCACGATCATTTGTAAGAAATCACACAGGGAAGGACCACACAGGGGAAGAGAGAGAGAGAGAGGGCCCCTTTCAAACCCACCGATCATCTTGAATTTAAGTGAATTTCAGTGAAGAAAGAGAGAAATAACCTTTTAACCACTGTTGCTTCACTGAAACTGGCAAAAGATTGAAACATCCTGAAAGGTTTGAGTGACTAAAGTACACTCTGTGGTTTTTCTCTTATAATATAAACATACAGTGTGGTCAGAGTGGTCGGCCATTAAAAACAGTCAAGTGGTTTTTTCCTCTTTAAAGCTGTTGGGAGAAAGCAAAGAGACGGTGGACGGCGATGCATATTTGCAACAGTTGAAATAGTTAAAACAGTGAGTGAAAGAGACCGAAACACATTAAAAGTTGCAGCAAAAAGCAAACATCCTGTCATTTTTTCCACACGACTTTACCTTTTGTTTTTCCCTTTTCACACTCTGTTACTTCGCAGAGATGTACAACACAGCTCGGCATTAGATCTTATTTAGCAGTTCTTGATGAGAACGAGATGCAACAGTCTTAGAAGACATCTCCCATGTCGCACTGTGCTCCAGTTAGACTACAAACTGTTGCTCACTCCTGAACAAAACTCCAGCAACCATAACATTATACTCCCATACATCTTTCCTACAAGTCCAAACCCTACCAGCGTTAACTCCTGACCAGCGATCCGGCACTTTTTTTTTTTTTTTTAAATCTACACTCATGAATAGACTGACGAAAGGGGGAGTCAACGGCACCCTGTCTCCTGGAAATGAAGTTAAATTGTTTCCCCAGTTACGTGGCGTTGACAAACGTAATTGCTGCCTGGATTATGTTCATGCATGAGTGATGCTTTTTTTCTCAAAACGAATGAAGCACCGCATTTATATATATATATCACTGCGAGGTCGGAGGGAGGAGGTCGTATGAAACACAGGACTCTGACATCAGAGACCTGGATTCATGCGGTCAGGCTCAGGCAACAAAAGCACTCAGACTGCATTTATACACTCATTTACCATTCGCTGAAAGGTTGCGGCGGCACTTAAATGTTAATAAACACTTTGTTCTTCGAGTCACTGCTGACCACAATCTTTCCAGAACTTTTAACCGAGCGCTGCCGGAGTCCGACCACAAACATAAAAAGTTTAATAACGCTGTAGTTTCTATTAGCGGACATTGTGCTGCAAGATCAGATATTTTGGTGGCAAAAAAAACCCTCCAAAACAAATCAGGTATGTTGTCTCAGTATCTGCATTTCCTCATCATGCTGAGAGAAAACATAATTCAGCCAGATTTATGTTGCTAGCGAGATGTTTTCGCTGCAGATTAGTCGTATATATATGAAGGTGAATCCTGGGAGACGGAGAGCAGATGGTTCATGTACGTCTCCGCCGCGTTACACAACATATAGAAAATGATTTGCTCTTCTTTAAGTAGGAGGCCGAAGATAAATGAGGAGGAGGATTATCTGAAGGACGGAGAATGATGACCTCTCTTAAAATGTAAGCGAGGGCCTCCATTTCTCCTTCCACAGTCTGTAGCTCCAGCACACACACACACACACACACACACACACACACGCTCCTCCTAATCATTTAATTGTTTATGTTGAACCTTGGCTTCAGTTCATTCCTCTCTGCATTGTGTCGTAGAGTCTGTTTGTGCGTCACTGGAAACTCACCGAGTCCTCGTGTCTGTTTTTTTACACTCTGGATCCACACAGTAAGAAAGAAAACAGATTTTGATGGTAATTCCTTTTTTTTTTTTCATTCCCATAATTTCTTTCTAAATGCCTTTGATCCTTCTCCAAAGAGGCATCAACATCACTTTTCATATCTTCTTCATTTCAGCTCCTCTCCGCACGGCGCAAAGCTCTAAATCACTGTTAAAGAGTTTCCCTTTGAACCTTGACACAGATAACTGCAGCCGTTTAATATATCAGGTTTCAGGATTTGCAGGGGCGCTTTGGACACCAAAACTGCGTCAGACAGATAGCTTAAATAACTTAACCGGCTATTATCTACTGGTCAGGTCACATTTATTTATCCTTAATTTAACCTGTCAGGCTGCCTGATGTCAGGAACCATGACAGGCCTCGTTGGCACTTAACAGAAATGGGACGAGACGGGTCTGAGGTTTCACTGCCGTCACGTGAGGAGAAGCCTTTTATTGTGGGTGAGCTATTTGGTTTCAGCAAATACTTTTAATTATCTAAACCACATTGTTTTAGCTGTTTTAAACCCGATGCCCCGAGCCAAATTTAAACATAGCAAAGCTTTTAGTCATTTGCTTTCACTTTAAACTTGAACAAAGTTCACGCATGTGTTCTCCAAACTTGTTCATAAGTTTTATTTGCTGAATAACCTTCAACTCTCTCAACAGAATTACGAATAATTTCACAGGCAAACAGGTAAATAAAAGCTTAAAGCAACTATAATTTATATTTTTAACGCCACAGTCTGATCTGTTAGTGTGTAAAGTGTTGGTTGTGGCTCATAGTGATGAACCAACAGATAATCATCAGTGACTCTGCAGCTCCTCTCGGCTTTACGGAGCTTCATAGTGACTCTCAGCTCATTGTTTATCTGTCTGGCTGCAAGTCATTGAGTCATTTTCAGAGAGAAAAAGCTGTAAAAATCCACTGTGCACTAACCTGCTCAGCAGCAAACAGCAAACAGACACAGTCAGCTGCAGACTAGCTGGTGAACACAGCGGAGCGTTTAGCAGCTAAAGAGCCAGATATTTCTCTCGGGAGGTGGTGGAGAGTAAAAACAGACCTAAAGGAGAGTGAATATTGGACTTACAGGTGGACGCAAACTCCAAATGAATGATCATGTTGCTCCATAACTGCTGGATGTGGAAATAAAAGCAGCTGTTTGCTAATAAGTTCAATATATCAACTTAAAACGTGGTGATATCTGGTGAGTTCTGTTCACTACTTTTTTCCCACTGAAGACAAAAAAAACAGTTAATGCAGGTTTAAAGCTGCAAAAAAAAAAAAACCCAATATTTTTACATTAACAATGGATTAAACCATCATGTTCAATGTAACAGGAAACACTGGACAAATCCCACAGAGCATTGAAGGATTTGGAGAATTACTGGTAGTCTGTTAAAGAATCCGAAGCAGAGTGATGCAGGCAGTCGACAAACAGGATGAAGGAAATAGGAAAAGCCGCGAGCACGGTTCAAAGCCCTGACATCAGAATGTGTGACACATATCTTGGACGGCCGAGCCACACGGAGGCCAAATCAACATCACCGTCGGTATGATATAAGATACGATGTCGACCCAGATGGGGATTCCCTCTCTACCACGTGAATGTGTGCTCTGTTTCGGTTTCTTTTTCTTTTTTCTAGCAGGCAGGGAACACATATGACTTTAATACAAAGCTCCAGTGTGTCCGTTTGCTCTAGATCACGGCACGAGGTCAGGGGTCAAGGTTACACTGTTTGTCAATGCTGCTTTACGCTCAGATTTATACCTTGACAAAAAGAAAGATCATAGTTTTGCACGAACTTCCCTCAAGTCTTAAACATCCTGAATCTCCTCCTTTTTGTTTTTTTTTTATATAAATTGAAATAAATTGAGCTTTTACACGATTCAATATTCACCTGCAGGGATAAAACCTCTATTATAGTGAGTGCTACAAGAAGTTTTCCCCAACATACGACTTTGTTTGGGTTCTATATAACAAAAAGATTCATCTGCTTATTTAAACAAGTCCTTAAACTGGTTTCATTTTACAGGACAAGACAAGAAGAAACATGACTTTCACCTTTTCCAAAGTTTTTTATAGTTCCATAACATGCGGAGATTAAATAATAAATGTCAACATGGAAATATTTTGGCAGTATTTTATATTGCAGTCCTATTAAGTTTATTGGATGCTGACCTGTACCAGTAGTCATAAATCAAACCTCCAACCAATTAAACCATCACAAAATGTTTGAGCAATCCACCCTCCCATCACCTTAAATTGCCTTTTCTTTAATAAATGACATCTTACTCTGTTCTTTCCTCTGAAATATTTGTTTTTATTTCCAATAATCCGACTTTTATTAACTGATATACAGTAATTATACGGTAATGACTCAAAGACAAGAGAAACAGGAAAAAACCTATTTCTCTGAGCGGCAGGCTTCCAGCTTCTCACTGCTATCTCGTCATCTCCAACACAATAACATTTTGTTCACTTCCCAGCCCTTAACAATAGTTCCCCTCCACCCCATTGTTGCTGATTTATATCTAGATACTGTAAATATAAATTGCCCGACGGGACCCTTAAGTCATTTTCTAAATGATTCTAAACCTGTGCTGATCACAGATTTCTGGACCTGATACAATGAAGCCAAGCTGATGACGTTCTGGAAGAAATACAATTGTGTTTTTTTTTTTCCCCCAAACTCTTTATTGGTTTTGTGCAGAAATTAATAACATGCATTGACAGTAATATTAACAGTTCTGTGCTTATCTGTTGCAAACTCCACTCCCATGCACACCAGTTCTTAGTCCCGTCCCCTGTCAGAGGCTGACCCCTCTCCCCCACCTGCCTTACCAGACGTCTCATTCACACACATGCATACCAGGACAGGAGACAATTCAGATAAAATAAGATAAATTAAATAAATGGGGGTTCGTTCAGCTCAGCTATTTATTTGTTGGTTGCCAGGGTGTCAATATGTTCCAAAAAGGGTCGCCAGGTTTTATGAGAGATCTCTAGGGAAAACATAATCCTCTCAACGCACCGCAGTATCTCATGAATCCATCTATCATGAGTAGGTGGGGAGGGATGTGTCCATTGAAGGAGAATAATCCTCCTAGCAAGCAGAGTGGTCAACGCAAGAACTTGTTGTGTGGCTTTGGGTGCGTTGGGCATAGAAGAAAAGGCAGTGAGGGGATCGGGGTCTACTGTTTTACCAAAGACCCTCAATAATGCAAACCAAAACTTTGATAATCGTGTGTAATATGTTTACATCTGTTGCATGTATCAGTGCTGTCAGGGTATAAGTTAACTAGCCTTGCCTTGGTGAAATAGACTGCAGTAGACTGTGCCTTGTACATAAAGGTCTAATATATGTCCATGACATGACACTGTAATCCTGAGGTCCTGGTCCTAGATGACCCTTAGGGAGTCTAAACAAGTTGGATTTACCTTGAACCCGAGTATTAAGTGATAGAAAAGAGTCACACATAAAATCTGGAGGGCGGTTGGGAAATTGGAGGAACTGATTTTGCAGTAATCATCTAATCCAGATGAAGTGGAATAAGTGAGGATTTGGAAGGTTCATTTTTCTGATGAATCTGCAAACAAGGAAAAAAAAAAAACTTCACCATAAAGGTCATTGATAATCAGCAGATTTTTGTTTTACCAGGTCTGGAAAACTGGATCTGAGCAGGTTGGTGGGAATGGTTGTTTGTGAAAGACTGGAGCTGATGGTGCGTGTGGACCATGTCTCCTAAACTGATTCCAGATTTTTAAAGCGTTGGCTACAACTGGGTTCAGAGCAACAAACCAGCGACCAAAGTGAGAAACACAAAGAGGACGTTTCTGTCCACTGAGGTTGTTCACCTGGTGTCATATTAGAGTTCCACAAATGACCCAACAGTATTGGCGATGCAAGGCCTCCTTTGGACTTGGAAGTTGAAAGACTTCTCTTTATACATGCTCATTTATTACCATAGGAATAAGTTTATCAGTTAATCAAGTGTGGAAAAAATTATTTACTGATGGATATTGGAATATGTTTGGGGAAAACCACCATTTTATCAGATTAGTGTATCCCAGGGAGCGAGGGAGGGAGGACCATGTAGCTAAATCCAATTTACAGCAATCATATAATGGGCGGAAATGTTTAGAAAAGAGCTCTGTAAATGATTATGTGATGAAGATTTCTAAGCATCTGAATCCTTCCATGACCTTTCTAAAAGGAAAAAGAGCTTGGAAACGTCTTTCAACGATGGCATTAACGGGGAAATATTCACTTTTCCAGAACAAAATGCCAAATTTGAACTTTTTGACTGTAAAGTCTCCTGATTTAGTTGTTTTTTGGTCTACAGGACTTGCATATATCGAACATCATCACTAATGATTTGGAAAACTGCATGAAAATCAACTGAGTGGTTTGCAAAATGTTAAGAAATGGCTCAAATTAAACAAATCGCAACTTGATCTCAGTGCAAATTTATAATAAAGACACTGTAAGATGCAGTGTAGACACCACACACCACACACACACACACACACACACACCACACACACTAAGAGAAACATACAGACACATTAACTTTGTTGAAACCTGCCTCACTAAGAATAAACCAAAAGCCTTTGGATCCAAACCACAACCTCTCCTTCAAACTAAAATCACAAATCATCTTCAACAGGCAACAGCTCGCTATGACCAACACGCTACAGCTCAAAAAATCATAAATCTTACATGAAGGCTTGCTTATTTTGGCCCATGCATTGTGGCTTTTAGTACACTTATGTATTACTCTTTTTCATCCTTTCCTGTTGGTTTGATTTGCAAACAAAGCCTGTAGAGAAAGACTCCAGAGCGGCAACGAGCTGTGAAGCTAATTTGACAAAAGTGGTCAAACCGGCACAAAAAGTGTTTTTCCTGCACACAACCATTGGGAAAGCAGCAGCTGTAAAATGGTTCTTTTTTATTATCACTATTTGAACCATTCAGTCCAATAACATTTGGAAAGTCTGAAGGAGTGACACAATTGAATTATCTTAGAAACAACTAGAAGTAATCCGGCTCGGCCAGTGGAAGTCTCTGATGTGCTTTACGGGCCCAAAAAAAAAAGACACTTATGTCACACACTTATCAGAACAGGGTCACTGAAGCCACAAAGAAAACACTGTAATTTCACCAAAATCACAAACAGAAGGATGTCTATAATGAAATGTAAAGTGCCCAGTAGCAGCATGTGAACACTGTGATTATGGAAACAGATGAAAGACGATGAAAGGAAGTGATTTTGGAGTTTACTTCATAAGGTGTTTTTTGTGTGCTCCCCAGAATGAAGACCATATTTCCCATAAAACCCAATGCTTCCTGTCACAGGGAAGATGGTGCCACCCTCCCAACATCGCTCTGTACATTTGTTATTAATGGATGGATAAAGGCCAATAGCCTGTATGCAAAATGCATCCTGATGAGGAATCCTAACGATTGATTTACAGCGGAGCAGCTGGAAGGAATCCCTGCCGTACAACAATCCCACAGATGTCAGGAAGCATTGATGATTTGATGCTTGGACTCTGATAAGAGTTCTTCTTCAAATTGCTGCAACGTTTACAAAAACAGCGAGAGGGTCGCTGCAGGAGAGCTGTGGTACAAAAAAAAAAAGTTTCTGATGGTTCCCACTGTCTGCTGAACCCCCGGCTGAGGAAGATTTGTGGGGACAGAGCGATTTCAGCTGTAAGCTTTGAGAGCAATAGTTGGTTGAATTACATTACCTTCTCCAGCAGCTACATTCATCACATATATCACCTGTTATGCATTAAATGGCAGAGTGGAATTTTCTCTAAATGGTAAAGAAAACATTTTCATAAAAATGTACATAAAAGGAAGAGACGAGTGGAAAGAAAACAGAAGCGGCAGAAAGTCGGGTAGCTTTAGGACAAGAGTGTGCTGCTGTTATACGAAGGGATCAACTTTTTTTTTAATCTATATTTGTTCTCTGAAAGTACACAGCATCCTGTTTTTGGAAGTGCACCATATCAGGGACATGTACAACTTCACTAAACTCAGAAACTTGTACAATAAGTGATTAGATTTATTTAGAAATATGGAGGAGAGACTCCATGAACCAACGGTTATGAATCAAACAAAGCACTTTTCATTCAAATTCAGTGCTCTGGTTGACTTTAAATCTACATTAATAATGTACAAAATAAAAGCATGACTTCCTGACTGTCTACAAAACATGTTTAAAGCCAGAGAGAGTCAGTGTGGACTTAGAGGAACATGTATGATGTATAAACTGTTAAACAGGTTCATTTATGAAATAACTGTGACAGAGGATTAAAAATGTTTAGTAGACTTTGTGGATTTAAAAACAAACTTAAAATAAATAACATAGTAAACAAATATAAAACTGATGTATGGACATATTGGTGAATGAAATGTTTGATTTTGTATTTTAGGGCTATTATATTGTATTGTTAAAGGTTCAATAATGTTCCTTTCTTTGTTTGTTTAATATAATTTATTATGATATATCTACAGTTCATGCATTCTTTTGTAACACTGTTAAATTAAGGACCAAATATTTGGTTTTTTTTTTAAAAACAGATTACATAACCACATCTAAAACAGTCTTCTTCTCATGAGTGACAATGTGTGTGTGTGTGTGTGTGTGTGTTTCTTAAAGGAGAAATGAGAACATTATGTTTCACAGTCCTCGGGGACTCCTCGTCTTCTACCACAGGACAAACTGGACTATCCCTCTCTCTCTCTTTTTTTTTTTTTTTTCCTCTTCTTCATCCCTTCATACTGTTTATGGTAAGAAGTGACTGGAAGGTTGATGAACTCTAGTTTCTTACATTCCCCTTCAAATATCTGTTCATTAGCTGACATCCCCGCAGGAATGTAGCCTGGGTTGTTATATTTATCCGCCGCTCATACGGACACAGGATCACTTGGTTACTGGGTCAGTTTATGACGGATTATGAGTGATGTCAGAGGCTCTTCTTAATGGAATATTTCAAGGAGGTTAAATAAATATGCTTATTTACTCACTTACTGAGAGTAAAATGAGGGGAAAAAAAACACAACAATTTGAGTTCAAGTAGAGAGGTTTGCTGATGACGTGTGAGATATGTTTAGCTTAGCTCAGCACAAAGACTGAAGACAGAGGAAGTTTGCCTCCAAAATAAAGAGGAGACATTCCCAGTAATAACCGGCTAGTTATTAGCTAAGTTAATCTGAACCTATCCCGGTGCTGCCTCTCCTGGCAACTCTCCTTTAATGTTTTAATGTTAATGTAGCTGCTAAACGTGTCACATGGTGTCCTCCACTAACGGCAGGGTTAGAGGTTTGATCCTCAGCTTCTTTCTTGGGCAAGACACCGAACTGTTCTGCTGGTGAGGCCGGCGTCTTGTCATAGCATCGATGCCACCGCCGAGTGTGGGAACGAGAGGAAAACTGTGAAGCACCTTGTGTATAAAAGTGCGATATAAATGTAGTGCATCCAGTTGAGAACGAAACAACTCATGAGGCTGTTCATGTAGCCCGGCCTTTCAAAACAAAAGTCACAGAGGCCTGGGAATTCCTTTTTCTGCTGCCGCAAACAAACTGGAGTCGAGTGGTTTCATAGTTACGGCTGATAAATTGTCTGACCAACATCGCCCGAGATTCTTTGTGGGGAAAAAAAAAAAGTTATCTCCCACAGAACTGATGCAGGAGTTTCCCATGTGGAGGACTATCGTTGTGGCTGTGCAACATGAGCCTGTGTGCTCCAGACACACTCACCGAGAAGGAGGTTGAAGTGTTACAGAGTGTTTGGTAAATACCGGGGATGAAACAGAGCGAGGTGTCAGGGTAAGTCGAGCAGAACGGTGTGTGTGAGTGTGTGTGTGTGTGTAGGAGCTGAGATGTCGTCCCTCTCACAGGCCCCCTTCCTCCCTGTTACCCCCCGAACCCGCTGACGAGCCTCAGAAAGGCAGGAAAACTACGACTTCTGACCCCCAGAAAGCAAAACTGACTGTGTGAGAACGAAGACCTCCCTTCAGGTAATCATGAGAAAGTGTGTGTGTTTGTGTGTGTGCGTGTGTGTGTGTGTGTGATGTAAATCCTGCTATCAGGACATGGAGCTCATCTGACTACAAGCTTTAATCTGCTGTTATCTGTAACCAGCGTCTCTTATCAGGTAGCGAGTTAAAGATCGAGGGCGTCTGTCAGCTCCCCACCGTGCGACGCTAACCAGTGTCAGTGTGTGTGTGTGCACCCACCCCCTCCAACCACCCCCTCCCCCCTCACACACACACACACACCCCACACACACTCTCCATCTGGAATGCAACACAGGCAGAACAAACCAATGACAGTAATACCATCAAAAATAACAATAGCGCTGTAAATAATTACACAAATTTGGGATAAAAAAGAAAAGTGACTAAATTAAAAGACATTTTTTTTATATTTTCAGCTCTACATTTATATTCTGGGGCTCTACTGGAATATCTCTGGATGATTAAAAACTTCTACTGGTCCTTCATGCAGCCCCTCAGTTCAGCCTCTGTCTGAAACAGGCCGTCTCTTTAAGGCCCCGCCTCCTGATGAGCCCGCTCTGTTCTGATTGGTCAACTTCAGGTAGCTTCTTCCTGCTCTGGAGGCTACGTAACCACGAACACAAGAAGTCTTTTTCACATTATTTACTGAAAATATAAACTTCTCAAATCCATCTGCACATGTTTGGGGTTAAATCTGATCTGAAATATGAGAGTGGACAACTTATGTAACACATACTGGGCATGTGCGAACGATGTGATGTCATCACAAGGAGGAAGTAGAGGTGACTTTGGAAACAAAGGGTTCAGAGCAGGTTGAAGCCCTGATGTTTGACTTAAACATGTTCACCTCAAGTCATATCAACATATAAATTACATCTTTTTACCTCACATCTTAAATTGCTTCCTGTTTCTCTCTTTACTTCACACACACACACACACACACACACACACACACACACAGCACCTTACCCTAAACATCACACCATAACCCTGAACTGAACCTAAACCCAATCCCAACTTTAACCTGAAAACAAAGTCTAAACCCCTAAAGAGATCTTTAAAGGTCTGTTTCAAAGTGAGGACCAACCAAAACGTCCTCACCCACAAGTTCTAAAACTCAACTTATCATCCTCACAAAGACACACACACACGCGTGCACACACACACACGTTGTGTTTAACCTCTGTGACCTCCTCTCTCTTTCCCTCCACTGTTCTGTTTTGCTTCAGGTGGTTGACAGGTTCATTAACCTCAGGAAACCCTTCTACCCGATGTGTCATCTCTGCCTCTCCTTCTCTCTCCTGCCTTCCTTCCTTTCCTTCCCTTCTTCCTTCCTACCAGTTCTTCTTTTCTTTCCTCCCTCCTTTAACTGAAACTCCAAAAACCCTTTCTCTTTCTCTTTCTCTCACTATTTTCACGTCTCCTTTAGTTTTGTTTTCTGTTCTCTCTCCCTCCTTCCTTTCATTTATCATCCTCCGACTCTTTATCCTTTCTTTCCTCTCTTTTCTCCTTTTTGCCGTTCCTCCCCTCCTCTCCTCTCCTACTAAATCCACCTTCTGTAATCATAGCAGGGTCAAAGGTCAGGGTTCAGCCACAGCGTGACACCACAAGGTACGGGAAACACACACACACACACACAAGAGGTCAGATTCAAATAGGCATACATGAGCGTAACCTCTCTTCAGTTTTCTCCTTTCTCTGACTCTCACACACACAAACACATTCTTGCCTCCATATTTCTGTGACAGTTTGGGGCTTTTGTGGATGTTTTCACTCTGAGTGAGCTGAATCAGCTTTGACAGATCCCCCCGCAGCAACGCACGAAACGTTTCGCTCAGTTTATCTAATAACGAGAAGAACGACAAACATCGTGACACACATCGGAACGAACCGCATGTGCGCCGCAGATGTGTACGTACAACGACGACTCTGTGTGTGTGTGTGTGTGTGTGTGTGTGTGTGGCGGCTGTCAGAATGATAATTGAATATTTGTACGTACATAGGTGAACACGTCAGTTCATGTTTTTATATCCGTCTGTGTCTGCTGAGTGACCAGCTATCAAAATAATGGCTGTGTGAGTGTGTGTGTGTGTGTGTGTGTGTGGGAGAGATAACACTGTATTGTCACAGCTATCATTTTGTGCGCGGGCGTGCATGTGTGTGTGTGTGTGTGTGTGTGCGGCTCATCCCACAGTCTCACATGAGGTCAGTGTGTTTTTGTTGGATTGACTCCACATGAGAGTCAAAACTCCCCATCAAAGAAGCAACAGCAGGAAGAGCTCTTGTCAAAGAAGTTCAAATCGACTCTAAACCAACACAGACGTCCATCCCTGAAACAATAGAAGAGTTACCCGAAACGCACGCTGACACACTTACACACATATACGTCTGAGTTGTAGGAAGCGAGGGCCGAACACACGATACGCTTGCGGCCGTCCCGCAGTTTACGTTGCATGAGAGAAAACGCTTTTAAGATCTGGATTGGAAACGCTGCTTGGCGTCGGTTTGAAATCGCCTCGAGAACCAGACGGGTGGAGTTTACACACAAAAGATTTCACAACCCCTGGAAAGAATTTGAAAGGTTAGGTTTGGTTAAAAGAGTGACATTCAGTGAGCTGCACAGCGTTGTTCAGTCTTCGATGGACTTTTGGATTATTCTAAAATTTCCTCACTTTCAAAAGATAAAGCTGGCAAAGCTTTATGTTTTTCTTATTGTCAAAAAAAATCTCATGTTTGGAACTGATCAACCGTGTGTGTATCCAAAATCTGACATATCTGATTCCTCTGTGCCGTCGACCTCCGCCGCTGTTTTAAAAAACCTATTAAAAACATGTAATTGAGCCACATCCATGCTCCACATGGCTGACATGTTCTTTCATCACGAGGAGTTGTCTCCCTCAAAGATCTTCAGAACAAAGTCAAAGAGGTTGTGATATGTAACACAACTAGTTAGCAGAGCCAGTAAACAGAACCACATTCCTGGACGTGCTCTCCGTGGCATCTGCCTTCCACAGAACTGCTCTCCGGAGACTGAAAACATGATCGCTCTTTTGGAGCCGATTCTAAACAAACAAACACCACCAAACTCCTCGTAATGTAATATAAAGCGTAGAAAGTCACCAGACGTATCCTTTAAAACTCGATCAGTCCGTGTAATTTTAAAAAGCATCAACACCTCATATCCCGCCTTAATGAGGCCAAAGTCAGCTGTTTGTGAAATGTTTTCTCAACTAATTTAAGTTTAAGGGTAATAAAAATTTAGGCAGCATAACAAGAACAATAGGACATCAACTTGTATCAGTGGGAGGAAAAAAAAAAAAAACAACAAAAACAGGCGTGCATGTGAAGGTAATGTGATACAGATTAAGATCATAAAAGTAGACATTTGGATCAACTACAACTTTAACTCATCTGATCTGGCCTCATTACAACTCAAATAAACATCAGCGAGGGCAAAGAATCTGCCAAAACCATCATGTCGTTTTATAGTTGTGTGTTTTCTATGGATAAGAATTAAAAGCAGGGCGATGTTGTGAAATGCATTTTAAGCTCGTGTCAGCGTTAAATTTATCCACACGCACAAATGCTCACAGGTACCGTCAGTTGCACCTGCATGTGTTTAACCCGTGTGATACACATTCATATTTATGATTTTGGATGTGTGAGGTTGACATGCAGCAAAGGTGTGTGTGTCTCCTGTGCTTTGCTGAATACACTTACAGCCAAAATCCTGTGTGTGTGTGTGTGTGTGTGTGTGTGAGACCCTGGCAGAGTAGATGAATGCATGTATTTTTAAGGGCAGCCAGAAGATAATACAGAGCAGACGGGAGAGACGAGGGAACGTATAAAACATTCACATATACTGTACATGCAGACATGTTACAGTTTCAAACACACATGCACTCTGCTACCATCTCTTGTCTGTCTCCTTGTTTTTGTCTGTTTACTTTTGGGCAATGAAGTGTTCCCCCCCCCCCCCCTCTCTCTCTCTCTCTCTCTCTCTCACACACACACACACACACACACACACACACACACACTCCTGGTCAGGTTAAAGGCTAACAGAATGTGTCTCCCTGCAGGATGAGGGTTGGTCTCCGTGGATTCCTGCTCAGGTCAGATACTGGGTCAACTGTGACGCACGTATTCTCGTGTGTGTGTGTGTGCGTGTGTGTGTAATTTATGCAAGCCTGTGTGTGTGAGAAATAAGTTATAAGCAAGGAAAAGGGACACAGACAGTAAGTGAGCTGGCATACATAAAGACAGTGAAAGAAAAAAAACACTCAGACAGAGGAGGTGATGGGTTTTTATATAGGTAGTGTGTGTGTGAGTGTGTGTGTGTGTGTGTGTGTGTGTGAGTGTGTTCCCCTGAAGCTCCTGTCTGAGTATCTGCCTTATAAAACATTAATAGTCTCGCTACTGTTTTTCCTGCAGCTACAAACACAAAGAGAACCACGTCCTGCTTCATTAACTGGAGTTCACTGCTCCACTTTTACTGCCATGAAAACCACTGTTACCAACACACACACACACACACGCACACACACGCACGCACACACATTACATCCTCACCATGTAATCTATGACACGTCAGTGCAATCACATCATGACTATTTGAGGAAAGTGGAAAACAAAAGGTCACCTGCTCCCCGGGGGAAAACTATTTCTGATAGAAAAAGGACACGGCAGTGTGTTTGAAACCTCCTTGTGCGGCTTGGTTGCACAAACGTGTGTTGAACACATGATGTGCAACATTCTTCACACTTATTTGAATTTCAAGATAAATATTGTGTAGTCCAGTGTTGAACTGGCAAACGATCGAGCTGGAATTTTCCATTTGATCATTTGACTGGCTCTCGACTTGTAGGGGGGCATTTTTATAAACGTTCAAAAGTTTCAGTTGATGATGTTTCTTCTTTAAAAAGCAGTGCTGCGTTCAATTTACCGTCCTCGTCTTACTGACTTTTTGGGCGCTGAAAATTTTCAAATATTTGGCGTCTTGTCATTTGGAGCTTTTCAACATTTTGGAAAAAAAAAAAAACCTTTTGTAACAAAATCCACTGAACAACTTCAAGTTAAAAAGTTAAAAGTATGATTATAAAATTGTGAAACATTGTGAAACAGTCTCAACTCAGAGATTTTGGGATTTTCAGTTGGTTTTTGAGAGATTTTCCACCCAGAAAAAAAAAAAACCCGACAGCACAGTCGTTTCAGCGAATGCAGGAAAACAACATTTGTTTACATTAAAGAGGAAAAAGCCCCTACAGCCGCGTTAATTATGACTCCTCTCTGTCAGGAGAGCACAGGCGTAATTAATGTGATGTTATTTACGGAGCGTGACTTTTAAACACGGAAACCTGCAGTTCACTTCCTGTTTCCTACAGACAGCCAGCGTCGGTTTCTCTTAAACGTGACCACGAAGGTCCCCCTAAACCTTAACGACGCTGTAATTTCACCCGAAACCGCAATCTTCCCTGAAACATTACCGAGTCATTTTTTGCGCCTAAACTTGAACCGCAGCTGTGCAAGATCTTATAAACACTTCTAGAAAACGTCTCTATGTGCGGGTCTTCAAACGCTTACTTGCTTGATTTGTGAGGTTTGTTAATTAAAAAGACTCGGAGGAACATTCTGACGTAACTCGAAGTTGACTTTTTGTTTTCTCTCTGGAAGAAAAGTCTGATAAATGTTATTTGCACTAATGAGATGCCTCCGTCTAGAACTAAGCTTCCAATAATCTGCATCATATTATGTTCACGTCTCAGTTAATTAAAAAAAAACGACATTCAGAACATTCAACAAAGCTTCATTGTTTCTCTCCTCATTGTATCACTAACATCCACTCAGTGTATTTAAATGTGTTTGTCTCTAATAATCCCGTCACATCATCGACAATGATCCCAAAACTCTCTCCTCTCTCACTCCGACACAAAGACGGCATTATAGAGCACAACACAGTCGCCGCTTCACTAATTCCACCCATCCATCCATCCATCCATCCATCTATCTGTTCGGTCATTCATTCAGCCGACCGCTCGCTAGACAAACATCTCACTAACCGCCACACAATGAAACCGGCCTCCCTGAACTAATTGCTGCAGGATAGGAAACTGTTGTTGGCTTTACTGGTGTTACTGGTTGCCAAGGGGGAAGCAAGCGCCGGGTGGGAGAGGTGGGAGAGGCGGGAGGAGGAGGGGAAGTGTCTTAAAGTGACTTCACTGCTGCTCTGCTCTTATGATGAAGAGCCCCCTTGGTTCTTATTTTAGGTGAAGCGCGAGTGTATTTATTTGTTTTGGATGAGAGTTGAGAAAATTAAGTTTTATGGAGTAAAACGGCTCTCCCGTATGACTATTAGATTTGGCAGAAATGACTCAGTTTTTCTTTGTTGCACTTTCACATAAGGAGCGCTTTTATCGCCAACAAGAACGTGTTAAAATTACTCTAATTGGCCAATCATATACAGTAGCTTCCTTGGTCTTCTCATTGGTTTGGCTGTACGCTCTTCTATAACCATAAAACGTTGACTTTAACCTTTTTCACATCCCTGTAGTGTGAACAGTGTTTTATATTCAGTAGGTCAATACAGCAGGCCCCAAACACACAGAGTTTGAGTTTTTCTAGGCCAAACGTTGTCAGTCATCCAACCTTAGTTCGACTGATCATGTGACCTACTTGCTGAGGACCGAACCGAAGGCAAAAAAAAAGTCCCTGAAACAGGCAAGAGGTGAAGATGGCTGCAGTCCAGAGCTGGCAGAGGATCAACAGGAAAGGAGCTAAGTCTCAGCTAATCACTGTCCTCAGCAGACGGTATTGTTCATCAGATCAAAGGCTTAAAACAGCCCCATGTTTCCATTTTCCAATTTGAGACCGTTTTAAACTTTTTTTTATGAGCGCTCGTCAACGCGGCATCGTCTTCCGTGTTGTTAATCTGTTAATTTCACATTCGATTCCCTCCCGCCGCTCCCATGAAGTGTTTTACTGTAAACATCTGCTGTCGACATTAATGTGCACTTCGCATGTGCACAATGGTTTCTCGAAGACGCTGGAAAACGAAAAGAAAAGAGTTACTTTTACTGTGTGTTGGATGACATTTCTCTGATTACAGCATCCACCGGATCGCTTTGAACCGCCGTGTCAAGGAGACGTTACTTCATTGATCTTTATGATAGTGTTATAAAGTTCCCTCGAGCTCCCACAGCAATGCGTCCCCCCCGAGGAAATGACTTTACCGCTGAAAAACTTTAACTGGATACAGACTTTCCAGACATCAAAAAAAAAAAAAAAAAATCAATCTAACATTTCACTTTTGTCAGGGACTCCATCCAGTTCTTGAGCGCTTTTGTTTCGACGAGAGTCGGGATGGAAAGCGAACTAACGAGGAAGAGGAAGGAAAGGTAAGCAAAAAACATGTGGGAGAAGACACATGGTAGACAGAGCTCTCCATCATTTATAAGGTCGCTGTTTGGGAGTTCAAATCAAAAACTCACTCAGCCAAACGGCATGAAAGGCTCCGCAATCCAATGACCAAATTTGATTAAGGATGAAAAACCCCCAATCCTTCTGTGTTTACCCAAAAAGCTCAGAGGAAAGCTATGACTAATGACGCCAATGATTAATGCTGATGTTTAAATGGGGCACGTAACATGCAAATTGGGCATGAAGCCTTTGAATGGATGAAGTTATACCTAATATAAAATACATTAACTGTAGACAGAAAAATGAAAGTCAGTCAGTCATGTTTAGTGGCGGATATCTGGACTTTCAACCCCCAGAAAGAATCCACTTTTATGCCCAAACAAGCACCAGGAATACAAACTGACCCGACTCAACACTGGGTTTGTATTGACTACACACAAAAACAGTCCTTGTTAGAAGGAAGTGCAGCCATTAAATCACTACTTCATCAGAAACTCAAATCATTCCGCTATTTTAACATGAAAGCAGCCGACGCCATGTGAGTAATCTAACGTTCACTCACAGGTCCGATGGAGAGAGTGAGTTTACTGTTGCTGTTTTCACGACGCGGTGATTTCTTTTTTTCGTTGAGTCAAGTCAGAGGGTTTTAGAATAATATACAAAATACGAAAATGTTCTTGCACGAAGGAACAACCTCCACAGGCGCCTGACGCTTTGCTACACCAAAGTAATTGCCTCATAAATTCAAAGAATCAAAAACCCCGAATCGCGCCGATTCGACTGTAATGTCACCTGTTCGTGAGGAGCCGGGCGTTCCAGAGATTTCATCTTTCTATCTCCTGATACAGTCACATAAATTGTAGCTCTAAGAAGAAGCTCTTCCAGGATTGTCCTGAAGCCAGCAGACAAAAAACCCCAAAAGTCCCTTACTCAGATTTTTATGGAGAAGACGAGGAAGAAAGCAATGAGCCTCCTGGCAGGTAGCCGTGACGCTCGATTCATCCAGCTCAACCTCTGGCAGCTATTTAAGACATCCTTCATCCAAACTGCCATCAGCGTTCTTCACTCTGCAAAGTGACTGATGAGGTTTAAGCCACAGACATGAACTGTTTTCATGTTGTAATGTGACCTCTGTGTTTCTGTGTTGTTGCTGTGCTTTCTTGTAAGAATCATGTGGAGTGTGTCTTCATGTTTTGATGGACTGAAGACTATTTTCCCACCTTGGTGGACCATAAATGATCGAACGTACTCTTTTTAATCAACGCTTCTAAAACGTCCATATAAGGCAACATGTTCTCTGGTCATATTTCATTAAAATGTTCCCGAAGAGTAAAATGAAGAATTTCAAACTAGTCAGAAATCAGCAGATAAAAAAGGTTTTTTTTTTTTAGGATTTAGGAGTGACAGTAACAGGGGAACCAAAGAAATGAGAAAATATGAATCCAGCTGCCAAAAACGCCCGAAGCCCTGGCCGTCAAATGATTTAATCTGATCAACTGTCAAAATAAAAGAAGTCAATTTATTCACATATAAGACAGAAAAACTAAATTCTCACAATCGAGAAGCTGCAGCTGGGAATGTTTGGTATTTTTACTTGAAAGACGACTTTAATAGTTGCATCTAGCCAACAAGTCAATCTACTTCCTCAAGGCTGAAGATACAACAGGTGCTCGGCTTCGAATGCCAAGTTTTAAGTTTCAACCAGCGTCAGTCAAAATCTTAAAACTGCCTCCAGAGTTTTGTGCTGCCTGGCTGAGAGTAGAGTAGCGTTTCTCTTGTTTCCAGGTTATTTTATTTACTTGTTTCCTTCCTTCTACGTGTTTCCTACCTGAATGTGAGAGCTGCAGCCGCGGCCCCGTCTGGCTCCAGGCTTTGGCTCCTGGAGCGGCGCTGGATTCCGCGGGCTGCAGCGACGCTAGCAGCAGCAGCAGCGGGAAGAAGAGACACGACGTCAGTATCTGGAGAGGCTTCACCCCTCTGGTGTGGACTCCTCCTGACGCCTGCGGGACCGCAGCAAAGATGGCCGCCATCTCCGAATCTGATCTGCACCGACGTGGAGGGATTGGATGGAAGAAGGAGCGTCGCTGCTGTCACATCACAGTCTGGGCCGCAGCTCACTGGAGGAGAGAGAGAGAGAGAGAGAGAGAGAGGAGGTGAGTCTGATTATATTTTAAATTGAAATTGATTTTTATAACATATCATACCACTCAGCTGTCAGATATCCATAGAGTCCAGTAAATGAAAAGCATAGTTGAGGTTATAGATGAAATATCGCTGGAATTTAAGGTGTTCAGACTCCAAACAAACGAGAGACTTTTATTCTGATAAAACGCCGGCTGAAGTTCTTTTGGCAGACTAATCTAATATCCAGAGACGTTTGTGCAACGCGAGCACCTGCGCGCGCATACATCAACGACAGAACAACAGAGAGAGACGGAGCGAAGGAGTAAACGATCCAGACAAAAACAGGAACAACGTGACAGACGCTGGAGATTTGAAAGGATTTCATTACCACACTTTGAGACGACCTGAGCATTTTCTTTCTGCTTTCGAAGCGACATAAGCGTCACGAGACGGAGCGTGAGGTCATACATAGCATGTATTCAATTAAAAAAAAAGACAAATCCATCTATTAACCATATTAAACAGGGCCGTGCGGCAACCAGACACCTAAATAAAACATAATAAAGTGTCTCTTTTCCAAAACAAGATGATGAATCTGATAGTCACAGATGATTACATTTAAATTCTAATATGAGACCAATCAGTTTTTGGGGAGATACGGCCGCATTATCCAAACATCAGGTCTAAATCAAATCAAGGCATATTTGCAAAACAAACAAGCCACAGTATTCAGTTTTCTTTTTTTTTTTTTTTTGATTCAGCTCCTTATTCACTTCCCTTCAAAAGCTGCTGGACACCTGAATAAATCTCAAGTAGACATGAACTAAGAGCTGAGGAGGAGAACTGGGTGGTTCTGTTAATGTGGGAATGTATTTTCACAAAGGAAACAGCTCAATTTATCATTTTGGAGTCTGGACTTTTCCTGCGGTGGCAGGGCCAGTGGTCGGAGTTTAGTTTGAGAAAAGCAAGGCGGGACTACCTGCTGAGAGAGGAAAGACAGTTAGCTTGTTAGCTTGCCTGAAAAGCTAAACCCATTAGAGTGTTAAGCCGAACGAAGACGCAGGAAACTCGACAATCCGCGGTGCTGAAAAGTTTCTGAAATGCAGACGTTATCCCCTCCACTTAAACTTTAAGCTTAACCATGAAATTGTTTCAGGTGGGATGGCAAAACACATGGGAACTTGCCAAAATTGCACGCATAACTCCAAGAGAAACCGGCCATGTTATCATATCATAATTTATCATAATCTATCATGTCAGGGCCCGACTGGCTCGTCAGCAGGTCTTAAAGAGTTCAGCAGGTTGAGGAGACGCCTGCTGAGAGAGGGAAGACAGTCCGAGAGGTTTGGCTTGGCTGCCGCTCCATTTTTTTTTTAAGTCTAACCACAGCACGACTCTGAGACTGCAGAAGAAATCTCAATTCATAACGCCGCAAGGGGAGATTTTTCTTTCTTTCACACATATTTAGTGTTTTGTCAGCTGAGAGGAAGGAAGCGGACTCTGCGACGCACCAACGAACTAATGTGAAACCCCAATAGTGTCTCTTTATACCTCATTTGGATCCCCGGTGACTTCCTGGTGTCCACACAACAACAGCAACAACAAAACAAACAGCAAGTTAAAGTAAAAAAAAAAAGCAAAAAAACAAGCCAAATATAGAGATCAGAAAATAAATGAAAAGGACAACAAAATAAACCAACCTGTCAAAATAGAAACGGCAAAAAATAAAGAAAAAAAAAAAGGTTTCAACACCGCAGTGACTTAAAGTAACAGCTGCGTAAGATTCATCGGATTTTGTTTTTGTGACTTTGGATGTGTCACACAGTGCAGATTCCAGGCACATGTCGCTATGACCTGAACAGAAACCACAAAAAGACGTGTGGTTGGTGTGTGTGTGTGTTTTTTTTTTTTTTTTTTTTCCAAACGACATTCTGCATGAATAACAGAAATAATTCAGTCTCCAAAGTTAGTCATGATAATCGTTCATCCATCTCACACACACACACACGAGTGAAAAACAAACCCAGCTGTTTTTTTTTTTTTTTACACGTTTCTCAGCCAAACGACTGAAATGACTAAACGCCGTGGTGATATTCTAGATGTGACTGAACAACATCAATCATAACAGAAGATGGAACAGATGCAGAGCGTTTTAAACTTCTTCCATATTCAACCAACGTCAAAAAAAAACTGTCTAGTGTGAGTTAATAAGTCAGCGTTTCAAACCCCTTATAACGCTACTATACAATGGACGACTCATAACTTAATTACAGCTTTTATTATCCTCCTTCGTTAGCTTTAGGATTAAACGTTTTCAAATTAAAAGCACTCCTCTGTAAATCCTCCTGATGACAGATGATGATTCTCCTCTGAAAGCAGATTATGAACCAATTAAAGTCATTTTGTGTATCGCACAGAAAGTTTTGCACATGAATATGAGAGGAAGGGAAAAACAGAAGGTTGTGTCGACCAGAGAGACAGAAAGAAACAGAGGAAGAGAGCCATAATATATAATTAATACAAACAGGCTGCTGCAGAGTGATAGAAGGTGAGTCTGATAGCAGCGGTGTAGGCGGCTCTGCTGTAGTTCAATGTAACTCCGACAACATCATGTGTTTCTCATCACTACCGTTCGTTTGTGGTTCACACTTGACACGAGGAAACGACCTTCTCAGACCTGTCAACACGGAGACAGACGAGGAACAAACTGTCTCTTCCTCTCATCTGACATGCAGAGTGTGTGTGTGTGTGTGTGTGTGTGTGTGTGTGTGTGTGAAGTGTGTGTGTGTGAAAAGAGCCAAAAATAACTGTATGTGTGTGTGTAAGAAATAAAGTCATCTTAAAGGAAAACAGTGATTTTAAAAGTGTTTGTGTAGATCAGTGAGCATGCAGATGTGTGTGTGCATGTTTGTGTGTGTGTGTGTGTGTGTGTGCATGTTTGTGTGTGTGCATGTTTGTGTGTGTGTGTGTGTGTGTGTGTGTGTGTGTTTGTACTTGGTCCGAAACTTGAGTGTTGACAAGAGTCTTTAAATAAATCTCTGCAGGAAACTCATCGTCTGTTTCCTCTGTCTGTCTGCTGGTTTGATTTAAACACACACACACGCACACACACGAATAGCTGAACACACATTTGACGCAAACAGCAAACCTTCGTTCGCCTTCTCTGCAGCTTCTGCAGCTTCTGCAGCTTCTGCGATGGTTCGTGTCGCTGCTTCACGCGTCCGTACACCTCTAAAGTCGAACTTGATCACGACATCGACGATTCTGTCTCGATAAAACCGAGCGTTACCGTGTTTCCAGCATGTTACAACCTTTCCAGATATCCCGATAAAGGTTTTTACACATATTATGCACTCAGATGGGAAGAGGTGAGTGATATTGTTCCCATGGTTATCAGTTCAACCCATCTTTATTTTCTCTTCCTGTTGCACCACAAGGGTTTGCAGCTAAACAATGAGTAAACAAAACAAGCTGTGCCACATCCAGCTTTCCAGCCATGCCTGGACTTCAATCATTTATACACATTTAATGGTAGCGGCGAACGGCACGGTCGTATTATTTTTCAGTTTGTATTGTTTCTGTGTTGGCTGTAATGTAAGACGTGTAGAGAGAGGGAGGCAGAGAAAGAGGATAGGATAGGGGAGGGAAATGTGAAATGAAATATGGTAAGAAGGAAAGAGAAGAAAGAAAGTCAGATACAGAAAGAGATACTGTATCACACTGACCCTCTAACCTACATCCTCTGACAAAAAAACGCTCTTGAAATAGGTTGTTTTCGCTCTGAAATGTCAACTCTTTGTGTGGAACTTCCTATGTTAGTGCAGCGAAAACTTTGTTTAAATAAGGAATGAATAAAAAGTCGAAAATGGACTTCCTAAATATGGGACAAAAAAAAAAAAAAAAAAATGCTCAAGCTTCACAAGGAAAAGAAAGTTGTTGGGAGAAAAGATTTCATTTTTTTTTAAAATATTTATCTGCTGACGATATATTTCATTTTAAAGCAAATATTCATTTACATGCAATAAAAGGCCTCTTTGGCAAAATAAGAGTGTTTATTAATGTGCACTGTCCCTGTTAAACAAAGCAGCGACTACTGCAAATATTCCATCTGTTCCAGTAAAAGATGGAACAGCTTTAATAATATTTATATAACGATGAGGCCGGTTCAGTTCGATTTGGTGGAAAAAAAAATGGTGTTGAAATCTCAACGAGGACGCCGTGATGCTTCTGTGCTGCTTTGATACTCACATACATTATCCAGTTTCACTTTGATCAGGAAGTCTTATAGTATAAGCAGTATTGATTATTGTGAGTACAGAGAGGAGCAGCTGATTTATTGGTAACTCAAATCATCTCAACCTGTTTTGTCCTCAGTTAAAGCCTTCAGGATGGTTCTGGAAAGCCAACACAAGCATGAGGCGTGACAACAAACCACTCTGAAGCGCATTCATGTATTGATTGACAGCTGTGAGCGCCGACCCCCTGACTTTTGACCTCCTCTGATTGGTTAGAAGGACGAGCCTCGCTTAAGAACCCCAGAAGGGAAGATCTCCGCGCTGCTGTCAGCCTATGAATGAGCCTCTCTGTATTCAGATGTGCTTCAGAGCATATTTCAACTAAAATAATATATAAAGGAAGATTTACTTAATGTAGCTTTAAATAAAAAGCAGTTGGGTGAAAAAACCACCCAGTCTGACAACACTGGGAGCCACAAACATATCAGAACCGCCTCTCAAACCTTTAAAAGTATTTTATAGTCAAAATATGGGCTTTTTAAACCCCACGATGGATACAGATAAATATTTTACTAGAGGGTTTGTACTTTGAAGAGGAGCCATAAATCTCTGAGAATGTTTGGCAGCATCAGTGATCTGTGGATCCACTCAGAAATGTTTAGCTTGATAAGAACGATATGTTTTTTTTCCACCATTTGGAAACGTTGTGTTTGTCCGTCTTCCAGTCGAATCAGGGCTCGCTCGCAGCTTCAGCATCATTTGTGTGATGGGAGGCACTGGCTGCTTCGACAGTACAACATCCACCGTCTACACTTTTGACCTGCCTTGTAAAAATCAGGAGTCTCCGAATACTTCAAATGCTTTCGGTGACCTTTCATCTCCCCGGAGTGCTGCGGAGAATAAAAAACGGTGTGTTTCTTGCTCCTGGTTGAGGGATGAAGTAGTTTTATTATGTTTACAGGAGGACAAGGTGAAAATGTGGCCGGCCACTTGAGGGGGGAGGAGGGGGACGGGGGTGAAAAATCTCATTTTAACTACCTCGGCCTGATTTATCAGTAGAGAGGCTGAGGTGGAGCCCGACTCCATTACTACCGGCAGTTCTTCTTCTACCTTTTTCTGGTTTAATCTCTCTTATTTATAACTGTGCATTTTAGTATTTCCTTCCTCTATCCTCACCCCCCCCCCGTCCCCCCTCCCCTACTCACTAATCCTCTTTATTTAATCTTTTCATCTCTGTCCGCTCCGGCCACTCCTCTCTCCTCCTCCTGCTTCTTCTTCTTGTCTGATTCGGACTCGGTTCCTCCTCTCCTCCTCATCTCTCTCTCTATCTCTCTTCAGCCTCGCATCTTTCCATCCTCTGTCACTCTTTCTCCGTCTCTGAGGTATATTTCAGCGTCTGCCGGTCAGAGGAGGTGACAGCTTTACGGCATCTCTCTGCCAACTCTGTAATCCCCAACATGATTTAATACCTCCTCTCCTTCCACACTGATCCCCCTCCTGTCATCTTATTACTTTACATTACATTACATTAAATCCAGGTAATATCTCCCTCTGGTTTATTAAATCTTAATCTACCGCAGGTCTCCCCCTCTTTCTTTCATGTATTGCCATATTTTCTCTGTCAAACTCCCAAATCTAATAATCTTTGTCCTTTTCCCCTCCTTTGTTTAACGATTAATCCTGACCTCACTCCTCTTCTTCTTCTCTGTCTCTGTATGTCCCGACCACGTCTTTCCCTTTCCACGCCCTTTCCTCCCTGTACATTCATTTGTTTCCTCGTTTACTTCCGCTGAAACCCAGAGCGGTCAGTCACCTGCAAATGTGCAGAACAGGTTCATTTATCTTCCTGTTTGATCTCCGATTCCTTCATGTATAAAAGAGAAAAGTCTTTTTTCAAGTTTTTGACACAATTACAATAAATGATAGTGAGAATAGTAGTAGATGGATACTGATATGATCCAGATGGTGAAGATGAAGTGTCCGCTGTCTGATCTCTCTTTATGTTTGCGATGCTCATGACGCTGAAAGCACTGTGGCTAAATGGCCCTCAACAGTTTCCACATGGGTTCTCAAAGCTCGTCTGTTTAACCAATCAGATCGCCCTGGCCGTTGCGCAAGCTGCACTTCACTTTTACTGTCAGGACCGTCTCCGTCTTTGACACTGAACACACAATCAGTAAACCAAGAATGTTGTTATGCTCCGCTCGCTCGCAGAGATAAATGGATGTTGTTTTTTTACGGTCAGGTACCAGGCAGCCAGCTGGATCTGGCACCTCAGAGCTGAACCTCTGCCCGAGCCGTGCACCTGTTCTCCGGGCAACGACGCAACTCCCTCCCCCCAAACCCACCAAAACAAACAGTCTGCACGTTGGCAGCACGTCAGCAGGACGTTAGTAACATACAGAGTGAGGTTTTGCATTTCAACAAACATTTGAAATAACTAGTAAGACTTTGATGCTTGTGATAAAATAGAAAAAAAAAACTTGAATAATAGAATATTTAAATTTTCCTTGAAGGTAAAAATATGTTTTCCCAGGAGGAGGAAAACACACATTCTTGGTTTGCGCTGGTACTTAACTGGATGGAAATGATAAACGACAGCGAATCGAGCGGGAAACTTCTTCGCTTCACGCAACTGTTTTCATTTATTTTCGTGTGGAGACGTCGCTGATGGTTTTGTGTCGAGGTGAAAACATTCACGAGGCAAACACATGTCGAACAAAAGAGAAAAATATATGAAAAAAACTATTTTAATTTGTTGGGCATTCAAAGATAATTCTCCAGCATTGTCTTCCCTCTTTAAAGTTTTGCTTTATTTTAGTTTCTTTGAACATTGATGCTTCATTTCAACAGTTATAGAAACAATATCTGGCTTACTGACTGATTATGGTTTTCTGATTACAGGAATGTTGTGACGGCATCTATTTGCTTAAATTCTTCTATTTTCCAACGATACATTTCCACAGTTCTCAGTTGAAGTAAACACTCTTCATTGGACTAATTTCACCAGAGAGATGATGCAACACAAACAATTCAAAGCAAACCTGAAAGCAGGAAATGACTTCATGCCTTTACACAGGGATCAGTAAAGTGAATAATGTGTTTTAAGTAAAGAGCATTTCCCAAAACAGACCAACACATATTTGACTCTAGTGCACGAACTGTGTAAAAGGAATGTCCCCTGGCATCACTCTCCTGCTCTCGTACACTTGTAGCAGTCCGACCAGCTTAAGTCATAATAAATATGAATACGAGCCATTTTTAGGGTTTTGATAATTGCGGCATTCTTGATTCGGAGTCAAACACATGAAAATCTCATTTGGATGGAATTTACAGCAGCAGTGATAAAAATATATTCTTCAGTGGTTTATTCGGTGCAAACTGGGACCAGATATGGACACAGGCCCGCTGCTGCCGAGTGTTAAAGTCCCTGACCTGAATTCCTTTTTTTAAAAGCTTTGAGTGTTTTTTTTAAATCATTTTTCTTTCTCTCACTGACTGGCTTGCAATACATGATGACAGAGCATAACCAATGTGTTAGCATTAGCCTGGCAAGCTATAAAAAAAAAAAGAGCAGCTCTATAAAATCCACAATGTTTTTGCATTGATGAAACGTTCGGACCTGGTTGTGACAACAGAGAAAAACCTCCAACCTTCCTGCACGAGCATCACAACTACAGACAGTTCTGCTCTGGATTAGAACTGTTAGGACTGAAGTCGTCTAAAGTTTTGGGTTTAACAGCTGCCTTCATCTGGCCGATGTTCAGAACTACAAACAGCTAACGACCCATGATTGTATGCCTCCAGTCAAACTGCCGTTTACATCCATGTCTGTCCAGACTCGTTTCATATTTGTAGTGAAGACTTGGGAGGAATTTAATAAAAAGAATTAAGTGTATTTCTCCAGTATGTGTTCACATGCTTGTTCAACAAAAGCTGATTCTGAACAAAAAGCTGCAGCCATGACAGTAGACGACGCTTCAGATATGGACGTTCCTGCAAAGAAGCTTCTGAAACGTGGACGCTTCACACATCAACATCTTCAACGTGGCAACACAGAAGATCTAAACAGGAAACAAGAACCAAGACCAGAGTGTCCGACCAAATGTGGAATATGATCACATTGAATAACGACCACAAAAGTGCTTTTGCAGAACATTATGTTGACACAGTGAAGCTGACCTTTGACATCTTGGATATAATTATATCATCACTTCATCATTTTATCCTATTAGACATGTGTCTATTTGGCCAAAAAACGTGTTTTGTGTAAAGATTTCACCCTCGAGTCCGAGTGGACTTTTGTGCCAAATTTGAAAAAATGTCCTCATGGCGTCCCTGAGATGTTGTGTTCATGAGAATGGGAGAGACGGACAACCTGAAAACATGAAGCCTCTGGCCACGACTATCAGATAATAGTAGTAACTATTTATTAGCTATTATTAACTGTTTATAATACTATTTATTTATAATCGTTAGTCACATGCTGCTAGTTGACTGCAGTGTGTGCTGTGCTAAAGCTACACGGCTAATCGTCAAGTAGAAGTTATGACACTGAATATTTATTGCTGGTGACCCAACATGTCGTATTCTGTGTTGATTTATTGTCACAGCACTGCAGTTATTTTTCATGAGTGAGAAAACATTTCCAAAGTAATCACACAACTTTGTCTTTGAGGGGAAATCATTTTAATAATAACAGAAATAAAGCCTTGGGTCTCAGAACTCTCGTGATTATACATATATATATTTGCGATATATACGTTTTAAACATTAAATTATTATCTTTAACTGTTATATTCATCATAAAGCCTTCGCTCTAAAAGCCTTTCTCTCTGTTTTGTGGATACCAGACGTGCTTTCAACCCTTCATTTCAGGTTTGTCACACTTTTATGGAATCTGACATAGTGCAGCAGACAGAAACCTCTAAACTCTGTTTATTTCAATGGAGTCTGGTCTAAAAATCAGTAAGATCCAATTACTCATAAATTTTACTGCCGCTCTTTCATTCCAGAGCAACAGACTGGAAAATGTCTACCACACTCAATGTTTTATTTTACTTCTTTTTATCTATGTGTGGGCAAGATAGTGTGTGGTGTTAATAAGAAAATGTGCTTGCTAAGCTGAATGCCACCACTTGATGATTGTTTTATTGTGAGTCTGGATATGTTGCAAAAACACTGACGTTGATTGACCTATTTCATGGCTCTGAGATATGACTTCAGAGTCCTCCTGGAAGACGTCAGACTCTCCACAGGAAAGCAAAACAAAATTCTTGAATCCAGAACAAGAGTGTGAATGATGGAGAAATGTTTGGAGAGTTCCTCCGAGAGGATTTAAACAAAATGAGTCTTGCTTTTTTAAAGTGTGATATAAAAAAATAGACAGACCTCATTACTTTTTAAAGGATGTAGCTTAGCGCTCCAGTGGTAATCATGTAGCTACTTGGTGATGGGGTTTTTTTTTTGGCCTTCCAAAATATATAAACCCAGATGTACATGTGTTGCTAATTATTGTGCAAATGACCGGTCACGTCATTACAGTCCAAGTGTTCGGGATCTGATTCAAGACTGACATTCATGATAACCACCCTAACCTTACTCAACAGAGGTCTGTAATATTGTTCTCTGTAATGTTGTTGTTATAACATTTCTGTTCTTTGTGGTCTTTAATTGACACCATTTGCTACAAACCAGGAACCACATTAAAGGGGACCAGCTCGACCAGACCCAGCCCGGTCAAGGAGGACTATGACAACAAACACGGAGGTCTGATAGTTTTTAGACAGTAGAGATGACGGCTGAAAAGTTGAAAAGATGACAAGTTCGAATTGTGGATCTCACAGAGAAGATAGAAACTGTTGCAGGTATACTGCACACACGCAGAGCTAGAAATAATTTAAGTTTCTTGACAATAAATCCTTCAAATGAAACAACCAGTTTGATCATGTGAATCCAGAACGACACACTCTCTAATCTGGTGCCTCCTATCAGCAGGATAACATCATCCTTCAACTGTTAAACAGTAATGATGTTTTATGAGGTGACACGGCTGTGGTTAATGTCTGGTGTTGGTCCCATTGGGTTTAGGCACAGAAAACACTTGTTTAGGTTTAAGGAAAGATCATGGTTTGGGTTAAAATGTTACTACTTCCTTTAAAGTTAGGCCGTCTTTAAGTTAGGGGGCGATCGTAGTTGCGCTTTTTTAAAAAAACAGTTCCAACTCAATTGTGCTTGGAAACAGGAAGTGTAACCCACTGTTGGGTTGAAGCCTCCATCCACCCTGAATGAGGAAATGTATCCACATATATGTGTCATCTGAACTTCACCGCTGCTCCGCCTCACAAATTCTAGACGGCGGCTGTCACTAAAGGTCATTTTTCCCCCTCCAATTGCAGCAGGTTACAGGAGCTGGAGGAAGAACTTCTTGCCTGGCGGAGACATCAGGACTTCGGCTTTCTAACGACGTATTGACCCGAGATCAACCTTTCAGCCCAGTGAGCTCCAAAAACACAGTTTAGCCTCATCACATCACAGTTCATTCGTGGATTAAACATGTGGCGAGATAAAAGAACACACTGGTTTCATTCTCTGATGAAAGACTCCGCAGAGCCGCGCCCGAGACAAGTGCATGTCTTGTTTTTCCAGAAGGATGACCAGAGCGCAGAGTCAAGACAAACAAACAGCGTTGTGGGAACTGAGCTGCGCTGCAGGAGGAATTCTGGGAAGAGGAAACTATCTTTTTAACCTCTCGCTCGCCCCGATCACCGCTTCTCCCTCTGCTTCTGTTTCTCCTGCTCTATCTGTCCAAGGACTCGAGGAAATATTCGCTCTCTGGAGGTTTCTGGGAAGAGGAAAAAAGCTGATGTCATCCACTTCCAGATGGCAGCATAAGGAAACAGAAGAATAGGAATCGGGCCCCTTGATTCTTACACAACTCCCATATCCTTTGAGTTAGTCACATATTATTTCTTCGAGCACATTGTCAGAGAATAAAGACTTTAAGAACACACCTGCAGCGTGACATTCATCTTAAACTCAGCTAAAGCCTCCGTTCGCTTGACACAACAATGTTCGAGGAAGTCGAGGCAAAGAAGCAGTTGTTATATTTCTGACTTCAGAGAGTGCTCCAGCAATTAAATCTGTCATCCAGCGGTCATAAGATCTGTTATGTTGACTTTTTAATGTGTTTACTCAGTGTGTGCTGGAAGTCACGCAACGTCTGTCCTGATTTAAATGAAGACAGGATAAGAACTATCTGTGACGGAGACTCGATCACAGTCTGCTTGTGATGCACCATGTAATCTAAAAAGGACAAGATATGCAGATCAGTGTGTCAGGAACATGTCAGGAACTCTCTGAGCTCCAGCACAAGTAGAAATCATGCTAGCATGCCTGAGGCAGACGAGGTGAAAGAGAAAACGTTATTTACCAGAACAACCTTCAACTCAACACAAGACAGAGTGGCGGCAAAAGCAGCGACCTGTTATGTTTGCCACAAATTTCCAGCCTGTTTAATAAATACTTCTTCATCTCTAAGGATCAATGAACCTCGGTGGTTCCAAATCTTCTCTTCGACTAATATTTCAAGGCCTGCAGCAGAAACACTTTTGCTGTTGCTATAGAGACACGCTCAACACCAGTAACAACAGCCCAGCACCAGTTTGCCAGCAACTGTTTTAGTGCGGATGATATAAAGTCAGATCTCTATTTTATCTTCCTGGTTTATCTTTTTTTTTTAAATAGTGCCGTTACAGCATCATAATGTGGTGTCCAAAAGCTCTCCTTGGCAACGAATGTTGTTGCTCATGCTGACTGCAAAATCCTTCTTTCTCTTTAAATCTTTAAATGTCTTTCTGTCTGAGGCGTCTTGATGGTCTGTTGATTACGATGGAGCGTCCCCGTTTGACTTCTGGCTGGGAGTTATTACATGTCCTGTCAGTGTCTGTACTGTCTATTGCTGCTACTAACAATAGTTTTTTTTAGTATCAATTTATCTGCTGATCAGTTCATCAACCCCATCATAACCCCAAAGATATTCAGAGTACATTACGTAAATCATAAAAGCAGCAAAGTTTGGCTTTTCTGCTTAAAAACTACAACAATTAATTGATTATGAAAATAGCGTCTGTCAATCGATAGTTATGAGATTAAAGCAAAAAATAACTCTTTTTCATTTTAAAGGTAGAGTGCAGGACTTTTGTCTCCCCCTTCTGGCGGTGACAGTAATTACATGAACACTGTGGACCTGTGCTTACGCCACAGGCCCCGCCGTGCTCTACTCCATCACTACTGTTTTGGCTGTAGAACGGTGGATAAATTAAAACACAACCTCCTACGAAACGACTCATTTCACAATCAGAATTTGATCCATTTGGTCCGATAACATTGGGAAAGTCTAGAAGAACCACACGATTAAATGATTTCATCCCCATTCAAGCTAGCGGAGAGCTAACCAGAAGTATGCATTTCATCTGACCAGCGTGGGAATGTCAAACCCGAAACCAGATTAAGAACTGTGGACACACTGTGAAATACAAATAGATTTATCTGCTGCTGAGAGGCTTAATCAGCACTGTGTGAACTCGTTTGGCTTTATTGTAACAAACATTTACATGTCAAAGTTCTGCACTGCAAGTTTACCATTTCATATCTGCAAGGAGTAGAAGAACAAAATGAACCAGTGAGTCTTTTGCTCATTAGCAGACTGTTCCAGTACCGGCACACATCGCAGTGTGAAGGACCTGAACCTGATGAGTTCACACTACAGGTGCAGTTGTGACCATGTTCTTCTCTTTTAACACTTTGTTCCCGTCTTTTCTTTTCATTCTCCCTTTTCATCAACGCGGGAACGAAGCTGTTCCTGGAAGAAAACCCAGAAGGAAACCGCTGCTTATTGTTAGAACGAGGGGAGCAACTTAATTAGGCTGCGAGACGCTGGGACCTCAGCGCGGTGAAAAGTGACGGGTGTGCAATGTGTGCATTCATCTTGCATGGACTCATGTATATTTCTTAAAACTCTATGTGTGATTCCTGCACGGTGAAGTTAATGTTTGTGTGTGCATGAAAGTGTGTTTTGACTCTGTGTGTGTGTGTGTGTGTGTGCATATAATCACTCATGTGCAGTGTGAGTGATGTATGGGCACTGCCTGGTTAGATGGATGGCTGCTTTTATGTCTCGGCCTCTGCCTCTGGGGTTTGGGGAAGGGTGGAGTATAAAGAGCCGACCAGCGGGAACGCTGAGTTTGTTATTGCCTCAACAAACTCCAGTCTGGAAGATTTTTCTTCTTTTTTTTTTTTTTTTCATTTTGAGTGTGTGTTAAAAACACCTCCAGGCAACCTGCTGCTGCCTATTTGAACCACGAAACATCAGTCACATGCAGAAGGCACAGATCTCCAGCAACCTGTCAGAAGTCTAAAAGACTGCGGTTTATTTAAAAAAAACAGAGTATTGATCGTGAAAACTGGGTCAAAACTATAAGCCACATATTCTTTAGTGGTTAGCAGTTAGGGGGCTGCATTAGTCATCAGGTATTTACTCTACATGTTTACTGTTGCCTTGTTTAGATTGTATTATTAAATGCAGCTGTGTGTGCAGCATGTGGGTTTTATCACTGTTAATGAAGTCGAACATAAGAATCTGACTTCATGGAGATTCAGACTGAGAACAGCTTCATTAAAACAGTGCAGGGGGTTTGTTGTTTAATGTGCCAGTGGGACAATTAAATACCGTATTAGCCCGAGTATAAGACGACCCCCACCTTTTACACCTTTTACACTTTTACACTTTCACACTCGTCCTGTCGGGAACGTTTCCCTGAGATACTCTGAATCCAAGGAGGAGAGTCCTCATCCCTGAAAGCCTTTGCTCTTGTAAAAGTGAAATACTTCCATTAAAGGAGAACGGAAACACTCACTATTAATAGACTGGAAGAAACTCACTAGCCTAGCAACATAAAGGCTAACACACAACCCATAATGCAACACTCTCTGTAGGAGCCGGTGTTGCGGTGTTATATTCTCCATTCAAGAGGAAGATCTAATGTTATCTCATTTTCGAAAACTTTCCAAATGTAATTTCTAGAATCAAATATCGTTTCATATTCGGGCTGATCCTGTACGGTCCAGGATGGAGTGACAAGTGTTTGTGTTTAAAGGATTAACTGACGTCCAAGTACAACACGGCGGTTTTTAATTCTCACGGACGGGATTTCGCAACTCCGTGTTTTTGTAGTTCTCAATTATTTTACGTTTCATCACATCAATCGCGAGATCGTGACGTTTCATTGCAGTAAAAGTTGAACCTGGTTCAACTTTTTGCTGGATGTGCCCTGCGCTGCCCCCCCCCCTCCCCCCCGTGTCAACGCACCCCGTTTCAAATGAAAGAGGGCAGATGTCGGTCTGAACGTGTCCTCAGACCTGCAGCCTTTAACAGTCTATTGAGGGATTATAAACACTTTAATTCTTTGTCCAAAAGCTCACAGCAAACTACTGAGTAACCACAAGTGGATTTGACTAATGTGGGTTTTTGAATGGCGTTTAACAGAATCTCTACTTCATAAAGCTGACATGTAATCAGAAAATAACTGAAACTGAAACTAAATATAATCAGTAAAGACTGCACTGTGAGGACGGGGAATCTGGTGCTCAGGTGTATTGAATAAAATAATAATTAATTATAATAATACCAGGTCTGCTACTGACGTGCTGGCAGAAGAGGTTTGGATGAGTATCGATCTACATGATGACCGTCTGAACTCTGCACAAAGGGAACACTGTGACTGACGTTGAGTGGAATGCTCCTTTTAACGGCCGTAACCATCCATAACGTGAATTACTGCGACTAAGTCAGTGCTGAGGTATTGCAATAACACCGCAGTCCATATGTTGGCCTGAGCAGTCAATAAGTCTTCACCGCTGGCTTGAAGCTCATAACAGCCTGAAAATTCCAATCAGTCAGAAGGGACCTTTAAAGGCCGGTATGCAGCCAAGGTGAGAGAAATATATAAGCATATATATATACACCAGCTGCTACTGGAACGTCTGGTCAGAGAGATAAGAGCACGTTCGGTGTGATTTACGGCAAATATTTAGGTTTAAGTGCAGCATCGAACTGGTGGAGAGGTGTGATAATTTGTGCTTGAATGAGTAATAAAATAATTCTCATGACACATGGAAAGAATGTCCAGTATCAAAACATCATAAATGACCTTTTCACAAAAACACAGTATAAATATAGTAAAATAAGAGTTTAAAGGGGGAATATATTTCCAATTTTTTAAAAACTTGAGATTGAGATCTTTGCTTTTGTTGTATTTTATAATCTAAGAAGATATTTGCTAATATTACTCACAATAAGATTCTTAAATATCTATAAGAAGATGAAGCGTTTCAACAAGTCTGACAGTCACATAGTTTAAAGGAGGGAGAATAATCAGCACTAAAGTGAAGTTAAATTCATCAGTGCTCCTGTTGAAGAGGATCAAGGTTTGACAATAACGAGGAGTGTTTTTCTCCATATTCTGCGTCTCTAATTCAATATTTTCTTTAAACTTTATCCTCAGAGTTACTCCATGACTAGTTTTAATTATTTCTGAGAAGTCATGTTTTATTTATTTAGTTACTTTGGTGGGCGACTAAAAAAAATACCACAATACCCATGAGCCTCGGCTATCGCTGCTATGTCCACAAAGGCAATAAGCTTCCTTGTTGAATTTGTGCCACGGTTCATTCAAAACTATCGCAATTTAATCTGCAGATTAGAAAATCAGCGTTCTCAGCAGCGTCGTTAACAGAATCTGAATACGTCTCCTTTAAGAGACTCTTTCTTTACGTGTGAAACACTGAAATCTTTTTGGATTTCGCTCTATTTCTGAGATGAGGAGGAAAACTTTTATTGTCTATAAAACATACAGAACGGTTTAAAGTCCAGCTTTTAGAGCAGAACTGCTGCCATACATAAAAAAATCAGCCAAAACTGAGTCATCAAAGATCTTCAATAAAGGCGAGAGAAAGAAAAAAAAAAAACTATTTTGAATGTGAACACACACACACACACACACATTCAGCCCACACACACAGCAGCCTTTAGATTGACACACACACAGTGAGTGAGACAGAAAGTAGTCCCCCCTCATTAGGCGTCTTAGCGAGCGGTGAAAGGAGCGTCTATTCACTGGAGCTGGTGGGAACACTGGAACCAACCGAGCAAAAAAACAACCAACCAGCCAGAGAGGCAACCACACACAAGCCGACCCTCCCGACTTCTCCCTCGCACACAAAGAGGAGAATGCGTGTGAAGCTTAAATTTCAAGATCTGTATCCCCTTCGCTTTTCTCAGCTCCTCGGCCTCTTCTTCGCCCTCATCTTCATCCCCCCTCCTCCTCCTCCTCCTCTTCCTCCTCCTCTGTCTCTGCCTCTCGGTTTTTGTAAAGAGACGAGTCGTCTTAAAGAAAAGCTTCCTTAATTCCTCCTGACAGCTGTCAGTCTGATCACGAGCAGCAGAGCTTAAAGTCCAGCTTCACACATAGTTAAACTTGCGGCAGAGTTGGCAACTCAACAAGAAAACTTTAATGAAAGCGCTGGCAGGATACTGTTTCACTTCCATTTCTTTTGGTTGGGCATACGGACATTTTCATTGCAGGAACACACTTTGAAGTGCTGCAGTGAACAAGTTCAGTACAAAAAAAAAAAAGTTTATTATACTTCATGCTTCAGGTGGTGGAAGGATAGATCTGATTTCAGCCGACTCACAGACACCAGTTTTCTCTTCACTGCATGAAGGTTAAAGTTAAAGTTGTATCCATGCACCAGTTATTGTCGTTCTCAATTAAATCGATTCATTTTTTTGGTCTAAAACTAATCTGAAAATAGTGAAAAATGGTCCAATGTGATGTCATCAAGTGTCTTCCTTTGTCCATCCAACGGTCAGAGCAGCAAATCCTCACAGCTGAGAAGCCGGAACTAGATCTGCCATCGATTAGTCGATCAAAAAAAAAAAAAAAAAGATAAATCGACATATATAATTGATATTTGATTGATCATTTAAGTGATTTTTCAGCTGCACTCAGCCTGGACAATGTGAAGATCTGCTGTTATCTTGTGGTTTTGGGCTGTTAGTCAAACAAAACAAACATTTTTTAAACATTTCGCAGACTGAGTGATTCGTTAGTCGCAGTCTCAGCCGGTTTGTCATATTTATATGAAAAATGACAAACATTCATTCGGTTATGAAAACGCTTTAGTAGCTTTATTAGTATTTTTCCTAATAATTGACTACTCCATTTAGCTCTACGTGTGTGTTCGATTGTTCCGTGGAACAATGTTTTCTATTGCGGGAAGTGAAGTGAGTGGAGCTCAGTGGATGTGCATCACGTGCATCATTGTGTTACAGGAAGACCCAGCCTTGAGTGTTTCTCTTTAGTAATACGTCAGCTCGGTGATGAAACCTGGTAAAACTGGAGTTGGACCGTCTCTGCTGATCAATGAAACCGGATGGAAGTTCACCTGCAGCCAAAAATACTTCTATCAGATAAGAAATGAGAAGGTTTCGCTGCTCTGGTTGCTCTGGTTACATGTGATTATACCCAGAGAGACAGTTTCTTTCTCTCTTCAGAAGTCAAAAATGATTCAGCTCAGTAGTTGAGCTTTTGCTACAACAATATTTATAGTGCTTAAATATCCATATTAGCTTTGTGTTTGTGTTTAAACTGAAATTTGTATTCAGTCTAGGCATTTTTTTGTTCTTTGGCTACGGTGGCTGGTTAGTCAAAACAAGCTGAGCAGTGGTGGTCGAGCGAGCTAGAGAGTGAATGAAAAAAAAAAAGGAGCAGCACAAGCGAGAGCAAAGCCCCAATAAAAAGTTATTATCTGATTGTTTCATGGCAGTTACCTTATAAAAGACAGATAAACCCGCCCACACCTCCCACACAACCCTGCAAGAAGGCGCCGTGTCGCCAGGTGTTATATGAACGCAGAGTGTCATCCTGTCTGCTGAGGCCTCTCTGCTCTGCGTGTGTGTGTGTGTGTGTGTGTGTGTGTGTGTGTGTAGCTCAAGCCCCGCCCTCAGTCAACAGACACACTGACCTGCTGCTCTTTATACATCCGTGATACAGAGAGAGAGAGAGAGCAGAGCGGAGCAGAAGAAAGAGACAGAGATGTAAGCTGGTTGATACGCTATGAGTCCCGACCTCACACCCTGGGTTGTTATTGGCTGGGAGCCACACATTCGTTGCCTTGAGGTTAACGCCCAGAAACGTCCCGAACACAGCAAAATAATAAGAAAACACAGGCAGAGCAGAGGGCCGAGTCTCTGCAGATACATGAACCATCACATACTTCTAGTGGGTCATAAGTGATGATTGAGAAGGATTACCTCTGTATGCATCTATACATTGATTTGTTAAGAAAATCTTGCATAGTGTACCTTTAAGACTTAAACATTTTCCTGACAAAATGAGGTCTAAAATGTGCCCTCCTGGTGGCCTAGGGGGCTCAAGAAGCTGACTATGTAGCTGCAGCGTCCCCTTTGTGGAGTTTCAACCCTCATCTCACCCTTCTAATGTTTCTCCTGCCTGACAGAGGCAAATATGCCTGAAATAACTGTTCGGGGTTTTATTTAGAAGATATTCAAGCCTGTGTGACCCACCACAAATATTCAGTTGTACAGAAAGCACTGAGATACACTTGGCATTTAAAGAAAGAATACAAACATATGAAACTAATGTGCCTTCATCAAATTGCCCCTTAAGGGACAAAGAAAGTATTTTTGGATTATTGCTTTTTTTTAAAAAAGAAAACAGCTTTATTGTAACAAAGAATCATAATCAAATCACTGAAGATGACTGTAGAGTGTAAGGGGGGAGCAGGTCAAATACCAACCAATATATCAGTCGAACCTGAGCTTCTGGAGTCAAATAAAACCTTCACTGCAGGCTGGTGAGCTGCCAAGGTGGCTGACAGAGCAGAGAAATGTACCAGAGGCAGAGCAGCATGTGTGTGTGTGTGTGTGTGTAACCTGTGTTGCTCCCATGTTGTGTGTATCTGTGCTCTGAATCTCTAACGTGGAGATAAGATATCTGAGGAGGAGAGATAATCTCCCTTCATATCTCCCATCGCTCTGACACTCCGCTCAGCCGTTACCGGCTACACCCTGCACTCCTCCACACACACAAACACACACACACAGCTGGACAAACACACACCCTCACTCACACACATAAAAAGGTAAACTATCTAACATGCACACGGAATATTCGTACACGTCTCGACCAACATCAGGTGCACAAACTGACATTTGAAACATATTATACAGACATTTAAAGACACATTAAGTATTGGTTTTAATATCTAGACCTACATTGAGTGACATGACTCCCTGGATCTGTTAGGTCTGTTGATACCAGTGAAAGCACTGTTTTGATTCAGCAGACCAATAAAAACCAAAAGAACCCTGCTTCATATAAGAGTGTGCGCAGCAGCTCCGACACAGGAGATAACTCAAGTTAACTCTCCGGTATGAAACAGCAGACAGCTGAAATACACAACTGATTAAAAGTGGAATTTTGAACAAAACAAAACCAGTCAGACCTTTTTTTCTCAACAGCTGGCGGCTCAAACAGAAACAAAAGGCAGCGGTGAATTGTCGGTTAGTCGAGATTAGGCGAAGAACAGAAAAACAACGCCGTCATTTCAGTCATGTGAGACCCTGCAGAGGAACCTGATCAACAGAGCTCCACAGAAGATGCTGATATTGATATTTAAACCTGCATCAACTGATGTTTCGTCCATCGGTTTCCAGCAGAAACCAGCAGTGAACACGACTCTGACACATCATCATCTTTTAACCAAAAAAATTTGACTTGCAAGTGTAAATATCCCCTTTTTTCAGCACAAACATCTGCAGCTTCCTGTTTATTGTTTGTTACTTTCGGGCGCTGATCTGCTGCAAAAATCTGCAATTCTTTGGTGTTTTACTCCCATTTTTCTCTTCAGTTTGTATTACTGGAAGTATGTTCTGGCTACTGTAAACTGTGCTGAACCGTGTTCTCTGGAAGCAGGAAAATCAACATTTTTTAAATATTTGGGAACATAAAATCCAGCTGAAAACGTCTGTGAAAACTGGAAACGATCAGCCTTAATAAAAGATCATTAAAAGCACAACCACACACACATGAAGAAGATGTACGATTGAAATACCAGCTCTTCTAGATCTGCTGCTCACACTGGCACACACTCACACACACACACACAATGCGTTGGCACAAATGCACACACATTTATTATTTGAATGAAAGGAGGAAACAATAGAGCTGAAATTAGCAGTCCGGAGCTCTAAACTGGGACGATGTTTGAGGGAAAACAGTAGCCGGTGGAAACGTTCCGCTAACGGCTGTAATAAAAATAAAAAAAACGCCACTTGTTTCTCGCAACATTCGAGTGTGAAAGTGTTACGAGCCGGACTGCTTTTGTGCTGCTTAAGTGCCTGACATTAAACTTTACCAGTCAGGTCCGATTGTGTCTTTTGATTTGAAGAGCAGGAAGCAAATAAAGTTTCTGTGGGAAACAGTAGAAGTATTCTGTGTGCTTTTTAAAAGTACAAGTTCAAGTTGTAAAGGACAGGAAGTGTTTTCTGTCTCATGCGCACACACACACACACACACACACACAGATGTAGATGTGAACTGCTTGTGAGAACCACGATGTCCTCACAAACATAGAAAGATAAATAAAACGTCTTTCAGGAGTGGGTTTTTGTTCAGGGCGTGGGTTCAGGGATCAGTATGATTAGTCTTTTTTTTTTTTAATGATTCAATTGGACAACTTTATTTACAGTCTAGACAGTCAGTGTTTGGACAGTTATACATTTTGAAAGAAAATAATGGACGCAAAACGAAAGTGCCAAGTCTCAGCTTTAATTTGAGTCAACAGAGAAAGAAGTGTGTGGGATATTTTTTTTTTACAATAACAATGTCTGATGTGTCAATGTGTTGGTTGTGGCTTACAGTGATGAACCTACAGAGAATCATCAGTGACTCTGCGGCTCCTCTCGGCTTTACGGAGCCCAACTTTCAGCTCATTGTTTATCTGTCTGGCTGCAACTTTTACTGTTCTGGTTCACTCTCAGCAGCTCTCATAGCGTCGATTTCAGAGAGAAAAAGCTCTAAAAAGCCGCTGTACACAACCTGTTCAAACAGACACAGTTAGCTGTAGACTAGCTGGTGAACATAGTGGAGCATTTAGCAGCTAAAGAGCCAGATATTTCCCCTCAGGAGTTGGTAGAGAGCAGAAACAGAAGCTAAAGGAGAGTGAATATTGGACTTATAAGTAAGCAATGCCCAGAACCTGTCCGTCCCTCTGAGAGACAATGTCCGTACCACCACTGCCTCTCATAAAAGGCTCCTTTATACCAAAATGTTAGTTGCTGCAGCTCATTAAGAGCTCTTATTATAACCATGTGCTCTAGATCTCATCTCTCGTTGCCCCGTCTGTCGTTTTTTTTTGGGGACTAAATGAAATGAGAGTGCACCGCGGGCAAAAACAAGAAGCTTTTAACCTCCGTCTAACACCGACCGCCATCTCCGGCTTCATCACCGGCGTCCGCCGGAGTGAACTGGGTTTGTTTCTAACGCGTCAGTGACGGCTGTGAACTCAGACTGACACAAACCGCCGAGCCGCAGCTTGTCAAACTCGTACTTCGGGTCAATATTTATCACCTCTCTAACAATAGGAGCTCTGAAAGGAGGAGACAACCCTGCACTCCAGATCAAAGTCAGATGATTGAGGACTTGCTGGTGCGCTAGTTCAAAGACGAGAGACGAGTGCGTGCGTGTATTTGAAAGAGGGTGAGGACGTTCTGTAGTTATGTGGATGAAGTGGAGGGATCGTGTTCGAGGCAGGTTATTATCACTTTTTTTTTTTTTCCAAATTTGGTTTCAGATGAAATTCTCCTGGCTGAATCATCATCTTAATGAGAAGCCGTGCGGAAAAAAATCTGGTTCAAGTCAAAAGTGCAAACACTGTGCTATGTTTCCACTTTGGAATTGAAATCACCTAAAAAGTCCCAGAAGGCCTCACAGGAAGGAAAATCCAATGAGTGAGTGTAAAATTCAGCTGACGCATAACCGACGGTGCCATTAGAGGTTAGAGGTTAAGTTTAATGGAATCTCTTGATAAATTTAGCAGCTTGAAACAATCCGTGTCAAAGTGGTGTTCAGTTCCAATCAGGATTTTAAAGTGACGTAAAAAACAAAACATGATTCATCAAGAATAGAAGTTAAAGGGCAACAAAGGGCAAATATCTCTTCTAATTCCTCATGAGCCATGTAGCATATCTGAGCTACAATGATAAAATGCCAGGAGTATTAGATATAAGCATCTTAATGGACATCTGTAATCAATACAAGCTTTGAATTCCTGCTTGAAAAGAATTCACTTTGGTAAACATTCACTTCATATTAAGCAAAAATGACAAATATTCAGAGGAGTGATTTGATAGTCTGCTGCTGATTGTGAATTCCTGCTTATCGCTGCAAAACAGTCTCAGAGTTTCTGATCAAACTGACTCCGAATGTCTCAAAGAGAAGATTATATGTGTGTGTTTGCATCTCTCTGTGTGTGTGTGTTCGTGTTCCTGGTTGTTTTTTGCCAGATGCTGAAGTTACCTGCACCAGAGAAGCTGCGGTGGAATGTAACTCAGTATGTTTATTGTACTTAACTACAATTTTGGAGGCGTTTAACTTGAGCATTTCCTATTTACGCCGCTTTGGACTGAAAAGCTTCGCAGACACTAATGATGGATTTCCACACACGGCGAATATATGAAGTCAGTTGTTTACAGCTCAGGAACTAAATGGTCTTTGTCTCTAATTCACATCCGAGATGCTCCGTCCCAGAACAATTCCTTCATTCTTCCACGGAAACCAAAAAAAACCAAAAAACTTTTGAGGGGTAATTTGGGTTTAAAACTTTTTGTTTGTCCTGTTTACGGAGCAGAGAGCGAAATCACTGCAGCTACAGAAGAACTGTCATTATAAAGCATTAACCAAAGCATTTCCAGAGCACTCAGCTTAGCCATAACTGCACCCTGAGGTGTGTGTGTGTGTGTGTGGGTGGAGGGGGGGGTTAATGCGGAAATGATCATAGATTAAATAGCATTACAGTGTCTGTATTTGTATTTTTGGTGACAAAGATGTGGAGATTAACATAACTGATGCAACTTTGACGTGTGTTTGTGCGACTACACACACGAGTATTACACTATAATGAATCTTTATTATAAGTTATATAGAAGTATAAGTATTATAAGTATTGTGAATTTATCCATTTACTTTCCACTCGGTCCATATTTGTTTTAAAATCATAAATTTACTTATTAAAAAACAACCTAATTTTCACTTTTAAATACAAAAATGAATGAATGAAAACGTCTTTTTTGCTTTTATGTTTGTGTGTTTTGTTTTTTTAAATTAAAATCATCAGTGAGGACAGATGAATATTACATATATGGGTAAATAAAAGCAAAAAAAAAGATGTTTCTTGATGGTTTTTTTTATATTTGTTTTATATTTAAAGTGAAAATTTGAAAATGAAGTTGTTCTTCTGTCATCTGACATATGATTATATGTTGTCCATTTATGTATTTGTGCTGCAGAGTATAACATACTGTATCTATCTATCTATAGGAATAAGACATATCAGGCTTTGATAAACACACAGCACTTGTTAGTAGATCAATCTGGATCCAAACATGAGATTTTTTTTGACAATAACAGAACATCTGGATGTGAGAAAAACACACCTACACGTACAAAAACACACATTCACACCCTGCAGCCTCCTGTTCAGCTGTAGCAGCAGCGAGCAGAACAAACAATGCCTCTAAAATAAAAGTCCTTCGTGTCAACTACATTGTCCTGCAGTAAGTCAAATAAACGTTTACCCCGAGGACACGAATGAAACAAAGCCTTCTATTTTCATGGGTGTGTGTGTGTGTGTGTGTTAAGATGTACAGTGTGTTTATGCTCTATGTGTATGCTGTGACTCTTGACTCTGTGTGTGTGTGTGTGTGTGTGTGTGTGTGTGTGTCCTAGCCTGTTATTTTCATACTTGAATAGACAAAACAGCCCAGCGTGCAGCAGACGGTGATGTACAACGTGTGCAGCAGAATCAAGGACACGACTGCAATATTTAGCTGCATCTGGAAGCTGCAGAGTAAACAAAACGTGTGCGGTTGAATGTCTGAGTCACAGTATGGACGTGGAGGAGCTGTGCGTACTGTACATGGCGGTGTGGCAGTGTTGGCTCGCTCTCTCCTCTTTATTCTGCTGTGTTGTGTTGGAATAAAAAACACATTTAGAAAAAAAGGTAAGAAATGTATTTCACAGGACTTTTTTTTTTTTAAAGGCCTGTTGATCTGGCATGCAACATTTTGAATCACACTTAACCAATCTGCACCACAGCTGGTGACTCACAGCAGGCACTTATAAAAAATTTGCAGTGGCACACGAGATCATACGCCTAAAATCCCCTACATTGAGTCATTTGGTGGATGAACACTGGTGATCCTGCCTCACATTTGGCTGCATCCTGATTATCCTTAAAATTTCACATCAGTCATTAAGCCGATTCGACCAATCGGTAGCGAGCAGCGTGTCCGTCCTGCTGATGTCATTTTCAGACAGCAGTCCCAGCAGACGTCCCTCCAGACGTCCCTTTACGACTTTTAAAAATCCTATACCTTGAATAATAATTAGTGTCTGGTATGGTTTTTCCACCTTAAAAATACATCTGTTCCTTCCCCTTCATAGAAAAATCAAGCATCTATATCATGCATATTTTTTTTTTGGTTTCTAAAGTTGAAGTGCTGGGTATTAGATGTCTCCTAATTCATTGAAAAAACATCACACTTGTTTAAGTTGCAAGTTGGTGGGTCGTGATTGGCTCCAGAGCAACACGTGTTAAAACTGAGATTTAAGTTCAGAGCTATTTGTGCAAATAATGAAGACGTACACTGTAAAAAAAGCTGTGAAATCTGCAGTAATCGACTGTGTTTCTGCACAGTTCATTACTTTTACATGTGTGTCTTCGAGCAGAGGGGGGCTGACGTTCTTAATCAAAGTGAAAAACTCAAACTGATTGATGAATGTTTCTCCAAAACCCTTGAAAACATCCATCAGTGAGAACATCAGACCTTCAGCGTATGAGTTACTGAACAAATCAGACAAAACACAACAGGCTGATCAAACACGTGAGCGAGTCCGCAACAGATAGGAAACCTTGCAGCATTGTGCTAATCTTACCGTTTACCCATCAAAAATCACTGCACACATTCATACAAAAGCTTTAAGAGACTCACTTCACGGAGAGGAACATGCGACTGCGAAGTGATTAGATGGACGTTTTTAAGAGCCAACGTGTGTGTTCCTGCGTGTCTGTGTGTGTTCCTGTGTGTGTGTGTGTGAGCGCTGTGTTGTGTGTTGGGGTCACTTGGCGCCAGCTCCCGGGTTTACTCAGATGGTTACGGAGAGGAAGGAAGCGTTTGGCTTGGCAGAAATACTTTATTGTTGCCTCGGCCCTGATAAGAAGTTATTAATTAGTAGGCGAGACGAACACAATGATACAATAGAGCCTGATAGTGCTGCTGCTGCTGTTGGCGTGCCAGTTTATGTACAACAGACACACTAACAGATGTTCTGTGGAAGGGTGTGGTTTGGAGTGTGTGTGCGTGTGCGTGTGTGTGTGTGTGTGTGTGTGTGTGTGTGTGTGTGTGTGTGTGTGTGGCTTTTTCCAACACAATGAGAGTAAATAAAGACAGAAGGGGAGAGTGATTATAAAAATATGACTGCCACTGATGGTTGGCATGAAGTGGTTGAAGATAGTTAATATTAAAGCTCAGCATCTATTCAACGATGACACATGAAGTCATTATGGTGTTGTAGCATATTTGAGACATGTAGTTGTTATGCTGTCTAACCTGTGAACAGCAGCGAGCATGAGCAGCACTACTAAAGATTCGTGTACAGGTTTTTTTTTTGGCCATTTGAGGGCAGCTGAAACAAACTGACATATCTTATTATATCTTCACCAGCTAGTCGCTGACTGTGCCTGTGTGTGCTATAGTGCGCGGTGTTGCAACCTTCAGTCGACTGACGGAAATATTTTGATATTGATTAATCGTTTAGGTCCTTTTTTGGAAGTGCTGGAGCCGCTTCAGTCACCTACCGGCGCTGACAGAGTTCTCATTTTGGCGTCATATTTACTTGGCTTTTTAACACCCATCCAGGCCAAAAGTAAAATGTATTAAATATCAAAATGTTTCTGCTGGCAGCAGAAAACAGAGCTTGGATTGTGTAAAAGAGAAAAGCAAAAACGTTATTTTCATAGCAAATTTTGTTCCAAGGGAAAGGCAGTGTGCTTGACAGAGGAGCATATAAGGAGTCTGTCTCACACAGACAGACACACAGACAGACAGACAGACAGACAGACAGACAGACAACAGACCACCCAGACCGCCTTACATCAGTGTTTCTGTCCCGGAGGACATGGTCGGTGACAGCTGAGCAGCTCAGCACTTATACATCAGCTGCCTCATATGGAGCCAAACAGCCGGGTCACTGCAGAGGATGTCCCTCCTTCAACTGAGGGTCAGGACCCAGCGTGGGTCAGAGGCCTGGTGTGAGTGGTGCCGGTCATGCATGACAACACTGGGAGAGGATAGCTCAGAAATATCAAGTTCTCCATGAGAAAAAGTGTCCTCATAATTAATGACAGAGAGAAAGGAAAACAAAGGAACTGTGATGAACTTTTCAACAAGACCGAGAGGCTACACCCGAGCTGACGGCGCTGAGAGACCCAAACACAGACGAGCCTTGAGCGTGATGTTTCTGGTGCTGTGCACCGTACTGCTGGACTGAACTGAAACACATAAATCAACATAACTCATGATGTTTGTGATTGATTTGATTAGTGTGTCTGTGAGTGTGTGTGATGACGGCTTTGTTCTCATGTTGATCATACGTGACTTGTTCTCAGGTCCCTCTTACAAAAGAGATCTTGATCTCAACGTGATATCCTAAATATACAAAGCTGAACAAACAAGGGCATTTTGAACACGCTTATGTTTAGCTGGTAGGCTTTAATGTTTACTCAGAAAAAAGGGAAGGAAGCTGTGAAATGCACAAAAGTGAGAGAATTTAATGTGCTCAGTATGTGCACGAATACGGACGATAAATCACACGAACGAATCAGCAGCTGCTCTGAGAGAGAGCAGAAAGGTCGAGACTGTCTGAAAATATATATCATATATATCAAAACACATATCATTTTAAATTCCCTCTTTTTCACTGACTGGTTTAGGAAGCCTTTTTCATGTGCGGCTTCATCTGCAGCATGAAACCACCTGCAGCTCGTAAAAGTTCATCGCACCTGAATTTCGCTGATATCAGCGTTTACGAGTCCAGACGTGAGTTCATTTGCGCGAATACTCTTTTTGACAGTTTACTGGACACTCGCGCTGTCTTACAGCCAGACCTGAAGGAACCGCTGCTCACAAATATTCATCAACATGTTTATTTTAATCTGCTCCAACCAGCGAAGACAATCACAGGTGGAGGATGTAAAAAGTCAATTTGATTTAGATTTCCTTGACGCTTGTGTGACAGTACGTCTGATATTATGGTAACATAACACCCATCTAGCTGAGAGATATTAGCGAATGAGCGAGATAAGGCACTTGTGTTATGAGTGGGATAACAGTTAGGATGAATGTATGTTCAACTATTGTGGTTTTAATACGCTTCAGTTCTCATGAATGATATTTAGAAAGGATGCTTGGTGCTGCCAAATTAAACAGACTGATAACCAGGTGGTGCTATTAAACATTCACTTGGATACTAATTCACTAGATATTTATTATCTGTTGCTGCTTTTTCCCTGGAACTGAGTCACTCTCTTGATGATTAATGTCATCCTTCTTGTTGTCTTACTTTACTAAGCTCACTCCACTATTTTTCTCTCTTTCTCTCTAAAAAACGAACCCTTAAGTTTGAGTGTTTGAAAGTTTTTTAACTCAAAGCGCTGAAGTGCAGCTGCCAGACTGTAGACTTTTTTTTAAAAAACACAAAGTCGCAGGAACTGAAACGGGAGGAAACAAGGGACAGTTTTCAGCAGCAGATGAATCCACATTCGGTGCTCTGGTGTGTGTTTCTGGCAGCAGGACAGTGTGTGTAGGGCTGAGTCAAAATAAACTACAGCGTGTGTGTTCATAGTGATGAAGCAACATGTCACACGGCGCAGCGGTGTGGCTCACTGATGTGTTTTTAATGGTTTTTGGACGACAACAGAGGTCTACAGCACAGAGGAATGAGACCTATCTTATCTGGATACACACACACACACACACACACACACACACACACACACAATACTTGTTAGTAAATCAGTTCATTGTTGGTTTGGATCCAAACATGAGATATATTGATAATCACCGGCTTTATGCTATGAATGGAAACAATGATTATTCCCGTCCCCCCCCGGTGTACTGAACTTACAATCAGTCAAGGTCAACTGTACATACCTGACACACTGCAGCTTTGTTTCAGTCTGTGTGTGTGTGTGTGTGTGTGTGTGTCAACAAGTCTGCTGCTCCTCTGTATCACTTCCTTCCCAACTTGCAATATCACAAAAAGAAAAAGACTGTTAAGAAGAAGCAAGAGAGCGATTTCTATATCAGGTAGAAATCCGTCCTTCTGTCTTTTTTTTTTTTTTTCTCTCTCTCTCAGGTTTCCCTCTCCGTCTCTCTCTATCTCCTTCACACACAAACACACAAACACCCACTGAGGAAACAGCAAAGCAGGAAGGAAAAACAACAAAACAACACAGAGCATCCTAATGACCGTTGGCCACAATAGGACCATTCTGAGTGGACGGACGCACACACTCTTCAACACTTCCAGGGTAGTGATTGTCCAGAGCTAGCCGGGAGTTAATTCAACAACTTCATAGACTCTTTTTGCACTCAGAGATAGTCCAGAACACACACTCCGATGCGTTACGGAGGTTGAGAACTTTCCCCAAAACCTCAGGAGAGATACACACACACACACACACACACACATTTGCAGACTTTGACTGTAAAAACCGCAGCAAACACCCACCAGCTCTGTCCTCTGGGAGTTTGTACTTGAACCAATGAATGCACCTCCTTGTTCTCACACTTTGTCTTTCCTTGCGTCTGCTTCTTCGGGGGGGGGGTGTGTGTTGTGTGTTTTCTGTTCATTGTGGTGAAGGCTCTGAAGCATTGGAAGGTGGGGAATTTCTCTGCCTCCCCAAAGGTGTGTGCCTGTGTGTGTGAATGTGTGTGTGTGTGTGTGTGTAGCCTCAAGTCCCCAAAGCTAGATGACTGTAGGCTGGAGGAGGATTTATGGAAGCGGATGTTTTTCTGGGCTCTTCATCAGTGTGGCGTGTCCGCATATTTTGTGTGTGTTTGTCTAGTTGTGGTTTTTTAGGGCAGATGACACTTTAATTATGGCTTTTAGTGTTATGCTTTATGATGTTAACCTAGGGATTAGCCTCGGCAAACAGATGATGAAACTCTAAGAAACTCACAAAAATCACCTGCTATTATTCACACAGAGGACCACTGGGTGGTTGGAGCAACGTACAGTTTCATTCCTGAATCGGGAAGAGAGGAATGACAAACCTCCCCTCCCTCGTCAGCCACTCCTCCAGCGTGAGCGAGCGAAGCGTTTAACCTAAAGGATTTCCCCCAGCGGAGCTACAAAACAGCGGAGTGATGCAGGGCAGCTCCCGGACACGACCGCTGGGAAGTGAGTGATGTTAAGCAGAGCGATAGTGACAAACAGCGTCTGTCCACATCAATCTTCACTGAGTAAATACGCTGTAGATCAACTTTTAAAAAAAAAAAAAAAAACGTACAAAAATGAGAAACAAATGTTTGGATGAGACCTCTGCGTTAACGCGTCCTTCAGTGCTGCTGACAAAGGAGACGAGCAGGCTGCTCTAATGAAGTTAATGAGTAATGACAGTGCGAATGTAAACTGCACGTCTCTTTACTGAAGAAAGATTTTATTTTCAACTAATGTATGACAATTAGGTTCGATCTCAAACTTGTGTGAACATGTTTCTGTGATGTAAAGCTGTTTATTTGCCATATTGTGGCTAAAATCTCAACCCTGGCTTTGTCTTTTTTTATATAAAAACATGCTGTTGTGACATTAATGCACACAACACTGTCATTTTTCTTCTCTCGGGCAGATCCAGCTGAGGCGGTCATAAAGATCCACTGCGGTAAGTCACCACCATGGATGAAATTCATCCTGACTGAACACTCTGGATATTTTTGGCATGTCACGTTCAACACGTCTTTCCAATGTTGGGTAGAGGTCAGGCAGTGCCTGTGGACTGGCAGAGGGGGGGGGGGTTGGTGGTTCCTATCTTTAAAAAACACGACTGCCAGAGTGCTGGAAGAGAAGCTGTGGTCAATTGTTGATGTTCACATTTAGGAGGAAAACTTCTGCGCTGCGTTGTGCAACAGTAAACCAGCCTCTTGCAGAGATACTGGAGGTTTCATGGGGGTTTGAGGAATTGAATGATGGGAGTGCTGTGAAAGAAACGGAGCGAGATGTGAGCCGTGAACAAACTCTTGGCTGCGAGTCAAGTGCGCTCTCAGTGGGCGTCGGGCTCTGCCAAGCCTGTTCCTTATCACTAATTTCTGATTTTCACTAACAAATGTATTTCGAGGGCACCCGAAGACGGAGCATGTGGTTTGCAGCCTGATGTGAAGTGGTACTTGGTACTCCGCAGGTAAACAGTGGACTCCAGCAGGTGAAAGAGTTCTTAGGGCGTGACATCGACAGGTGGACGAGGGCGGTATCAGCGCTGACGCAACCACCGTACCAGACCGACGGGGTGAGAAGAGAGCTGACCTTCGTTAGGATCTTGAGCTCAAATAGTTTTGTGTTCAGGCAACAATGGATGAGAAAGATGGGAATGAAAGATTAAACATATTCTGCTTTAGAAAGATAAAGTGCTTCAAACATCTGCATCACACATCTAAACAGAATCAACCATGGTCCAAGTCGAAATATGAGATATGGTACTAAATCTTTAAAACTCTGTAACATAAGCAGGGCAACACCTTAAAAGCTGCTGGGAATTCTGTACATCTCGATTTCTAATGGCAATCACTTGCAGTTTTAACCCAATCAAAAAGCACCGTAAGGAATAACTTGGATTCTTGCTTTGGGAATAATCATAAGCGAACGTTGGAGTTTCAGTACCAGAAACAGATCGAATGCACAAACTGTCCCTACAGAAGAAGACATGATGTCATGGATGATTTCTTAAACCTGATGGGAAGTCTGGGTTTCTTTTTTTTTTTTAAAAAGGGATGCTTTCCTTCATTAGCCGTGACAGCGCGTGCAGCTGGATTAGGGCGTAACGCGGGGCTTCATGTTGCTTTATCATCAACCATATTCACAGATGACACGTATACCTTACGTTACACGTTGTTGTCTAAACACAAAACTATTTGAGCCAGTTTTGTGGCCGTCTCTGGGAAACAAACCAAGATTCAGATTCATTCATGTAAAAATTAAAGTCGATTCATTTTGATTCTTTTTGTGTCTTCAGCAGCTGTGTGTGTGTGTGAGAGGCAACAGTTGGCCGATGCTCTGATATTTATGATCGGTACAGTAGTTGATATATGAAGTATGACTCAGAGACTTGTCTATTATGCCATGATTAGAAAGACAGAGAGAGAGAGAGAGAGAGAGAGAGAGAGAGAGCTGAACTGAATTTTCAAATCCAAGCTAATTTGAGCAGAAAAAGTAGTTTTATACAAAACATGTATTGCTGGAAAAATCCTCTGTGTTACCATCATGTGCCATCATAGACCTATATGTGATCTACAGTGTAAAAAAACAAACAAACAAACAAACAAACAAAAAACTATTTAGTGTGTAGTTGCCCTTTAATTTTAAACTGATCCAGGAGATGTTTGCTTGCATATCAGTCGTCACACACTCTGCCCGGCACTCTGTGTGTTTTTTGGACTCGTCGTGTTTTTGTGTTCTTCGCGGTTTCCTGTGTTGCTCTTCTGTTGAATCCTTCTGGTCGTATGTTTTCGCTCGCTGCATTGTGTCCTCGGTGTTCATGGGTATTCTTGGACGGGTAAGTGTAGGTTGCGTTTGAGAGTTTGTATTTTCTGGGTTTCGTTTTTTTTTTTTTGTTTTGTTTTTTGTTTTTCTGTTGCTCTGTGTTTCCCTTGTGTGTGTGTGTGTGTGTGTGTTCATGCACTCCTCCACACCTGCCCTGCGTCGGCCTCGTCAGCCGGCCGATCGGCTCCCTGTCTGTTCACGGCTCTCCGTCCATCTCTCCACCTGCACCTCATCTCCTCGTTAGTTCAGTTTCTTTTTAAGCCCTGGTTTTCTGCTCAGTCCTTGTTGGATCGTTTGTTCTGTCCTGCCTCCCCGTCTTATACCAATAAGTCATCAATATTGATCAGTCACTCCATAAACATCCCATACATTTAGTGTATTACAGTGATTTTTACCCTACAAGGTAATAAAATCCTAGTTTATTGCATCTCTTTAGCAGAGACGTCTTCATCTAGCTTCCCTGTGCCAGTGGAAACTTCCCCACTGAGGATATAAAAAAGTTTATAAGTGACATTGTGAAACGGGCCTCGTCCCCGATGCTGACTCGCTGCACGCTGTCAGCTCCTCCATTAAAAGTGATGTAAAGTCTCCTTCAGTCTCCGTCCCTCTCTACCCGCAAAGAGCCAGACTCCCCGCCGGTCGCTGGCCCGCGAGTCTTAACTCACTCTAACAGCCCACATGAGTCTTCATCGCGCAGCCAGCTGAGGGGGGGAGGGGGGGGAAGGGGGGACACATGGACGCGATGAGATGTTTATGCATACTGAGGGTTAAAGGTCAAATAAAAGCTTCAGAGAGATTTGTGTTTTGTTATCACAGAGCAGCAGTTACAACTTGTGCACGCTCACAAGTACAGTTCACACCTTGGTCTGACTGTTTACTTAATAATTAGCTTAAACACACACGCGAACATGGACAGAAACACCTCAGTGCTGAAACTATAAATCAACGAAGCAGGTTAGTAGAACAACAGAAAATTGTTGATCGCTGATTGATCATTAATCGTTCCAGGAATGTAACATATTGAGCATTTAGTGATGTGAACTTCATATGAATGGATTTTGTGACTTCTGCTCTTCAGCGTCGGACTTACAGTTCGTGGAACAGGAAGTATAACGTTGCCATGGTTTCAGTGAGTCAGCTACGTTTTTACAAACCGGCTTATCAGTTCCTGTTTGTAATGTGTGGCCATTCATGTGACGACTATCACTGGATTACTGTTTTCAAAAGGTTCTATGCAGATTCATGGAAGTTTGTTTAAAATCCAAATAGATGTTGACACGCGCTCTTTCCACTGCTTATTTATTTAAGTTTATCTATGATGCACTGCAGAGATCATGGTAGTTTAAGAGTCACACACTGGATCTTAAAATGTGTGTGTATGGTGTCTCTTTGTGTTCAGACGTGACTTTGAGTTTTGACACAAACTGCAGCTCACACCTCACGCCCGTCCCTCCGCAGCCAGGAACAATCTCTGTTTCCAGCTTCTCAGATGTTACGCTTTGCTGCTTTTCTTTCCTTCATGTAATTTGTGAATTGAACAATTTTGGTTTTTGGATTGTTAATCGGGGGGAAAAAAAGAGAAATTTAGAGACGGACGTCACCTTGGATTCTGGGGGGGAAAAGAGGGACTTTTTCCTCTTTATCAATCATTTATAATCCATTTTACTCACTACGTTATTAATTGTAAAAATGAACAGATTAATTGGCAATGAAAAACATTATTCAATGCAACCCTGACACACTTTTCTACATGCAAACAGGTAAGATCCTTTAAACTATGCAAACTGAAGAGAAACAGAAATAAAACAGAAGTGCTTCAATAAACGGGCCTCCGGTGCGTCTGTGCCTGCGTGTTAATACGACACGCACCAGTAGATACACAAAATGTAGAAGGAAAAAAAAAAAAAAAACAACTTAATCCAGACAGTTTCAGCCTCAGGGAGCCTGAACCAGCCTCCGACTGTCCTGCTGCCAGGGCAGTCACACAGATCGCGAGGGCAGATGAAGGGAGAGAACTGGCGTCAAAGCCAGAATGAACAGAATGGAAAACAGACCTGCAGCTCGGATGAACAACCGGTATGAAATCGGGGCGTTCTCTCATGCATGGAGAATGAGAAGCACATTTCAGAAAAAGCATTAGGGGAAAAGTTGTAGAGCACCATCAAACACACACAGAGAGAGAGTTCAGAGAAACCATCCTGCGACTGACAGGTTACACGTTCTGATGTCACGAACGGTCGACTAGTTGATTGACGACGACCCGCCCTGTCAGAGCGTTTCAGGAGGACGCAGAGCTTTGATTGGTTTAAATTCATTCCGGAGGTGATGATGAGGCAGGTACATGTAGAAACAAGCAGATGAAGAGTTGCTTTAAGTGGCTTAAATTCAGAGCTGCAACGATTAATCAATTAATCAATTAGTTGACAGAAAATTAACCACCAATCATAAATATTTACTAGTTTTTTTTTTTTAGTCCTTTTGTGACAGTAAACTGAGTATTTTTGGGTTGTAGACAAAACAAGACATCTGATGACGTCATGTTGGGCTTTAGGAAACAGTGATTGACATTTTTCACCGTTTTACAGACCAAACAATCAATTATTTAATCAAGAAAACCGTCTACAGATTAATTGATAATGAAAAGAGATGCAGTCTTTCAACTGCAATTTTTTTAGTGACTTTCTCTTTGAAAGCAGAGACAACTCACTTTTGTTTTTCATGGTCTGTATTAACATAAACAACCCTTTCTTTTTTTTTTCTGACTCTCAGACATGTTGAGGTCGACGCCGTCATTCAAGTTTTGTCTCCAAACTTTTATAATTAGGTCCCGCAGCTGCTCGGTTCGCTCCGGATTAAATGTTCCTGACAAGCCACCAAAACAAAAACCTCCATCAGAAGTCAGAAGTGATGCAATAAGTGCAGCAGCTTTGAAATTCACTTCTCTTTGGCCGGCAGCCATCAGATAAGACTTTTATCTGGAGTCTTTGTTGATTCTAGTCCTGGAGTGATGTGCCGGTCGACCCGATACAGCGCTTTAAAAAACACGAGCCAAAAGTCAGCCGTGTGCTCGGGCAGATCTCTATCTGTGTTTGCCTGTCAGTTTTTCTTTATACCATACAAACTCGTGTTCATCAGTCATTCAGGCGCTGACTCCCAGCCGACTCCTCTCCTCTCCTCTCCTCTCCTCTCCTGCTGACGCTCAGTTTTTCCTCGCTTCACTGGGCAGCGGCTGTAACGCACCTCTCCACTGGAGGACCTGACTGAGAGGGAGTCAAGTAGCTTAAATGGGCTCCACTCAGCTCTCAGTATGAACAGCAGGTTTAATGGCTGCGGATTAGTTCATATCTTTGTTTACCTTTTTGTTGAGAAATATAGTTATAAGCTACCCTAAACTGTCAGCGGATTCATTTTTTGATGATTCATGCTGTTCTGTGTCTTGTGTGCTGAGTACATTGAAATGTTTTTGACTGTTAAGCAGACAAAACCAGCTATTTCAGGGCTTTAGGAATCTCTTAAAAGCATTTTTCACAAAAAAAATTATTTAGTCAATAATGAAAATAATCCAGACCTAGATTATTTTCATCTGTGATTGTTATTTTTCCACTTAGTTGAATGAAATGTCTGAAAATAGGGAAATTTCCATCAGAATTTGATCTATAAGTGCTTGTTTTGTCCTGCCAACAGTCCAAACTAGAGCTGAAATGATTAATTGATTAGTTGATTAACAGAAAATTAAAAACATTTTTAAAGAAAATTTTCCAAATTCTCATTCAAGCTTTTTAAATGGGACAAGTTTCTGTTTTTTTTAGTCCTCTGTGATGGTAAACTGAATATATTTGGGTTGTGACTGTTGGTCGAGACCATTAATAGTTTCAGCGCTGAGTATTAATGTAAACTGTGTTTTATTCTTGTAGACAATTCATGATCTGAATGAGACTACCTGTTTAAAATAAAGGATTAAATATAAAAAATAAAATATGTTCATCATGCACTGCAGTCTATTTATTTTACTGACCTACATACACACACACACACACACACACACACACACACACACACATCCATCCTACAGGTGGCTGTGCAGCAGCGTCACTCCATTATCACTACAGCAGTGCTACCGTCAGAGAGGAGACACAATGACACAATGCAGCCAGGAAAACAACAATCTGAACACACACACACACACACACACACACACACACACACACACACACACACACACACACACAGGGCAGGAAACGGCAGTCCCACACACAGATTGTACAGCAGAGGGGGTGTTGAACTCCAAAACAGGAAAGCCGGGGACAATTGGGGGAGGTTTACTCACAGTACTGACACAGACAGACTGTACTGTCTTATCGTTCTGCCTTTTTTTTTTTTTTTTTTTTTTTTTTTTTGGTCTTTCATAAACTCAGAGAAAAAAAAAAACGATTTGAAACATATTTGGAGGTGAAACGACAGCTCACGCTTCCTTTTATTGAGCTGGAGTGGGTCCAGAGAGCAGCAGGTTACAGTAAAGCTCTCGGGGATTTTAAACAGTCCTCAGTTACGAGAAGCTTTGTGATACTTTGATTTCACCGGCTCTCAAAAAAAACAGAAACACACGAAGGAATGGAAACCTGTTGACCATTATTGATAACACTTCTGATCACATTTGATTACAGCCCCATATGCAAAGGAACATTTTCTAATTAGTAGTAAAAACATTGAGACTTTTTGTCTTCTTAAAAAACCCCTGAGACCTTCATGACTACCAAAAATCCTACAAAGACTCTCAATAACCACCAGACCATCAAATATCTTACAGTGACCCCTCAATGACGTCCAAGACTCATGCAAAAACTCCTGAAATGTCCTCAACAACCATCGAACCATCTACAAAGACACTGGAACCTCACTAATGACCAAAAACCCTCCAGGAACCCCTTAAACCCTCTCAAAGACCTCCAAGCTCCTGAAATGTCCTCAATAACCACCAAAAACCTTTACAAGAACCCTTAAAACCTCCTCAGTGACCACCAAAACTCATTTAACTCCATTAATAACCACCATATATCCTGTGAGGACCCTGGAATCTCCTCAAATACAAGAAAAAAAGTCATAAATGACCATGAAAACTACAAAAAAAAACTGAAACACTTTTAACAACTCCAAAGATAATGAGCCTCAATAAGCAGCAAGAACTTCTGGAAACTTCTCAGTGACCAGCAGAACCTCTACAAGAACCTTTCAAACATCCTCAATAACCATGAAAATGACCATAAATACTCCTGGAACTCCATTAACATCCAAAAAAAAGATCCTATAATGACTCTGAAAACCACTGAATGACCACCAAGACTGTTCAATGAGAACAGCTGACTTTAAAAAAGAAAGAGTGTGTGTGTCTGGAACAAGTTAAATGATAGGAAACATGATGCAGAACATTAAAAGTGATGCTGCTTTAAACAAGGTAATCATGTGATGCTTCTCCTTCAGTTCAGTGATGAATTATTAGCAGGTGTAAGTGGTGAAAATGGAACTTTATCACTTTCATTCCCTCCTAAATGAACATCAGAGCAGCTCTGAGCTCAGCAGGCTGAACATGACTTATTATCAATAGATCTAATAAACACGTCTCAGATATTCCTTCTCCCTCGGTGAGCCGTCTTTTCCATCAGTGACTCGTTATTCCCTCCTGGGAGAGCATCCAGACACACATTTCACATTAAAACTTTCTTTTAAAGAAAAAAGAAAAAGAAAAAGAAAAGAAGACACTCACCCAGCAGGAGTTTGTGTGTGTGTGTGGATGTGGATCTCTGAGCTCTGATTTATTCCACTTCAGCTGTAAAGGCAGGATAAGAGGATCCCTGGTCGTGATGCAGCCGCTACCGGACAGTTCAGTGTCGGGTCACCTGTAGGCTCCACACGTTATAAACAAACTGAACACATGTGGGCAGCGGCGGAGCCACTCCTTCATCTGCGCTGTTTGGTGATGCCTTCAGGAGCCGCTCGGAAACTCGGACTCTCCGGATCAAGTGCACGTTTGAAGATTTTTTTTAGCTTAATTATACACAGATATGAAAGATTTTTCCGATATGATCGATGAGCATGGATACAAATCTAGGAAAAAAAGTGTCACCAAAACCCAAAAAGGACTATATTGCTCAAACTTCAGTGGAAATTTCAGGGAATTTGAGTTTCAGTGGATGAAGGGTGGATCCCTCCTTTTTAAAAGAGGCTTCACAGTTTTCCAAGTGTGTCTTTAAACTATCAGGAACCCAGATGAACAGTGAAACCTGTTTCTCTTGCTGTAATCATTCCTCCTGTTCATACTGACCATCAGAAGATTCCTTCATAATGACCTTACAATGGAAGTGATGGAGGACTAAACCCACAGTCCTCCTTCTGTGCAAAAAAAAATGTATTTAAAAGTTTATCTGAAGCTAATATGAAGCTTCAGCGTCCAAACGAGTCAAATCAAGTAGATATCTTTCAACCTTACAGTCTTTTAAGTGCCATAGTTCCTCTTTTACTAATGAAAACCAAAGGCGACTGTGCTTTTTCTGCCCTGGCATCCAGACTCTGGAACAATCTCCCCACTTCCATCAGATCAGCTGAATCTGTTGACTGTTTCAAACACCAAAAATCCTACTTTCTCATAACATTAGGATAAATTCAAGTGCATGCTCTGTGTTATGACTGTATGCTTGTTTTATTCATATGTATGAGATATCTGTATGTGTTCTTGAATGTGTCTTTCATGGTTTTTTATGTCCCAATGTCAATGTAAAGCACTTTTTAGCCTGTATTTTTTTTTTAAAGGTGCTTTATAAATAAAATTCTCACTCACTCACTTACTTTTTGTTTCTATACTTCCACCTGCAGCTCAACAGGGAAACACAAAGAGGAGAATCTGATGCTAAAAAGACTGTAAATGTGTCAGATATCCACTTGATATGACTAAACTCAAACACTTTAAATGACTGTGTGGACACACTGTGGATTTTGAAGGAGATCTTTTAATATCCAGTATGAACAGGAGGAATGATTACAGCGAGGAAAACCTCTTCCACTGCTCATATGGACACCTGACTGCTGGTTTAACACACACTGTCCTTTTAACCAAATCTTTGTCTCCTGTGATTTATTATATTTCCCACCGCACATGATGTCAGTAAACATATCTTCTGATGTCCTGTGAGTCATTGTTTTATAAACCACAGCTCCCTCTTGTGGATAGAGTTTGTTATCACAGAACTAAATGTCTCCTGTAACAGTGAGGGGAAGAGTTTGACTTCATTTGGTTTAAACTGGTTAAAGAAGCCTTCAAAGTAAAGTTTTTTTTTTCTTCTTCTTGTGTTTGTGTGTATTTATTTGATTTTTAACTACCAAATAAATAAACTTAAATTCAACTAAATATTTGGGTGAAGTACAGAAGTGACTAAGATGAGAAAAACGGCCCCTAAAGGGTCAACAGATAAATCTGAGATGTCGTGGGAGGATTAATGAGAAAGAAGACAAAACAAAGTTCTGATACACAAACCTGTATTTGTTTTTTTTTCTAATCTGATGAAATATTCTAATGAAATATTGGACATTTATTGAAACCATGTAAGAAGTTTAGGGGAGCTGAAACGAAACAACAGACTCAATCTACACTGATTTTAAAAGTCTTTAATGATATACAGGAACCTGTTTTTATAAGCTTGTCATATGTTTTATGTGTAAAATCATAAACTGAAAAGTAACTGCAGCTGATATACTTTAATAAATGTGTCTTTCTAATATAAAGTAAACAAACAGTTCATACTGAAAATGGACACTGGCTTTCCTTAAACCCTTAAACAGTTCAGACTGTTGTTTCTTTGAGTATGAAATGAGATTAAACAAAGCAAACAAACATATCAAATATTGTTGAAAAGACACCAGCATTAATATCAACAAGATGCCTGATTACAGCTCTTATTTCATCCTGCAGTAACTCTTCATATTCCACAAAGCTTTGACCTCTTAAAATACTTTATTAATCTATTTATTCTGTAACTGTCTGATCTGCAGTTTATGGAAGAATATATTCATGCTGAAACCTTCCACATGTTTCCAGCACACAGAGACTCAGCAGGACGACGACGACATGAAGGGATGTTTTTTTTTATCATGAACTTTATTTGTGACATGTTAAAGTGAATACAGGACGACAGGTTAGGTAACATGTTTATAAAACCATCACATACTTTATTGTACTTTAGCAGTAACTGTATGAAGCAATAGACAGAGGTAGTAGCTGGATTACATGGACACATATAACAGAGAATATGTAGAGTTTAAAAAGTGATTTTCATACTTTTCTGCTCTTTAAAGTGGTTTAAAAAAAAAAAAAAAAACACAGAGTCTGAGTTTAGTTCAGAGAATGAAAACGTACTTCCTCTCCAGCTCCTTCCTAACATTTCCTAATCATTTTTTTTCCTTCTACATATAAACATTAAAGTGGTAAAACCCTTAAAAAATGTTCCACACATTATCAGAAATATATATTTTTTTAAAAAGCTGAAAACTGTGTCTCATAAAAGAAGAAATAATGAATAATTGCTGCACATGTAAACTGAGATAACAGTATCTGGATGGATTTTTATGAAAACATGATTTTTTTTTCAGGAAGGAATATAAAAACATTTGATTCAAACATACGTAGAAAAATGATCCTCACTGAAAGAAAAGTTTGAACATATTGAGTCATTTATCAAACAGCATCAAACCCTGTCAGTTTGTCAGTTCCACCACCGACTGCTCTCTTTATTATTGTCAGTAAACTGTTAGCGTCTCTTTTGGTTTGTAGTTCAGTTGCTTCCTAAGAAAACAGTATCTAATATGTTACTATTTTAGCAAAACGTTAAGGCTTCATGTTGTGATTTAAAGCACCATACTGCTTGTTTCTATTTACCTGAAACGAACAGACATTGAGAGAACTTGAACGTTGAAGGCAGTCGAGTGAAACTTCACTCAACAAATCTTCAACATGTGTTTGGACTTTTCCTGATTTGATATCAAACATTTCTTTGGAAGTCCTGGACGTGCTGGACTGTCCAACAAACACAGGTGTGACTGGTATGATACTGGCTAAAAAAAAAAACAACCTTAAGTCAGAAACTTGACTCACTACCACCAAAATTTGAAAAAAGCCAGGTCCGTATTCACCAAACATCCCGAGGCTCATCGACAACTCATGAAAGTGCGCGCCATGTCGGTCCCAACTTCAGGACTTTAGGACGTTTTTGGTTTAAGAGAAACTCCCAAAACATTTTAGCTGTTAGAGAAACTCCTGTGAGAAATTACAGCAAGTCCACCGGACTGATGAGTCACTAAACCTGCTCACAATCATTTTGTAAAAACACAATAACAAACTTCTGAAGCGATTCTGGAGAACTGCAGTTTGCAGAGTTGATTCACTCTGACGTCTGTCAGAGATTCATCGAACCAAAAACTCAGATTTGTTTCTCATTATTGCATAAAAAAAAGTCTGTTAACAATTTGAAAAAGTAAAGAAACGCTATCGATGTGGCTCTGATTTGATCAGTGGTTGAATTATTCATGTTTTTTTGGGGGGAAAGATCAGGCAGCCAGATACCAGATACCAGGGTAGGGATGTTTCATAAGTGTTTTAATTCGCTATATTTATTTTATTCAGTTTCAGCATGATACACAAACTGAAAGTAAACATATATTGTTGTTTTTCCAGGACAATGTGGTGTTTAATCCCATCTGTCTGCTACTGGATCAGGAGGAAAACTGCTGGATGCCACAAACAATCAATAACATCGTTTTCCTTGTTGTGTTTTTCTTTGTCTGTCTGTTTATTTGGGGATGTTTGTGTAAATCCCACACAGTCTGATCTTGAGCACTTACATAAGAAAAAAAATGTGTTTTATTTCTTTACATTAAATAATCACCAACTGCAATAAATAAATAAAGCTGATTTCATGCTCATCACTGGGTCACGTAGAGTATTTGCTGTTTTATATAAAGTGACGTCATCGAAGGAAGTTTTGTTCAATCTGATGCAAAAAAAAAACCAACTCATTATATCAACATGTAGATGTTTTTAGATGTCAACTATAATCTATTGGACATGTTGATATTTTAGTTTGTTTAATGTATGAAATCTGTGACACAGCTTCTAAAACATTTAAATTAATAATCTTTTTCTTTCTCTGTGCTCCTTGTATCTTCATATTTGGTTTCAGTGTCACTGACATGTTGGCAGGTGATGAATTACCGAGAGAAAGTTGCTCTTAGCTGTAACAGTACGAGACTCTGAGTGAGAAGTTCAGATATTTTATGAATGCGGCTCCTGATGTTTGAGCTGTTAGAAGATGTTACTAGAAGACGATGTTACGACATTAAAAGTATCTACATCTACATTCAAGGAGGAGTGTTTGGGTTACTTCACCTTAAACAGCAGGTACAGGTTCATGTGTCGCTACAACAGATTTTTGGTAAACGGACGATTGAGCGCCTGCTGCTCGTCCACAAATCTCCTCCTACGTGACCCGAACTACAACACGTGTGGTGAAGAGATCGTGTTAACAGTACGTTGCTTATAAAATAGTACACGCAGAGGGATACTTAGACGTGAAGACCTTGTTCTCTACTCCGTACACAAAGAAGCTGAAGTCTTTTCCGTTGTAAGAGTAGTAAGCGTGAGTCAGCGGCACCAGCTCGATGGTCTGACGCTACGGAGAGAAATAAAAAATTTAAAAAAAAAGGCACTTTAGCATCACTCAGTCATTGTTTTTATAATCAAGGGAGGAGAAACTCAAACCAAACATTCAGTATTGTTTAAACAGATCTAATCTAAAGAAATGTAACACCAGTCTGTCAAAAGCTGATTCTAGTAATGCTTATTGTTGTACTGACTTTCACTTTCTGTTTATGTTGCCATGGAAACACTGAGAGGGTTTAACAGGACTACGAGATGACGTCATCTTTCCTTTTTCACAACAGCAGAGGGACACTGATATCTAGTGTCCGGGGATTAGAACTACATCCGTGTGAAGACGTTAACGTGTGTGTGTGTGTGTGTTCCTACCTGCTGCAGGATGCGGCTGGTGGTGGTGAAGCGATTCAGGTGTTCGTTAATCAGTTTCGTAGTGACGTCGCAGATCTCCTGATCGGGGAAACCCTGGATAGGATACACCTGGGAGGACGAAGAGGGAAGAACACACACGTCAATCAAACGCTGATACATGAGGAAGTCTCTCACCGGCCGACACACCCCCTTATTGATTGGACCCTGATGTTTGAACTGTTTAGCTTTATCGCTATTTGGAAATTGTTATTTTCACATAATTTAAATATTGGAAATCAGTTGGATGCTTCAGCTGATCAGATGCAGACAGATAGATCCCAGCAGGTTTAAAGCAGAGTGAACAGACAGATAACCTTGATGTCTGTTACTGTTTCAGGGCTGCTGAGCTCATTTAGTTGTACTGGAAATGTGCAACAACAATAAAGTATTGAACTCAAGTGTATTTATTTACCCCCAAGTTTTTGTTTTCTGATCCACTAGTTAAAAATAGAGGATGTGAGAGCGCTGCGGTAGGTGAACGATTGCACCACATCATCACATCATCACAATGTCCCTGGTTCAACTCTGCCTGGGGACCCTCGTTGCAAGTCAGACCCTCCCTCTCTCTCTCTCTCTCTCTCTCTCTCTGAATGTGAACCTCAAGGTGGCGCCAGAGGAAAAGTCGGTGCTTCTAACAGTCGGCTTATGCTCCACTGACGTTTTGTGCCTGATATGAGTTCATTATTAAAAGAAAAGAAGAGTTTAGTTTTTACCAGCACGCTCTCATCGACGAAGAAAGGATCTCCTGTCACCTTCTCAAACTTCTTGTCGGGGAAGTCGGGCTGACGGTCTGGAATATAATCAGTGACGTTGTTCTTCCTACACAAACAAACAAACACACAAAGAAACAGATGTGCAGGAGAGGAGGTTTGCACCGATTCACTATGTGTGTGTGTGTGTGTAGCGTTGACATACCACGTCACAGTGAGCTGGATGAAATGCAGCAGGTTTTGGCTGCCGTGACAAACAGAGCAGGTCTTGTAGCCGTTGCCGTGGCAGGAGATACACCTGAAGGAAGGAGAGAGAGAGAGATGAAAGCCACAGCTCAGATATTCTACAGCCTGCTCTCATATCAGTACACGCTGAAACAAGAAGGCGGAGCTGTCATGGCTGAAACAGGTGAAAGGAAGAAGACACTGAAGTGGCGAGATGAATAAAACACAGAGAGCAGATGCTTCCATACAGTGAACGAGCTGCTCACTGAATGATTTGATGAGCCTGAAAACTATGTGAGTAATATCCTGTTGCTTTCTCATCTTACTAATAAAGTCAGAGGATCAACAAAGTTACTGAAATTACATGAATGTGTGTCACCAAGTTTTCAGCCCAAGTTACCTGAGTTACTGAGACATCTGAAGAACCACAGTTTTTCACATTTGTCAACAGTCAGGATCCCAAATGAACATTAAACCTGTTTTTCTTGCTGTAATCGTTCCTCCTGTTCATACTGACCGTTAGAGGATCCCTTCATAATTCAGTCTTTTTAGTGCCAAAGTTCCTCTTTTTGTTTCTATACTTCCATCCGCAGCTCAACAGGGAAACACAAAGAGGAGAATTTGATGCTAAAAAAAGACTGTAAATGTGTCAGATATCCGCTTGATATGACTAAACTCAGACTGCTGAAGCTGAATAGAAGCTTCACATCAACATTTAAATGCATTTTTGACCACAATGGCTTTAGATTTTGTCCCCCATCACTTACATTTTAAACACACAGTATGAAGAGGAGGAAAAATTACAGTATCAGGGTTCATTTGGGCTGCTGGCTGTTGTTTTGTTGTTCAAAGAGAACAATCATGACACCAGATCACAGAAGACCTTTAACCCATTTTAGGATCTTAAAGTCCAACTCTGAGCTGTGGACCTGCACCGTACGACTGGACTGAACAAAAGACAATAAACTGAAATAATATGGAGATTATTCCCTATCTTTATTCAAGAGCGTAGTATATAAATTTGAGAGCAAACTTTATTGATTTTACGTTCAAATTTTGTAATTTGTCCCCCAAAACCCTCCCCTCGCACTCAAACAGCCTCTGCTTGCGCTCAGGTTTGCTCCGCTTGTGCTCAAACTGTGTGCTCGCACTCGGATACAATGTTGCTCGCGCTCAAACTTCAACTCTTCTCCTCGCACTCAAGTTTCTTCTGCGCGCTCGCTAAGTTTCTGCTCACGGATTTCTCCACTGCGCTCAGATTTTTTTTGTGTAGCAACAAGCATAGCAACCACCCTGTCAGAATCATCCAATCAACATTTTGCTACACAAAGAAAAATCTGAGCACAGTGGAGAAATCCATGAGCAGAAACTTAGCGAGCGCGCAGAAGAAACTTGAGTGCGAGGAGAAGAATTGAAGTTTGAGCGCGAGCAACATTGTATCCGAGTGCGAGCACACAGTTTGAGCACAAGCGGAGCAAATCTGAGCGCAAGCAGAGGCTGTTTGAGTGCGAGGGGAGGGTTTTGGTTTTTTCAAATTACAAAATTTGAACGTAAAATCAATAAAGTTTGCTCTCAAATTTATATACTACGCTCTTGAATAAAGATAGGGAATAATCTGTGTGTGTGTGTGTGTGTGTGTGTGTGTGAGAGAGAGAGAGTGTGTGTGTCCAGATAATCTGAGCTAAATGGGCAAATGCATAAAAGTTTGTGCCAAACCAAACAGGTTAACAATGTAAACCTAAACACGACGTCTTGTATGAAACTATTATTGTAACAATGCCCTCATTTATATAATTAATAGAATAAAATGAACTGTCATCTAACAGAGTTGTAGTACATCAAATAAAAAAGGTTGTTTTATTGCCCCACAAACTCACACACACTCATCCACAACACACACAGACACCCCAAGTCTCAGTCTACTGAACCAGCAAGAAGATTTTTTATCCTGTTTTATTAAGCTGCAACTGTTTCAGAGCCAAAACGAGGACGGCAGCAGGCCGCCGCCTCGCTGGATAAGAAGCAGAGTCACAACTTGATAAAACGGGTTAAAAGTCATTTTCATCATTCAGCAGACAGATTAGTCTTTGGGGATTCTGAAAATACCGTGAGAACAGAAGGACGTGTTTTGAAACGACCTTCTGGGTTTTAAAAAGGTCATGTTAATACATGCATACACTGGGGCTCCTCTCCTGTCCTTCCCAGAGCTCCTCTCTCACCTCTGATGGCCTTTCCCGTTACAGGAAAAACAACGCGTCTTCCCAGAGGTCCGCTGGTTTTTCCTGTGCCGCCTTTTGTACCCCTTGCCATAACAGTTCGAACAACGTTTCTGCAAGACGGAGAAGGAAATTCAGAGCGACAGACATGACCTCTCACCTCTTGCGACCTCGGCCGTGACAGGAGGTGCAGCGCTTGTTCCTGGTGCGACCGTGACCGTGGCAGAATGTGCAACGCTTCTGCAAAACGAGACGATTGGTTAGAGAATCCAGCAGGATGCACAGAGGTGGCTTCAGTCGAAAACTGGCCGACTTTGAGAAAAAATCTAAAATATTACAAGGATGAAGTTATAATATTTCAATACTGTCATCATATTTCATGAATTAAGTTAGTTAAACTGATGAGGTTTTAACTCTAAACAGCCTTTTCTATTTATGTTCTCTAAATTCTACAACTACAACAAAGAAAAGTTACAGTATTTAAAGAAAATGCAACTTTTTTTCTTGAAAAATCATGACTTGATTCTTGATATATTGCTGCTTTGTTCTTGTCATATAATATATTAATTTTTTTTTTGCTGTTTGTCTGAACACTTTGTTTTTATTGCCTAAAACTCACAGAAAGTGTTTTCCTGCTACTTCCTGTTGGGAGGAACAAAGAGAGAATTACTGTTTTTTGACTAAAGTTTGGTGCAAACTACTTTTTTTTAAAAGTTATGGACTACAGATATAATACCATATGACACAAAATATGCATATGACATCATGTAAATGTGTGGTATATTTTTCTGCATTTCTCAAAACACTAAAAATGTGGTTTTAATCTGAAGGGCAATAATCAGCTTACATGTTAAATGACTGAAATAAGACACCAAATAAATATAATCATTTAAAAAAAACAACATGTGACCTTCACACCACAAAACCAAACATACAGCAAGTTAAAATCTCCTCATGTGAGAAGCTCAGGAATCCTTTAAAAGTGATCTTACCCTTCCTCTACCGTGACAGTGAGTACAGCGAGTTCTTCCACAGCCGTTGCACTTGTGACACGGCTAAAAAAAAACACACACACACAGGTGTACATGCATGTTACAAATCAGGAAAACAAGAGAAAGGTTGACAATCTAAAATTATAAAAAAACAACCCTGAGAATCTCTCATATTTATAACGACGTTTCATTAAAAGCTCCTAAACCGAACGTGACGAGCTGTACCTTTACGAAGGACGAGTGCGGCACGCGGACCTTCTCCACCATGTCGGTGTATCTGGGAGGCATCGACACCGGGATGTCCCACGGCGGAGGACTCATACCGTACTGAGGACCGTCGACCGGCTGACCTGTTTGTCGAGAGCGAGAACATTGACTGAGAGGTCGGCGCTGATTCATCTAACCGACCGACTTTCCTGTGCGTATAAATTAACAGCGCTCTGTCAACTCTGACGGGAAAGTCATCACGTTCCTCACAATACTTGAAGGTCACATTTCAACACACAAACAGTGAACGGACCCACATGAACTTTGGTGCCCAGAGGAGTTCAGGTTTCCTTTGACTTTTCCTCTAGCCGTCATCATCAGGTCCATTTTTAACTTCTTCACTACTTTGGTGACTCACTAAATACAAGTTAAGCCTGTGATTTAGCTCCGAGTGGAGATTTACCGTTGTACGATTCAAACTGCCAGGCGCTGGTTCTGGTCTCGGTGTAGGTCTCCAGTCGATACTGCAGGAGGAAGACGAAGACCGTCAGACAACCCCGGAGGATTCTTTATGAAATCAGTGTAAACACACATCAAACTAATGACAGTTTTACATTTGGCTTTCTTGCAGAGAGTTAGGTGGCATCATATATATCACTCTCATGTCCATGCGGTAAATATGAAGCTTCACAACCAGCCTGGCTCAGTCAAACAGAACCAAAACCCACCTGCCAGCAGCTCCAAAGCTTCCTAACAAACACATTATATCTCGTTTGTTTGATTTGTACAGGACGGGATGGGATTTGGACGGGATGATGGACTGGACTACTTCATAATCCACAGCAGTAACCTGGAGACGAGACTCCAGTCACCGTGCACCGTACCAAGAAACAGACTGATACGCAAACCCTCGTCAAGTCACAAATTAGCGTCTGTTTGAGTACAGATTAGATAAACAAGTCATGTGTTCATTAACTGAACTAAGAGGTGCGGGTCAGCAGATTTTTAACCTTTAGACAGAGCCAGACGAGTTGTTATCCTGTTTCCAGTCTTTACTAACCATAACAAGTTCTCACACATGGTGAGAAAGGCTGAGACCTGTGTGTGTGTGTGTGTGTGTAGTAGATATTTGTAAAGCAGGAAATGCTCCTACCCTGTACACAGTGATGGGTTTGAGCTCTTTGAAGGTGAGGTTCCTGGCAGGTTTTGAGCTGTACCTCCATTTTGATTCCACAAACTTCAGCAGAGCGTCTCTGGCCACATCCTCCGATACTGTGGGGACCCTGGACGAGAAGACATCCCACCCTACCTTCAGTATCTTAAATCTTGAGGGACGTTTTCAGTTACTTCAGTCATTTATTGACGTGTGTGTTACCTGACATTGGGCACCAAAGTGTTCCTGTTGAGTTCAGGTTGGGGGTTGTAGGCGGGGGGAGGCGGGTACAACGGGTTATCGTCCTCTGGACACAAACACATACACAGAGACGAGAGATGAGCGCCGAGAAATGAGACATGGTGAATAAGAAGAGAAGGAGACTCACCTCCTCCCTTGTGGCCCTGGTATCCATGTATGTCCTCCAGCCAGCCAGGAGGGGGAGCTGACGGTCCCTCCTCCGGTATGTTTGGATCAAAAACATCTGAAAGAAACAAACAAAATAAAGAAGAGACGCATTATTTATGTTGTCTTACTCATTTTTCATTTAGCCAGTTATTGTCAGGTAAAAAAAAAAAAAGTAAATATATGATATTAGTAAAAATTCTTTCTTACAGTGTGTTACAGGTAGTGAAGGAAGTTTAAAAAATATTTGAGGAATTGGGGCATTTACAAAATTTTGGGGGCACTTTTAAAATATAGTAATTAGTGCATAAAGTTGCTGCTTTTAATGTGAAATGAGCCCAGATTAAAATGCATTCATCATCATCATTATCTACATTTTCTAACTAAAATAAGCACATGACAAGCAAAACGATGGTTGATTCACTTCCAACAACTACGACTTTATTTAGGACGAGCTTTCAGTATGAACCACTAGATGGCAGATAATGATCATGACATCATGACAATATTTAATTGGCTTGATCTAATTAGATTTACCAAACGTTCTTGTTGAGGGGGGGGTGACGTCGTTTTATACAACAGGTAGTTCTGATCAAGCAATCTGATTGGTCAACTACACATTTACAACGTGATCAAATCGGTATGACAGCACAGCTAGCCGTGCTCAAATTAAAAATGCCTCGTCACTGTAAATATTACTCCGCCCTTGATTTGATTTGGGGTCGTTGGGAAAACAAAACGGACTGAACTGGATTGAACTCTGAGACCGTAGGACGAGTTACACACTGAAAAACCTGAAACATTTTCCACTCGGCATCCTGGTACACAAGAAGACTTAACTTCTCTCCAGCTGAGAGTATATCTCAGCTCCTGCTCGAGGTCTACTTCCTGGAGTAGTAAACTAGGTTTCATTATATAGGAGTCTGCTCCTATATGACTAATACCTGATTATTCTCCAGGTATTAGTCATACCCCATGTATTTCCAGGGAAATGGAGACAACACTAGTAAAAAGGTTTTTATTTTTATTTTGAGAGTGAACTGCCTCATAATATGAATACATTTTGATTATATATTTTATATTGTTGGTAGCCGTTGTATAATCCCAAAATTACACTCGTGGGTGAGCTTTACCGTCATTATTGGCTCTTCATTGACGCTTACGCAAGCACTTTGTAACTGCACCACTGTTGTGCCAATAAGGACAGTAAAGCTTACCCTCTCATGTAATGTTGCTTAATTCAGATCTCCTACAAGTCAAAACCAGTCAAACTTTGATTTCGTCATTGTAGGTTTGATGCATTGTACGCCGCAGCCTCAGGTGTTTCACTAAATTATAGACTAGTGGCTACAGGTATAAGGAGTGTAATATTCCCTCTTTATTGATGCCGTTCTGTAAATAACATCAGCACGCTTTATTTCATCCCCAAATTTAGCTCTGCTGACGTTTTTAGCATGAAAGAAATTACATGATAGACTCGACTATCCAGCACTGCGTCATTGGTTAGTAGACTGAAAAAGTATCTTCTAGATTTATGACTATAAAGTTTATTTAATTTGGTGCATTAAGCTCAGTGACATTAGTCAACAGCGCTGATCATCAAAGCGGCAACTTAAAGGACTGAAAAATGAAGCTGACGTTGGCCGCAATTCCTCGAATGACCACTTGAGGCTCCAAAAGTGAGTCAATTCTCACTGACCTCTATGTTAAAATGTTCGACTTTACAGCAGAAATAAGCATGTTTACAGCCTGATAAAAAACGTTTTTGGTCTCTATAGCTAATTTCCCTGTTCATGACAACTGTACGTAGGGTGATTTTTTTTTATATATAACTCATCCGTTTAAATTATATTAAAGCTTAAAGTTATGGATAATTAAGGGCGTGGCCACTTTGAGTGACAGCTGGTGCCGTCACAGACAGCTTGAGACCATGGCAACAATGTAGGTTAGGTAACTATGGAGAAATCCGTGAGCAGAAACTTAGCGAGCGCACAAAAGAAACTTGAGTGCGAGGAGAAGAGTTGAAGTTTGAGCGCAGGAAATGTGCGCAAGCAACATTGTATCCGAGTGCGAGCACACAGTTCGAGCACAAGCGGAGCAAATCTGAGCGCAAGCAGAGGCTGTTTGAGTGCGAGGGGAGGGTTTTGAGGGACAAATTACAAAATTTGAACGTAAAATCAATAAAGTTTGCTCTCGAATTTATATACTACGCTCTTGAATAAAGATAGGGAATAATCTCCATAGGTAACCATGGTGTAACAGACAGAGTCGACAAAACCCACATGTAGGGTGTAACATTAATGTTATCTAGCCAACTTGCTAACTCTAACGTTAGCTAACACGCCAGACCAGAGACACTTTAAAGTCTCTAGTATTAGCATTAATGTTATTTACCATAAGCAGATTGATGCTGCTTGTTTGGGGCTGAAAACTTTCCTTTAACAAAGTCGTGATGAGCTTTTAGCTGTCCAGGCTGTTTGGGTGGTTGAGCTACAGAAGAGGAGAATCGTACTTTTAACCTCTTCAACACCAACTCAGTCTATTTTCCATTTTTAAATTGTAGAGGCAGCAACTTTTATTTGCTGGTGCTGGTCCAGTTCTCCAGTAACAGTTGGAGCCTTTTTAACGAGGTACTGATCCATCACAGAAGCCATAATCAGTGCAGGTGCAGGACTGCGTGGCCTCTGCCAGGTATCGTAACAGCAGCAGAGCGTCAACAACAGCACAGTTTGTGTGTGTGTGTGTGTGTGTGTGTGTGTGTGTGTGTGTGTGTGTGTATGTGTGTGTTAGAGACGGAAATGGAAATTAAATGAATTGAATGAAAATCAAACTGTGGCTCAGACTGCTGAAGCCTCACAGAAGCTTTACATCGACTTTTAAATGTCTGTGTGGACACACTGTGGATTTTGGCCTCCACCACTTCCACTGGAAGCACATTTGAAGGAGATCTTTTAACATCCAGTATGAACAGGAGGAGTGATTACAGCGAGGAAAACCTCTTTCACTGCTCATACAGACAACTGACTGCTAGTTTAACACACACTGGAAACATTGTGAGCCCGTCCTTTAAGATCAAACTAGTCTAAAATCTTCACTTTAAGCTTCCATGTCTCCCTTTATTCAGTGTTTTGATATAAAAAAAAAATGTCACGTGGAAACATGAGAGACCCACATTCTTCTTGATAGTGCTTCTGTCAGTGTGGCAGGAAGGGAGGATGCATTCTTTAGGAGAGGCTGTCAGGAAACCGGTCGTAGCCTGAAGTCACACACAAGAAGCTCAGGACACACGAGGCGACGTGTTATTGTTATGAACCAATAAAAACATTATAATGATTTATTAATAACTATAAATAACAACACAGGTGGCAGTTTTTCTGTTCATACATTAGAGCTGCAACAATTAATCGAATAGTTGATAGACAGAAAATGAATCACCAACTATTTTGATGGTAAATTCATCGTTTTGAGTCATTTATTCTCTGGTTCCAGCTTCTTAAATGTGAATATTTTCTGTTTTTTAGTCGTCTGTGATAGTAAACTGAATATCTTTGGGTTGTGGACGCTTTAGGTTGAATCTTGAGCTTTGGGAAACAATATTTTTATACACCAAGCAGCTAATAGAGAAACTAATCACCCACCTGTTCCTGGTTATCTGTATAATCTGTACATTATCTGTGGTTTTGACCACGTCATCTGTTTTGCCCTCCAGACTCGTTTGCCTGTTCAGACCATATTCCTGCCAGTTTTTGCATATCACTTTAGGTCCCTTTCTTACCTTTTGCACTTGCCCTGTGACAACACATTTACATGCTTTTACAACCAATCAGCCCACAGCAGCCCCGCTCTCCCCGCCAGCAGACTCATGTTACCCACCAATGAAGCAAAAACAGTCAACATATTAACTTTTCTGTACTGTCAGTGAAACAGACTGATGGATAGACCCCGTTCCCACCTGGTGTTTAACATGTGATCTGTATCTGGGCAATGACGACCGATCCATGAGCCTTTGCATTCACGCCTGGTAGTAAAATATGTTTCAAATGTTGGCGGCAGACTCGTCAACAAACATGTCAGGTTAAAGCAAACAGCTGCCACGAACAGTGTCGCTCACCTTTTCTGCGAAGGAAAACTCGTAGTAACAAATATGATTTTAAAGCTTTAACAGAGAGTGCTTTAGCTGGCAGGAAGAGGCGGAGCTAAGTGACCTTTTCACCTGACGCTGTGCATTTACACCTGCATTAATGTGTTTTTGATGACATGACAGATGACATCAGGATGTTAATCTAACATTTAATTTTCAGTTTCATTTCCTTGTTTGTTACATTTGCTGTTGAGTTCTGCTGCTTCTTACAGTAAATGTGGATCTGAATCACCTGCTTTCACCTCCGTTAGTTAGTTCTGTTTTTTTTATACTTTAATATTTTTAGTAGAATGAAATGATAGAACAGAGAAGATAATCAGGATCAATACACACGTTTATAGATAATACAGCTGGGTTTGAGATGTGTTAAAGTTACAATATCAAACAACCAAAACGTTAAAATAAAATCTTCTTGCTTTTAATAAATCGATGGAATTCCCTCCTCGACCAAAGGAAAAATAAAATGAAATAGAAAGAAACAGATGATAACAGATTGGTTTAAATTAAAGCCACGCTGGTCCATCACAGTTCAAAAATGACAGATTTGTAGAAACATCCAGTTAGTCTAAAAGCTCAGAGACTGGTGTGTAACTGGGAACTGATGCAGATCAATCTACACCAGTTCCCTGCTTATCCACATTCTGACAGCCACACAAAGGACCCCTCCCCCTCTCATAATGCCACACAGGTATGGACGAACTGCAACAACCACCCAGCACATACACATCTTAAACACACCGTGTGTGTGTGTGTGTCCATCTTTGTTTTCTTTTGTTTCTGGTTTCTGCCCAATGGATTCCTGTGACTTCTGTAAACACAGCACGCCTCACTGCGGCACTGGATTCAACTAGCGCTCATACACACTTCTTACTCAATCAAGTAATTCATCAGTGTAATATATCGACTATCGGCTCTGTTTGTCTTTGTTTTGTCTTTGTTTGTTCTATTCGGGGTCGGAGCTATAGGCTGTTATCTGTAGACAAATGTTTGTGTTTGACTTGAAAATCCCCGACTATTTACTGAGTGACGCACCCTCACAGAAGTCAGTAAGAAGAGTCAAACCTTACATCTCTAATCCGGAGGCGGAGCCTTAAAGAGACAGGAACTACACGGCCTGTTTCAGACAGAGGCTGAACTGAGGGGCTGCATGAAGGACCAGTAGAAGATAAATAAGGAGTTTTTAACTGGAAATCATGCAAAGATATTCCAGTAGAGCCCAATAATATAAATATAGAGGCTGGAAATGTGCAGAACATTTCCCTTTAATTATACTTCCGATGCTTCTCTTCACTTCCGCTCATGTATTAAATATCAGAGCAACTAATAGTAGCAGCTGTAAGTAGTAAAGGAACAAAATCGAGTTTCTGTAACACTTACAAAATATGATCTTTAGTAACATTAAACCCAGTCAAGCTTTGACTTCTCTTACTGAAGTTGGGTCGCAGCATCAGCAAATATGACCTAAAAAAATACCAAGTAATAAAATGTTTTAATACAACAATGTAATATTACATGAATACATACAATAGTGCTTTGGTTAAGACTCCGGGGCACCACGCAGCCATTAAACTTGTGCGTCATGATTTTGTTCGACACAAACCCTTTTCTTAGCAACACAACAACAGCCAGTGTTTTTCATTCCCCGTGTTTTCTTCAAGCCGCCCGCCAGATAAAAATACATCAGAGTCAGTGTGCTTATGTCACGCTGTACACACAATACCTCTGGCTGAGGGATAAAAATATCAGCGAGAAGGTGTTTCCCCTTTTTAAAAAGATCTAGACGGAGATGGACGGAGTGTGAGAACAGCATGGAGGGAGGCAGACGGAGACTCATTAAAGAGAGGGGAAAATAAAAAAAAAAAAAAAAAGCAAGGGAGGGAGATGGAGAAGGAATGCGAGTGAAGAAAAAAAAAAGGGGGGGAAACAGAGCCGGTCTGAATACTGAGACTTTAAATGGATCATGCATCCAAAATACTCCTGCAGAGCTCTTGTGCTTCTGCTGCTCCTTTTTGTTGCTCCGTAAGAATCTAGTTGAAGAGTTAAATTGTCCAGACTGTACGAGGCTGGTCAGTAGTGAAACATGCACAACAAATCGAACTTCTCTTTTTCACACAAGCATCTCCTGACTGTGAACTACAGCTGAAACAATGAGTCCATTCATCAACTAGTCAATACATGGAAAATTACAACGTTTAAAGGATAAAGCGGGCGATTTTCTATACTTTTCTTACTGTCAATAACGCTCATGCAGAACCAAACCAACAATGAACTGATCTACTTTCAAGGGATGTAACAGTTCAGGTATTCATCCCGAACCGCCCGGTGCAGGATGTTCGGTTCGGTAAGCGACCGTTCAGATCGACTATAAACACATTTGGTTTCCATCGTGGTCGGACAACAACGTCTTAGAACCAGTTCTGACCATAAATCATCATGAAGCAGCAGTCAGCAGGTGTCCTGACTCTCCTTCAATGTTTCAGTAACAGTTACAAACAATGAGCAACATTTTTCTGCTACTGCTAACAAGTATTGTGTGTGTGTGTATCTATAAACCCCTGATATATCTGATTCCTCCTTTGTTAAAAACCTGTCAGTGAGTCACAGCGCTTCTCTGGGTCACATGTTCCTTCATCGTGAAGAGCTTGGACACGTTAGTTTGCTTAAAAACGGCTCCAAAGACAAATAACAGCATCATGTTTTCGGTCTCCAGAGAGTAGTTCTGTGTAAGACAGACGCTACTGAGCATGTGCAGAGAAGCTGTTCACTGGCTTATTGTGCTACATATCACAACCTCTTGACTTTGTATTGAAGTTATTTACTGTTAGCATAAAGTCCTGCACATACTCAGTGGCGTTTGTGTCGCTTTTAGTCGTTTTTTGATTTGCTTTGCTTTGTTACATTTGACAGTAAACTGAAATTCTTCACATTCAGACACAGTGAATCAAAACAAGCAAACTGAAGTCATGATGTCTGAGAAACTATGAATACTGCTTTTTTCTTCTATTTATCTTCTATTTATTTCAAAGACTAAAAAATTAATCGGTTAATCGAAAAAAAAATAATGGTTAGTTGCAGCTCCGAATAAACTCAGTGCAGAGAACCACAAACACACACATTGATTGTGATACAATAACAACATTTTAAAGACACTTTAACAGGTATGGAGATTATTCCCTATCTTTATTCAAGAGTGTAGTAAATAAATTTGAGAGCAAACTTTATTGATTTTACGTTCAAATTTTGTAATTTGTCCCTCAAAACCCTCCCCGCGCACTCAAACAGCCTCTGCTTGCGCTCAGATTTGCTCCGCTTGTGCTCAAACTGTGTGCTCGCGCTCAAACTTCAACCCTTCTCCTCGCACTCAAGTTTCTTCGGCGCACTCCCTAAGTTTCTGCTCACGGATTTCTCCACTGCGCTCGGATTTTTTTTGTGTAGCAACAAGCTTACTGCTGAAAAGTAACTAAAGCTGTCAAATAAATGTCACTTAGTGCAGCGGAAGTATAAAGTTGCATCAAACGGAAATACTCAGGTAAAGTACAAATACCTCAAAGTTGTACTTAATTGCAGTAATTGAGTAAATGTACTTAGTTACTTTCCAGCGCTGGTAATAACATCATAACATAAGAGACATTATAACAGAATACCAGCCTACAACAGTAACCTGAAGTCGCTACAGTGTAACTACATGTTTATTACACTGACTTTAAATCCACTGTTAAACTTCCCTATTCTACATTCAGTCCGGGACAAACAGGGTGATTTAACCCGGTTTAACGTTCCTCCCGTTAAAGTCCAGTTCAGACTAACTTAGCAGCAGTTAAACTGTTTCTAAATAAAAGTCTTTATTCTGGTTTTCACACTTTCTCACCTGGTTCTTCGTCTTTCTCGTCCATCTCTCTCTCCGCTGCTCAGCTTTGACCGCTCGGACTGACTGAAGCTCGTCAAGAGCAGCTGCGCCTGCGCAGTGTGCAATATTCAGCTCCCACTTCCGGTTAGGACTTTAAAAATAAAAGCATGTTATTGAAGTTGGACATGATTATAAATGAATATAAATATAACAATATAAGAATGTAATAATATAAATATGTATGTAAGTTAATTAGGTTGATAAATAAATAAGATATAAATTGCATAAGAATCTCAGATTTTTTGATCTAGGTAAAAAATAATAATACATGTAAATATCCTATTAAGGTCTACACTATACCAAAAGAATAATAATAATAATTTATACAGAACAGGAAAGGCCCTGTCACCCTCAGGCTGCATTCACACCAAGTCCACCAGATCCCATCAGATTCTGTGACCTGCGGTGTTGGGAGCAGAACGTAGTCCCTTTACTTAAGTATCAAAACTACAACATCAAAATACTTCATTACTAGTGAAAGAAAATCCTGCATTTAAAATTCAACTTAAAGTGGTGAAGTAAAGGCACAACAAGGCATCAAATTTTATAAGATGATCAAATGTTTTGTATGTAAAACTGCAGTAGATAGATGAATAGATAGATTGCATTTTTTCTCAGATACATTTTCTTTTTGCCTCATTTCTAGTGAATACACTGCATATTGGTATCTTATATCATCATACTGGGTGGTAAAATGTTTGTCATCTTAATGTAATATCAGAAGATGATTGGCTCAGTGGATGGATGGATGCTCTATGTTTGTGATCTGAGAAACAGATTCAGCAACACACAGCTGAATCTGATGTTTCTCAGATCAGAAACAGACTGCAGCACTGTTAAAGGCTGAAAATCAATCAGTGTGCTTCAGTCTTTGCTCTCCTGAGATTATTGATAAATGATGATGAGCTTCATTCATTTGTCTAAAATGGCTTTTTGAGGAGAAGAAATCAGGGTTGTCGTTTATTTATTATGATATCTTTTCATACTGGATTGTGTTTGAGTGAACTCACCTCCTCCTTTTGACTTAGATTTGTAGTTTTACTTTGACATCACGTCTCAGGACTTCCTGTCCCGGTCGGTTTGTTTGTGTGTAACTAGTCGCAGCTGCTGGCCGCGCCCACAGTTTCTCAATTATTTACATGCAAACGTTCATGAAATAATAATGATAATAAGACAAAGATGTTTACAGCGTGCAGCTTTTGCACATTTAACATTTAGTAATAAAGTCAGTTGTTAAAGATCAGTGAGAGTTCTGTTTGGTGTTGAATGTTTCTGGTTGTTAAATAAAGACAGATGGTCGCGTCTTTTCTATGAATTCAGTCCAGTCAGTTGAATTAAAAGCATGAAGACAATAAGAAAAATAAAGTTTGGATTTATTATTTCTTCACAGATGAAACCTTGAATGACGTCAGAGTCTGTTTCAACAGTTTATAAAAACCTGACAGCTGAACCTGAAGATTTCTCATATCAGCCACGTTTTTGTTTTTTTTCCCCTCAACTTTATTGACAACAATCAAACATAAAAACAGTAACTCATAAATAAGTATGAAGGAATAAATAAACATAGTGTCAGTGAATTCAGTTATGACTTCATAAAATAAAATAAACTCATTCTATAGAGGGAATTATTAAAGAAGCTTTTTAGATTCAAGAAAAACAAAATAAATAAATTAATTAATAAATGAATTTTAAAAAAGGTACAGATCAGTAATCTTAATGATTTTATATATTTGATAAACTGTTTGGGTTTTTGTTGTTTCTATTTTGCAGCTTGAGAATAATGATGAAACTCAATGTCAAGTAAAAATAAGATAAAGTTTGATTTTCTGTTGGTTCATTTCATTTTATCGATTTGGAATTTGTCAAAAAATATAAATAATTGAATCAAAAAACATTCTTCAAACATTAAAAACATTATCCAGAGTAAATTAAAACAGTAAAGCATGGCATGTTATATTTCAGAATACATACAATGGAAAAATAAGTGAAAATGTTTTTGTTTAGATCACAGAAATCACAAGAATAATTCATATTCAGTTTAAATTTTTGCAGATTGAAGGCTTTCAATGACACCTCTTTCATTTTATTGATAATATAATATTTGTTTGATATTCTCTATCAGCCTTTTTTCCAATTCAAGTCACCATAAATAGAAGAACAGAACATTTGTATTATTCTCTACACAGCGATCCTTGATTTGTTGTTGATGTGTTTTTTGAACGTCTAAATCATCAGTAAACATTTTCCTTCTCCAGTCTGATGACTGAGTTGTTTCATCATGAGGGTTTTTCAGGGCCAGTAAAGCAGCTTCTGGATCAAATACCAGTACAGGAGAACGAGGTAACATGAACCACTTTTTACATTTAATGATTTTACTGCAAAATAAAAGTGTATTTGTTTCAAATAATAGATACTATATGTACACTTCAGGTTGTTGTGTATCCATGGAAATAAAAACAATTTATCTAATTATTATGACAATGAGCCATTAAAAAGTTAGTCCTCTGTAGGGTAAATTGATGCTACCATTAAATACTGATATAAAAATCAAACAAATTTGAGATAACTTTGAACTTTATTAATGCCATCAATTTAACAAACTCACCATACTTTTAAGTTAAATGATGTATTTGTGTCTTGCTGTTCAACATGTTACATTTTCAGAAAGATTAAAGTGTGATTAGAGTGTTAAATAAAGAAAGAACGTATGTTAATGTGCTTTTGTGTAAACAAACGAGTGACTGAAAAAAGGAAAAGCTGGTCCAGGTCTGAATGTTGGACCCCTACAGTGAGGAGGTCTGGGGGCTCTGTGGTGCTTTGGGGGGCATTTTACTTACATGGTTTGGGTCCACTTGTCCCCCTGCTATGATCTGCACAGTCACCTGATCTCAACCCAACTGAACATCTATGAGAGATTTAGGACTGACGTGTTTGACAGCGCTCTCCATCATCATCATCATCATCATCATCATCATCATCACATGAGATAATATCTTTTTTTAATAGTGCTCATTCCTCCAGAAGAATTCAGAGATTTGTAGAATAAATGTAAAGGAGCATTGAAACTGTTCTGCTTTTTCCTTTAACTTTAACTCCTTAACATTAGTCAATAATTAGATATTTATTCATTAACATTATAACTTTATAACAGAGATCAAACTTTAGTAACATGATGAGTTCACTTGGCATGTTTTTCTGACCTCTCTCTCCATGTGCTCGAGTCCAAGATGGATCATAATAATGTGAACTATACTTTCTTAATTCATGGTCACATGATTATTTTGTTATTATTACCTAGATAAAGGTGGTGGTTCCACTGACCCCATTCTCCCCTAAATATTATAAAATACTGTAATTAAAAGATGGAGTGTGATGACAGTGTGAAGTAGCAAGGGATCATGGGAGTTGTTGTCCTGATTGTTTAACAACCAGTTTCTCCTGGTCAGGATTTCATCATTCAGCAGTTAAATTATCCTCAGAGGTCTCCTCCCCTCCAGAACAAATGGACCAGGACCAGGACTTCCTGGAGGGGCTGTTAGCTGAGCTGCTGCTGATGTTTGCTCAGCTTGATAACTTCAGATCCAGACGTCTGGTGACTAAAATCCTTCATCCAGTTAAGAGATATATTAAAAGATAAAGTTAAAAACCATGTTGTAAAAATGCAGTAAGCATCATTTTTTGACTGGTGGATGACAACAATGCTGATGTAACATCTTGTGCACTATACTCTTTGGTAGATGGTTATGACGCCATTGACAGGCGACCAAATGAAATGAACTGTTACTTTGATTAAAATGACAGATTTCTCTGAGTTTGAAAACTGTTGGAAACATTTGAGATATAAGTACACAACTCAACAACATACATACAATCCTCTTTATTCAGTCGTCACACTGAAGTCAATCACTCATCAAAACAGCCACATACAGAAAAAAAATAAATGAAAAAAGGCCTCTTAAACAATTATAATGAATGAATTCCTCTTTGGTAAAAAATAAACAGTGCAAACATTTTTTTGTATGTATATAAAATAAAGCATTAAGTTTTTGCTGGTGATTTAAGGCACAACATGGTCAAACTACAAGTAACAATATATAGACTTCAATCTAAACCTGAGAGATCTGCTGGTCCAACAGGTCACCTGATATCCTGATTTTTTCATGGCTTTAGATTTTAACATTTTTATTTCATATAATCAACATGATATCTTGTGTTGGACTCTCCAAAGCCTGAAGCTTCCAGCCAAAAAAAACCCCAAATATGCACTTGGAGAAACCTCACAAGTAAACTTCCCCTTAACAAATGTCTTTCCAACAATAATAATGAATAAATGGTGATTTAAATATCCCTCCAATCAATCCAGAGGGATCTCAACATACAACATAAACGTTTTGAACAGCAAGTCCCACAAATTTCCCCTACAGTTTAAAATAACTTATTACAATTCATTTTTATCAAAGTGCCATCGAGTTTCCTTTTAAGTGTCTACGTAGCTGAATTCATCTCATTCATTTAGTTGTTGTAACGTCTTTAACAACAGTTCAGTGGAAAGTTCAATTCTGACTCTTCATGGACAAAAGAGTGAAAAATATAAATGAGATTCATAATGAGAAAACAAAACAGGAGAATGAAACAAATGAAAATATAAAACAATAAAAACAACAGAGTTCATAAAACTGAACTCATGTTGAGCTACAAGACTGTAATTATCTCACTGAGCACTTTATTAAAACATCTGAACAATCTAATATAATCCAATAAAACAGCTCTGTAATAAATTCTACTTTATGTTTATTATTGAGGTTGTTGTCGTTGGTATATTGATATATTTTGTCCACTGCATTAAAAAACATGAAGGAGGCAAAATATTAGGAACATTTTTCAATATAATTCACTGCAGTTCATCACCAACCACTATCACCTCAATAATAAACATAAAGTAGAATTTATTACAGAGCTGTTGTGTTGGATTAAATTAGATTGTTCAGATGTTTTAATAAAGTTCTCAGTGTTGATTCAGTCATTTAGAAGACTGAAGATTGTTGATCTGCATGATGCTGAAAAACCAACAACTGACCTTTCACGAAGGTCTCCTAAAAATCTGTAGAATGAACATTTACATATTTACATAGTGTTGAGACAGACAGGCAACTGCACACACACACACACACACACACACACACACACACACACACACACACACACACACACACACACACTTTGAAATTAACACCTAATATAAAGTGGAAGTGGCTCCTGCCTTCCATTTCTCTGAGGAGAACCTGTAGAAAGAAAACAAAAGTATAAATGACATAAAGTCTGTTCTATATTATGATGATCCATCTAAATAGATTTTTAATATTTTTACTGTCTTTCAAAAGTCTATTTTCAAACAGTTAATAGTGAACATTGAAACATTTGACTGAATGGTTTCAGTTTTACAGGTGACTCTTAACGTACCTGTGATCATCAGGAGGGATGTGTCCGTTACCGTTCTGCAAGTGTGATTTAGGATTTGGAGAAACATCTGAAACTTCACGGGACAGCGGCTCCAGTTCATTTTGTTCATCAGCTGTCTGGACATTTGGCCTTCGAGCTGCACCTGTGAACAAAGTATAAAATAATAACTTGTAAAGAACAATTACAGGATTAAACATGAACTGTAATACTGGGATTGTTTGCTTGTATATTATGGAGAAAGATTTGTTTCAAAATGATTTGTGTGAACAGATCAACAATCTGTGTAAATGTGTAAACTGTAAATATAAAAACACCTTCCACAAAACTCACAGAAATATTTAGCAAATATAAAACAGATGTGCAAATACACAAATAAAAAAAAATATAAATGAATACATTAAATTAATTTACAAATAAATGAAAAGCATTTGCGGATCTCAGTTCTATGAGCTTTTTTTTTGCTTACTAATCTGTCTGTGATGTCTGTGCTGAACTGCACCATGTTTAGGTGACATTGTGTCAGTGAGGCTTCGTTAAGTTATGACAAGTGGCAGCATCCTGGTTAAAGGTCTTAGACTGAACGACTGTTGGTGTTGATAGTTGTTTTTGTTTGGTTGTTTTATTGTTAATATGTAGATTGTGCTAAGCTAACGTTAGCTGCTGCAGCCTGGAGAAACAAAAGCAGGTTGCAGGATTTTATACATTGTAAATATGATGAAGATGCATTTTAAATAGACCAGAAGTCATACCAAAAGCTAACAGGTGATATGCTGATTGTTACCATCACCTGTTTAGATTCTGGACACGAGATCCTTCAGAGTTTCTGTCATGTTGATGCCTGCATGATTATAGAAATGTTCACAGAAAACATTATTTAAACTTACCTCTCTTGCGGCGTCTGATCCACATTACACCAACGACCACAGCCTGAACTACAGCGAGAATTAGAGCTCCAGCAAACCCTACACCTACTAACACACCGGCTCTGTGGTTGGATTTGTCCTCCACCTGTTTCTCTATAACATACAAAAAAACTGATGTGACTCAGAACGTAAATATCATGAATGAATATAGTGAACATCATGTATAACACATTGGTTATAACATTTACAAAGAGAAAACTGAAGGCGTCCATGAAACCTGAAATTACAACATTTAAACATTAAAAGTTATTTTCAGATTAAAACCATCAACAGGATCAATCTCACCTGGTAAAATGATCTCAGTGTTAACACTATAAATGCTGTACTTGAGTTACATTTATGAGCTTTTATTAAATAAACTTTCACCTCAACATCAGCTCCAAATAAAATCTGTCAATAATGTCATTAAAATAAATCCATTAATATAAAAATATAGTTTCATTTCCAAAGTGTCCTTTTGTATGTTGGAGGTAGATTATGTTCATCTCTGCTGTCTGAACATCAACTTGTGTTCTTCTGACTGACTGAATACAAACCAAAGCATAACGCAGGTTCAATGAAAAACAAAGTGCAACAAAACATGTTTTAGATCTACTGTATAAAACATCATCTACTGTAATAAAGAAATAATAAGTGAATAAGTGATTCGTTGACTCTGGTAATTAATGGCTAGAAGGTGGTCAGTGTCTGTCGGGACACAAACTCTAACTCCAGTTCTTTGTTTTCTCCTCCAGACCCTCTCACTCTCCCTCTGATCTCTGCACATTACTGAAGTCACAGAGCTTCAGTGTAAGTGTGAAGTTTTCACTCAGTTTAAAATGTTTTCAGCTTTGAGTTCATTCACTTTGTGTTCAGTCTGAGCACACATTGACATTTATTCAAAACTAAAAACATGTTAATAATTAAAATCATTTGAATATTAAAATATGATTAAGAAGAAACTCACCACGGATATACACGTGTATCTCAGAATAAATCTGATGGCTGATTTCCTCCTGCGTAGCAACACAGCGATAGTTGTCGGTCTTGGTCACAGTAGTTTGGAGGATGACATCATAGCTGCCTCCTCTTTCTGTCACCTTTGGTTCTTCAGCAGGAAGGATGTTTCCATCACTGTCCTGCCAGTGTAATTTAGGTTTTGGAAAAGCACCTTGAACTTCACACTGCAGCAGCATCCTGTTCTCTGTTTGTTCAACTATCTTGATGTCTGGCTTTGGAGCTGCACCTGTGAACAAAGTATAAAAGAATAAGTTGTAAAGAACAATTAGAGGATCAGACATGAACTGTAATACTGGGATTGTTTTGTTCAACCTGTCTCTGCTTGTATATGATCATATTTCAGAGGAAAAACAGAGAAACAGAGTGAAATAGAAAAGCACATCAGCCTTAACTACACATCTCAGGAATGTTTGATACAACATATTTCAAACAAGTTTCAACTCAATATTTGGTCACTTATCACCACTGCAAACACTATTTCTGACTCATATCATGACAGAGACACATACAGTGAAGAAGTTTGGACAAACCTTGAATTTCTGCTCAGTTTCTACTAAAATCTAAATGAAATCAGGTGTAATTTGTTGTCTGAGATGTAGACAGTATTTTCTATTCCACTAAAGTCATAGAAATATTGTCTTATAAAATATGAATCATAGCTTGTTGTAAAGCATGTTTGAGCCTTTGTGTTATCAGAGTTTCATTGTGTCAGTGAGAAACATTTGATCAACAGTCTCAAGCTGCCAGAATGAAAAAGTCACCATCAGATTAGTTGTAGTTCTTCTTTAGTAGCCGACAGCAGCTGATCAAACATTTAACTGGAGCTTTTGATTTTCTCACACAGGAAGGAGAGCATTATTTTATTACACTAAAAACTACAACTTTCTTCATCTTTTAGCATCTCAATTCCTACAAAAACATAAAATACATTCAAATTAAGATGAAATTATGATCAAATATTTAATATGAACCAAATGAAGCTCTAATGAGACGAGAGGTAAACCTACATTTTCAGAGCATATTCTTCATTTGTGTGTAAAGAGACACTTTAGTGATTTCAAAGATGAGTTTACTGGTCATGAGGACGACTCAGCCTGTTAAACTGTTGTTTAATGTCTTCTGAGACTCTGGAGCAGCTTTAGTCTTTAACAATAACCAGAGTAATGTCCTCAGTGTTAAAATATAAAATATAAAGTTTAGTTTTGACAAAAATATTGTATAAATCTCAGAAAGTAAATAAATGTGAAGAAATTTAGCTCCAAAGTCATTGTGCAAAACTTAAATTGGTGTCCAAACTTTTCTAAAGCAAATGTTTATCATTAAATAAACAATAACAATGAAGTCTGAGATTCATACAATATTCTGTACGACACTAAACTAGTGATGTTAGTGAAGCGGTCGGGATGAGAGTCAGAAAATGCTCTGCTGGAATAAGGTGGACTGCTCCCTCTGGGTTGGAGCGACTTGCTGCCCAAAGTGAAGGAGTTCAAGTATCTCAGGGTTTTGTTCATGAGTGAGGCTGAAAATTTGAGATCACAGATACAAGCAGCTGAAATGAGTTTCCTCTGGAGGGTTTCTGGGCTCAGCCTCAGAGCTCAGAGTAGAGCTGCTGCTCCTTCACGTTGAAGGGAGTCAGCTCAGCTGGTCTGGGTTAGGATGCCTCCTGGATGCCGTCTCTCTGGAGGCGTTCCAGACACGTCTAACTGCTAGGAGACCCTGTGGCAGACCCAGAACACACTGGAGGGATTAAATGTCTCTTCTGGCCTCAGAACGCCTTGGGATCCTCCAGGAGGAGCTGGAGGATGATGCTGGGTTAAAGGATGTCTGGGTTTCCTCTCTGGGACCGCTGAGGCTCAGGAGTTAGAGCGAGTCGTCCACTAATCGGAAGACCGGCAGTTCGATTGCATGTTGAAGCGTACTTGGGCAAAATGCTGAACCCCAAATTGCTCCTGATGGTCGTTCCATCAGCATATGAATGTGTGTGAATGTGACCTGTAGTGTAGAAGCACTTTGAGTAGTCAGAAGACTAGAAAGGCACTAAACAAGTACAGACCAGTATTTATTTACTGTCTCTGGTCTGGTGGCACAATGACTCGATCCCAAACGAGAAGCAGGAAATGGATGGATGGTAATGGACGTGTTTTGTGTTGAGTCTCATACACAGTGTGGTGAGCAGTTCTAAAGAATAAAAATAAGGACTTCCCACTGATTTCTCCTTATCTGTATTTTAGGACAGAACACTGTAGATCTCACAGATATTTAATCAACATAAATATTTTATCTCAAAATTAATATACCTCCAAATGACAGGATTATGAGATATTATTGATCATCAGAGAGTTCAACTGCAAAGGACCAGATGTGTATATGATACAGAAATTGTGTCCTATTAATACTGTGGAAGGTAATTGATCATTTAAACCAGCTGTTTTTCTCAACGTTGCCCTCGGCAACCGTCTGCCTGACATGTTGTGTGAGAACAGTAACAAAAGTCAGAATGAAGATGTCGTATTAAAACTTGTGAATGACACTGAGGGGACAGAGTTATAGCTCACACACTGCAGATGATGACATCAGTGACATCACTCACCTTTGATTTCTACTGATCTGTCTTTAAAGGTAGGATCTGAAAAAGAGAAATGACATTAATTTATGCACAGTACAATAACATGTATATTATGAACTTGCTATTTGTTGTTAACCTTGTAAATGTTTATAATCTAAAATGAAACGGAAGAAACAAAACATCATCATTAAAGCATTAAAACATTTTGGGAAATATGCTCAGACTTCTCTGAGATATTTCATAGTGGAGACGTCCGGATCAATTTATATAAATGTTGAAACCATCACAGAGTAACTAAATATATGGGCTTGATTAGGCAGCAATAATAACTGCTTTGCAGGAGAGAAACTTTAACAACAATGTTTGCAACAAATAATATGGAACATTTGAAATAACGCTGCCTGTGAAGTGAAGCTATCAGGTTGAAGCCCTGAGTTTTGACTTGCAGGCAGCATTTCTACAAACATTGACTTCAATTTTTGCAGATAGCAGAAAATCACAAAAAGCACAATATGTCCTCTTTAATTGTTTTATGAAAACTCACCAACAACAAGCCTGATGTAGAATGTTTGTATTGGCTCAAAATGTGGAAAAATACAGGTGTAGACTCCACTGTCCTCTATCCTTGTATTTCGGATCTTGATGGAGGCGTTACCGTACTTCAGTTCTCCTGGAAAATGTGAGACTCGTCCTTTGAACTGCTTATCTTGACCTGAACGACCGTTGTTGTAATGAATGCCTGCATCATAGAAGAAAACCTCCTGACGATTCTTCTGGCGATCTTTCTTCCAGTCAAACACCTTTGATGTAATTCTCTCCTTGCTGCTGGGTGAACAGGGTAAAATGACATCATCTCCTTCTTCCACTGTGACGACATCTGGTCCTGAAAGATGAAACATGTTTTAATCACTGTGTTTAATAGAAAGTAATCAGATTAATGAAGGAAACAGACGACACCTTCACACGTCACCTCTGTTACTATCAAACTACAGTTTACAAGAACTTCAGTTCATATTCAGATTAAACTTCAGATATTTTTCATACTGACATAATTTAAATATTTTAATCTGGTAGTTTATCATATGAGAAACCTGATGTCACATGACACAGACACTTAAAGACCTGGTTTGGTTTGTTTTGATGTTTGAACTCTTTCAGACGGAGGGTTCAGTGCAAAATAGAAAAAGAGCACAAAATGTTTCTGTGGGATGTTTGAATTTTAATAATTCTGTTTAGATGAAATATTAACAGGATAATTCATATAGTTTTATACAGCTGGAACTTTATTATTTTGGATTCAATAAACATAAACAACCAGTAATCTTCTTATCTGACTGTATATATTGATTAACTACTGCCTAATCTATAAAGTCTGTGAACTTCCAAATAATCAAGTTTCTCCTGCAGTAATCTTTGTTTATCAAATTATTATTAATCCCTTCAACCTTCCCATCTATATTGAAGTTTGTCTCATATTGATTACTGGATCCAGTTGATCCAGAACGCTGCTGCTGAGTCCTGACAAATATAAAAAGGTTTATTACTGTTTCCAAAAAACCCAAAATACAACCAACTGTCTTGTTTTCTTCCTGACCAACAGTCCACAACACAAAAATATTCAGTTTACTCTCATAGAGGAACGAAGAGAACAGAAGATATTTTTGTTTGAGAAGCTGAAACAGAGAATCTCAGTGTTGATTCTTTAAAAATGATTCAAAACATGTCATCACTTATCAAAACAGCAGATGTAGTTGTGATCAATGAAGAGCTGCAACATTTAGTCCATAATTAAGGTTTTGAACTGTTGGATAAAACAAGCATCTGCTGAATTTCCTATTTTTTCAGTATTTTTTACTATTCCATACACTAAAAGATTAAAGCAGAAAATAATCAGCCAATGAAAATCATGTTAGTTGCAGCTCAACATCACTGCATTAACAGTTTAAAACACAGTTAGCAGAGATGCAGAAGAAGAAAAAGTACTGAGCATCAGACTGTTATACAGATAGAAATAACCAATAACAGTCAATTATGACTAAAAGTAATAAGTAATTAACATTGATCGATAATTAATAAACTGTTTTTTAAAATGTAGTACTGAACTGATTCGTTTAATTAACTGAACTTGAATAAACTCTATGCAAAATTATTCCTTTTTGATTCGCACCTCTTTTAGTTTCTTTACACAGATGATTGTTGTGTAATTTGTCACCTGTGTTGTAGAGAATCAGGTGTTTAATCTGTGCTAATTATTAGATCAGTTATTAGGATGTGCAGCGGTCTCCACATTATATAACTACATGAAGATCTGATGCTCATGATACATCGAGCCATATAGTTAGTTAACGTTAGCCTGTTTCTGCTGCAGTTTGGTACACTGGGAAAACTCAAACACTCGAACTTTTCAGCACTTATTAGTGAAGTATTAGTGAAAATCACTTTCTTACCGATTTCACGTGTTGTTCCAGAAAAAGTGAGAGAACAGAAAGACAAAAAGAGAAAAGATAAAAACTTTCCGGATGACATTGCTGCTCGTTTGCAACTCACGATCAGCTGAAGCCGCCCGGTTAGCTTCAGGTTAACATAGCCTAAATCTCGGTTTCCCCCTTTCCCATGTAGTTTTTTCTCCTCCCCTTTCTCTCCTCTTTGCGTACCGCCACCTACCGTACGGGAGTATGTAGAACGGGATCCTGTTTACCGTAACTTACTCAACAAAAAAAGAAAGAAAGAAAGAGAGAAAGGGGATGTCTATCACCTACTAAATTCTGTTAAACAATCTGGTTTTTACTAAGAATTTTAATACCTCTCTCTCTCTCTCTTCCCTCACCTTATCACTAGTTCCTAGTAGTCCCTCCAGATCCCAACCCTGTTTGCTCTCTCTCACCCTTTGTTATAACCTAATTCTTCCATCATGACATTGCATTAACAGCATTATCAGCATTTTCTGTTATATTACAATGTGCACATGTTTGTGAATTTATTTTCTTAATAGAAATAAGTGTCTTATTTTAACCAGTGTGATCAAATCTCAATCTGGATAGTACTTGTAGCTGCTATCAGAGGCAGAGTTGCAATTATAATAAAAGGGTTAATTTAATAATTTAAATTGAAATGTGAATAATTTATGTTTGGATTAAAATACTTTATTTTAATGTTTATAAACATGTATAAGTTGAAAATGGTAAAAAGACCTAATTTGAGAGCGGAACAAATGTTCTGTGTTATGTTGTGGGTTGGGTTTGTTTTGTTTGCTACACATTGAACAAGACCACGCATGGAGAGAGATGCGCTTTAGCAGAGAGGATAATTGGTATTAAGTTCCAACGAAGACTTTGAGGCTGAGCATTGAAGTTAATTTCCCTTTGGTTAACGCGGCCAATGAGGTATTTATTTATGTATATTTGTAATTATTATTATTATTTTGTATGATTGCTACATTTTTGCATCTGAATTTAAGCTAGTCGTTTGTTAGCTGAATGTCGGTACATGTGAAATTGTGTGAGATTTATTTGTATTCTTTGTTTGTTTAGTTCTCACGGCATGAGAAATAAATGCCAGTCTATAGAAGAACGCCTTGTGTTCGTGTCTTTAACTGGAGGGAACTACAGTGAGAACTCAGCCCGCTCGACATGAGGTGAAGAGAGGAGAGTCTGCACCCGCGTCGTCGGAGCTGCAAGTTCATCGCACTTCAAAGCGAACAGATAAGACCTTGTATAAACCAATAGCCCGAGCAAGCAGCGTTCGAAGGCGTTGTGTGGTTAAGCCAGCAAAAGGACACATTTAAAACAAGTTAAATGTAAAGGGCTGGTGTAGCTGCATCAAGTGCTTTAAAGGGACTCTATAAGCGCTAAAAGTGTTTTTGGTGTTTGTACAGGTATAAGTTAAGTATAAGTAAGTCACTGCTGATTTCAACTTAGTTATTTGTTACTAAGCAATTTGAAGTGTGATTGATATTTAAAGGTGTTATTATTTTGAAAGTGTTAATAAGAAGGTATTTATGATTCACTGTGAATGTAATAGGCTAATTGTTGTGAAAAGGTGTTAATAACGCACAATAAGTTACTCTAAAAAATTCTGGTTAAATTTAACTTTAATTAGATTAAGTTCATTGCGATTAACATTATTATTGCAGTTCAAATCATAGCCTGGTATTAACACTTAAGTTGAGTGATTTAATTCATTTTGTTATAAAACAAAAAAAAGGGGAATTATACAGTCAAACATTGCTAAAATGGCTGAGGGTAACAGTGAAGCTGTAGAGTTACAGCAACAGTCTACAGACATGAACCCATCAGAAGAAAGTGATGCAGCTTTAGGGACACAAGCTGCTACAGGACTACGAAGAAGTCAGAGAACCCGAAAGCTTACAGAAAAGGGTCAAGAGCTCCAAGAGAGTAAGTCTAAAGGTCTTCAGCGTCGCTTCAAATCAGCGTATGATCAGTGGAAAGTTCTGGTTAAGGAGGCTAAGAAACAACTTGACAAACCTCTTTCCAGTGAAATCCTGCAAGATATTACAACCAAAATCCAAGGCGCCTCATCAGATGTAAAACGAGCATATGAAGATGTGCGACAATTCATAACTCCTGATGCAGACACCCGTCGCAGAGTCGACACTTGTGATGCTGTTTCAAAACAGCTCTTGGACTTTGCGTGGAAGAAGCAAGAAGAGGAAGACAAAAGTCAAAGTCATACAGAACAGGCATGCTGGATTGAAACAGGCTCAGTGTTCTTATCTGCAGCATCCCAGAAATCTGGTTCAGTCGCTCCAAGCTTAAGGTCTTCAACCAGACTAAGCGTAAGGTCAGAACGTTCAAGTGTGTCATCTTCAAGGAAACAAGAAGCAGCAGCGGAACTAGCTGCTACCCAAGCCACCTTGAAGGTTTTGCAAGAAGTGGAACGTGAAAAACAAGAGCTTGAATCCCTTGAAGCTGAGAACAGGCAGAGGCTTGCTCTACAAGAGGCAGAAAATGCTGAAAGACAAAAAGCTTTAGGAGAGAAACGCAGACAAATAGAGCGCTTAGAGACAGTTAAAAAGATGAATGCTGCAAGAGCACGGCTGCAAGTGTATGAGCAAGAAGTAGGCTCAGATGAAGAGATATTAGAGTTGCTCCATGACTGCAAGCTTGAGCAGAAACAGCCTGCACCTCATCAAACATGTCTTCCAATGCATGATGTGATATCACCAGACTATGTCACACATGTACAACCTACTATGCCAACGCACACTGCCAAAATGTCTCAACCTACTGGTAATCCACATCAAGAGGATAGCAGTACAACACTTGCTACAGCAATAGCTGAGTCTATCAATGCAAGCCGTCTCCCAGTACCAGAGCCCTCTGTTTTCATTGGAGACCCGCTGAGGTACAAAGACTGGAAATTGTCATTTCAAACTTTGATTGGAAGGAAAAACATTCCAGTGAATGAAAAGGTTTACTACCTACGCAAGTACGTTGGTGGACCTGCAAAGAAAGCCATTGAGAGCTATTTTCTGATAGGTACAGATGCAGCCTATCATTCAGCATGGGATGTCCTGGAAGAGAGATATGGAAGCTCCTTTGTGATTGCAAAGGCTTTCAGGGACAAGCTCACTTCATGGCCCAAAATTGGACCGAAGGATAGCCTTGAATTAAGAGAGTTTTCGGATTTCCTTCGTGGCTGTCAAGCAGCAATGTCTCAGATTAAGAGTCTTGAAGTCTTAAATGACTGTGGCGAAAACCAAAGAATGCTCACCAAGCTTCCTGATTGGTTGACAGCAAGATGGAACAGGAAGGTAATTGACATTGAAGAAGAAACAAAGACATTCCCTAGCTTCAGTCAATTTGTTGAGTTTGTCACAAAGGAAGCCAAGATAGCCTGTAATCCAGTGACCTCTCTTCATGCTCTGAAGTCTAGCGATGGTGAAAAGCCAAAGACACAAAAGACTCGAAGCACTGGTGCAAGGGTGATGTTAAGTAGCTCTGAAGAAAATTCAAATGCTAATATGTGTGTTTTTTGTGAAAGACCAAACCACGATATTCACACATGTCGGAAGTTCATGGACAAGACAATTGCAGAGAGAGTTAAAATTGTACAAACAAAAAGATTGTGTTTTGGATGTCTGAAACCGGGACACCATTCAAAGAACTGTGAAAGGAGAAGTGTCTGTGAAACATGTAACAGGAAGCATCCAACATGTTTACATGAAGATCGTGCTAAGGATGACAAGCGAAAGGAAAGTGGCAAGCACACAAAGGAGAAAGAGAGGTTAAAGGAGACTAAGGAGTCTAAACAAACCGGCGAAATGCCAAATGAAGCAACCTCTAATCGAGTGGTGCAAGACATGGACAGTACGCACACATCCACAGTCATGCCAGTGTGGTTGTCCACAACAGATAATCCAGAGAATGAAATTCTCATGTATGCTCTGCTGGACAATCAAAGCGACACCACGTTCATCTTGCAAGATAAAGCAGACACTCTTCACACACAGAAGGTGTCTGTGCGATTAAAACTCTCCACGTTGTCCTCCAGAAATACAGTTATTCCAAGTCAGAAGGTAACTGGGCTGCAGGTGAGAGGTTTCTACTCATCAAAGAAAATCCCTCTCCCAGTAACCTATTCAAGAGAGTTCATTCCTGCCAACTTAAGTCACATACCTACACCCAAGACAGCAAGAGCATGGCCACACCTAGAACACCTTGCTGAAGAAATTGCTCCTTTAATAGAATGTGATGTTGGTCTACTCATAGGATACAACTGTTCTCAAGCCTTGCTGCCCAGAGAAGTCGTGTCAGGGAAGGATAATGAGCCATTCGCTCAAAGAACAGACCTCGGCTGGAGCATAGTTGGCTGTGTCAACCCTTGTGTAGACTACGGTGATGTTATTGGAAGCAGTCACAAGGTTGTTGTGAGGCAAGTAGTACCCTCTCTGAAGTCTCCTACGCATCTGACAAATGAAGTTCGATACATATGCCGAACACAAGTCAAGGAATTAATAACCCCACCTGATGTGTTAAAGGTGCTTGAGTCTGACTTCAATGAAAGGGCTGTTGAGGATGCTCACTTCTCTCAAGAGGATCTACGCTTCATATCAATAATGGAGGAGAGAATCAAGATTGATGCAGAGGGTCACTGCGAAATGCCTTTGCCATTTAAGCAAGATAGGCCAAATCTGCCAGACAACAGGAAATGTGCCGAACACCGTCTCCAGTGCCTGAGAAGGAGATTTGAAAGGGACAAGCAATACTATAAGGATTATGTAGCCTACATGAGTGAAACGATTGCTCGTGGGGACGCAGAGAAGGTTCCAGACGGAGAAATCAACAAAAGCCCCGCCTGGTACATCCCTCACCATGGAGTCTATCACCCCCAGAAACCAGGCAAGGTACGAGTTGTGTTTGATTGCTCTGCCAAGTTTCAAGGCATGTCACTAAATGATCATTTGCTAACTGGACCAGAATTGACCAATACTCTGGTGGGTGTTCTGTGTCGGTTTCGCAAGGGTCCAGTAGCAATTATGTGCGATATTGAACGCATGTTCCATCAGTTTCGCGTGCGAGCAGAAGACCAAGACTATCTCAGATTTCTGTGGTGGGATGATGGAAACTTTCAATCTCAGCCAGCAGTCTACAGGATGAGAGTGCACCTGTTCGGCGCAGCGTCATCACCCAGCTGTGCGAATTATGGACTCAAACACATCGCTGCTCAAGGACAAGGTCACTTTAGTGAAGCATCCATCCGCTTCATTGAAAGAAACTTTTATGTGGATGATGGCCTGACTAGCGTGTCAACAGAAGATGAAGCTCTACAGTTAGTCAGCGAAGTGAGGCAGCTCTGCAGCGCTGGCAAACTGCGGGTTCATAAGTTCATCTCAAATAGTCAGAAGGTGCTAACATCCATTCCCAGTGAAGATTGTGCTGAAACTGTGAGGCATCAAGACTTAGCCCTGGGTGAGCCACAGATTGAGAGAGCCTTGGGGGTCAAATGGTGTGTTTCTTCAGATCAGTTCCTCTTCAGGGTCATTGTAAATGAACATCCACTCACTCGAAGAGGAGTCTTGTCGACAGTTGCTTCCATATTCGATCCACTTGGATTCGTAGCGCCCTTCGTTCTTGTTGGGAAGCAGATACTTCAACAGATGTGCCGAGATCAGATCAAATGGGACGAACCTCTGTCTGATGACCTACGACCACAATGGGAGTCTTGGCTATTAGACCTACAGAATCTAGCAGATGTCAAGATTCAGAGATGCTACCTCCCTACAAGCTTCAGTGATGTCCAAAGATATGAACTCCATCATTTCTCGGACGCAAGTGTCACTGGGTATGGAGTCTGTACTTACCTGAGAACAATCAGTACATCAGGACAGATACACTGTACTCTGGTCATGGGCAAAGCCAGAGTCGCCCCCACGAAGGTCACCACAGTGCCAAGACTTGAGTTGTCGGCAGCTGTAGTTGCTGTTCGTACAAGTGATGTGATCAGGAAAGAGCTGGAAATAGAAGGCGCCCAGGAGTTTTTCTGGACGGACTCAAGGGTTGTCCTTGGATATGTAAATAACGATGCCAGGCGATTTCATGTCTTTGTGGCAAACCGCATCCAGCGTATCAAGGAAAGTACCAGTCCAAGTCAATGGAGACATGTGCTCTCTGAGGAAAATCCCGCAGATCATGCGTCAAGGGGACTCAAGGCTAAAGAGCTCATTGCATCTAACTGGTTGACTGGTCCAAATTTTCTGTGGTGTGACAATCTTCCCAGTGGAGATATTATGGTGGGAGACATAGCAGTGGAAGATCCAGAAGTCCGTAAGGTTGTCATACATAAGACCTCCACCGCAGAGGATTCACTGCTCGATCGCTTTCTTAAGTTCTCTAGTTGGGACAAGTTAGTAAGAGCTGTTGCCAGACTTGTACGATGTGTCAAGGAGTTTAAAGGTTTGACATCAAGAACCAATGAAGCCACAAGTCTCGAAGAAAGAAAGAATGCAGAACTTACCATCATAGGTAAGGTACAAAAGGCAACATTCATGAAGGAAATAAAAGGACTTCAGTGCAGCAAAGAGATGACAAAAAAGGACAATACCAACAGGCTGTATAAACTGAATCCCTTTGTGGATGAGCAAGGCATCCTCAGAGTGGGTGGTCGACTAGAACATTCTGCTTTGCATCCACACATCAAGCATCCAGCAGTTTTACCAAAGACTAGCCACATATCGAAGCTGTTGATTAAACATTATCATCAAAGGGTGCAACATCAAGGGCGTGGCCTAACAATGAATGAGCTGCGAGCAAATGGCATTTGGATACTTGGATGTAGTCACGCTGTGGCATCCTACATCTACAAGTGTGTCAAGTGTAGAAAGTTCAGAAGGCGTACAGAACAACAAAGAATGGCAGATCTACCTGTTGAACGCATGGAAACAGCTCCTCCCTTTTCATATTGTGGGATGGACTGTTTTGGCCCATTCTATGTCAAGGAGGGCAGAAAGGAGCTGAAGCGATATGGTCTACTGTTTACATGTCTGTGCTCTCGTGCTGTGCACATTGAGCTACTTGACGACATGACAACTGATGCCTTCATTAATGCTCTTCGTGCCTTCATCGCCTTGCGTGGAAATGTTCGTCAACTTCATTCTGACCAGGGCACTAACTTTGTTGGTGCTAGACGTGAATTCCTGGAAGCTGTCAAAGAGATGGACCAAGAGAACCTAAAACAACTAGGTTGTGAGTTTGTCATGAGCCCTCCATCTGCTAGTCATATGGGTGGAGCCTGGGAAAGGCAAATCAGAACGATAAGGAGTGTGCTGACATCTATTCTGGATCAGTCATCCAGAAGGCTTGATGGGTCATCTTTGCGAACCTATCTATACGAAGTCATGGCAATCATTAACAGCAGACCTTTAACAGCTCACTTCCTCAATGATCCTGCAGGGCCACAACCTCTTACGCCCAATCATATCTTGACAATGAAGTCTTCAATACTCTTGCCACCACCTGGAGAGTTTGTGAAGGAAGACCTTTATCTTCGCAAAAGATGGCGTAAAGTTCAACATTTAGCCAATGAGTTCTGGTCAAGATGGAAAAGGGAGTACTTGTTAAACCTGCAACAGAGACAAAAATGGCAGAAGACTCACAGAAATGCAAAGGTTGACGATATAGTCATTGTGCAAGATGACAGTGCACCACGGAATGAGTGGAAACTGGCCAAGGTCACAGAAGTGTATCCAAGTAAGGATGGATGCGTGAGAAAGCTACAACTGCTCATCAGTGACTCAGCCTTGGATAATCAAGGAAAGCGTCTCAGCAAACCAACCTATCTGGAGAGGCCTGTCCATAAGACAGTTACTCTGCTTGAAGCCAATTAATACAGCTGTCTGTCTACCCTTTTTCAAGGATGTTTGTTTGAATCCTACACATTAGTTACACTACATTTAAGTATAGAAATCAAAGGTGATTTGGTGGGAGTGTAGCTGCTATCAGAGGCAGAGTTGCAATTATAATAAAAGGGTTAATTTAATAATTTAAGTTGAAATGTGAATAATTTATGTTTGGATTAAAATACTTTATTTTAATGTTTATAAACATGTATAAGTTGAAAATGGTAAAAAGACCTAATTTGAGAGCGGAACAAATGTTCTGTGTTATGTTGTGGGTTGGGTTTGTTTTGTTTGCTACACATTGAACAAGACCACGCATGGAGAGAGATGCGCTTTAGCAGAGAGGATAATTGGTATTAAGTTCCAACGAAGACTTTGAGGCTGAGCATTGAAGTTAATTTCCCTTTGGTTAACGCGGCCAATGAGGTATTTATTTATGTATATTTGTAATTATTATTATTATTTTGTATGATTGCTACATTTTTGCATCTGAATTTAAGCTAGTCGTTTGTTAGCTGAATGTCGGTACATGTGAAATTGTGTGAGATTTATTTGTATTCTTTGTTTGTTTAGTTCTCACGGCATGAAAAATAAATGCCAGTCTATAGAAGAACGCCTTGTGTTCGTGTCTTTAACTGGAGGGAACTACAGTACTACCTTCTCTCTTCTATATCTTCCTTTAGTACTCTGTGTTTGAACTGTTTTTTGTATCTTATAGTATGTTCTGCCTTTACTGTCCTCATCCCACTTTTTCTGCCACATTTCCAATAATTTCTTTTTAATTAGTGCTTTATCTTCTCCATTTCCAAACAGAATGTTTAATGTTTGTTCCATACTTAGTGCTGGTTTTGCTGTCCTGTCTGCATATTCATTATCCTTTAATCCCATATGTGCAGGCACCCAACAAAATCTATTATTAATCTACTATTCCCATTCTCTGAATTCTAAATAAACATTGTAAAATTTCAAGTAATAGGTCTTCCCTGGTAGATTTTAAGCTTTGTAAACTCAGAAGCACTGCAGCAGCGCCTACACACAGGACTACTCTATCAGGTCTTTCCACCACCACAGACCGAAAGTCATGGCCATCATCTCAGCTGTATAAACTGATAACATGTCTGTATATGAATCTGCAAAATGAAGGATATAGACTCCTGTTCCCACGTGATCTTTCTGGTCTTTTGAGCCATCTGTAAATATTTGCAAGTAGTTATAGAATTGTTTTTTTATACATTGGTTTGCACAGTATCCTATATCATTGTCTATCCAATGTTTCTTTAGTTCTGTAATATTAAAATCAACATTAGTATTAGGAGAGCCATGGAGAAACATTAATTATGGAAATGGGGGAAGTAAAACTTAAGTCTTTAATGTCATATTCTTCTGCTTTATCTTTTATTTTCCATCCAAAACCATTTTCTTTTAAACAATTATACTCCCAACATTTGTTTAAGACGTTTTTACTATCATTTTCATTCCCACTCGCTCTTAGACGAATCCAATAAGTTTATCTCTTCTGAGTTCAAGAGGGGTTTCTCCCGATTCAACAAGCATGGCATTCCTTGCAGTTGACCTGGTTGCACCAATACAAAGTCTCAAAATTTCAACAATTAATTTTATTTAGGTGTGATTTAGATGCTGTTCCATAAACAAAACACCCATAATCAATTGCTGATCTCAATAATGCTTTATATAGCTCAAGTAGTGTCTGTTTATCTGCTCCCTAGTTAGATCTATATCTATATATATATTGTTTCTAGTTTTTCAACATAAATCTTGTACATCTTGTACATCTTTCATTCAGCCAAATTCCCAAATACTTAAATTCTTTTACTGTTGTACCATGACTTTCTGGTAGATAGTTTGAAACCCCAATTATATGACCATTGCTCTGCTTTTAAAATCTGGTCCATCTAGCTCCGACATCTGCATAAAGTAGAAGAAGAACATATCCTATCTAAATTCATAAAAATATCATTGATCATGATATAATGATGAATAACACTGGACTAATGACACTTCCTTTGAGGGATTCCATCAGCTATATCAAATTCATCAGACAAGGCTGCTCCCACTTTAACTTGAAACTTTTGATGACAGAAAATCTAGAACCCAATTACAGAACCCTCCATAACCATTGACTCAACATCACTGACATGTTTTAACTAAACTGATCCACACAGTGACTCAGATCCACAGTTATAAGTTTATTCCCTTGTTTTATATCTTAAACTGACTTAAATTAACATGTAATAATGTAATTAAGATATAAGACTGATAACTTTAGTAACATGATGAGTTCACTTGGCATGTTTTTCTGACCTCTCTCTCCATGTGCTCGAGTCCAAGATGGATTATAATAATGTGAACTATACTTTCTTAATTCACGGTCACATGATTATTTTGTTATTATTACCTAGATAAAGGTGGTGGCTCCACTGACCCCGTTCTCCCCTAAATATTATAAAATACTGTAATTAAAAGATGGAGTGTGATGACAGTGTGAAGTAGCAAGGGATCATGGGAGTTGTTGTCCTGATTGTTTAACAACCAGTTTCTCCTGGTCAGGATTTCATCATTCAGCAGTTAAATTATCCTCAGAGGTCTCCTCCCCTCCAGAACAAATGGACCAGGACCAGGACTTCCTGGAGGGGCTGTTAGCTGAGCTGCTGCTGATGTTTGCTCAGCTTGTTTCTCTGATAACTTCAGATCCAGACGTCTGGTGACTAAAATCCTTCATCCAGTTAAGAGATATATTAAAAGATAAAGTTAAAAACCATGTTGTAAAAATGCAGTAAGCATCATTTTTTGACTGGTGGATGACCACAATGCTGATGTAACATCTTGTGCACTATACTCTTCGGTAGATGGTTATGATGCCATTGACAGGCGACCAAATGAAACGAACTGTTATCTTGATTAAATGACAGATTTCTGAGTTTGAAAACTGTTGGAAACATTTGAGATGTAAGTACACAACTCAACAACATACAGAACACAGGTTTGGTTGTTTCTAGATACATTTAATGTAGAATGATTGTATATTAAGGCTTTAAGTCACATTATGTTTGAACTTTCTTATTGCATATATAATATACAGTATATAGATAAATACATTCAGAAGGCCACAGGTCATATAACATGAGGAGAAATGAGCTGAATCTTCACAAACTTTTAAAATTGTAAAATATCCTCTGACTTCTGTAACAAAATTCTCATTAACAACATTATAATTACATTGTAATAAAAGACGACTATATCTTGGCACCATGATGAAGTAATGCAAACATTCAAGTCAGATATGATTTTACAAAAGTAAAAACAAAACAAATAAAAAAAGACAAAACTCATTTTGTGATTATATCTGCATGTTTTCCTTTAAATCCAGTGATGAGGGAGGTTCAGTATTTTTCCCTTCAGTGAAGAATCTCAGCTAAACAACAATCTCACATCTCAAACAGTAGATTATGTTTCTGTTTCTTCTCATCTGGACTGTTACAATCCTCTTTATTCAGTCGTCACACTGAAACCAATCACTCATCAAAACAGCCACATACAGAAATAAAAAAAAATAATGAAAAAAGGCTTCTTCAACAGTTATTTGTTGAAGATTTTATTTGGTAAAAATAAACAGTGTGTAACCTGTAACTTGTGTTCTTCTCTCTATATAAGAGAGACCTATACTGCTGACCCTGGCTATAATAAACAATGTCTAAATCTAGGTTTCTATCCAGTATGTTACACCACGGACCATACAGTTCAAATTATTACAGGTTAACTCAGATTCAACTAAATAATCAACTAGGTTTGGGAAGGAGAAGCGACTCTGTAATAGAGTGAAGAAAAGACCTCCCAACTCACACAACACACATGACCACAACTTATGAACCAAAAAAGTATCTTTCTGTTCCGTTCAGTTTCATTTACCTTGGTTTCCACATTATACCTCTACTTTTAAGTAGGATTACCTTTGTGTAAATAAAAAAATAACTCAAATACACCACAAAAGAATAGTTAACAGCCAAGATGAATAATAAATAACATAAATAAAATAAAAATATTTCAATATCCCAAAATATTAGAATATGTGCAATTGAAAAAAATAAATAAATGTGGTACCACTTCACTAGTTTTTTTTTTGTTTCTCTATCAAGTTCACTTTAAATGTCTTTCATTGGGTTCAATCCCTTTAGTTTGAATGTTCGTGGATTTCCTTGTATCAGTTTTTTCTCAGTTATTAGTTAACTGGGCCCAAGAACAAAAAACAACCTGAGTCTGAGGCGAAGGAAAGTATCAAAAAAAATGGATAAAGAGCGCTCAGGTGGATTCTCCTTAGTTTCTCTGGTTCCTACCACCTTCCTGGAATGACAACATCCACTCGTCACTGTCCTGACACGCTGAAGATATCCACAAGCCACGATGAACTCCTGGACCACGATGAAGCAGTTCCTCGCCAGGATAGAATCGGTCCTCCAGTCAGAATAGCTCTTAAAAGTTCGGGAAAACACTACGGCGGAGTTTCTCCTACGACCGTTTCCAGCGTCTTGAGGTAGATATTTGTCTATGGTTCACTGCTAACAGCAACTTCTCAAAGTTTTCACAAAATAACCTCTTTTCATGCATTAGCTGATGGGCAGCGCGTTTCATCCGGCTTGCAGCTTCTCTTTTTTTCGTCTTTTTGTTTCCTTTCACACACACGGAGCTGCAGGTGATGCATTCAGGTGAGCTCCGGATTTCAATTAGCATACGCAAATCCTACGGTACATTCTAAGAACCTTGTTATTTTAAGTAACATGATTTTTATCAGGGTTACAAGTGCAAAACAAATTTTGTATGTATATAAAGCAGTAAGGTGTTTGGCTATTGTGAAATAAGCACAACCTCTTGCACTAAAAACAATCCAAAGCAAGACACCTGGTTTATTTTATTGTATTCCCTCAAATCAGAAAGTAAAAGACCAGAAAGAAGACTCAAAACTATTCATGTGTCATTTCATAAGCTACCTTTCAGTTTTGTACTTTAAGTTTTTGCACAACATTGTCAACTTTCAAGTAACAATATATAGACTTTAATCTAAACCTGAGAGATCTGCTGGTCTTTTTTGTACATTGCTTTGGATTTTAACATTTTTCTTGTGGTGGACTCTCCAAAGCCTGAAGCTTCCAGCCAAAAAAAACTCAAATATGCACTTAGAGGAACCTCACAAGTAAACTTCCCCTTAACAAATGTCTTTTCAACAATAATAATGAATAAATGGTGATTTAAATATCCCTCCAATCAATCCAGAGGGATCTCAACATATAACTAAACAACTTTGAATCAGGGAAATAACATCAAAGTACCATTAGGTCCCTTTTTAAGTTTTGTTATCTTATTATTTATCACAGTTCTTCTGTTTTGTTTAGTTTCATCTCATTCATTTAGTTGTTGTAACGTCTTTAACAACAGTCCAGTGAAAAGTTCAATTCTGACTCTTCATGGACAAAAGAGTTGTTGGGACAGCATGTGACCACAGTTTACCACATGTTTGAAAGACCCCAAGAAACCTGAGCCCTGGGGGTTCACACACAAGTGTGAAGCCCCACCCATGGATCCAGGTTATCAAAACCAGAGGTTCCCCTCTTATCTCCCTCTCTTCTTTCTTTTCTCCTGGAGCTGCTGGAGCAGCTCCTTGCTCCTCTCCCCCACAGCTGTTGAAGGAGCAGTTCCTGCTCTTTCACACCTCCAGTAGCAGTTGCTGGAGCAGCTTTCTGCTCTCTTGTGTGGCCTGCCCACAGCAGACACACACACTTTTCTTTACGGCAGAAGACGCAAGAGCCTGCCTAAGATTCAGAAACCAAGTTTCCATGTGCCAGCAGATACCACACAAGTCTGCTAGCTAGTTTTAACAAGGACAAGAGCCACGGAACAGAGTTAGCTTGTCGCTAACCAACAAAGGAGTGACCTGGGCCCTCTGCACAACTGGAGTGCTGTCTCCCCAGCAACACCTGCATCTGCAGCTTCAGAGCCAAAGCCTTCTCAGCCTGACCCATCCACGGATTCACCAGCTAAGAAGCAGCACACCACTAAGCATCTTTTTCTTCCAAGGACTGGTAACAACTGGGCATAGCCTAGCAACACAGTGGAGCATAGCACGGCTAAGCAAGAATGTTTAACTTAATCAATGTACAGCACATGTATTGATTTGGCTAAGGTTAACATTTAACTGTTGTTGTGATGTCTTTGTTGTCTACAGTCAGGTTACAGCATAGCTACACCGCTAGGCTAATGTTAGCATGTCAACACAGGTTACTTCCAGTAACTAGGCCTTGCATGCAACTAACCTCTCTTAACCTGGCACCTTTAGATTTTGCCAATTGGCTTGAATAGAGAATTACACAGTTATAAGGTTTAAAACCTAGTTTTACAACTTTGGTTCAGGCATCACATGTGGTTTACGACACCACATGGTCTGGCCTTTCATCTCTGTAGTTCCTTTTATCAGCCAAATTGTCTGCATGCCGTTTGCTCAGTCACCAGGTGACTGCAGCCATCTTACCATCGTCTTCCCAGCACACACACACACACACACACACACACACACTCACACTTGTATATAAGTACACTTAGCTAGATTAGTATTGTGTGTTTTGCTTTTACGCTTTTGTCAAATAAATTCTTTTGGATCTACCTGTTGTCTGTTTTAATGTTGCACAAGAATGAGTTTTGTCAACCTCTGCTCTGCAAAGAACTCCAAATCCTTCAACCATAACTATCTGTTGATGTAGTGATTGTGTATATAGTTATTAAGATAATTATTAAACAAAGTCCCAAATTCATAGATTAGTTACCTTGAGACTGAATTGGCTATCCTTTTCCCTGATTCCAGGGTGGTGCCCCGTTATTATTAATTCTTATTAATAATTTTAATAATTAATAATTATCTTTGATAATCATTAATTACTTCTGATAGCCAAACTTGCGACCAAGCCCCAACAAAATGGTGCCCCGTGTGAGGCAGAGTATCGTTGGCAATTATTCATAATTGTGCAATATTAATTTCAGCATAATTTTGGCCAGTACCAAAATTCTGGAATCTAAAACTTTAGACTATCCAAAAGTCTTTATTTTTAACATAACTAGTCTGCCACAGGAGTAGATATCTAGCTGTACTTGCAAACAAGTAAGTGTGGTGAGATTTGATTTTCAAAATCAAATTTAGTGAAGACAATTAATAACCTAAACCTTGAGTTATTAGTAACTACTGATTTAAGCCTTCAGTGTTACATTAAGAGTTTGCTGTTGCTGCTAGCCACTCAGGTTGAACTAACTCTGTAGAAATTGTGAGAATTTCAATTTAGCATTTGAATAGCACACATTCAATGCCATCTAGTCAAGCTGTCAGAATTAGTGCTCCCCTTGTTATTTAAATCACAGTGTGCCACCAGCCCTGTGACACATAGAGAGCTTGTACCTGGCTGTTACTGCCATGCATTCCAGCTAAGTAAGAGATAGAGCCTGTGAGATAGAGCCACAGCGTGTTACCAGCCCTGTGAAACTTAAGTTATTCTCTAGCTGTTACTGCCATGCATTCCAGCTTGAGTCAACTTTAAGAAACATTCCTCTAACTGTTATTGCCCTGCATCTCAGTTAGTGCTTGTTTAAATCCGTTGTGCCCAACAGAGCCACTAGACGGTGCCGTAGCTACCCCTCCTCCACAGGAAGCTACTCCTCATAGTGAAGGCCACCTCCGTGTTTGGTTAGGCTAGTGTACTACCCAAACTACACTACCAAGTGTTTGCCACGCAACACCATAGCCAACCACATTGTTTGTTGTACTAGTCAACTGTTAATCTAACCCTCCGTTCCAGAGACAACAATGGAGGACCCCTGTGTAGAGCAGTTTATCTCTTCCCTAGCACAGAGCCTAGAACCCGGCTACCCAGAATTCATCAGCAGGTTGAATTTCAGTGAGTGCAGGAAAGAGATGGACTCGCTACTCAAAGACAGGAATGGTGCACAGACCGCATCCAAAGATCCATTGTTATGCTTGCTTCTGAACTTCCACAGACAAACCAGCCTTGCCTGTCAGAGCAAAGCAGCCCTAGAGAAGGAGGTAGATTTCCTTAGAGCGCAAAATGCTTGCCTCCTCCACGAGGTTCAGACGGCCAATAAAAAAGCCATGCGCTATCTAGAAGACCTACACTCAGCAGAGTTAGACCTCTGCTCACACAAGGAGGAAGTGTTAAAGCTTAGGTCAGAACGTCCTGCCCCACTACAGGCATTCAGCCAATGTGATTCTGGATATTCTGATTCACACTCCTCCCATAGTGGAAGGTTAACGCCCTCTCCACCCAGAAGATTGGAACAATTCCCTACCGAACCTAAGTTCTTGGGAATGAAGTCAGCTTCTCAGCCTCCACTGAGAGACCAAGCTAACAGCTACCTGACTTCCAGTCTCTCTGAAACAGACATTGAAGAGACGTGTAGTTTATCTTTTAGAAGGTATCCTGCCCAGTGTTTTTCCCAGCCACTGATACATGACAACTTCATCCGTGCTCATCCTTCCGAAGGGGGGACTAGAACATTCCAGAACTATTCAGCCTCTCCTCTGCACTACAAGGAAAGTGATAATAGTTGTTCAGCCCCTGTTCTTCAACAAGAGAGAACTGTAGTACGTGATGCACATGTCCATGGTAGTGCTAGTTTAGTCTCTTCTTTGCCAGAAATGACTCCACAGTGTCCCCGCCTTGAAGTGCTCGAGTTCATAGCTAAGGACATTGATCATTTCGACCCAGACAACGGTAATCATCACATTGAAGATTACTTTAGGGAACTAGAATACAATCTAGTTGACTTGCCCCATGCAACCCAAGGTGAGAAAGTTAAACTTGTGTGGAAAACCAGCTCTAAAGCTGTACGCAAGTTTATACAATCACAACCTTCCAGAGTCAGGAATGACTATCAGGAGCTCCGTCAAGCACTTGTAGAAGAATTCTCTTTTACTGCTGACGAGACTGCAGGTGTGGTTGCAGCCCTCCAAGTTAAACATTCCCGTCGTGAGCATCCTAGGGAATATTACCAACGTTTGAGGCATGCGTACTTCCACGGCAAGAATGCACCAGGCTTAGAAGAAAACCCCACCTTCAAGTCTTTATTCTTGCAGAACCTTCACCCATGTGTACGCACTCACATTGTACTGATGACACACAAAGGTAACACCTCCCTGCATGAGATAAGAAAAATGACACAGGTGGCTTGGGAAACTGTTGTCAAGTCCAAAGCAGGAGAGAAAACAACTGAACCTCTCAGCTCAAACGCTGAAGTGTCATACAGGTCTGCTACCTCAAAAGATCACCCTCACAACAGCCCAAAGGGGGGTGACAAAAGGCAGCATAAGGACACAGAGCGCAACCGCCGTGTCCATCAACTGCGTCGAGATAGACATTCACACAGTCGAAGCGTTAGAAGGCCATACGCAGAGATTGTGGCCCAGATGTGTGACCAGATAATGGACAGATCAGATGATGACCACAGCATCTCTGATCACAGTTCAGTACATGATCACCATCCATTTGACAGTGACAGCTCCTCTGAATGTCTCTCTCCCTCTGGCTACATGGAGCGTTACAGCCCTGAGCCACAGGTTAAAAACATATGGCACAAGAGCTCTAGAGCTCGCTGCTCACAGGTCTAGCTAACAACACAGTCCACCCCTGTACTGACAGTGAGACAGTTACCAGTGCTTTGTTTTCTGCAGTTACATAGGCAAACTTGGGTTTGTTAGCAACAAAAGCAACCTTAGTTATTCTCAATTCAGTAATAGCCAGACAGCCTGCTATTAATTGAGAAAAGCCTAAATTGGGATTCAACTCAGACACCATTGTCCTGCTTTACAAGTACAATTGGATCAGCTCCTTGGTAGTATTTTGTCAATAGGAAAACTTTGCAAAATCTAGCTTAGGACACTCCATTATGTACTTTCAGAAGTAGTTGTACACATGTCCTCACCCACCAAGTTTAGGACATTAAAAATGATACAGCCATTAGGACTTTGGGATTTTTGGAATTTGTGATGACATCCTTCTGCAGCAACACTTGCCTGAAGGAAAAAATTGTAAAGTCTGCCAAGATCAGACTGAAAACTACTTTGAGTAGTCAGTATTGTCATCAGATCCAATGAGTGAAACAACAAACACTCTTGGACACTCCAGCAATGGCTTTATCATTTTAGGTGCCATCCTCTCTGCATCTCATCTTAACAAAGTTACACCACTAACATTCCGGTTCTCACTAACCCCCAAAGAGTAATGAGAAACATGTTATGTTATTTAGGACTATGCTTTGTTGTTGTCTATCATGTTTTGGTTTTGTAACTCTGACTGTTCTTGCTTAGCCAAGTTAGATAGTGTCAACCACTGCCCAGATGTTACAAACATGAATGAACTGACAAATTAACCCTTTGAACTGTGGACCATACAGTACATGTATGTTTGTGCTCCCAGGATCACACGTCAGGTGCAATCCTAGGACCAAAGGGGGGATGTTGGGACAGCATGTGACCACAGTTTACCACATGTTTGAAAGACCCCAAGAAACCTGAGCCCTGGGGGTTCACACACAAGTGTGAAGCCCCACCCATGGATCCAGGTTATCAAAACCAGAGGTTCCCCTCTTATCTCCCTCTCTTCTTTCTTTTCTCCTGGAGCTGCTGGAGCAGCTCCTTGCTCCTCTCCCCCACAGCTGTTGAAGGAGCAGTTCCTGCTCTTTCACACCTCCAGTAGCAGTTGCTGGAGCAGCTTTCTGCTCTCTTGTGTGGCCTGCCCACAGCAGACACACACACTTTTCTTTACGGCAGAAGACGCAAGAGCCTGCCTAAGATTCAGAAACCAAGTTTCCATGTGCCAGCAGATACCACACAAGTCTGCTAGCTAGTTTTAACAAGGACAAGAGCCACGGAACAGAGTTAGCTTGTCGCTAACCAACAAAGGAGTGACCTGGGCCCTCTGCACAACTGGAGTGCTGTCTCCCCAGCAACACCTGCATCTGCAGCTTCAGAGCCAAAGCCTTCTCAGCCTGACCCATCCACGGATTCACCAGCTAAGAAGCAGCACACCACTAAGCATCTTTTTCTTCCAAGGACTGGTAACAACTGGGCATAGCCTAGCAACACAGTGGAGCATAGCACGGCTAAGCAAGAATGTTTAACTTAATCAATGTACAGCACATGTATTGATTTGGCTAAGGTTAACATTTAACTGTTGTTGTGATGTCTTTGTTGTCTACAGTCAGGTTACAGCATAGCTACACCGCTAGGCTAATGTTAGCATGTCAACACAGGTTACTTCCAGTAACTAGGCCTTGCATGCAACTAACCTCTCTTAACCTGGCACCTTTAGATTTTGCCAATTGGCTTGAATAGAGAATTACACAGTTATAAGGTTTAAAACCTAGTTTTACAACTTTGGTTCAGGCATCACATGTGGTTTACGACACCACATGGTCTGGCCTTTCATCTCTGTAGTTCCTTTTATCAGCCAAATTGTCTGCATGCCGTTTGCTCAGTCACCAGGTGACTGCAGCCATCTTACCATCGTCTTCCCAGCACACACACACACACACACACACACACACACTCACACTTGTATATAAGTACACTTAGCTAGATTAGTATTGTGTGTTTTGCTTTTACGCTTTTGTCAAATAAATTCTTTTGGATCTACCTGTTGTCTGTTTTAATGTTGCACAAGAATGAGTTTTGTCAACCTCTGCTCTGCAAAGAACTCCAAATCCTTCAACCATAACTATCTGTTGATGTAGTGATTATGTATATAGTTATTAAGATAATTATTAAACAAAGTCCCAAATTCATAGATTAGTTACCTTGAGACTGAATTGGCTATCCTTTTCCCTGATTCCAGGGTGGTGCCCCGTTATTATTAATTCTTATTAATAATTTTAATAATTAATAATTATCTTTGATAATCATTAATTACTTCTGATAGCCAAACTTGCGACCAAGCCCCAACAGAGTGAAAAATATAAATGAGATTCATAATGAGAAAACAAAGCAGGAGAATGAAACAAATGAAAATATAAAACAATAAAAACAACAGAGTTCATAAAACTGAACTCATGTTGAGCTACAAGACTGTAATTATCTCACTGAGCACTTTATTAAAACATCTGAACAATCTAATATAATCCAATAAAACAGCTCTGTAATAAATTCTACTTCATGTTTATTATTGAGGTTGTTGTCGTTGGTGGTGAACTGGACATTTGAAGTGTTTCTAATATTTTGTCCACTGCATTAAAAAACATGAAGGAGGCAAAATATTAGGAACATTTTTCAATATAATTCACTGCAGTTCATCACCAACCACTATCACCTTAATAATAAACATAAAGTAGAATTTATTAAAGAGCTGTCAGATTAAAGCTGTTGTGTTGGATTAAATTAGATTGTTCAGATGTTTTTAATAAAGTTCTCAGTGTTGATTCAGTCATTTAGAAGACTGAAGATTGTTGATCTGCATGATGCATAGTGTTGAGACAGACAGGCAACTGCACACACACACACACACACACACACACACACACACAAATTTACATCTGATATAAACCCATCAAACAGGTAGATGAAGTGGCTCCTGCCTTCCGTTTGTCTGAGAGAAACTGCAGAAAGAAAACAAAAGTATAAATGACATGAAGTCTGTTTTATATTATAATGATGATCCATCTAAATAGTATTTAATAATATGTTTTTACTGTCTTTCAAAAGTCTATTTTCAAACAGTTAATAGTGAACATTGAAACGTTTGACTGAATGGTTTCAGTTTTACAGGTGACTCTTAACGTACCTGTGATCATCAGGAGGGATGTGTCCGTTACTGTTCTGCAAGTGTGATTTAGGATTTGGAGAAACATCTGAAACTTCACGGGGCAGCGGCTCCAGTTCATTTTTTTCATCAGCTGTCTGGACATTTGGCCTTCGAGCTGCACCTGTGAATAAAGTATAAAATAATAACTTGTAAAGAACAATTACAGGATTAAACATGAACTGTAATACTGGGATTGTTTGCTTGTATATTATATTGGAGAAAGATTTTACAATCTGTGTAAATGTGTAAACTGTAAACCCTAACCGCAAACACTCATACACACACACACACACAAAAAAAAAAGATTTGTAAACTCAAAAATATTTTGCAAATATAAAACTAAATACACAAATAAAAAAAAAATTGTGAATACATTAAATGAATTTACAAATAAATGAAAAGCATTTGTGGATCTCAGTTCTACGTTTGTGGATTTGCTTTTTAAAAGTTTGTCGGAACGAACAGAAATCCACTCAGATCACTCGGCCATGGATTTCATACATTGTAAATATGATGAAGATGCATCATAAATAGACCAGAAGTCATACCAAAAGTTAACAGGTGATATGCTGATTGTTACCACCAACACAATGTGACCCAAATTACCGTATGTGACCAAAAACGTGTTCAACAACAATACGGACAATAAAAACAGAGAAACAGAGTGAAATAGAAGAAACAGAGGAATGTTTGACAGAATATATTTCAACTGAGGTCAACCATCAAACACGTCCTCATCCTCTCTGCTCTACACCTCTTTAACAGGAACACTGTTCACTATTCTTCCCCAAATCAATCAATGACACCATTCATTTGTTTCTGTAATATTAACAGAATGAACAAAAGACAAGTTTTCCTGTCAGACTGCAGCTTGTATCAGTCAGTGGATTTTGTATTGAATGTTAAAACAGAACGTTTCATTTCTGAGACGACTTCTGTTTAGATTCTGGACACGAGATCCTTCAGAGTTTCTGTCATGTTGATGCCTGCATGATTATAGAAATGTTCATAGAAAACATTACTTAAACTTACCTCTCTTGCGGCGTTTTATAAAGCACATCACCCCAACGACCACAGCCTGAACTGCAGCAAGACTTAGAACTCCAGAAAACCATCCACCTACGAACACACCGGCTCTGTGGTTGGATTTGTCCTCCACCTGTTTCTCTATAACATACAAAAAAACTGATGTGACTCTCAGAACGTAAATATCATGAATGAATATAGTGAACATCATGTATAACACATTGGTTATAACATTTACAAAGAGAAAACTGAAGGCGTCCATGAAACCTGAAATTACAACATTTGAACATTAAAAGTTATTTTCAGATTAAAACCATCAACAGGATCAATCTCACCTGGTAAAATGATCTCAGTGTTAACACTATAAATACTGTACTTCAGTTACATTTATGAGCTTTTATTAAATAAACTTTCACCTCAACATCAGCTCCAAATAAAATCTGTCAATAATGTCATTAAAATAAACCATTAATATAAAAATATAGTTTCACTTCCAAAGTGTCCTTTTGTATGTTGGAGGTAGATTATGTTCATCTCTGCTGTCTGAACATCAACTTGTGTTCTTCTGACTGACTGAATACAAACCAAAGCATAACGCAGGTTCAATGAAAAACAAGTTATGACATCATTTTGATTTGCAGGTGAGATTTGACCATCTTCCCCCTGAATCTTTGCTGAATGTGATGACGTCAGTCATCAAGACACCAAATGCTGCAACTGGTCTGAATCACAAGTCTGTTGATTCACCAAAAGTTTCAGCAATTTAGAAAAATCAAACCTTCCTGGAGGAACAAACATGTTCAGATCCTCTGCAGAGATCTAGACTTCATTTACATTGTTACACAACGTACAGTGAAATGAAAACATGTTTTAGATCTACTGTATAAAACATCATCTACTGTACTAAAGAAATAATAAGTGAATAAGTGATTAGTTGACTCTGGTAATTAATGGCTAGAAGGTGGTCAGTGTCTGTCGGGACACAAACTCTAACTCCAGTTCTTTGTTTTCTCCTCCAGACCCTCTCACTCTCCCTCTGATCTCTGCACATTACTGAAGTCACAGAGCTTCAGTGTAAGTGTGAAGTTTTCACTCAGTTTAAAATGTTTTCAACTTTGAGTTCATTCACTTTGTGTTCAGTCTGAGCACACATTGACATTTATTCAAAACTAAAGACATTAATAATTAAAATCATTTGAATATTAAAATATGATTAAGAAGTAACTCACCAAAGATAACCACGTGTGTCTCAGAATTAATCTGATGGTTGATGTCTTCCTGCGTAGCAACACAGCGATAGTTGTCGGTCTTGGTCACATTCATGTTGAGGATGACATCATAGCGGCCTCCTCTTTCTGTCACCTTTGGTTCTTCAGCAGTAAGGTTGTTTCCATCACTGTCCTGCCAGTGTAATTCAGGTTTTGGAAAAGCACCTCGAACTTCACACTGCAGCAGCATCCCGTCTTCTGTTTGATAAAGTGTCTTGACAGACGGCTTTGGAGCACCTGTGAACAAAGTATAAAAGAATAAGTTGTAAAGAACAATTAGAGGATCAGACATGAACTGTAATACTGGGATTGTTTTGTTCAACCTGTCAACAAGTTTCAGCTCCAGAAAACAAACAGTATTTGTGACTCCTATCATGACAGATGCCTTGTTCACACCTGGTACTGACATACGTCTCGAGTGACATGTCTCCCTTCCACACTCTATATGCAAATAAACACGTACATCATTTCTGTTTGCAAAGACCAAATTCATCATTTTGCAGGAAGACGGAGGGTAAATGGCTGTGTTCAACTTGTTCTTATCATAACAGGATAAATAATACAATGCATTGTGTCCCTCATGAAAATCAAATGTCCGTCCTATTGATAGACCTGAGCGCATCGTGTCCAGCAGTGGAGCAAAACTAAAAACTAAAGTTATCAACTTGACAAGAAAAGAAACTTTTCAGCAATGTTTAGCTTCTGAACTATTATTTTTGGACTAACAAACGAATTTACGGGTTTTGGTTTAATCTAAATTCCAATTGTTGTCAATTTGAGGATGAAAACAGGTTAGGGGATCAGAGAAAATCAGAGGTGGATTATGTTTTTTTTATTTCACATGAAAAATGGAAAAACAAAATAATGCATTTCTTTATCCTCATATCAAACAAGTTGAACACAAGAGGCAGCAATTCAATTCCTGCACCTAGTCTGCAATAAGATAGAGGATGTCAGTTGAGTAGATGGTCCTTCGATGCAGCCCAGGATGCATGGTGTTTACACTACTAAAAAACAAGCTGCCCAGACCAGTCTGAATGTGGTCTGAGTGATCGGATCTCAATGCATGGAGCAGCTTTAGTCTTTAACAATAACCAGAGTAATGTCCTCAGTGTTATCTCAGCTTGGACTTCAAGAAACTCTGTGTGAACAACTGGAGTTAAAAATAAAGTTTAGTTTTGACAGAAAATATTGTATAAATCTCAGAAAGTAAATAAATGTGAAGAAATTTATCTCCAAAGTAGTTGTGCAAAACTTAAATTGGTGTCCAAACTTTTCCAAAGCAAATGTTTATCATTAAATAAACAATAACAATGAAGTCTGAGATTCATACAATATTCTGTACGACACTAAACTAGTGATGTTAGTGAAGCGGTCGGGATGAGAGTCAGAAAATGCTCTGCTGGAATAAGGTGGACTGCTCCCTCTGGGTTGGAGCGAGTTGCTGCCCAAAGTGAAGGAGTTCAAGTATCTCAGGGTTTTGTTCATGAGTGAGGCTGAAAATTTGAGATCACAGATACAAGCAGCTGAAATGAGTTTCCTCTGGAGGGTTTCTGGGCTCAGCCTCAGAGCTCAGAGCAGAGCTGCTGCTCCTTCACGTTGAAGGGAGTCAGCTCAGGTGGTCTGGGTTAGGATGCCTCCTGTCTGATGCCACCACGACTCGATCCCGGAAGCACCATAAAAAGGATGAATGGATGGTAACAGCTGTGTTTTGTGTTGAGTCTAACAGTGATATAGTTTATGGAGGCTGATTCCCAACAACTGCTGAAGGCTGATAATGGCTGTGATGATCAGTCATCAAGACACCAAATGCTGCAAACTGGTCTGAATCACAAGTCTGATTTCACCAAAAGCTTCAGCAATTTAGAAAAATCAAACCTTCCAGGAGGAACAAACATGTTCAGATCCTCTGCAGAGATCTAGACTTCATTTACATTGTTACACAACGTACAGTGAAATGAAAACATGTTTTAGATCTACTGTATAAAACATCATCTACTGTACTAAAGAAATAATAAGTGAATAAGTGATTCGTTGACTCTGGTAATTAATGGCTAGAAGGTGGTCAGTGTCTGTCGGGACACAAACTCTAACTCCAGTTCTTTGTTTTCTCCTCCAGACCCTCTCACTCTCCCTCTGATCTCTGCACATTACTGAAGTCACAGAGCTTCAGTGTAAGTGTGAAGTTTTCACTCAGTTTAAAATGTTTTCAACTTTGAGTTCATTCACTTTGTGTTCAGTCTGAGCACACATTGACATTTATTCAAAACTAAAAACATTTTAATATTAAAATATGATTTAGAAGAAACTCACCAGAGATTAACACGTATGTCTCAGAATAAATCTGATGTTTGATTTCCTCCTGTGTAGCAACACAACGATAGTTGTCGGTCTTGGTCACATTCATGTTGAGGATGACATCATAGCTGCCTCCTCTTTCTGTCACCTTTGGTTCTTCAGCATGAAGGATGTTTCCATCACTGTCCTGCCAGTGTAATTTAGGTTTTGGAAAAACACCTCGAACTTTGCACTGCAGCAGCGCCTCATTCTCTGTTTGATTAAGTGTCTTGACATATGGCTCTGGAGCTGCACCTGTGAACAAAGTATAAAAGAATAAGTTGTAAAGAACAATTAGAGGATCAGACATGAACTGTAATACTGGGATTGTTTTGTTCAACCTGTCTCTGCTTGTATATGATCATATTTTATTTTATTTTATTATATTTTATTAACTACACATCTCAGGAATGTTTGATACAACATATTTCAAACAAGTTCATTTCTGTCACTAAAGTCTGATGTACGTTATAAATTATAACCCACGGTGCTCTACAGTAGAAAGCAGATCAGAAGAAACCAGAGGTGAGTCGTGATATTGATGTCAGTGAACTCTACATCTGCAGTGTGAGCTACAACTTCTTCATGTTAGAGCCGAGCATCATTCAAGAATAATGACACAACAACACAACAACCTCTGACACTCAGATGCAACATCAGTGAAGCAAAAACACACTTCAGGTGTTTCATTACAGCTGTTTCTATGGAAACAGTCAGATGTTATGTATCATGTTCCTGTTTGACACAGTGATATAGTTCATGGAGGCTGATGGCTGATAAATGTTTCAGATATAAAGATCAATGACATCAAAATAAAGACTTCACACTGATTTCTCTGTAGATTTAATAGATATCTAATCAATTATTATATATTATTGATCATCAGGGAGCTCAACTTCTGCAAAGGACTAGAATGATGTTGTATTAAAACTAGTGAGTGACACTGAGGGGACAGAGTTATAGCTCACACACTGCAGATGATGACATCAGTGACATCACTCACCTCTGATTTCACCTGATCTGTCTTTAAAGGTAGGATCTGAAAAAAGAGAAATGACATTAATTTATGCACAGTACAATAATATGTGTATTATGAACTTGCTATTTGTTGTTATCCTTGTAAATGTTTATAATCTAAAATGAAACGGAAGAAACAAAACATCATCATTAAAGGTTCAACATTTCGGGAAACATGCTCAGACTTCTCTGAGATATTTCACTTTAAATAAATGTTGAAACCATCACAGAGTCACTAAATATATGGGCTCAGCAGGTGGAACTGATTAGACAGCAATAATAAACCCTGAAAATCTTTAACCACAATGTTAACAACAAAGGCTACAGAACATCTGAAAAAACTTGCAGGTTTTGAACCTCATAACAGTTTATAAATAGCAGAAAATCACAGAAAGCCTAATATGTCCTCTTTAATTGTTTTATAAAAGCACTCACCAACAATAACAACAAGCCTGATGTAGAATGTTTGTCTCGGCTCAAAATGTGGAAAAATACAGCGGTACACTCCACTGTCCTCTATCCTTGTATTTTGGATCATGATGGAGGCGTTACCGTACTTCAGTTCTCCTGGAAAATGTGAGACTCGTCCTTTGAACTGCTCATCTTGACCTGAACGACCGTTGTTGTATTTATCAGCTCCATCATAGAGGAACACTTCCTGATCCTTCTGACCCTTCTGACCATCTTTCTTCCAGTCAAACAGCTTTGACGTAATGTTCTCCTTGCTGCTGAGTGAACAGGGTAAAATGACGTCATCTCCTTCATTCACTGTGACGACATCTGGTCCTGAAAGATGAAACATGTTTTAATCACTGTGTTTAATAGAAAGTAATCAGATTAATGAAGGAAACAGACGACACGTTCACACGTCACCTCTGTTACTATCAAACTACAGTTTACAAGAACTTCAGTTCATATTCAGATTAAATTAAAGACATTTTTTAAAGTCTGTAAACTTCCAAATAATCAAGTTTCTCCTGCAAGAATGTTTGTTTATCAGATTATTATTAATCCCTTCAACCTTCCCATCTATATTGAAGTTTGTCTCATATTGATTACTGGATCCAGTTGTTTCAGAACGCTGCTGCTGAGTCCTGACAAATATAAAAATGTTGAAAACCATTTCCTAAAACCAAAGCTGTATAGCTTTTTTTTTTTTGTTGTTCGACCAACAGTCTACAACCCAAAAACATTCTGAGTGGCAGGCAGCACCGAGTGTAGAAGGAGAGGTGCACCTGTTACTGAGGTTTGGCAGATATAAGGCTACCTGAAGGAGGTTTTTACTACTGTTGGTTCAGGCAGGTGAACACCTCAATCCATGCTGGCAGGAGAGCACAGGAGCGACTGACCTGCTTCTCTGCTGGGTTGAAGGCGGCTGGTAGACATGTAGCTTTTAACATTTAATCAGTATGTATTTTAATATTTGAGCAATAAGAGTGTTTTTAAGAATATTAATATTGTTTTTCTCCTGCAGAGCATCAGCAGTCCACTAGCTGCTCTTGCTGTGGGATTGTTTTGATTGTTTGTTTGTTTGTTTGTTTGTTTTAACATCAGTCTTCCTGTTGTCTCCACCATTAATGTTACTCAGGTTGAGTCCCAGTTAGGCAGTCAGGGCAGGTTTAAGGTGTGCTGTAGTTGTTAGTCGGTTGCAGTGAAGATAATCACAAGTGTGTTAACTCACCTGAGTTTGCCCTGTTAGTGATATCTAGGAAGTTAACTGGGAGGAGGTTTGCTCCTTTTATTGTCATTGCTTATATTAGTGACTTGCAGTGGATGTTACATCAGTTTACTCTCATAGAGGAACGAAGAAATATTCATGTTTGAGAAACTGAAACAGAGAATCTCTGTATTCTTTCTTTAAAAATATTGTTTCTTTAAAAAATGATTCAAAACATGTCATCACTTATCAGAGTAGCTGTAGATGTAGTTGTGATCAATGCAGACCTGCAACATAATTCGCACGTCAATATATTTTTTTCGAACTGCTGTTATTACTTTCGTTTCTTTTTCTTTTTTTGAGTAAAAGGAGCACCAGGTCATCATCACTTGAAGTTGATTCCATTTTGTATTCCAATATATTCGCAAAATCGCGTCGTGCTTGATGTGAATATTCAGACGCGTCAAAATTCGCCTCCGAATTATTCGCAATTTCGCGTCGTTTATTCGCGTCGCGTCCAGTGTGTAAAGGCCTTTATTAGCTGTGGGTGTAGCTCGATGATCTTATGCTCGTTCACAGATACAAACACAGCAAGTCAGCCTGTTAGCTCGGTAACTTCTACATACTTTCCGCTGTGTTTTTGGTAAACTGAGACAACTCAAACACATTAACTGTCCGGCACTAAGTGGTGAATGATGTAGTGAACGTCACTTTCTTACCGTTTTCTTGTCCAAGTGTCGTTACAGAAAAACTCAGGAGACAGAAACACGACAGTAAGGACTCCACAAGTGTTAGTTTCATTTTCAGACACTTTATTGTCCGTCTGTTCTTCACTGTGATGCTGTTAAATGAAGCTGGAGAGCAGCTAACTTCAGACTAGTGGAGATGTTAGAAGTTAAATGCAACAAATAAACAGTTTTAAAACTCTTCAACCCTACGAGTGTTTATAAAATAAACGACGAGACTTTAGTGGTCCTCTCCCGGTCTGCCTGACCGGCCTCTTCTACTGTGGATGTTTATCAACTTTCTGACAACAAACTCTGAAAATGTATAAACTTCATAAAGTAGAATTTATTACAGAGCTGTTGTGTTGGATTAAATTAGATTGTTCAGATGTTTTTAATAAAGTTCTCAGTGTTGATTCAGTTATTTAGAAGACTGAAGATTGTTGATCTGCATGATGCTGAAAAACCAACAACTGACCTTCACATGTTTCACAAAGGTCTCCTAAAAATCTGTAGAATGAACATTTACATATTTACATAGTGTTGAGACAGACAGGCAACTGCACACACACACACACACACACACACACACACACACACACACACACACACACACACACACCTGATATAAAATCATCAAACAGGTAGATTAAGAGGTTCCTTCCTTCCTGTTAGAAACTGCAGAAAGAAAACAAAAGTATAAATGACATAAAGTCTGTTCTATATTATGATGATCCATCTAAATAGATTCTAATATTTTTAATGCCTTGCAAAATTATTTTCAAACAGTTAATAGTGAACATTGAAACATTTGACTGAATGGTTTCAGTTTTACAGGTGACTCTTAACGTACCTGTGATCATCAGGAGGGATGTGTCCGATACTGTTCTGCAAGTGTGATTCAGGATTTGGAGAAACATCTGTAACTTCACGGGGCAGCGGCTCCAGTTCATTTTGTTCAACAGCTGTCTGGACATTTGGCCTTCGAGCTGCACCTGTGAACAAAGTATAAAATAATAACTTGTAAAGAACAATTACAGGATTAAACATGAACTGTAATACTGGGATTGTTTGCTTGTATATTATGGAGAAAGATTTGTTTCAAAATGATTTGTGTGAACAGATCAACAATCTGTGTAAATGTGTAAACTGTAAATATAAAAACACCTTCTACAAAACTCACAGAAATATTTAGCAAATATAAAACAGATGCGCAAATACATAAATAAAAAAAAATGAACACATTAAATTAATTTTGTCTGAACGAACAGAAAGTGGCAGCATCCTGGTTAAAGGTCTTAGACTGAACGACTGTTGGTGTTGATAGTTGTTTTTGTTTGGTTGTTTTATTGTTAATATGTAGATTGTGCTAAGCTAACGTTAGCTGCTGCAGGCTGGAGAAACAAAAGCAGGTTGCAGGATTTTATACATTGTAAATATGATGAAGATGCATTTTAAATAGACCAGAAGTCATACCAAAAGCTAACAGGTGATATGTTGATTGTTACCACCACCTGTTTAGATTCTGGACACGAGATCCTTCAGAGTTTCTGTCATGTTGATGCCTGCATGATTATAGAAATGTTCATAGAAAACATTACTTAAACTTACCTCTCTTGCACATTACACCAATGATCACAGCCTCAACTGCAGTAACAAGTAGAGCAGGAAATGCTACACCTGCAAACACACCGGCTCCGTGGTTGGATTTGTCCTCCACCTGTTTCTCTATAACATACAAAAAAACTGATGTGACTCTCAGAACATAAATATCATGAATGAATATAGTGAACATCATGTATAACACATTGGTTATAACATTTACAAAGAGAAAACTGAAGGCGTCCATGAAACCTGAAATTACAACATTTGAACATTAAAAGTTATTTTCAGATTAAAACCATCAACAGGATCAATCTCACCTGGTAAAATGATCTCAGTGTTAACACTATAAATACTGTACTTCAGTTACATTTATGAGCTTTTATTAAATAAACTTTCACCTCAACATCAGCTCCAAATAAAATCTGTCAATAATGTCATTAAAATAAACCATTAATATAAAAATATAGTTTCATTTCCAAAGTGTCCTTTTGTATGTTGGAGGTAGATTATGTTCATCTCTGCTGTCTGAACATCAACTTGTGTTCTTCTGACTGACTGAATACAAACCAAAGCATAACGCAGGTTCAATGAAAAACAAAGTGCAACAAAACATGTTTTAGATCTACTGTATAAAACATCATCTACTGTAATAAAGAAATAAGAAGTGAATAAGTGATTCGTTGACTCTGGTAATTAATGGCTAGAAGGTGGTCAGTGTCTGCCGGGACACAAACTCTAACTCCAGTTCTTTGTTTTCTCCTCCAGACCCTCTCACTCTCCCTCTGATCTCTGCACATTACTGAAGTCACAGAGCTTCAGTGTAAGTGTGAAGTTTTCACTCAGTTTAAAATGTTTTCAGCTTTGAGTTCATTCACTTTGTGTTCAGTCTGAGCACACATTGACATTTATTCAAAACTAAAAACATGTTAATAATTAAAATCATTTGAATATTAAAATATGATTAAGAAGAAACTCACCAGAGATATACACGTGTATCTCAGAATAAATCTGATGGTTGATTTCCTCCTGTGTAGCAACACAGCGATAGTTGTCGGTCCTGGTCACAGTAATTTGGAGGATGACGTCATAGCTGCTTCCTCTTTCTGTCACCTTTGGTTCTTCAGCAGGAAGGATGTTTCCATCACTGTCCTCCCAGTGTAATTTAGGTTTTGGAGAAGCATCTCGAACTTTACACTGCAGCAGCAGCCTGTTCTCTGTTTGATTAAGTGTCTTGATGTCTGGCTTTGGAGCTGCACCTGTGAGCAAAGTATAAAACAATAAGTTGTAAAGAACAATTAGAGGATCAGACATGAACTGTAATACTGGGATTGTTTTGTTCAACCTGTCTCTGCTTGTATATGATCATATTTCAGAGGAAAAACAGAGAAACAGAGTGAAATAGAAAAGCACATCAGCCTTAACTACACATCTCAGGAATGTTTGATACAACATATTTCAAACAAGTTTCAACTCAATATTTGGTAACTTATCACCACTGCAAACACTATTTCTGACTCATATCATGACAGAGACACATACAGTGAAGAAGTTTGGACAAACCTTGAATTTCTGCTCAGTTTCTACTAAAATCTAAATGAAATCAGGTGTAATTTGTTGTCTGAGATGTAGACAGTATTTTCTATTCCACTAAAGTCATAGAAATATTGTCTTCTAAAATATGAATCATAGCTTGTTGTAAAGCATGTTTGAGCCTTTGTGTTATCAGAGTTTCATTGTGTCAGTGAGAAACATTTGATCAACAGTCTCAAGCTGCCAGAATGAAAAAGTCACCATCAGATTAGTTGTAGTTCTTCTTTAGTAGCCGACAGCAGCTGATCAAACATTTAACTGGAGCTTTTGATTTTCTCACACAGGAAGGAGAGCATTATTTTATTACACTAAAAACTACAACTTTCTTCATCTTTTATCATCTCAATTCCTCCAAAAACATAAAAGACATTCAAATGAAGATGAAATTATGATCAAATATTTAATATGAAGCAAATGAAGCTCTAATGAGACGAGAGGTAAACCTACATTTTCAGAGCATATTCTTCATTTGTGTGTAAAGAGACACTTTAGTGATTTCAAAGATGAGTTTACTGGTCATGAGGAGGACGACTCAGCCTGTTAAACTGTTGTTTAATGTCTTCTGAGACTCTGGAGCAGCTTTAGTCTTTAACAATAACCAGAGTAATGTCCTCAGTGTTAAAATATAAAATATAAAGTTTAGTTTTGACAAAAATATTGTATAAATCTAAGAAAGTAAATAAATGTGAAGAAATTTAGCTCCAAAGTAATTGTGCAAAACTTAAATTGGTGTCCAAACTTTTCTAAAGCAAATGTTTATTATTAAATAAACAATAACAATGAAGTCTGAGATTCATACAATATTCTGTACGACACTAAACTAGTGATGTTAGTGAAGCGGTCGGGATGAGAGTCAGAAAATGCTCTGCTGGAATAAGGTGGACTGCTCCCTCTGGGTTGGAGCGACTTGCTGCCCAAAGTGAAGGAGTTCAAGTATCTCAGGGTTTTGTTCATGAGTGAGGCTGAAAATTTGAGATCACAGATACAAGCAGCTGAAATGAGTTTCCTCTGGAGGGTTCTGGGCTCAGCCTCAGAGCTCAGAGTAGAGCTGCTGCTCCTTCACGTTGAAGGGAGTCAGCTCAGCTGGTCTGGGTTAGGATGCCTCCTGGATGCCGTCTCTCTGGAGGCATTCCAGACACGTCTAACTGCTAGGAGACCCTGTGGCAGACCCAGAACACACTGGAGGGATTAAATGTCTCTTCTGGCCTCAGAACGCCTTGGGATCCTCCAGGAGGAGCTGAGGCTGAGGCTCAGGAGTTAGAGCGAGTCGTCCACTAATCGGAGACCGGCGGTTCGATTGCATGTTGAAGCGTACTTGGGCAAAATACTGAACCCCAAATTGCTCCTGATGGTCGTTCCATCAGCATATGAATGTGTGTGAATGTGACCTGTAGTGTAGAAGCACTTTGAGTAGTCAGAAGACTAGAAAGGCACTAAACAAGTACAGACCAGTATTTATTTACTGTCTCTGGTCTGGTGGCACAATGACTCGATCCCAAACGAGAAGCAGGAAATGGATGGATGGTAATGGACGTGTTTTGTGTTGAGTCTCATGCACAGTGTGGTGAGCAGTTCTAAAGAATAAAAATAAGGACTTCCCACTGATTTCTCCTTATCTGTATTTTAGGACAGAACACTGTAGATCTCACAGATATTTATTATTATTATTGATCATTGCAATTTCTGCAAAGGACCAGATGTGTATATGATACAGAAATTGTGTCCTATTAATACTGTGGAAGGTAAATGATCATTTAAACCAGCTGTTTTTCCCAACGTTGCCCTCGGCAACCGTTTGCCTGACATGTTGTGTGAGAACAGTAACAAAAGTCAGAATGAAGATGTCGTATTAAAACTAGTGAATGACACTGAGGGGACAGAGTTATAGCTCACACACTGCAGATGATGACATCAGTGACATCACTCACCTTTGATTTCACCTGATCTGTCTTTAAAGGTAGGATCTGAAAAAAGAGAAATGACATTAATTTATGCACAGTACAATAATATGTATATTATGAACTTGCTATTTGTTGTTAACCTTGTAAATGTTTATAATCTAAAATGAAACTGAAGAAACAAAACATCATCATTAAAGCATTAAAACATTTTGGGAAATATGCTCAGACTTCTCTGAGATATTTCATAGTGGAGACGTCCGGCTCAATTTAAATAAATGTTGAAACCATCACAGAGTCACTAAATATATGGGCTTGATTAGGCAGCAATAATAACTGCTTTGCAGAAGAGAAACTTTAACAACAATGTTTCAAACAAATAATATGGAACATTTGAAATAACGCTGCCTGTGAAATGAAGCTATCAGATTGAAGCCCTGAGTTTTGACTTGCAGGCAGCCTTTTTACAAACATTAACTTCAAGTTTTTGAACCTCATAACAGTTTATAAAAAGCAGAAAATCACAGAAAGCATAATATGTCCTCTTTAATTGTTTTATGAAAACTCACCAACAACAAGCTTGATGTAGAATGTTTGTCTCGGCTGAAAATGTGGAAAAATACAGGTGTAGACTCCACTGTCCTCTATCCTTGTATTTCGGATCTTGATGGAGGCGTTACCGTACTTCAGTTCTCCTGGAAAATGTGAGACTCGTCCTTTGAACTGCTCATTTTGACCTGAACGACCGTTGTTGTAATGAATGCCTGCTTCATAGAGGAACACCTCCTGACGATTCTTCTGGCGATCTTTTACCCAGTCAAACACCTTTGATGTAATTCTCTCCTTGGTGCTGGGTGAACAGGGTAAAATGACGTCATCTCCTTCTTTCACTGTGACGACATCTGGTCCTGAAAGATGAAACATGTTTTAATCACTGTGTTTAATAGAAAGTAATCAGATTAATGAAGGAAACAGACGACACCTTCACACGTCACCTCTGTTACTATCAAACTACAGTTTACAAGAACTTCAGTTAATATTCAGATTAAATTAAAGACATTTTTTAAAGTCTGTAAACTTCCAAATAATCAAGTTTCTCCTGCAAGAATGTTTGTTTATCAGATTATTATTATTAATCCCTTCAACCTTCCCATCTATATTGAAGTTTGTCTCATATTGATTACTGGATCCATCTGATCCAGAACGCTGCTGCTGAGTCCCGACAAATATAAAAATGTTGAAAACCATTTCCTAAAACCAAAGATAAAACCAAAGCTGTATTGTTGTTTTTTTTTGTTGTTCGACCAACAGTCTACAACCCAAAAACATTCTGAGTGGCAGGCAGCACCGAGTGTAGAAGGAGAGGTGCACCTGTTACTGAGGTTTGGCAGATATACGGCTACCTGAAGGAGGTTTTTACTACTGTTGGTTCAGGCAGGTGAACACCTCAATCCATGCTGGCAGGAGAGCACAGGAACGACTGACCTGCTTCTCTGCTGGGTTGAAGGCGGCTGGTAGTCATGTAGCTTTTAACATTTAATCAGTATGTATTTTAATATTGGAGCAATAAGAGTGTTTTTAAGATTATTAATATATTATTAATATATAATATCAGCGGTCCACTAGCTGCTCTTGCTGTGGGATTGTTTTGATTGTTTGTTTGTTTTAACATCAGTCTTCCTGTTGTCTCCATCATTAACGTTACTCAGGTTGAGTCCCAGTTAGGCAGTCAGGGCAGGTTTAAGGTACTCTCATAGAGGAACGCAGGAAACAGAAAATATTCATATTTCAGAAACTGAAACCAGAAAATCTCAGTATTGTTTCTCTAAGAAATGATTCAAAACATGTCATCACTTATCAGAATAGTTGTAGATGTAGTTGTGATCAATGTAGAGCGGCAAGGTTTTGGACTGTTAGACAAAATAAGCATCTTAGAAACATCACATCCTGAATTTCCTTCTTTTTTCAGTATTTTATTTTTTTACTATTTCATACACTAAAAGATTTAAGGAGAAAATAAAAATAATCAGCTAATGAAAATCATGTTAGTTGCAGCTCAACATCACTGCATTAACAGTTTAAAACACAGTTAGCAGAGATGCAGAAGAAGAAAAAGTACTAAGCATCAGACTGTTATACAGATAGAAATAACAGTCAGTAATGAATAAAAGTAATAACTAATTAACATTGATCAATAATAAACACTGATTGTTTGAATGTAGTCTTGAGTATATTTGAGAAGCTTGAACAGAGAATCTCAGTATTGCTTATTTAAAAACTGATTTAAAACATGTCATCACTCATCAGAGTAGTTATAATCAATGAAGAGCTGCAACAATTAGTTATAAATGTTGCAGTTATAACATTTAATTTCTGATGCTCGTTCATAGATACAAACAGAGCTAGTTAGCCTGTTAGCTTGTTAGCCTTTAAATACTTTCCGCCGTGTTTTTGGTAAACTGAGACAACTCAAACACATTAACTGTCCGGCACTAAGTGGTGAATGATGTAGTGAACGTCACTTTCTTACCGTTTTCTTGTCCAAGTGTTGTTCCAGAAAAAGCCAGGAGGGAGAAACACGACAGTAAGGACTCCACAGGTGTTAGCTTCATCTTCACTTTACTGTCCGTCTGTTCTTCACTGTGATGCTGTTAAATGAAGCTGGAGAGCAGCTAACTTCAGATTAGTGGAGATGTTAGAAGTTAAATGCAACAAATAAACAGTTTAAAAACTCTTCAAACCTACGAGTGTTCATAAAATAAACGACGAGACTTTAGCATGGATGTATTAAGAGAACTGGATACAGCGTCGGAGGAGCCTCGTTCATTCCTATGAAAGTTGCTCAGTGCACTAACTTTAGTGGTCCTCTTCCGGTCTGCCTGACAGGCCTCTTCCTACTGTAGATGTTTTTTTTGTTTGTTTTTTTTGTAAAAACTTTATAAGCAACAGCGTAATTACAACAGTAACATACAATACATACAGCAGTACAGAAACAATAGAGAAATCATAAAAGATAGATTCATCATAAAGATACATGCATAAATAAAATTTTACAATGTAAAACAATACATAATAGTAAAACAAGAGAAAAATGAATACAATCTTTAAAAATGAATAATCAACATTGCCCATCAACTAATATCATCTGGAAATGTCCATAATGTTTCTCAGAAGATGAGACGTCTTTAAAGCTTTCTTGTTTTTAGAGACTCTGCAGACAGAATCACTGAATGTCTGAAGTTTACAACATTAAGTTAAAAAAAGTTTTTGTTGGGAAGAAATAGAAGAAATCTGGATTTGTGAGAATGATGTTTGCTCAAAAGACACATCAATTCCATCAAGTTATCAACCTCATTGTTTTTACTTTATATTCAAAAATAAGACCAAACTCTCTGTAATCAGGACCAAGATCTTATGAGTCTCCTCATTAATAAAGAAATTTGACCCCAGAAGTTCCTTGAATGCATATAGATATAAAATAAATCAGAAAATGATTCATCTTCCTTTTTGCAGAACATAAAGCAGAAACATCAGGTCTAAACCTGTGAATGAATATATGTGAATATATGTATGCACTTTATTTTGCACATTAACAGACATCAAATGGTAATATTTATGTTTAATACTGTACACAGTATACACATAAATAAGACAGAACTGTACTTCAGTATTTGAGTAGATGTATTTAGTTATGTTCCATCACTGCTGTGTGTTGAAGTTTACTGCAACTATTTATAACTTTCATATTTTCATACTTTTAACTTCACTGGTTAATATTACATTATTGATATCACATATATTATATTACATACATGATTACATTACTCATATTTTTTTTTAAATTGATTTACTGTGTTTTATTTAAATGAACTGAAGTCAAGATGTTAATTTTGCAAATCTGTGTTCAAACGGTTTTTGTTTTAGAAAGACTTATTTATATATATATATATCCCCACATATCCACTCAGCACAAAAAACCTCCACAATAATCACACAATGAGAAATATCTTTATTGTAGATATACTGACATGCAGTAAATACATATTCAAACACATTCAAAAGGCCACAGTTCATATAAAATGAGGATGAGTGAGGTGAACAATCATTGTTTTAGATTATTATTGACGTACTTCAAACATATTTCCTGACTTGTGTTTATAAACACATAATTATCATGAATTACATTATCAATACATTTTAATGTCTCGATACCATGAAGTAATTAATGCAAACATTTCACACAGGTCTAATATAATTTTACATTAATAAAAAACAAGTAAAAAAAACAATTAAAACTGATTTTTAAAGAAGTAAAACCAGTGTGATTATATCTGCACGTTTCCTTTAAATCCAGTGATGAGGGAGGTTCAGTATTTTTCCTTCAGTGAAGAATCTCAGCGAAATAACAATCTCACATCTCAAACAGTAGATTATGTTTCTGTTTCTTCTCATCTGGACTGTTACAATCCTCTTTATTCAGGTGTCACACTGAAGTCAATCACTCATCAAAACAGCCACAAAAAAAAATGAAAAAAAATGAAAAAAGGCCTCTTAAACAATTATAATGAATTAATTCCTCTTTGGTAAAAATAAACTAACTAATTTTGTATGTATATAAAATAAAGCATTAAGTTTTTGCTGGTGATTTAAGGCACAACATGGTCAAACTACAAGTAACAATATATAGACTTCAATCTAAACCTGAGAGATCTGCTGGTCCAACAGGTCACCTGATATCCTGAATAAGTTTTTTTTTCATGGCTTTAGATTTTAACATTTATATTTCATATAATCAACATGATATCTTGTGTTGGACTCTCCAAAGCCTGAAGCTTCCAGCCAAAAAAACCCCCAAATATGTACTTAGAGGAACCTCACAAGTAAACTTCCCCTTAACAAATGTCTTTTCAACAATAATAATGAATAAATGGTGATTTAAATATCCCTCCAATCAATCCAGAGGGATCTCAACATACAACATAAACGTTTTGAACAGCAAGTCCCACAAATTTCCCCTACAGTTTAAAATAAATTACAATTCATTTTTATCAAAGTGCCATCGAGTTTCCTTTAAAGTGTCTACGTAGCTGAATTCATCTCATTCATTTAGTTGTTGTAACGTCTTTAACAACAGTTCAGTGGAAAGTTCAATTCTGACTCTTCATGGACAAAAGAGTGAAAAATATAAATGAGATTCATAATGAGAAAACAAAGCAGGAGAACGAAACAAATGAAAATATAAAACAAAACAACAGAGTTAGAGCTAGAGTAGAACAATCTAATATAATCCAATAAAACAGCTCTGTAATAAATTCTACTTCATGTTTATTATTGAGGTTGTTATGGTTGGACATCTGAAGTGTTTCTAATATTTTGTCCACCGAATTAAAAAACATGAAAGAGGCAAAATATTAGGAACATTTTTCAATATAATTCACTGCAGTTCATCACCAACCACTATCACCTCAATAATAAACATAAAGTAGAATTTATTAAAGAGCTGGATGGCTGGTTGTTGGATTAAATTAGATTGTTCAGATGTTTTTAATAAAGTTCTCAGTGTTGATTCAGTTATTTAGAAGACTGAAGATTGTTGATCTACATGATGCATAGTGTTGAGACAGACAGGCAACTGCGCACACACACACACACACACAAACACACACATAAACACACACACAAACACACACACACTTTGAAATTTACATCTGATATAAACCCATCAAACAGGTAGATGAAGTGGCTCCTGCCTTCCGTTTGTCTGAGAGAAACTGCAGAAAGAAAACAAAAGTATAAATTACATAAAGTCTGTTTTATATTATTATGATGATCCATCTAAATAGATGTTTAATGTTTTTACTGTCTTTCAAAAGTCTATTTTCAAACAGTTAATAGTGAACATTGAAACATTTGACTGAATGGTTTCAGTTTTACAGGTGACTCTTAACGTACCTGTGATCATCAGGAGGGATGTGTCCGTTACCGTTCTGCAAGTGTGATTCAGGATTTGGAGAAACATCTGAAACCTCACGGGGCAGCAGCTCCAGTTCCTTTTTTTCATCAGCTGTCTGGACATTTGGCCTTCGAGCTGCACCTGTGAACAAAGTATAAAATAATAACTTGTAAAGAACAATTACAGGATTAAACATGAACTGTAATACTGGGATTGTTTGCTTGTATATTATGGAGAAAGATTTGTTTCAAAATGATTTGTGTGAACAGATCAACAATCTGTGTAAATGTGTAAACTGTAAATATAAAAACACCTTCCACAAAACTCACAGAAATATTACTATATACATATAATCGATATTATATAAAATATATAAAACAGAAGTGCAAATACACAAATTCTACAAAGAAAAAAAGTATATATATGAATACATTAAATTAATTTACAAATAAATGAAAAGCATTTGTGGATCTCAGTTCAATAATCAGACAGAGTTTGTCTGATTGTTATTTTATACATTGTAAAAATGATGAAGATGCATCATAAATAGAAGAAGTCACACCAAAAGTTAACAGGTGATATGCTGATTGTTACCACCAACACAACATGATCCAAATTACCATATGTGACCAAAAAATGTGTTCAACAACAACACGGACTATACTTATGATCATATTTCAGAGGAAAAACAGAAGAACAGAGGAATGTTTGATAGAATATATTTTAAGTTTCAACTAAATATTTGTTCTTTGTTACACTGAGGTCGACCATCAAACACGTCCTCATCCTCTCTGCTCTACACCTCTTTAACAGGAACACTGTTCAATATTCTTCCCCAAATCAATCAATCAATCAATCAATCAATGACACCATTCATTTGTTTCTATAATATTAACAGAATGAACAAAAGACAAGTTTTCCTGTCAGACTGCAGCTTGTATCAGTCAGTGGATTTTGTATTGAATGTTAAAACAGAACGTTTCATTTCTGAGACGACTTCTGTTTAGATTCTGGACACGAGATCCTTCAGAGTTTCTGTCATGTTGATGCCTGCATGATTATAGAAATGTTCATAGAGAACATTACTTAAACTTACCTCTCTTGTGGCGTCTGATCCACATCACACCAACGACCACAGCCTGAACTGCAGCAAGACTTAGAACTCCAGAAAACAATCCACCTACAAACAGACCGGCTCCGTGGTTGGATTTGTCCTCCACCTGTTTCTCTATAACATACAAAAAAACTGATGTGACTCTCAGAACGTAAATATCATGAATGAATATAGTGAACATCATGTATAACACATTGGTTATAACATTTACAAAGAGAAAACTGAAGGCGTCCATGAAACCTGAAATTACAACATTTGAACATTAAAAGTTATTTTCAGATTAAAACCATCAACAGGATCAATCTCACCTGGTAAAATGATCTCAGTGTTAACACTATAAATGCTGTACTTCAGTTACATTTATGAGCTTTTATTAAATAAACTTTCACCTCAACATCAGCTCCAAATAAAATCTGTCAATAATGTCATTAATATAAAAATATAGTTTCACTTCCAAAGTGTCCTTTTGTATGTTGGAGGTAGATTATGTTCATCTCTGCTGTCTGAACATCAACTTGTGTTCTTCTGACTGACTGAATACAAACCAAAGCATAACGCAGGTTCAATGAAAAACAAGTTATGACATCATTTTGATTTGCAGGTGAGATTTGACCATCTTCCCCCTGAATCTTTGCTGAATGTGATGACGTCAGTCATCAAGACACCAAATGCTGAAACTGGTCTGAATCACAAGTCTGATTTCACCAAAAGTTTCAGCAATTTAGAAAAATCAAACCTTCCTGGAGGAACAAACATGTTCAGATCCTCTGCAGAGATCTAGACTTCATTTACATTGTTACACAACGTACAGTGAAATGAAAAAATGTTTTAGATCTACTGTATAAAACATCATCTACTGTAATAAAGAAATAATAAGTGAATAAGTGATTAGTTGACTCTGGTAATTAATGGCTAGAAGGTGGTCAGTGTCTGTCGGGACACAAACTCTAACTCCAGTTCTTTGTTTTCTCCTCCAGACCCTCTCACTCTCCCTCTGATCTCTGCACATTACTGAAGTCACAGAGCTTCAGTGTAAGTGTGAAGTTTTCACTCAGTTTAAAATGTTTTCAACTTTGAGTTCATTCACTTTGTGTTCAGTCTGAGCACACATTGACATTTATTCAAAACTAAAAACATTAATAATTAAAATCATTTGAATATTAAAATATGATTAAGAAGAAACTCACCAGAGATATACACGTGTGTCTCAGAATTAATCTGATGGTTGATGTCTTCCTGTGTAGCAACACATTGATAGTTGTCGGTCTTGGTCACAGTAATGTTGAGGATGATGTCATAGCTGCCTCCTCTTTCTGTCTCCTTTCGTTCTTCAGCTTGAAGGATGTTTCCATCACTGTCCTGCCAGTGTAATTCAGGTTTTGGAAAAGAACCTCGAACTTCACACTGCAGCAGCAGCCTGTTCTCTGTTTGTTTAAGTGATGTGACGAACGGCTTTGGAGCTGCATCTGTGAACAAAGTATAAAAGAATAAGTTGTAAAGAACAATTAGAGGATCAGACATGAACTGTAATACTGGGATTGTTTTGTTCAACCTGTCTCTGCTTGTATATGATCATATTTCAGAGGAAAAACAGAGAAACAGAGTGAAATAGAAAAGCACATCAGCCTTAACTACACATCTCAGGAATGTTTGATACAACATATTTCAAACAAGTTTCAACTCAATATTTGGTAACTTATCACCACTGCAAACACTATTTCTGACTCATATCATGACAGAGACACATACAGTGAAGAAGTTTGGACAAACCTTGAATTTCTGCTCAGTTTCTACTAAAATCTAAATGAAATCAGGTGTAATTTGTTGTCTGAGATGTAGACAGTATTTTCTATTCCACTAAAGTCATAGAAATATTGTCTTCTAAAATATGAATCATAGCTTGTTGTAAAGCATGTTTGAGCCTTTGTGTTATCAGAGTTTCATTGTGTCAGTGAGAAACATTTAATCAACAGTCTCAAGCTGCCAGAATGAAAAAGTCACCATCAGATTAGTTGTAGTTCTTCTTTAGTAGCCGACAGCAGCTGATCAAACATTTAACTGGAGCTTTTGATTTTCTCACACAGGAAGGAGAGCATTATTTTATTACACTAAAAACTACAAGTTTCTTCATCTTTTATCATCTCAATTCCTCCAAAAACATAAAATACATTCAAATTAAGATGAAATTATGATCAAATATTTAATATGAACCGAATGAAGCTCTAATGAGACGAGAGGTAAACCTACATTTTCAGACCATATTCTTCATTTGTGTGTAAAGAGACACTTTAGTGATTTCAAAGATGAGTTTACTGGTCATGAGGACGACTCAGCCTGTTAAACTGTTGTTTAATGTCTTCTGAGACTCTGGAGCAGCTTTAGTCTTTAACAATAACCAGAGTAATGTCCTCAGTGTTAAAATATAAAATATAAAGTTTAGTTTTGACAGAAAATATTGTATAAATCTAAGAAAGTAAATAAATGTGAAGAAATTTAGCTCCAAAGTAATTGTGCAAAACTTAAATTGGTGTCCAAACTTTTCTAAAGCAAATGTTTATTATTAAATAAACAATAACAATGAAGTCTGAGATTCATACAATATTCTGTACGACACTAAACTAGTGATGTTAGTGAAGCGGTCGGGATGAGAGACAGAAAATGCTCTGCTGGAATAAGGTGGACTGCTCCCTCTGGGTTGGAGCGACTTGCTGCCCAAAGTGAAGGAGTTCAAGTATCTCAGGGTTTTGTTCATGAGTGAGGCTGAAAATTTGAGATCACAGATACAAGCAACTGAAATGAGTTTCCTCTGGAGGGTTTCTGGGCTCAGCCTCAGAGCTCAGAGTAGAGCTGCTGCTCCTTCACGTTGAAGGGAGTCAGCTCAGCTGGTCTGGGTTAGGATGCCTCCTGGATGCCGTCTCTCTGGAGGCGTTCCAGACACGTCTAACTGCTAGGAGACCCTGTGGCAGACCCAGAACACACTGGAGGGATTAAATGTCTCTTCTGGCCTCAGAACGCCTTGGGATCCTCCAGGAGGAGCTGGAGGATGATGCTGGGTTAAAGGATGTCTGGGTTTCCTCTCTGGGACCGCTGAGGCTCAGGAGTTAGAGCGAGTCGTCCACTAATCGGAAGACCGGGGGTTCGATTGCATGTTGAAGCGTACTTGGGCAAAATACTGAACCCCAAATTGCTCCTGATGGTCGTTCCATCAGCATATGAATGTGTGTGAATGTGACCTGTAGTGTAGAAGCACTTTGAGTAGTCAGAAGACTAGAAAGGCACTAAACAAGTACAGACCAGTATTTATTTACTGTCTCTGGTCTAGTGGCACAATGACTCGATCCCAAACGAGAAGCAGGAAATGGATGGATGGTAATGGACGTGTTTTGTGTTGAGTCTCAAACACAGTGTGGTGAGCAGTTCTGAAGAATAAAAATAAGGACTTCCCACTGATTTCTCCTTATCTGTATTTTAGGACAGAACACTGTAGATCTCACAGATATTTAATCAACATAAATATTTTATCTCAAAATTAATATACCTCCAAATGACAGGATTATGAGATATTATTGGTCGTCAGGGAGTTCAACTGCAAAGGACCAGATGTGTATATGATACAGAAATTGTGTCCTATTAATACTGTGGAAGGTAAATGATCAACCAAACCAGCTGTTTTTCTCAACGTTGCCCTCGGCAACCGTCTGCCTGACATGTTGTGTGAGAACAGTAACAAAAGTCAGAATGAAGATGTCGTATTAAAACTTGTGAATGACACTGAGGGGACAGAGTTATAGCTCACACACTGCAGATGATGACATCAGTGACATCACTCACCTTTGGTTTCACCTGATCTGTCTTTAAAGGTATGATCTGAAAAAAGAGAAATGACATTAATTTATGCACAGTACAATAATATGTATATTATGAACTTGCTATTTGTTGTTATCCTTGTAAATGTTTATAATCTAAAATGAAACTGAAGAAACAAAACATCATCATTAAAGGTTCAACATTTTGGGAAATATGCTCAGACTTCCCTGAGATATTTCATAATGGAGACGTCCGGCTCACTTTAAATAAATGTTGAAACCATCACAGAGTAACTAAATATATGGGCTTGATTAGGCAACAATAATAACTGCTTTGCAGGAGAGAAACTTTAACAACAATGTTTGCAACAAATAATATGGAACATTTGAAATAACACTGCCTGTGAAGTGAAGCTATCAGGTTGAAGCCCTGAGTTTTGACTTGCAGGCAGCATTTCTACAAACATTGACTTCAATTTTTGGAACCTCATAAAAATGTATAAATAGCAGAAAATCACAAAAAGCATAATATGTCCTCTTTAATTGTTTTACGAAAACTCACCAACAACAAGTCTGATGTAGAATGTTTGTCTCGGCTCAAAATGTGGAAAAATACAGGTGTAGACTCCACTGTCCTCTATCCTTGTATTTCGGATCATGATGGAGGCGTTACCGTACTTCAGTTCTCCTGGAAAATGTGAGACTCGTCCTTTGAACTGCTTATCTTGACCTGAACGACCGTTGTTGTAATGAATAGCTGCTTCATAGAAGAAAACCTCCTGACGATCATCTTTCTTCCAGTCAAACACCTTGGACGTAAGGCTCTCCTTGGTGCTGGGTGAACAGGGTAAAATGACGTCATCTCCTTCTTTCACTGTGACGACATCTGGTCCTGAAAGATGAAACATGTTTTAATCACTGTGTTTAATAGAAAGTAATCAGATTAATGAAGGAAACAGACGACACCTTCACACGTCACCTCTGTTACTATCAAACTACAGTTTACAAGAACTTCAGTTAATATTCAGATTAAACTTCAGATATTTTTCATACTGACATAATTTAAATATTTTAATCTGGTAGTTTATCATATGAGAAACCTGATGTCACATGACACAGACACTTACAGACCTGGTTTGGTTTGTTTTGATGTTTGAACTCTTTCAGACGGAGGGTTTAGTGCAAAATAGAAAAAGAGCACAAAATGTTTCTGTGGAATGTTTGAATTTTAATAATTCTGTTTAGATGAAATATTAACAGGATAATTCATATAGTTTCATACAGCTGGAACTTTATTATTTTGGATTCAATAAACATAAACTACCAGTAATCTTCTTATCTGACTGTATATATTGATTAACTACTGCCTAATCTATAAAGTCTGTAAACTTCCAAATAATCAAGTTTCTCCTGCAGGAATGTTTGTTTATCAGATTATTATTAATCCCTTCAACCTTCCCATCTATATTGAAGTTTGTCTCATATTGATTACTGGATCCAGTTGATCCAGAACGCTGCTGCTGAGTCCCAATAAAAATAGTTAAAATATCAGTATATTGTTCACTGTTTCCAAAAAAACCCCAGATACAACCAAAGCTGTGTTGTTTTCTTCCTGACCAACAGTCCACAACCAAAAATATTCAGTTTACTCTCATAGAGGAACGAAGAAAATATTAATATTTGAGAAGCTGAAACAGAGAATCTCAGTATTGTTTCTTTAAGAAATGATTCAAAACATGTCATCACTTATCAGAATAGTTGCAGATGTAGCTGTGATCAATGATAGTGATCAATGTAGAGCTGCAACAATTAGTCCATAATTAAGGTTTTGGACTGTTATATAATACAAGCATCTGCTGAATTTCTTTTTTTTTTCAGTATTTTTTATTATTCCATACACTAAAAGATTAAAGCAGAAAATAATCAGCTAATGAAAATCATGTTAGTTGCAGCTCAACATCACTGAATTAACAGTTGAAAACACAGTTAGCAGAGATGCAGAAGAAGAAAAAGTACTGAGCATCAGACTGTTATACAGATAGAAATAACAGTCAATAATGAATAGAAGTAATAACTAATTAACATTGATCAATAACTGTCAATAACGACTACCGCATGCATTACCGCGACTGGCCACTGGGAACAGACATGACATTGCGATCGACGTCACGCGGGCCCAAAAAGACTTTCCCATAGAATTAACGTATATTGTGAAAAATACGCCCGTAAATCAGTGAATAAACAACAATTAAACATCCATGCTTATTATACATCCCTGATACAAGCTAACAGGCCAACTAGCACAGTGTATACAATACACGGAGACTAAGTAAATAGACCCAAACACTCGAACTATTCAGCACTTATTAGTGAATTATTAGTGAACGTCACTTTCTTACCGATTTCATGTCCAAGTGTTGTTCCAGAAGAAGTCAGAAGACAGAAGAGTAAAAACTCCACACGGATCCACATTTTAGGACAATACATTGTTTCCTGTCTGAAGCTGGTGAGCAGCTGAAACTTCAGGTTAGTTGAGATGTTAAAAGTTAAATGTGACAAATAAACAGTTCAAAACACCACGACTGTTTATTATAAACGATTTGTAACTTTAACTTTGGACCCCAAACTGACGAAAAAACAGAAACCCGATTGTTGTTTTCACGATCGAGAGACTTCCGCTGGATGTGTAAAGTGTAACATCAAGAATGAAAAAATCTATCCGGTCAATCCGGACTTTAAAAATAAAAGCATGTAGCTGAGGCTGGACATGACTATGTGAATATAAATATTACAATATAAGAATGTAATAATAATTAAATATATATGATAATGTAATAATAGTATAAATATGTGTACACAGTCAATGAGGTTGATTAATAGAATATTATAAAACTAATAGAGTAAATAAAATATAAATATTTATATAAATATAAATTCAGATATTTTTTATCTAAGTAAAAAAAGAATATAGGTAAATACATGTAAATATCCCGTGATAAAGGTTTATACCAAATGAAAAATAATAATAATTTACATAATAATCAAATTACAGTGCTTTATGTACAATATTTAAAAAGGCAGTTAAAGCAAACCATTAAAGAATATTAGAATAAAATGATAAAATAGAATGAGAGATTATAAAAAAAAACAGTAAAATCAATAAACAAAGCAAGACTGAAATAGTGAGTTTTTAATGTGTTCACTTCCCCGTCATACCATCACTGAGGGAAAGGGGTTTTGGGGAAAAGAAAGCAGGGTTGTCATTTATTTGTCATGATATCTTTTCATACTGGATTGTGTTTGAATGAACTCACCTCCTCCCTTCGTCTTAGGTTTAAAATGTGTAGTTTTACTTTGAAAGCAAATCTCTGGACTTCCTGGTCGGTTTGTTTTCTGTGTAACTAGACGAATGAATGTTCTTAACTTTCTGCTTCCGTCCCATAAACTGTATAAAGATAGGCGTTTCTCCCCATATAAAGGGGCGTTTGCGTTTGACGCGTCATTTGACTCTTTTCCGCTTAAAATGGACCAATCATGTACCATCTACTTCAGTCAGGAGGAAGAGGTCATTATAACAGAGAGGTATGAATAATATAAATACATCATCACAGCAAAAAGCAACTATGTTGCTGTAAATGAGGTGAGAGATGAATGCTGGCAGAGAATTGCTGATCGTGTAAATTAAAACACTAATTCATTAATTATGTAATTAGTTCACATACTTATTTTACCACTCGCTGCTCTCTCCGTGCCTCCCACATCCACAGCTCTAAAACTTTAAACTTGATGCATTTAAACATTAAACTCAAGAGGTTCATTTAGGTCTGACTGTGTCTCCCACACACACACATACATACATACATATATCATCAATTGAACAAACTCATCATACTTTTAAGTAAACCAACATGTTTGTCTTGTTGTTCAACATGATACATTTTCAGAAAGATTAAACTGTGATCTTTGAGTGTTTAATACAGAATGAGCGTGTGTTAATGTGCTTTTGTGGAAACAGATGAGAGATTTAGGACTGACGTGTTTGACAGCGCTCTCCATCATCATCATCATCATCACATGAGATAATATCTTTAATAGTGTTCATTCCTCCAGAAGAATTCAGAGACTTGTAGAATAAATGTAAAGGAGCATTGAAGCTGTTCTGCTTTTTCCTTTAACTTTAACTCCTTAACATTAGTCAACAATTAGATATTTATTCATTAACATTATAACTTTATAACAGAGATCAAACTTTAGTAACATGATGAGTTCACTTGGCATGTTTTTCTGACCTCTCTCTCCATGTGCTCGAGTCCAAGATGGATTATAATAATGTGAACTATACTTTCTTAATTCACGGTCACATGATTATTTTGTTATTATTACCTAGATAAAGGTGGTGGCTCCATTGACCTCGTTCTCCCCTAAATATTATAAAATACTGTAATTAAAAGATGGAGTGTGATGACAGTGTGAAGTAGCAAGGGATCATGGGAGTTGTTGTCCTGATTGTTTAACAACCAGTTTCTCCTGGTCAGGATTTCATCATTCAGCAGTTAAATTATCCTCAGAGGTCTCCTCCCCTCCAGAACAAATGGACCAGGACCAGGACTTCCTGGAGGGGCTGTTAGCTGAGCTGCTGCTGATGTTTGCTCAGCTTGTTTCTCTGATAACTTCAGATCCAGACGTCTGATGACTAAAATCCTTCATCCAGTTAAGAGATATATTAAAAGATAAAGTTAAAAACCATGTTGTAAAAATGTAGTAAGCATCATTTTTTGACTGGTGGATGACAACAATGCTGATGTAACATCTTGTGCACTATACTCTTTGGTAGATGGTTATGACGCCATTGACAGGCGACCAAATGAAATGAACTGTTATCTTGATTAAATGACAGATTTCTCTGAGTTTGAAAACTGTTGGAAACATTTGAGATGTAAGTACACAACTCAACAACATACAGAACACAGGTTTGGTTGTTTTTAGATACATTTAATGTAGAATGATTGTATATTAAGGCTTTAAGTCACATTATGTTTGAACTTTCTTATTGCAGATATAATATACAGTATATGGATAAATACATTCAGAAGGCCACAGGTCATATAACATGAGGAGGAATGAGCTGAATCTTCACAAACTTTTAAAATTGTAAAATATCTCCTGACTTCTGTAACAAAATTCTCATTAACAACATTATAATTACATTGTAATAAAAGACTTTGTCTTGGCACCATGATGAAGTAATGCAAACATTCAAGTCAGATATGATTTTACAAAAGTAAAAAAAGACAAAACTCATTTTGTGATTATATCTGCATGTTTTCCTTTAAATCCAGTGATGAGGGAGGTTCAGTATTTTTCCCTTCAGTGAAGAATCTCAGCTAAATAACAATCTCACATCTCAAACAGTAGATTATGTTTCTGTTTCTTCTCATCTGGACTGTTACAATCCTCTTTATTCAGGCGTCACACTGAAACCAATCACTCATCAAAACAGCCACATACAGAAAAAAAAAAAAAAAATAATGAAAAAAGGCTTCTTCAACAGTTATTTGTTGAAGATTTTATTTGGTAAAAATAAACAGTGTGTAACCTGTAACTTGTGTTCTTCTCTCTATATAAGAGAGACCTATACTGCTGACCCTGGCTATAATAAACAATGTCTAAATCTAGGTTTCTATCCAGTATGTTACACCACGGACCATACAGTTCAAATTATTACAGGTTAACTCAGATTCAACTACATAATCAACTAGGTTTGGGAAGGAGAAGCGACTCTGTAATAGAGTGAAGAAAAGACCTCCCAACTCACACAACACACAGGACCACAACTTATGAACCAAAAAAGTATCTTTCTGTTCCGTTCAGTTTCATTTACCTTGGTTTCCACATTATACCTCTACTTTAAAGTAGGATTACCTTTGTGTAAATAAAAAAAATAACTCAAATACACCACAAAAGAATAGTTAACAGCCAAGATGAATAATAAATAACATAAATAAAATAAAAATATTTCAATATCCCAAAATATTAGAATATGTGCAATTGAAAAAAATAAATAAATGTGGTACCACTTCACTAGTTTTTTTTTGTTTCTCTATCAAGTTCACTTTAAATGTCTTTCATTGGGTTCAATCCCTTTAGTTTGAATGTTCGTGGATTTCCTTGTATCAGTTTTTTCTCAGTTATTAGTTAACTTGGGCCCAAGAACAAAAAACAACCTGAGTCTGAGGCGAAGGAAAGTATCAAAAAAAATGGATAAAGAGCGCTCAGGTGGATTCTCCTTAGTTTCTCTGGTTCCTACCACCTTCCTGGAATGACAACATCCACTCGTCACTGTCCTGACACGCTGAAGATATCCACAAGCCACGATGAACTCCTGGACCACGATGAAGCAGTTCCTCGCCAGGATAGAATCGGCCCTCCAGTCAGAATAGCTCTTAAAAGTTCGGGAAAACACTACGGCGGAGTTTCTCCTACGACCGTTTCCAGCGTCTTGAGGTAGATATTTGTCTATGGTTCACTGCTAACAGCAACTTCTCAAAGTTTTCACAAAATAACCTCTTTTCATGCATTAGCTGATGGGCAGCGCGTTTCATCCGGCTTGCAGCTTCTCTTTTTTTCGTCTTTTTGTTTCCTTTCACACACACGGAGCTGCAGGTGATGCATTCAGGTGAGCTCCGGATTTCAATTAGCATACGCAAATCCTACGGTACATTCTAAGAACCTTGTTATTTTAAGTAACATGATTTTTATCAGGGTTACAAGTGCAAAACAAATTTTGTATGTATATAAAGCAGTAAGGTGTTTGGCTATTGTGAAATAAGCACAACCTCTTGCACTAAAAACAATCCAAAGCAAGACACCTGGTTTATTTTATTGTATTCCCTCAAATCAGAAAGTAAAAGACCAGAAAGAAGACTCAAAACTATTCATGTGTCATTTCATAAGCTACCTTTCAGTTTTGTACTTTAAGTTTTTGCACAACATTGTCAACTTTCAAGTAACAATATATAGACTTTAATCTAAACCTGAGAGATCTGCTGGTCTTTTTTGTACATTGCTTTGGATTTTAACATTTTTCTTGTGGTGGACTCTCCAAAGCCTGAAGCTTCCAGCCAAAAAAAACTCAAATATGCACTTAGAGGAACCTCACAAGTAAACTTCCCCTTAACAAATGTCTTTTCAACAATAATAATGAATAAATGGTGATTTAAATATCCCTCCAATCAATCCAGAGGGATCTCAACATATAACTAAACAACTTTGAATCAGGGAAATAACATCAAAGTACCATTAGGTCCCTTTTTAAGTTTTGTTATCTTATTATTTATCACAGTTCTTCTGTTTTGTTTAGTTTCATCTCATTCATTTAGTTGTTGTAACGTCTTTAACAACAGTCCAGTGAAAAGTTCAATTCTGACTCTTCATGGACAAAAGAGTTGTTGGGACAGCATGTGACCACAGTTTACCACATGTTTGAAAGACCCCAAGAAACCTGAGCCCTGGGGGTTCACACACAAGTGTGAAGCCCCACCCATGGATCCAGGTTATCAAAACCAGAGGTTCCCCTCTTATCTCCCTCTCTTCTTTCTTTTCTCCTGGAGCTGCTGGAGCAGCTCCTTGCTCCTCTCCCCCACAGCTGTTGAAGGAGCAGTTCCTGCTCTTTCACACCTCCAGTAGCAGTTGCTGGAGCAGCTTTCTGCTCTCTTGTGTGGCCTGCCCACAGCAGACACACACACTTTTCTTTACGGCAGAAGACGCAAGAGCCTGCCTAAGATTCAGAAACCAAGTTTCCACGTGCCAGCAGATACCACACAAGTCTGCTAGCTAGTTTTAACAAGGACAAGAGCCACGGAACAGAGTTAGCTTGTCGCTAACCAACAAAGGAGTGACCTGGGCCCTCTGCACAACTGGAGTGCTGTCTCCCCAGCAACACCTGCATCTGCAGCTTCAGAGCCAAAGCCTTCTCAGCCTGACCCATCCACGGATTCACCAGCTAAGAAGCAGCACACCACTAAGCATCTTTTTCTTCCAAGGACTGGTAACAACTGGGCATAGCCTAGCAACACAGTGGAGCATAGCACGGCTAAGCAAGAATGTTTAACTTAATCAATGTACAGCACATGTATTGATTTGGCTAAGGTTAACATTTAACTGTTGTTGTGATGTCTTTGTTGTCTACAGTCAGGTTACAGCATAGCTACACCGCTAGGCTAATGTTAGCATGTCAACACAGGTTACTTCCAGTAACTAGGCCTTGCATGCAACTAACCTCTCTTAACCTGGCACCTTTAGATTTTGCCAATTGGCTTGAATAGAGAATTACACAGTTATAAGGTTTAAAACCTAGTTTTACAACTTTGGTTCAGGCATCACATGTGGTTTACGACACCACATGGTCTGGCCTTTCATCTCTGTAGTTCCTTTTATCAGCCAAATTGTCTGCATGCCGTTTGCTCAGTCACCAGGTGACTGCAGCCATCTTACCATCGTCTTCCCAGCACACACACACACACACACACACACACACACTCACACTTGTATATAAGTACACTTAGCTAGATTAGTATTGTGTGTTTTGCTTTTACGCTTTTGTCAAATAAATTCTTTTGGATCTACCTGTTGTCTGTTTTAATGTTGCACAAGAATGAGTTTTGTCAACCTCTGCTCTGCAAAGAACTCCAAATCCTTCAACCATAACTATCTGTTGATGTAGTGATTATGTATATAGTTATTAAGATAATTATTAAACAAAGTCCCAAATTCATAGATTAGTTACCTTGAGACTGAATTGGCTATCCTTTTCCCTGATTCCAGGGTGGTGCCCCGTTATTATTAATTCTTATTAATAATTTTAATAATTAATAATTATCTTTGATAATCATTAATTACTTCTGATAGCCAAACTTGCGACCAAGCCCCAACAAAATGGTGCCCCGTGTGAGGCAGAGTATCGTTGGCAATTATTCATAATTGTGCAATATTAATTTCAGCATAATTTTGGCCAGTACCAAAATTCTGGAATCTAAAACTTTAGACTATCCAAAAGTCTTTATTTTTAACATAACTAGTCTGCCACAGGAGTAGATATCTAGCTGTACTTGCAAACAAGTAAGTGTGGTGAGATTTGATTTTCAAAATCAAATTTAGTGAAGACAATTAATAACCTAAACCTTGAGTTATTAGTAACTACTGATTTAAGCCTTCAGTGTTACATTAAGAGTTTGCTGTTGCTGCTAGCCACTCAGGTTGAACTAACTCTGTAGAAATTGTGAGAATTTCAATTTAGCATTTGAATAGCACACATTCAATGCCATCTAGTCAAGCTGTCAGAATTAGTGCTCCCCTTGTTATTTAAATCACAGTGTGCCACCAGCCCTGTGACACATAGAGAGCTTGTACCTGGCTGTTACTGCCATGCATTCCAGCTAAGTAAGAGATAGAGCCTGTGAGATAGAGCCACAGCGTGTTACCAGCCCTGTGAAACTTAAGTTATTCTCTAGCTGTTACTGCCATGCATTCCAGCTTGAGTCAACTTTAAGAAACATTCCTCTAACTGTTATTGCCCTGCATCTCAGTTAGTGCTTGTTTAAATCCGTTGTGCCCAACAGAGCCACTAGACGGTGCCGTAGCTACCCCTCCTCCACAGGAAGCTACTCCTCATAGTGAAGGCCACCTCCGTGTTTGGTTAGGCTAGTGTACTACCCAAACTACACTACCAAGTGTTTGCCACGCAACACCATAGCCAACCACATTGTTTGTTGTACTAGTCAACTGTTAATCTAACCCTCCGTTCCAGAGACAACAATGGAGGACCCCTGTGTAGAGCAGTTTATCTCTTCCCTAGCACAGAGCCTAGAACCCGGCTACCCAGAATTCATCAGCAGGTTGAATTTCAGTGAGTGCAGGAAAGAGATGGACTCGCTACTCAAAGACAGGAATGGTGCACAGACCGCATCCAAAGATCCATTGTTATGCTTGCTTCTGAACTTCCACAGACAAACCAGCCTTGCCTGTCAGAGCAAAGCAGCCCTAGAGAAGGAGGTAGATTTCCTTAGAGCGCAAAATGCTTGCCTCCTCCACGAGGTTCAGACGGCCAATAAAAAAGCCATGCGCTATCTAGAAGACCTACACTCAGCAGAGTTAGACCTCTGCTCACACAAGGAGGAAGTGTTAAAGCTTAGGTCAGAACGTCCTGCCCCACTACAGGCATTCAGCCAATGTGATTCTGGATATTCTGATTCACACTCCTCCCATAGTGGAAGGTTAACGCCCTCTCCACCCAGAAGATTGGAACAATTCCCTACCGAACCTAAGTTCTTGGGAATGAAGTCAGCTTCTCAGCCTCCACTGAGAGACCAAGCTAACAGCTACCTGACTTCCAGTCTCTCTGAAACAGACATTGAAGAGACGTGTAGTTTATCTTTTAGAAGGTATCCTGCCCAGTGTTTTTCCCAGCCACTGATACATGACAACTTCATCCGTGCTCATCCTTCCGAAGGGGGGACTAGAACATTCCAGAACTATTCAGCCTCTCCTCTGCACTACAAGGAAAGTGATAATAGTTGTTCAGCCCCTGTTCTTCAACAAGAGAGAACTGTAGTACGTGATGCACATGTCCATGGTAGTGCTAGTTTAGTCTCTTCTTTGCCAGAAATGACTCCACAGTGTCCCCGCCTTGAAGTGCTCGAGTTCATAGCTAAGGACATTGATCATTTCGACCCAGACAACGGTAATCATCACATTGAAGATTACTTTAGGGAACTAGAATACAATCTAGTTGACTTGCCCCATGCAACCCAAGGTGAGAAAGTTAAACTTGTGTGGAAAACCAGCTCTAAAGCTGTACGCAAGTTTATACAATCACAACCTTCCAGAGTCAGGAATGACTATCAGGAGCTCCGTCAAGCACTTGTAGAAGAATTCTCTTTTACTGCTGACGAGACTGCAGGTGTGGTTGCAGCCCTCCAAGTTAAACATTCCCGTCGTGAGCATCCTAGGGAATATTACCAACGTTTGAGGCATGCGTACTTCCACGGCAAGAATGCACCAGGCTTAGAAGAAAACCCCACCTTCAAGTCTTTATTCTTGCAGAACCTTCACCCATGTGTACGCACTCACATTGTACTGATGACACACAAAGGTAACACCTCCCTGCATGAGATAAGAAAAATGACACAGGTGGCTTGGGAAACTGTTGTCAAGTCCAAAGCAGGAGAGAAAACAACTGAACCTCTCAGCTCAAACGCTGAAGTGTCATACAGGTCTGCTACCTCAAAAGATCACCCTCACAACAGCCCAAAGGGGGGTGACAAAAGGCAGCATAAGGACACAGAGCGCAACCGCCGTGTCCATCAACTGCGTCGAGATAGACATTCACACAGTCGAAGCGTTAGAAGGCCATACGCAGAGATTGTGGCCCAGATGTGTGACCAGATAATGGACAGATCAGATGATGACCACAGCATCTCTGATCACAGTTCAGTACATGATCACCATCCATTTGACAGTGACAGCTCCTCTGAATGTCTCTCTCCCTCTGGCTACATGGAGCGTTACAGCCCTGAGCCACAGGTTAAAAACATATGGCACAAGAGCTCTAGAGCTCGCTGCTCACAGGTCTAGCTAACAACACAGTCCACCCCTGTACTGACAGTGAGACAGTTACCAGTGCTTTGTTTTCTGCAGTTACATAGGCAAACTTGGGTTTGTTAGCAACAAAAGCAACCTTAGTTATTCTCAATTCAGTAATAGCCAGACAGCCTGCTATTAATTGAGAAAAGCCTAAATTGGGATTCAACTCAGACACCATTGTCCTGCTTTACAAGTACAATTGGATCAGCTCCTTGGTAGTATTTTGTCAATAGGAAAACTTTGCAAAATCTAGCTTAGGACACTCCATTATGTACTTTCAGAAGTAGTTGTACACATGTCCTCACCCACCAAGTTTAGGACATTAAAAATGATACAGCCATTAGGACTTTGGGATTTTTGGAATTTGTGATGACATCCTTCTGCAGCAACACTTGCCTGAAGGAAAAAATTGTAAAGTCTGCCAAGATCAGACTGAAAACTACTTTGAGTAGTCAGTATTGTCATCAGATCCAATGAGTGAAACAACAAACACTCTTGGACACTCCAGCAATGGCTTTATCATTTTAGGTGCCATCCTCTCTGCATCTCATCTTAACAAAGTTACACCACTAACATTCCGGTTCTCACTAACCCCCAAAGAGTAATGAGAAACATGTTATGTTATTTAGGACTATGCTTTGTTGTTGTCTATCATGTTTTGGTTTTGTAACTCTGACTGTTCTTGCTTAGCCAAGTTAGATAGTGTCAACCACTGCCCAGATGTTACAAACATGAATGAACTGACAAATTAACCCTTTGAACTGTGGACCATACAGTACATGTATGTTTGTGCTCCCAGGATCACACGTCAGGTGCAATCCTAGGACCAAAGGGGGGATGTTGGGACAGCATGTGACCACAGTTTACCACATGTTTGAAAGACCCCAAGAAACCTGAGCCCTGGGGGTTCACACACAAGTGTGAAGCCCCACCCATGGATCCAGGTTATCAAAACCAGAGGTTCCCCTCTTATCTCCCTCTCTTCTTTCTTTTCTCCTGGAGCTGCTGGAGCAGCTCCTTGCTCCTCTCCCCCACAGCTGTTGAAGGAGCAGTTCCTGCTCTTTCACACCTCCAGTAGCAGTTGCTGGAGCAGCTTTCTGCTCTCTTGTGTGGCCTGCCCACAGCAGACACACACACTTTTCTTTACGGCAGAAGACGCAAGAGCCTGCCTAAGATTCAGAAACCAAGTTTCCATGTGCCAGCAGATACCACACAAGTCTGCTAGCTAGTTTTAACAAGGACAAGAGCCACGGAACAGAGTTAGCTTGTCGCTAACCAACAAAGGAGTGACCTGGGCCCTCTGCACAACTGGAGTGCTGTCTCCCCAGCAACACCTGCATCTGCAGCTTCAGAGCCAAAGCCTTCTCAGCCTGACCCATCCACGGATTCACCAGCTAAGAAGCAGCACACCACTAAGCATCTTTTTCTTCCAAGGACTGGTAACAACTGGGCATAGCCTAGCAACACAGTGGAGCATAGCACGGCTAAGCAAGAATGTTTAACTTAATCAATGTACAGCACATGTATTGATTTGGCTAAGGTTAACATTTAACTGTTGTTGTGATGTCTTTGTTGTCTACAGTCAGGTTACAGCATAGCTACACCGCTAGGCTAATGTTAGCATGTCAACACAGGTTACTTCCAGTAACTAGGCCTTGCATGCAACTAACCTCTCTTAACCTGGCACCTTTAGATTTTGCCAATTGGCTTGAATAGAGAATTACACAGTTATAAGGTTTAAAACCTAGTTTTACAACTTTGGTTCAGGCATCACATGTGGTTTACGACACCACATGGTCTGGCCTTTCATCTCTGTAGTTCCTTTTATCAGCCAAATTGTCTGCATGCCGTTTGCTCAGTCACCAGGTGACTGCAGCCATCTTACCATCGTCTTCCCAGCACACACACACACACACACACACTCACACTTGTATATAAGTACACTTAGCTAGATTAGTATTGTGTGTTTTGCTTTTACGCTTTTGTCAAATAAATTCTTTTGGATCTACCTGTTGTCTGTTTTAATGTTGCACAAGAATGAGTTTTGTCAACCTCTGCTCTGCAAAGAACTCCAAATCCTTCAACCATAACTATCTGTTGATGTAGTGATTATGTATATAGTTATTAAGATAATTATTAAACAAAGTCCCAAATTCATAGATTAGTTACCTTGAGACTGAATTGGCTATCCTTTTCCCTGATTCCAGGGTGGTGCCCCGTTATTATTAATTCTTATTAATAATTTTAATAATTAATAATTATCTTTGATAATCATTAATTACTTCTGATAGCCAAACTTGCGACCAAGCCCCAACAGAGTGAAAAATATAAATGAGATTCATAATGAGAAAACAAAGCAGGAGAATGAAACAAATGAAAATATAAAACAATAAAAACAACAGAGTTCATAAAACTGAACTCATGTTGAGCTACAAGACTGTAATTATCTCACTGAGCACTTTATTAAAACATCTGAACAATCTAATATAATCCAATAAAACAGCTCTGTAATAAATTCTACTTCATGTTTATTATTGAGGTTGTTGTCGTTGGTGGTGAACTGGACATTTGAAGTGTTTCTAATATTTTGTCCACTGCATTAAAAAACATGAAGGAGGCAAAATATTAGGAACATTTTTCAATATAATTCACTGCAGTTCATCACCAACCACTATCACCTTAATAATAAACATAAAGTAGAATTTATTAAAGAGCTGTCAGATTAAAGCTGTTGTGTTGGATTAAATTAGATTGTTCAGATGTTTTTAATAAAGTTCTCAGTGTTGATTCAGTCATTTAGAAGACTGAAGATTGTTGATCTGCATGATGCATAGTGTTGAGACAGACAGGCAACTGCACACACACACACACACACACACACACACACACACACACACAAATTTACATCTGATATAAACCCATCAAACAGGTAGATGAAGTGGCTCCTGCCTTCCGTTTGTCTGAGAGAAACTGCAGAAAGAAAACAAAAGTATAAATGACATGAAGTCTGTTTTATATTATAATGATGATCCATCTAAATAGTATTTAATAATATGTTTTTACTGTCTTTCAAAAGTCTATTTTCAAACAGTTAATAGTGAACATTGAAACGTTTGACTGAATGGTTTCAGTTTTACAGGTGACTCTTAACGTACCTGTGATCATCAGGAGGGATGTGTCCGTTACTGTTCTGCAAGTGTGATTTAGGATTTGGAGAAACATCTGAAACTTCACGGGGCAGCGGCTCCAGTTCATTTTTTTCATCAGCTGTCTGGACATTTGGCCTTCGAGCTGCACCTGTGAATAAAGTATAAAATAATAACTTGTAAAGAACAATTACAGGATTAAACATGAACTGTAATACTGGGATTGTTTGCTTGTATATTATATTGGAGAAAGATTTTACAATCTGTGTAAATGTGTAAACTGTAAACCCTAACCGCAAACACTCATACACACACACACACACAAAAAAAAAAGATTTGTAAACTCAAAAATATTTTGCAAATATAAAACTAAATACACAAATAAAAAAAAAATTGTGAATACATTAAATGAATTTACAAATAAATGAAAAGCATTTGTGGATCTCAGTTCTACGTTTGTGGATTTGCTTTTTAAAAGTTTGTCGGAACGAACAGAAATCCACTCAGATCACTCGGCCATGGATTTTATACATTGTAAATATGATGAAGATGCATCATAAATAGACCAGAAGTCATACCAAAAGTTAACAGGTGATATGCTGATTGTTACCACCAACACAATGTGACCCAAATTACCGTTTGTGACCAAAAACGTGTTCAACAACAATACGGACAATAAAAACAGAGAAACAGAGTGAAATAGAAGAAACAGAGGAATGTTTGACAGAATATATTTCAACTGAGGTCGACCATCAAACACGTCCTCATCCTCTCTGCTCTACACCTCTTTAACAGGAACACTGTTCAATATTCTTCCCCAAATCAATCAATCAATCAATCAATGACACCATTCATTTGTTTCTGTAATATTAACAGAATGAACAAAAGACAAGTTTTCCTGTCAGACTGCAGCTTGTATCAGTCAGTGGATTTTGTATTGAATGTTAAAACAGAACGTTTCATTTCTGAGACGACTTCTGTTTAGATTCTGGACACGAGATCCTTCAGAGTTTCTGTCATGTTGATGCCTGCATGATTATAGAAATGTTCATAGAGAACATTACTTAAACTTACCTCTCTTGCGGCGTTTTATAAAGCACATCACCCCAACGACCACAGCCTGAACTGAAGCAAGAGTTAGAACTCCAGAAAACCATCCACCTACGAACAGACCAGCTCCGTGGTTGGATTTGTCCTCCACCTGTTTCTCTATAACAAACAAAAAAACTGATGTGACTCTCAGAACGTAAATATCATGAATGAATATAGTGAACATCATGTATAACACATTGGTTATAACATTTACAAAGAGAAAACTGAAGGCGTCCATGAAACCTGAAATTACAACATTTGAACATTAAAAGTTATTTTCAGATTAAAACCATCAACAGGATCAATCTCACCTGGTAAAATGATCTCAGTGTTAACACTATAAATGCTGTACTTCAGTTACATTTATGAGCTTTTATTAAATAAACTTTCACCTCAACATCAGCTCCAAATAAAATCTGTCAATAATGTCATTAAAATAAACCATTCATATAAAAATATAGTTTCACTTCCAAAGTGTCCTTTTGTATGTTGGAGGTAGATTATGTTCATCTCTGCTGTCTGAACATCAACTTGTGTTCTTCTGACTGACTGAATACAAACCAAAGCATAACGCAGGTTCAATGAAAAACAAGTTATGACATCATTTTGATTTGCAGGTGAGATTTGACCATCTTCCCCCTGAATCTTTGCTGAATGTGATGACGTCAGTCATCAAGACACCAAATGCTGAAACTGGTCTGAATCACAAGTCTGTTGATTCACCAAAAGTTTCAGCAATTTAGAAAAATCAAACCTTCTTGGAGGAACAAACATATTCAGATCCTCTGCAGAGATCTAGACTTCATTTACATTGTTACACAACTTACAGTGAAATGAAAACATGTTTTAGATCTACTGTATAAAACATCATCTACTGTACTAAAGACATGTTGAAATAATAAGTGAATAAGTGATTAGTTGACTCTGGTAATTAATGGCTAGAAGGTGGTCAGTGTCTGTCGGGACACAAACTCTAACTCCAGTTCTTTGTTTTCTCCTCCAGACCCTCTCACTCTCCCTCTGATCTCTGCACATTACTGAAGTCACAGAGCTTCAGTGTAAGTGTGAAGTTTTCACTCAGTTTAAAATGTTTTCAACTTTGAGTTCATTCACTTTGTGTTCAGTCTGAGCACACATTGACATTTATTCACAACTAAAAACATGTTAATAATTAAAATCATTTGAATATTAAAATATGATTAAGAAGTAACTCACCAAAGATAACCACGTATGTCTCAGAATTAATCTCGTGGTCGATTTTCTCCTGCGTAGCAACACAGCGATAGTTGTCGGTCTTGGTCACATTCATGTTGAGGATGACATCATAGCGGCCTCCTCTTTCTGTCACCTTTGGTTCTTCAGCAGTAAGGTTGTTTCCATCACTGTCCTGCCAGTGTAATTTAGGTTTTGGAAAAGCACCTCGAACTTCACACTGCAGCAGCATCCCGTCTTCTGTTTGATAAAGTGTCTTGACAGACGGCTTTGGAGCATCTGTGAACAAAGTATAAAACAATAAGTTGTAAAGAACAATTAGAGGATCAGACATGAACTGTAATACTGGGATTGTTTTGTTCAACCTGTCAACAAGTTTCAGCTCCAGAAAACAAACAGTATTTGTGACTCCTATCATGACAGATGCCTTGTTCACACCTGGTACTGACATGCGTCTCGAGTGACATGTCTCCCTTCCACACTCTATATGCAAATAAACACGTACATCATTTCTGTTTGCAAAGACCAAATTCATCATTTTGCAGGAAGACGGAGGGTAAATGGCTGTGTTCAACTTGTTCTTATCATAACAGGATAAATAATACAATGCATTGTGTCCCTCATGAAAATCAAATGTCCGTCCTATTGATAGACCTGAGCGCATTGTGTCCAGCAGTGGAGCAAAACTAAAAACTAAAGTTATCAACTTGACAAGAAAAGAAACTTTTCAGCAATGTTTAGCTTCTGAACTATTATTTTGGACTAACAAACGAATTTACGGGTTTTGGTTTAATCTAAATTCCAATTGTTGTCAATTTGAGGATGAAAACAGGTTAGGGGATCAGAGAAAATCAGAGGTGGATTATGTTTTTTTATTTCACATGAAAAATGGAAAAACAAAATAATGCATTTCTTTATCCTCATATCAAACAAGTTGAACACAAGAGGCAGCAATTCAATTCCTGCACCTAGTCTGCAATAAGATAGAGGATGTCAGTTGAGTAGATGGTCCTTCGATGCAGCCCAGGATGCATGGTGTTTACACTACTAAAAAACAAGCTGCCCAGACCAGTCTGAATGTGGTCTGAGTGATCGGATCTCAATGCATGGAGCAGCTTTAGTCTTTAACAATAACCAGAGTAATGTCCTCAGTGTTATCTCAGCTTCGACTTCAAGAAACTCTGTGTGAACAACTGGAGTTAAAAATAAAGTTTAGTTTTGACAGAAAATATTGTATAAATCTCAGAAAGTAAATAAATGTGAAGAAATTTATCTCCAAAGTCATTGTGCAAAATTTAAATTGGTGTCCAAACTTTTCCAAAGCAAATGTTTATCATTAAATAAACAATAACAATGAAGTCTGAGATTCATACAATATTCTGTACGACACTAAACTAGTGATGTTAGTGAAGCGGTCGGGATGAGAGTCAGAAAATGCTCTGCTGGAATAAGGTGGACTGCTCCCTCTGGGTTGGAGCGACTTGCTGCCCAAAGTGAAGGAGTTCAAGTATCTCAGGGTTTTGTTCATGAGTGAGGCTGAAAATTTGAGATCACAGATACAAGCAGCTGAAATGAGTTTCCTCTGGAGGGTTTCTGGGCTCAGCCTCAGAGCTCAGAGCAGAGCTGCTGCTCCTTCACGTTGAAGGGAGTCAGCTCAGGTGGTCTGGGTTAGGATGCCTCCTGTCTGATGCCACCACGACTCGATCCCGGAAGCACCATAAAAAGGATGAATGGATGGTAACAGCTGTGTTTTGTGTTGAGTCTAACAGTGATATAGTTTATGGAGGCTGTTTCCCAACAACTGCTGAAGGCTGATAATGGCTGTGATGATCAGTCATCAAGACACCAAATGCTGCAACTGGTCTGAATCACAAGTCTGATTTCACCAAAAGCTTCAGCAATTTAGAAAAATCAAACCTTCTTGGAGGAACAAACATGTTCAGATCCTCTGCAGAGATCTAGACTTCATTTACATTGTTACACAACTTACAGTGAAATGAAAACATGTTTTAGATCTACTGTATAAAACATCATCTACTGTAATAAAGAAATAATAAGTGAATAAGTGATTCGTTGACTCTGGTAATTAATGACTAGAAGGTGGTCAGTGTCTGTCGGGACACAAACTCTAACTCCAGTTCTTTGTTTTCTCCTCCAGACCCTCTCACTCTCCCTCTGATCTCTGCACATTACTGAAGTCACAGAGCTTCAGTGTAAGTGTGAAGTTTTCACTCAGTTTAAAATGTTTTCAACTTTGAGTTCATTCACTTTATGTTCAGTCTGAGCACACATTGACATTTATTCAAAACTAAAAACATGTTAATATTTAAAATTATCTGAATATTACAATATTATTAAGGAGAAACTCACCAGGTACAGGTACGTATGTCTCAGAATAAATCTGATGGCTGAATTTCTCCTGTGTAGCAACACAGCGATAGTTGTCGGTCTTGGTCACAGTAGTTTGGAGGATGACGTCATAGCTGCCTCCTCTTTCTGTCACCTTTGGTTCTTCAGCATGAAGGATGTTTCCATCACTGTCCTGCCAGTGTAATTTAGGTTTTGGAAAAGCACCTCGAACTTCACACTGCAGCAGCATCCCGTCCTCTGTTTGATTAAGTATTGTGACGTATGGCTTTGGAGCTGCACCTGTGAACAAAGTATAAAACAATAAGTTGTAAAGAACAATTAGAGGATCAGACATGAACTGTAATACTGGGATTGTTTTGTTCAACCTGTCTCTGCTTGTATATGATCATATTTTATTTTATTTTATTATATTTTATTAACTACACATCTCAGGAATGTTTGATACAACATATTTCAAACAAGTTCATTTCTGTCACTAAAGTCTGATGTACGTTATAAATTATAACCCACGGTGCTCTACAGTAGAAAGCAGATCAGAAGAAACCAGAGGTGAGTCGTGATATTGATGTCAGTGAACTCTACATCTGCAGTGTGAGCTACAACTTCTTCATGTTAGAGCCGAGCATCATTCAAGAATAATGACACAACAACACAACAACCTCTGACACTCAGATGCAACATCAGTGAAGCAAAAACACACTTCAGGTGTTTCATTACAGCTGTTTCTATGGAAACAGTCAGATGTTATTCATCATGTTCCTGTTTGACACAGTGATATAATTCATGGAGGCTGATGGCTGATAAATGTTTCAGATATAAAGATCAATGACATCAAAATAAAGACTTCACACTGATTTCTCTGTAGATCTAATAGATATCTAATCAATTATGAGATATTATATATTAATAATATTATTACTAAAACTTGTGAATGACACTGAGGGGACAGAGTTATAGCTCACACACTGCAGATGATGACATCAGTGACATCACTCACCTCTGATTTCTACTGATCTGTCTTTAAAGGTAGGATCTGAAAAAGAGAAATGACATTAATTTATGCACAGTACAATAATATGTGTATTATGAACTTGCTATTTGTTGTTATCCTTGTAAATGTTTATAATCTAAAATGAAACGGAAGAAACAAAACATCATCATTAAAGGTTCATCATTTTGGGAAATATGCTCAGACTTCTCTGAGATATTTCATAGTGGAGACGTCCGGCTCACTTTAAATAAATGTTGAAACCATCACAGAGTCACTAAATATATGGGCTCAGCAGGTGGAACTGATTAGACAGCAATAATAAACCCTGAAAAACTTTAACAACAATGTTAACAACAAAGGCTACAGAACATCTGAAAAAACTTGCAGGTTTTGAACCTCATAACAGTTTATAAATAGCAGAAAATTTTAACTTTAATTGTTTTATGAAAACTCACCAACAACAAGCCTGATGTAGAATGTTTGACTCGGCTGAAAATGTGGAAAAATACAGGTGTAGACTCCACTGTCCTCTTTCCTTGTATTTCGGATCATGATGGAGGCGTTACCGTACTTCAGTTCTTCTGGAAAATGTGAGACTCGTCCTTTGAACTGCTCATCTTGACCTGAACGACCGTTGTTGTAATGATCGCCTGCATCATAGAGGAAAACCTCCTGACGATTCTTCTGACGATCTTTTATCCAGTCAAACAGCTTTGACGTAATGTTCTCCTTGCTGCTGAGTGAACAGGGTAAAATGACGTCATCTCCTTCATTCACTGTGACGACATCTCGTCCTGAAAGATGAAACATGTTTTAATCACTGTGTTTAATAGAAAGTAATCAGATTAATGAAGGAAACAGACGACACCTTCACACGTCACCTCTGTTACTATCAAACTACAGTTTACAAGAACTTCAGTTAATATTCAGATTAAATTAAAGACATTTTTTAAAGTCTGTAAACTTCCAAATAATCAAGTTTCTCCTGCAAGAATGTTTGTTTATCAGATTATTATTAATCCCTTCAACCTTCCCATCTATATTGAAGTTTGTCTCATATTGATTACTGGATCCAGTTGTTTCAGAACGCTGCTGCTGAGTCCTGACAAATATAAAAATGTTGAAAACCATTTCCTAAAACCAAAGCTGTATAGCTTTTTTTTTTTTTTGTTGTTCGACCAACAGTCTACAACCCAAAAACATTCTGAGTGGCAGGCAGCACCGAGTGTAGAAGGAGAGGTGCACCTGTTACTGAGGTTTGGCAGATATAAGGCTACCTGAAGGAGGTTTTTACTACTGTTGGTTCAGGCAGGTGAACACCTCAATCCATGCTGGCAGGAGAGCACAGGAGCGACTGACCTGCTTCTCTGCTGGGTTGAAGGCGGCTGGTAGACATGTAGCTTTTAACATTTAATCAGTATGTATTTTAATATTTGAGCAATAAGAGTGTTTTTAAGAATATTAATATTGTTTTTCTCCTGCAGAGCATCAGCGGTCCACTAGCTGCTCTTGCTGTGGGATTGTTTTGATTGTTTGTTTGTTTGTTTGTTTGTTTTAACATCAGTCTTCCTGTTGTCTCCACCATTAATGTTACTCAGGTTGAGTCCCAATTAGGCAGTCAGGGCAGGTTTAAGGTGTGCTGTAGTTGTTAGTCGGTTGCAGTGAAGATAATAACAAGTGTGTTAACTCACCTAGTGTGCAGGACTTATTGATTACAGTGTGCCCTGGTAATGATATCTGGGAAGTTAACTTGGAGGAGGTTTACTCCTTTTATTGTCATTGCTTATATTAGTGACTTGCAGTGGATGTTACATCAGTTTACTCTCATAGAGGAACGAAGAAATATTCATGTTTGAGAAACTGAAACAGAGAATCTCTGTATTCTTTCTTTAAAAATATTGTTTCTTTAAAAAATGATTCAAAACATGTCATCACTTATCAGAGTAGCTGTAGATGTAGTTGTGATCAATGCAGACCTGCAACATAATTCGCACGTCAATATATTTTTTTCGAACTGCTGTTATTACTTTCGTTTCTTTTTCTTTTTTTGAGTAAAAGGAGCACCAGGTCATCATCACTTGAAGTTGATTCCATTTTGTATTCCAATATATTCGCAAAATCGCGTCGTGCTTGATGTGAATATTCAGACGCGTCAAAATTCGCCTCCGAATTATTCGCAATTTCGCGTCGTTTATTCGCGTCGCGTCCGGTGTGTAAAGGCCTTTAGCTGTGAGTGTAGCTCGATGATCTTATGCTCGTTCATAGATACAAACACAGCAAGTCAGCCTGTTAGCTCGGTAACTTCTACATACTTTCCGCTGTGTTTTTGGTAAACTGAGACAACTCAAACACATTAACTGTCCGGCACTAAGTGGTGAATGATGTAGTGAACGTCACTTTCTTACCGTTTTCTTGTCCAAGTGTTGTTCCAGAAAAAGCCAGGAGGGAGAAACACGACAGTAAGGACTCCACAAGTGTTAGTTTCATTTTCAGACACTTTATTGTCCGTCTGTTCTTCACTGTGATGCTGTTAAATGAAGCTGGAGAGCAGCTAACTTCAGACTAGTGGAGATGTTAGAAGTTAAATGCAACAAATAAACAGTTTTAAAACTCTTCAAACCTACGAGTGTTTATAAAATAAACGACGAGACTTTAGTGGTCCTCTCCCGGTCTGCCTGACCGGCCTCTTCTACTGTGGATGTTTTTTTTTTTTGGGTTCTTCTTTTTCTTGTTTTTTGGCGGGTGGCAACCAGCGTTAAGGTGCATTACCGCCACCTACTATGTTGGAGTGTGAACCAGAGTTTTCTCCCTATATCAATCAAAATAAATAAATAAATAAATAAATTTTATATATATATATATATATATATATATATATATATATATATATATATATATATATATATATATATATATATATACCAAAAAAAAAAAAAACCTGAATGCTACAGTCTGCTAATCAATCCAGTTTCTTTTAAGTAGTGAAATAGAATGTCTGATCTTACGTTGAATACATTTCTCAAATTCAGTTCTTCCCCTCCATTCTTCCTAACTTCTCTTTTTAATAATTCTCGTTCACTCTTATACTTATTGCAGTGTATAATTACATGTTCTACTGATTCATCTACCTGACAGTGGTCACATAGTCCTGATGGGTGTTTGTTTATTAAATGAAGTGTCTTATTCAGTCTGGTGTGTCCTACCCTCAACCTTGTTAAGATGTTCTCCTCTTTAGTGCTTCTTTTATATGATCTTACTGTGCCCACTTCCCGTTGTATTGTATAGAGGTGTCGTCCTGTGTTTACTGTATCCCAGCTGTGCTGCCACTCTTTAATGGTGTTTCTTTTGATTATTGCTTTTGCTTCTGATTTACTAAATGAGATTTCCATGATTTCCTCGTGGTTAAGTGCTTGCTTCGCTAGTGTATCCACCATTTCATTTCCCTTAACCCCTCTGTGCGCTGGTACCCACATAAATGTTATCGCAATATTCTTGGTTTTAAATCTGTACAGCGTTTCATATATTTCATTGACTATATCCTGTCTACTGTGAGATGTATATGACTGTAATGACATTAGTGCTGAACATGAATCTGTACAAAGAATAACCTTTTTAATTTGCAGTTCTTCTATCCATTGTAATGCTGTTGCAATTGCCATCATCTCGACTGTATATACTGACAAATGATCTGATGTTCTTCTTTTCACAGATACTTGTAAAGTTGGTATACTTAAAGCAAAGCCTGTATTCCCTTTGTTAGGGTCCTTGGATCCATCTGTGTATACTGGGATGAATGTTTGATATTCTGTTTGTAACCTATCTTGAACCACAACTGCTATGTTTCTTAAACCTTTATGTATTTGCACTTTTTCTAGGATATAGAAGTCAATTGATACTGCAGGGAACAACCATGGTGGTGTTACTGATAATGACACTGTAGGTGTATATCTTATCTGATTTAGTGACATCTCTCTGGCAATTGTTTCACTACTCCATGCGAAACATTCCTTTTTTGCTCTTTCTCTCTCCCAACAAGGAAGAAGTACTTTCCTTGTTGGATGGCGATCTTCAGAATGTCCTTGAAGATTTGCCCAGTAATTCATCGTTAACTGTTTGTATCTGATATTCAATGGCATTTCACCCATCTCTACATGAAGAGCGGACACAGGAGTTGTTTTTAAAGCACCACAGCACAGTCTCAGAGCTTGAGCTTGTACCACCTCCAATTTCTTTAGTGAAGTTTTTGCTGCTGATCTATAGGCAATACATCCATAATCTAATACTGTTCTAATCAGTGCTACATAAAGATTTCTAATTGCAGATCTGCTTGCTCCCCATTCTGATCCTGTTAAACATCTCATCACATTTAATATCTTTTTACACTTGGTTGTTGTCTTATGTATGTGTTCCTTCCATGTTAATTTTTCATCAAACCATACCCCCAAAAATCTAAAGACTTTCACTTGTTCTATTATTTGCCCATATATCTTTATCTGTGCATCAACAACTTTTTTCCTAGTGAACATTACTGTCTTGGTTTTTTCCACTGAAAACTTAAATCCCCAAGAATAAGACCATTTTTCTACCATGCTAACTGCCTTTTGCATTTTATTTACAATATGATTTATATTCTTTCCTCTTTTCCACAAGGCTCCATCATCAGCAAACAATGACCGTCCAATATCTTCCTGGACTTGAGAGAATACATCGTTTATCATGATGGAAAAGAGTATTGGGCTAATAACACTGCCCTGTGGGGTACCATTATCTACCATATATCTTTCTGATAAATCTCTCCCAATTCTGACTTGGATAAATCTATTAAATAGAAATTCTTTAATCCAATTATATGTTCTTCCCTTTACTCCCATCATATTTAATTTAATCATTAACCCTTCCTTCCAAACCATATCATATGCTTTTTCTACATCAAAAAAAACTGCCATTACCGATTCTTTATTTACCTGAGCTTTCTTAATCTCTGTTTCCAGACACATGACAGGGTCCATCGTTCCTCTACCCTTCCTAAACCCACTCTGATGGGGTGAAAAAATTCCTCTGCTTTCCATAAAAAACCCTAGTCTTTCTGTAATCATTCTTTCCATTATCTTACCTACATGTGATGTTAATGCTATTGGTCTATAATTCATTGGGTTTGATGGGTCTTTTCCTGGTTTCCTGATGGGGATAATCACTGCTTCTTTCCATCTAGCTGGTAATTTTCCCACTTCCCACACTTTATTATAGAAACCTAGGAGCTTCATAGATGCTAAAACCCCTAAATGTTTTAACATGACATAGCAGATTTCATCCTTTCCTGGAGATGTTAGTCCAGATTTTATTATTGCTCTTTTCATTTCTTCCATTGTAAATGGAGCATCCATCGCACTATTAGTATTGTCCCTTCTCTCAAGACCTCCAGGATGTTCTAATCGTGTCATTTCTCTTCCTCTTTTTCCTTCCTCGGTCAGATTATCAGAGCTATGGACTTGAATTAGTGTTTTTGCTAACATCTCTGCCTTCTCTTTGTCAGATACAGCTGCTTCCTCCCCCATCTTCAGTACTGGATATTGCCATTCCCTTCTGATTCCTCTCATACTTCTAATCATGCCACAAACCTCTCCCACTGGTGTTGATCTTCCAATTTTATTGCAAAAGGTCTGCCAGCTTTGCCTTTTTGCTTTGCGTATAATTTTCCTAACCATTGCTTGTGTTTGCTTATATTTGATTAAATTCTGTACATTATGAGTTCTTCTTAATAGCCTAAGAGCTCTATTCCTCTCTTTTACTATTTTACTACATTCATCTGTCCACCAGGGAACGGCTTTCCTCTTCATTCTTCCTTTACTTTTTGAAATGGACTGCTCTGCAGCTTCTAGTAGTGTTATTTCCAATTTTTTATCAATTTCCTCAATGTCTTCATTTAATTCTATGTTTTCCATTTCTCTCTCACATATATGTTCGAACATTTCCCAGTTTGCGCTGCTGAATATCCATCTCCCTGTTATTCTTCTATCTTCCTTAGTTTTTTGTAACAATATCCTACAGCAGATTGGAAAATGATCACTGCCTATTGCTGATTTTTCTTCCACTTCCCACTCACATCTATCTGCTAACTCCCTTGTGGCTAGAGTTAAATCCAACACTGAAGTGTTCCCTGTATGTACATCTAATCTAGTCCCTTTACCATCGTTTAAACAAACCATATTTTTCTCCTCTAAAAGTTCTTCAATTATCTCCCCATTTGCATCTGTTCTTGTTCCTCCCCATAGTGTACTGTGAGCATTAAAGTCCCCACATATTAACACCCTACTACCATCTATCCCTTCAAGTTGTATCAATCTATCCAATTCTAGTCTTTTACAAGGATTATAATAATTAATAATTATAAACTTGCCCTCATTTGTCCATATCTCTATAGTTATATATTCTTGTTCATTTCCTATACTCACCTCCCTGAATGATATATTTTCTCTAATGAATGTTGCACATCCTCCCCCTACTCCACTCCCCCTATCATACCTAACAGAATTGTATCCTACTATTCTAAATTCCAAATTTGATCTCAGCCATGTTTCCTGTACACAAATGATGTCTGGTTTACTGGGTAGATCATCAATATATTTTTTAAATTCCTGTCCATTGGCCAATAAACTTCTAGCATTCCATTGTAGCAAGAGAACCATGATTAATGCTATCCAACCCATGTTTGTTCTTGGCTTGCTTGAACACTAAGTTCGTTCCTCACCTCCTCCCATGTCAGTCCACTGATCTCTAAATGATGAACCGCTGCCTTCACAATTATTTGTATCCTTTCTGTTTTGGATCTAACTTCCATCGTTGCATTAATTACCCCTGTGATGAATGTGACTAATTTCTTTAAGTCAACCTTTACTTTTTCCTCATTTTCCTGATCTACTTCCCTTATGACCTCTGTATCTGATCTGATTCTCTCAACGTTTCCTCTCCTCTGATTCACCATCTTTACTGCTTCTGCATATGTTGTCTTATTTTGAACTCTTACCTGTTGTATTTCTCTCTCCCTTTTCACCACTTCACATCCCCCATAAGACACACTGTGACTACCACCGCAATTACAGCATTTTGGCTGATCATGATTACATTGTCCATACTCATGGTTTCCCCCACATCTGGCGCATCTTCTTCTGCCTTTACATGTCTTGGCTGTGTGACCAAACCTTTGACAGTTGTAGCATCTCATGGGTTTTGGTACATACTCTCTCACTGTATAACTCAAAAATCCCAGTGTTACTTTCTTTGGGAGTATTTCGTCCTCAAACTCTAGTATTATATGTTCACTATCTTTCCTCTCTCCCTCTCGAGTTACCTGTATCCTTCGAGCACTTTTCAGGGTTCCTCCTTTTAGATTTGATTTAATTTCCTCCATTGTTACACCAATTGGCACCCCCCAAATTACTCCTTTATTCCACTTACTTCCTCTCTCAACATGACTTGTACTTACCACTTTAAATCGCCCTAACTCTTTCATCCTTCCAGCTCGGTCTCTCTGTTCTTCATTTCTGCAAATAATCAAAAGATTTCCATCTTTCAACACCTTAGCCAAGTTAATATCTCCGATCTGATTTTTCAGTACCGTTGTTAATTTCACCGGATTCATTGAAGATATGCCCCTCTCCTCGCCAAATCTCAATATAATTTTAAACTCCAGTTCTTCCTGATTTCTTTCTTCCCTTCCTCCTCCAGAACCTCCACTACCCTTGACTTTCTTTGCGCTATTGCCGGCAAATTCACTCCCTCTTTTCTCTCTCTCTCTACTTTGGCTTACCTCCATACTGTCATCGCTCTCACCTATTTCGGAATCTCCCCACTCTGGTTCATTCACAACATAGTTGTGCCGACCCGCCACTGTTTTCTTCATATCTTTGGGTTTCCCCATTCTGGTGATCTCTCCCCGCTTGCGTCCTCCAGCTGCCAAGCGTGTTTTGATCCCAGGATCATCTGTCAGATTGCTCTGATCGTTTTTCCGTAAATTTTTTACCATGTACTTTCTGTTGTTTTCCGTTCATAAATCCCGCCGTCACACTCCAACTGTACCCCCCTACGTAGCGCTTCTTTTTTTGGGTTTTTTTTGTAAAAACTTTATAAGCAACAGCGTAATTACAACAGTAACATACAATACATACAGCAGTACAGAAACAATAGAGAAATCATAAAAGATAGATTCATCATAAAGATACATGCATAAATAAAATTTTACAATGTAAAACAATACATAATAGTAAAACAAGAGAAAAATGAATACAATCTTTAAAAATGAATGAACAACATTGCACATCAACTAATATCATCTGGAAATGTCCATAATGTTTCTCAGAAGATGAGACGTCTTTAAAGCTTTCTTGTTTTTAGAGACTCTGCAGACAGAATCACTGAATGTCTGAAGTTTACAACATTAAGTTAAAAGTTTTTGTTGGGAAGAAAAAAAAGAAATCTGGATTTGTGAGAATGATGTTTGCTCAAAAGACACATCAATTCCATCAAGTTATCAACCTCATTGTTTTTACTTTATATTCAAAAATAAGACCAAACTCTCTGTAATCATAAAGCAGAAACATCAGGTCTAAACCTGTGAATGAATATATGTGAATATATGTATGCACTTTATTTTGCACATTAACAGACATCAAATGGTAATATTTATGTTTAATACTGTACACAGTATACACATAAATAAGACAGAACTGTACTTCAGTATTTGAGTAGATGTATTTAGTTATGTTCCATCACTGCTGTGTGTTGAAGTTTACTGCAACTATTTATAACTTTCATATTTTCATACTTTTAACTTCACTGGTTAATATTACATTATTGATATCACATATATTATATTACATACATGATTACATTACTCATAATTTTTTATTAATTGATTTACTGTGTTTTATTTAAATGAACTGAAGTCAAGATGTTACTTTTGCAAATCTGTGTTCAAACGGTTTTTGTTTTAGAAAGACTTATATATATATATATATATATATATATATATATATATATATATATATATATATATATATATATATATATATCCCCACATATCCACTCAGGACAAAAAACCTCCACAATAATCACACAATGAGAAATATCTTTATTGTAGATATACTGACCTGCAGTAAATACATATTCAAACACATTCAAAAGGCCACAGTTCATATAAAATGAGGATGAGTGAGGTGAACAATCATTGTTTTAGATTATTATTGACGTACTTCAAACATATTTCCTGACTTGTGTTTATAAACACATAATTATCATGAATTACATTATCAATACATTTTAATGTCTCGATACCATGAAGTAATTAATACAAACATTTCATACAGGTCTAATATAATTTTACATCAATAAAAAACAAGTAAAAAAAAACAATTAAAACTGATTTTTAAAGAAGTAAAACCAGTGTGATTATATCTGCACGTTTCCTTTAAATCCAGTGATGAGGGAGGTTCAGTATTTTTCCCTTCAGTGAAGAATCTCAGCTAAATAACAATCTCACATCTCAAACAGTAGATTATGTTTCTGTTTCTTCTCATCTGGACTGTTACACTCCTCTTTATTCAGTCGTCACACTGAAGTCAATCACTCATCAAAACAGCCACAAAAAAAAAATGAAAAAAAAATGAAAAAAGGCCTCTTAAACAATTATAATGAATTAATTCCTCTTTGGTAAAAATAAACTAACTAATTTTGTATGTATATAAAATAAAGCATTAAGTTTTTACTGGTGATTTAAGGCACAACATGGTCAACCTGCAAGTAACAATACATAGACTTTAATCTAAACCTGAGAGATCTGCTGGTCCAACAGGTCACCTGATATTCTGAATAAGTTTTTTTTTTTTCATGGCTTTAGATTTTAACATTTTTATTTCATATAATCAACATGATATCTTGTGGTGGACTCTCCAAAGCCTGAAGCTTCCAGCCAAAAAAAACCCCCAAATATGCACTTGGAGAAACCTCACAAGTAAACTTCCCCTTAACAAATGTCTTTTCAACAATAATAATGAATAAATGGTGATTTAAATATCCCTCCAATCAATCCAGAGGGATCTCAACATACAACATAAACGTTTTGAACAGCAAGTCCCACAAATTTCCCCTACAATTTAAAATGAATTACAATTCATTTTTATCAAAGTGCCATCGAGTTTCCTTTAAAGTGTCTACGTAGCTGAATTCATCTCATTCATTTAGTTGTTGTAACGTCTTTAACAACAGTTCAGTGGAAAGTTCAATTCTGACTCTTCATGGACAAAAGGGTGAAAAATATAAATGAGATTCATAATGAGAAAACAAAACAGGAGAATGAAACAAATGAATATATATATATATATATATATATATATATATATAAAACAATAAAAACAACAGAGTTCATAAAACTGAACTCATGTTGAGCTACAAGACTGTACCAGTCTCACTGAGCACTTTATTAAAACATCTGAACAATCTAATATAATCCAATAAAACAGCTCTGTAATAAATTCTACTTCATGTTTATTATTGAGGTTGTTATGGTTGGACATCTGAAGTGTTTCTAATATTTTGTCCACCGAATTAAAAAACATGAAAGAGGCAAAATATTAGGAACATTTTTCAATATAATTCACTGCAGTTCATCACCAACCACTGTCACCTTAACAATAAACATAAAGTAGAATTATCAACTTTCTGACAAACTCTGAAAATGTATAAGCTTCATAAAGTAGAATTTATTACAGAGCTGTTGTGTTGGATTAAATTAGATTGTTCAGATGTTTTTAATAAAGTTCTCAGTGTTGATTCAGTTATTTAGAAGACAGAAGATTGTTGATCTGCATGATGCTGAAAAACCAACAACTGACCTTTACATGTTTCACAAAGGTAAAATCTGTAGAATGAACATTTACATATTTACATAGTGTTGAGACAGTAAATTTGTGTGTGTGTGTGTGTGTGTGTGCGCAGTTGCCTGATATAAACCCATCAAACGGGTAGATGAAGTGGCTCCTGCCTTCCGTTTGTCTGAGAGAAACTGCAGAAAGAAAACAAAAGTATAAATGACATGAAGTCTGTTTTATATTATAATGATGATCCTATGATGATAATTATGATAATAATATGTTTTTACTGTCTTTCAAAAGTCTATTTTCAAACAGTTAATAGTGAACATTGAAACGTTTGACTGAATGGTTTCAGTTTTACAGGTGACTCTTAACGTACCTGTGATCATCAGGAGGGATGTGTCCGTTACCGTTCTGCAAGTGTGATTTAGGATTTGGAGAAACATCTGTAACTTCACGGGGCAGCGGCTCCAGTTCCTTTATTTTATAAGCTGTCTGGACATTTTGCCTTCGAGCTGCACCTGTGAACAAAGTATAAAATAATAACTTGTAAAGAACAATTACAGGATTAAACATGAACTGTAATACTGGGATTGTTTGCCTTTATATTATAGTTTCAAAATGATTTGTGTGAACAGATCAACAATCTGTGTAAATGTGTAAACTGTAAATATAAAAACACCTTCCACAAAACTCACAGAAATATTTAGCAAATATAAAACAGATGCGCAAATACATAAATAAAAAAAAAATGAATACATTAAATTAATTTTGTCTGAACGAACAGAAAGTGGCAGCATCCTGGTTAAAGGTCTTAGACTGAACGACTGTTGGTGTTGATAGTTGTTTTTGTTTGGTTGTTTTATTGTTAATATGTAGATTGTGCTAAGCTAACGTTAGCTGCTGCAGCCTGGAGAAACAAAAGCAGGTTGCAGGATTTTATACATTGTAAATATGATGAAGATGCATTTTAAATAGACCAGAAGTCATACCAAAAGCTAACAGGTGATATGCTGATTGTTACCATCACCAACACAATGTGACCCAGATTACAGTATGTGACCAAAAAATGTGTTCAACAACAATACGGACTATACTTATGATCATATTTCAGAGGAAAAACAGAAGAACAGAGGAATGTTTGATAGAATATATTTTAAGTTTCAACTAAATATTTGTTCTTTGTTACACTGAGGTCGACCATCAAACACGTCCTCATCCTCTCTGCTCTACACCTCTTTAACAGGAACACTGTTCAATGTTCTTCCCCAAATCAATCAATCAATCAATCAATGACACCATTCATTTGTTTCTGTAATATTAACAGAATGAACAAAAGACAAGTTTTCCTGTCAGACTGCAGCTTGTATCAGTCAGTGGATTTTATATTGAATGTTAAAACAGAACGTTTCATTTCTGAGACGACTTCTGTTTAGATTCTGGACACGAGATCCTTCAGAGTTTCTGTCATGTTGATGCCTGCATGATTATAGAAATGTTCATAGAAAACATTATTTAAACTTACCTCTCTTGCGGCGTTTTATAAAGCACATCACCCCAACGACCACAGCCTGAACTGCAGCAAGACTTAGAACTCCAGAAAACCATACACCTACAAACAGACCGGCTCCGTGGTTGGATTTGTCCTCCACCTGTTTCTCTATAACATACAAAAAACTGATGTGACTCTCAGAACGTAAATATCATGAATGAATATAGTGAACATCATGTATAACACATTGGTTATAACATTTACAAAGAGAAAACTGAAGGCGTCCATGAAACCTGAAATTACAACATTTGAACATTAAAAGTTATTTTCAGATTAAAACCATCAACAGGATCAATCTCACCTGGTAAAATGATCTCAGTGTTAACACTATAAATACTGTACTTCAGTTACATTTATGAGCTTTTATTAAATAAACTTTCACCTCAACATCAGCTCCAAATAAAATCTGTCAATAATGTCATTAAAATAAACCATTCATATAAAAATATAGTTTCATTTCCAAAGTGTCCTTTTGTATGTTGGAGGTAGATTATGTTCATCTCTGCTGTCTGAACATCAACTTGTGTTCTTCTGACTGACTGAATACAAACCAAAGCATAACGCAGGTTCAATGAAAAACAAGTTATGACATCATTTTGATTTGCAGGTGAGATTTGACCATCTTCCCCCTGAATCTTTGCTGAATGTGATGACGTCAGTCATCAAGACACCAAATGCTGCAACTGGTCTGAATCACAAGTCTGTTGATTCACCAAAAGTTTCAGCAATTTAGTGAAACAAAAAATGTTTTAGATCTACTGTATAAAACATCATCTACTGTACTAAAGAAATAATAAGTGAATAAGTGATTCGTTGACTCTGGTAATTAATGGCTAGAAGGTGGTCAGTGTCTGTCGGGACACAAACTCTAACTCCAGTTCTTTGTTTTCTCCTCCAGACCCTCTCACTCTCCCTCTGATCTCTGCACATTACTGAAGTCACAGAGCTTCAGTGTAAGTGTGAAGTTTTCACTCAGTTTAAAATGTTTTCAACTTTGAGTTCATTCACTTTGTGTTCAGTCTGAGCACACATTGACATTTATTCACAACTAAAAACATGTTAACAAGTAAAAGCATTTTAATATTAAAATACGATTAAGAAGAAACTCACCATGGATATACACAAATGTCTCAGCATGAATCTGATGGTTGATTTCCTCCTGCGTAGCAACACAGCGATAGTAGTCGGTCTTGGTCACAGTAGTTTGTAGGATGACGTCATAGCGGCCTCCTCTTTCTGTCACCTTTGGTTCTTCAGCAGTAAGGTTGTTTCCATCACTGTCCTCCCAGTGTAATTTAGGTTTTGGAAAAGCACCTCGAACTTCACACTGCAGCAGCATCCCGTCCTCTGTTTGTTTAAGTATTGTGACGTATGGCTCTGGAGCTGCACCTGTGAACAAAGTATAAAACAATAAGTTGTAAAGAACAATTAGAGGATCAGACATGAACTGTAATACTGGGATTGTTTTGTTCAACCTGTCTCTGCTTGTATATGATCATATTTTATTTTATTTTATTATATTTTATTAACTACACATCTCAGGAATGTTTGATACAACATATTTCAAACAAGTTCATTTCTGTCACTAAAGTCTGATGTACGTTATAAATTATGACCCACGGTGCTCTACAGTAAAAAGCAGATCAGAAGAAACCAGAGGTGAGTCGTGATATTGATGTCAGTGAACTCTACATCTGCAGTGTGAGCTACAACTTCTTCATGTTAGAGCCGAGTATCATTCAAGAATAATGACACAACACAACAACCTCTGACACTCAGATGCAACATCAGTGAAGCAAAAACACACTTCAGGTGTTTCATTACAGCTGTTTCTATGGAAACAGTCAGATGTTATGCATCATGTTCCTGTTTGAAACAGTGATATAGTTCATGGAGGCTGATGGCTGATAAATAATTCAGATATAAAGATCAATGACATCAAAATAAAGACTTCACACTGATTTCTCTGTAGATCTAATAGATATCTAATCAATTATTATATATTATTGATCATCAGGGAGCTCAACTTCTGCAAAGGACAAGAATGAAGATGCCGTATTAAAACTTGTGAATGACACTGAGGGGACAGAGTTATAGCTCACACACTGCAGATGATGACATCAGTGACATCACTCACCTTTGTTTTCACCTGATCTGTCTTTTAAGGTAGGATCTGAAAAAAGAGAAATGACATTAATTTATGCACAGTAAGTAAGTAAGTAAGTAAGTAAGTAAACTTTATTTATAAAGCGCCTTTCAAAACCAAGTAGTTACAAGGTGCTGTACAATGCAAATAAAACAAGTGAGAAATAAAATACAATAAAAAGGTAAAATGACGGTAAAATAAAAATAAAATGAATAACATCACACAACAAAAGGAATAAGAGCAGATAAAACAGTAAAAATAGTAAGAACAATGCAGGCTAAATTGGAAATCATTCAATAAAGTGCTTTTGAAAAAGATGAGTTTTTAAGAGCTTTTTAAAACTTTCCACCGACTCTGCATTTTTAATAATTAAAGGAAGACGGTTCCAGAGGGGGGGGGCCACAGCCGCGAAAGCACAGTCACCCTTTGTCTTAAGCCTTGTTTTGGGTACAGCCAGAAGACGCTGATCAGAGGACCTCAGTGATCTCACCATAGTCAGAGGACATAGTAGATCAGAAAGGTAGGTTGGAGCCAGCCCGTGAAGTGCCTTAAAAGTAATTAAAAGGATTTTAAAATCGATCCTAGAAGCTATAGGTAGCCAGTGAAGGTTGGCAAGAACTGGCGTGATGTGTGCTCTACGCCGTGTGTTGGTTAGCAGTCTGGCTGCTGCATTTTGGACCAACTGGAGGCGAGACACAGAGGAACGGGACAGGGTGGTGAATAGAGAATTGCAGTAATCCAGACGGGAGGACACAAAGGCATGAATAAGTTTTTCCAGATCCTGATGGGTTATTATGGCACAATAATATGTAATTATATCCCATATCCCTTCTTTTTTGTTTGTTTGTTTGTTTACAGGGAATCAGCTGGGTGCGACGGCCCATGGCGTGGCAGGCCCGGCGAACTCCCTTCTTTTGTTTCTTTTGGCCGGGATCTCCCTTTTTGTTTGGTTCCCCTTAAGTTAGAGTGGTTTGTTTTTTTTCTTGTTCAATTAACACCAAAAATAAAAGAAGTTGAATGAGACGGAGGTTGTTCTGGCGTCTATGTTATGTTCAAGTCCGGATAAAAGAGTCTTGTCAAACGGGACTGTAACACACGTGGACAAAATTGTTGGTACCCCTCGGTTAATGAAAGAAAAACCCACAATGGTCACAGAAATAACTTGAATCTGACAAAAGTAATAATAAATAAAAATTCAGACAGGTGGAATTGATTAGGCAGCAATAATAACCACATTGTAGGACAGAAACTCTGGAAAACTTTAAACTGGAGCAATTGAAAAAAAAAAAAAAAAAAAAGCTGCCTGTGAAGTAAGCCTTGGGTCAAGCCCTGGGTTTTGACTTGCAGGTAGCATTTCTACAAACATTAACTTTAAGTTTTGGAACAGTTTATAAATAGCAGAAAATCACAAAAAGCACAATATGTCCTCTTTAATTATTTTATGAAAACTCACCAACAACAAGCCTGATGTGGAATGTTTGACTCGGCTGATGATGTGGAAAAATACAGCGGTAGACTCCACTGTCCTCTATCCTTGTATTTCGGATCATGATGGAGGCGTTACCGTACTTCAGTTCTCCTGGAAAATGTGAGACTCGTCCTTTGAACTGCTGATCTTGACCTGAACGACCGTTGTTGTAATGAATGCCTGCTTCATACATGAACACCTCTGTCTGACGATTCTTCTGACGATCTTTTACCCAGTCAAACAGCTTTGACGTAATGTTCTCCTTGCTGCTCAGTGAACAGGGTAAAATGACGTCATCTCCTTCTTCCACTGTGACGACATCTGGTCCTGAAAGATGAAACATGTTTTAATCACTGTGTTTAATAGAAAGTAATCAGATTAATGAAGGAAACAGACGACACCTTCACACGTCACCTCTGTTACTATCAAACTACAGTTTACAAGAACTTCAGTTAATATTCAGATTAAACTTCAGACATTTTTTAAAGTCTGTAAACTTCCAAATAATCAAGTTTCTCCTGCAGGAATGTTTGTTTATCAGATTATTATTAATCCCTTCAACCTTCCCATCTATATTGAAGTTTGTCTCATATTGATTACTGGATCCATCTGATCCAGAACGCTGCTGCTGAGTCCCGACAAATATAAAAATGTTGAAAACCATTTCCTAAAACCAAAGCTGTATTGTTGTTTTTTTTGTTGTTGTTCGACCAACAGTCTACAACCCAAAAACATTCTGAGTGGCAGGCAGCACCGAGTGTAGAAGGAGAGGTGCACCTGTTACTGAGGTTTGGCAGATATAAGGCTACCTGAAGGAGGTTTTTACTACTGTTGGTTCAGGCAGGTGAACACCTCAATCCATGCTGGCAGGAGAGCACAGGAGCGACTGACCTGCTTCCCTGCTGGGTTGAAGGCGGCTGGTAGTCATGTAGCTTTTAACATTTAATCAGTATGTATTTTAATATTTGAGCAATAAGAGTGTTTTTAAGATTATTAATATTGTTTTTCTCCTGCAGAGCATCAGCGGTCCACTAGCTGCTCTTGCTGTGGGATTGTTTTGTTTGTTTGTTTGTTTGTTTTAACATCAGTCTTCCTGTTGTCTCCACCATTAACGTTACTCAGGTTGAGTCCCAGTTAGGCAGTCAGGGCAGGTTTAAGGTGTGCTGTAGTTGTTAGTCGGTTGCAGTGAAGATAATAACAAGTGTGTTAACTCACCTAGTGTGCAGGACTTATTGATTACAGTGTGCCCTGTTAGTGATATCTAGGAAGTTAACTGGGAGGAGGTTTACTCCTTTTATTGTCATTGCTTATATTAGTGACTTGCAGTGGATGTTACATCAGTTTACTCTCATAGAGGAACGAAGAAATATTCATGTTTGAGAAACTGAAACAGAGAATCTCGGTATTGTTTCTTTAAAAAATGATTCAAAACATGTCATCACTTATCAGAGTAGTTGTAGATGTAGTTGTGATCAATGCAGACCTGCAACATAATTCGCACGTCAATATATTTTTTTCGAACTGCTGTTATTACTTTCGTTTCTTTTTCTTTTTCTTTTTTTTTTTGAGTAAAAGGAGCACCAGGTCATCATCACTTGAAGTTGATTCCATTTTGTATTCCAATATATTCGCAAAATCGCGTCGTGCTTGATGTGAATATTCAGACGCGTCAAAATTCGCCTCCGAATTATTCGCAATTTCGCGTCGTTTATTCGCGTCGCGTCCAGTGTGTAAAGGCCTTTAGCTGTGAGTGTAGCTCGATGATCTTATGCTCGTTCATAGATACAAACACAGCAAGTCAGCCTGTTAGCTCGGTAACTTCTACATACTTTCCGCTGTGTTTTTGGTAAACTGAGACAACTCAAACACATTAACTGTCCGGCACTAAGTGGTGAATGATGTAGTGAACGTCACTTTCTTACCGTTTTCTTGTCCAAGTGTTGTTCCAGAAAAAGCCAGGAGGGAGAAACACGACAGTAAGGACTCCACAGGTGTTAGCTTCATCTTCACTTTACTGTCCGTCTGTTCTTCACTGTGATGCTGTTAAATGAAGCTGGAGAGCAGCTAACTTCAGATTAGTGGAGATGTTAGAAGTTAAATGCAACAAATAAACAGTTTAAAAACTCTTCAAACCTACGAGTGTTCATAAAATAAACGACGAGACTTTAGCATGGATGTATTAAGAGAACTGGATACAGCGTCGGAGGAGCCTCGTTCATTCCTATGAAAGTTGCTCAGTGCACTAACTTTAGTGGTCCTCTTCCGGTCTGCCTGACAGGCCTCTTCCTACTGTAGATGTTTTTTTTGTTTGTTTTTTTTGTAAAAACTTTATAAGCAACAGCGTAATTACAACAGTAACATACAATACATACAGCAGTACAGAAACAATAGAGAAATCATAAAAGATAGATTCATCATAAAGATACATGCATAAATAAAATTTTACAATGTAAAACAATACATAATAGTAAAACAAGAGAAAAATGAATACAATCTTTAAAAATGAATGAACAACATTGCACATCAACTAATATCATCTGGAAATGTCCATAATGTTTCTCAGAAGATGAGACGTCTTTAAAGCTTTCTTGTTTTTAGAGACTCTGCAGACAGAATCACTGAATGTCTGAAGTTTACAACATTAAGTTAAAAGTTTTTGTTGGGAAGAAAAAAAAGAAATCTGGATTTGTGAGAATGATGTTTGCTCAAAAGACACATCAATTCCATCAAGTTATCAACCTCATTGTTTTTACTTTATATTCAAAAATAAGACCAAACTCTCTGTAATCAGGACCAAGATCTAATGAGTGTTTTTTTTTTTTTTTTTTAACTTTGGAACATAAAAGCACAATATGTAATTTCAGCCACTAGGTGTCTCAATCAAAACAATAACTAAAGACGGTGTGGTGATGGTGTGAAGTAATGTGGGATCATGGAAGTTGTTGTCTTCACTGTTAAACAACCAGCTTCTTCAGGTGCCAGTGTTCATTGTTTCATTACAAAGAGTTCAATTATCAGAGGTGTCCTCCCCTCAAGAACAAACGGACCCTGGCACAGGACTTCCTGGAGGGGCTGTTAGCTGAGCTGCTGCTGATGTTTACTCAGCGTGTTTCTCTGATAATTTCAGATCCAGACGTCTGGTGACTAAAATCCTTCATCCAGTTAAAAGATATAGTTAAAAACAACCAAGATCTAAAAACGTTATCATAAAAATGTGGCTTAAAACTGAATAAAAGTCAGTTTATGACATTTTTTTCCTAATTTGTCCCTCAAAAACCTCCCCTCGCACTCAAACAGCCTCTGCTTGCGCTCAGATTTGCTCCGCTTGTGCTCAAACTGTGTGCTCGCGCTCGGATACAATGTTGCTCGCGCTCAAACTTCAACTCTTCCTCTCGCACTCAGGTTTCTTCTGCGCGCTCGCTAAGTTTCTGCTCACGGATTTCTCCACTGCGCTCGGATTTTTTTTGTGTAGCACCAGTTGACTTGATCCTTTAGGAGGCTGTAAGTTCTCATGTTGTTGAGCTGCATGATACTGAAAGATTATTCTGTCAAAACCACTTTATTAGTCTGAGCAACGGTGTTAGCATGTGTATTAACTGTGACGTGTATGACAGTAGATGTTTTTTTTCCCTACTCTCTAAACTGCTGTGTTGTGGATTCATGATTAACATTAAACAATGTTTTATTGACTCAGCTGTGATTCAGTTTGTCTTCATTTCACATGTTTAAAGTTAAGCTGCAAACACACGGAGGCTGCAGGAGCTGACTGGAAGTACTGCAGTGATGGAGGAAGTATTCACATCATTTACTTCAGTAAGAAAAACCTCAGAGTAAAAATACTTTAGGTTCACGTCTTAAACTCAGATTTTCAGTGAGCTCAGAGAAACTTTCCTCTTTCAGCAGATAAATATAAAAACAAACTCTGCTCATACATCATTCTGCTCAGAGAAGCTCAAACATCCAACTGAAGGAAGAAGAAAAACATGTTTGTGAGTGGAGGGAGACTTTAAAGTATAAAAAGTCAAAGTTCTGACTGTGCAGGTAAAGTGGTTTTATTGCAGAGGTGAACTTGGTTGAGACGGCCAATATGGACACTGACTGCAGTTAAAGAATCAGGATCCAGAGAAGAGACGTCTTTCTAACGGTTTATGTCAGATTATGTCTGTGTCCATATGTAGGACTTCATCCTCTCACATTACAGAGTCACATGATGCATATGCAAAATATTTACATCTTCCTGATCTGATTTTTAAATGAGAACTTTGACAACTACTAATTCACAAACACAATGAGCAATTATTGTTACAGAAACGTTTTATTTTAAAAAGCAAACACAAAACAGCAGAATCATGATTCAATAACTGAAATATGACACAATCACTTCATTTGGAAAAATTTAAGCAGCACAGAAAGTGAAAGGTTCAGCCAAACGAGACATGCAGCATGAATAAAAAGGTGCTGAATACTTTTATACCTGAGCACTCATTTGCTTTGTACATAATGTAGCACTTAAACTCCATGTCACATATCAAACTCACTTTATGAATGAACAGCGATAACTGCATTACAGATAATATGATAGACACATTTCAAACATTTCTAACCGAATTTAATACAGATTACAAATAAGGAGCTATCTCATCAAACAGCAGAGAGAAGAACAATCAGAGAATGCTTGATATTATATATCAGTGGTATGAGTTACTGCAATTCATAAACAGAAACACTGAAAATAATAAAATCTCAAAACTGTATAAAATCAGGAAACAAAGGTAAATGTGGATTAAAGATTCAAAGTGAAAGTATCAGTCAAACGAGACATGCAGCATGAATAAAAAGCTGCTGAAGACTTTTATAGCTGAAAACTCATTTGCTTTGTACATAATGTAGCACTTGAAATTCATTAAAATGTCACATTGCCAAACAGACTCGTTTGAAACATTTGCAACTAAACTTAATGCAGATCACAAATAAGGAGAGAAGAACAATCAGAGAATATATGATATTATATATCAGTGGTGTGAGTTACTGCAATTCATAAACAGAAACAGTGAAAAAAATAAAATCTCAAAACTATATAAAATCCTACAGGAAACAAAGGTAAATGTGGACAACAGCACACAGAACTGACTGGATGTTAAAACATATATTAACATCTGTAAAGTAACAGATGAAGAGATGAAAGAAATGGAAAAAATCACTAATAATTAGAAAAACAAAGAAGAGAAATTTGAAATAAATTGGAGTAAACGGGTCAACAGTGAAAGTTACACCCATTATGTCAATAACAAAAGTTGTATAAATGTGTCAGAGTGAATGAAATAAGAGACAAAACTGATAACTAACTGAAAACCTGCAATAAAGTTGTTTTTTTTTTTTTTTTGTTTTTTTAAATGACAGATTACATAAAGAACACAATTTGTTGAGAAGTAATAAAAATAAATGTGAACAAATGCAGACAGTAAATGTTGTGACTGCAGTATCTGCAGCTCCAAACTCTGCTTCATGAAGGAGTTCCTGCATCTTCATCCAGGACTGTCTCTCTGGGGGGAGCCTCCTCATCACTGCTGATAATATCACAATCACAGTGTGACATCATCACTCTGTGCTCTCTCTGCCTCCCTCACTTCCTTCCTCATCAAATACTCTAACATGTCACTACTCTTCCTCTTGGCTTATCTGGGCATCACTCTCACTCTCACTGATCACACAGCTCCTCTGCTGGCTCTCTTCCTCCTCCTCTTCCTCACTCTGACCATCCAGACTGCTGCACTAGTGTCTTACTGTTGCACCTTAACAACAGGAAGCTACATCACACTTTTTCTCTACAGCAGAGAAAAGTAATTATTAATGTAGAGAAGACATCAGATGCATGTTCTTCCATCTCTTCCTCATCTCATCCTCCTCTTCCTCATGTCTCTCTGATTCTTTCACAGTTTTTTTCATTTAGATTAACGAGCTAACACGTCTGATAGTGTTCGCTCACAATTAATGATGAGGACATAAAAAAAAGACTTCAGAGGGAAACTTAAAGTATTGATTTTATCCATTTTTGTAGATGTGATGTAAAAGTTGTTTTTGTGTGAAGATGCTTCATATCAGTAAAATCATTTCTAGTTCAAATTTCTTTTGAAATGAATTCTGTTTTTGAATTTGTTTTATGGCTTTTTGAGCAGTTATTTAATTTTAATACATTTCATTGTTACTTGATTGTGTCTCTCGCTTTATATTTTATTTTAACATCCTGATAAAGACTTCCAGCTGAAACACCTTGGTGTCAGTCAGATCATATTAAAGGCTATTTAATATTATAATCAAGACTTTTCCTCTGGTTTTACATTTTGTGTTCCTTCACAATAATTTCACATTACCTTGCTGTATTGTGATATAATAGTAGCAGTAATAATAATAATGATAATAGTAATAATAGCAGTAATTATCTACTTTGGCTTCTATGTTTATGGTCATAAATGACTTTATTTCCTTAGTGGTTGTTCAGCTCACAGATGATGTATTATGAATGAATCTTATGAATAAATCTGCTTCTCGTGTTATTAAAGTCGTTGAAATATCAGCGTCATACTGTGAGCTGAACTCCAGATGAAGGTTAATAAGAATTGTCTCACAGTGGACGTAGAAAAGAGAAGAAGAGTTCTCACTACTTACTTACAATTAGAGCCTGATGTGGTTCAGAGAGCTCTTCTCCTGGATAAAATACTGTCCTTCCTTACAAGTTATATTTTGTTGATTGCTTTATCTTGTAAAATTATGCTGCTGGTTGTTTCTCTTTTCTGACTGCATGGATTCATCTGCAGTGTGTTTAATGTTCTTTCTAAACTAACATGTACGATCCAGAATCACAAAGAAAAGAAAAGAAATAAATAAACCGGCAGCACAGTCACACTGAAGCTGTGATTATGGATGTAAATAACTTTTCTTTGGATTTTATATTTGAGCTCTTTGTCATATTTTGTCATTTTGAGTTGAACTTATTGTTGAATGTTTTACAATCTTATTTCTTTGTATTTATATTAACAGACAAAATTAATCCCAGTTACAGGATTTGTCAACAGTGTAACATTGAAACCTTCACATGTAGCTGCTGTAGGTTCAGAATGATGTAACCTCTTAACATCTGAATCCTTTTCTTAACCTAAAACTAATTCTGACTTTAACCTTAAAACCCGGTCTTCACTCTCACACTCTATCCTCTAAAAAAGCCTCTTCCTCTGCATGATTGGAGTCTTCAGGGGGGACTCTACTGGTCTGTGGTGGTGAATCTGCAGGAAGAAAAACAATTATATAAAAACAGTTATTTTCAAGAAAATCCCATCAGTCTTGATCTCATTTCTCTGAACACAGAGCAGCCAACGGAAATGTATCTGACTCCACCTAAAAGTTAAAAAAAAGTTATTTTGTTTTTTTATATATTTCTTTGCTCCAAACTTTCTGAATGATTCACTGATGAGACATTTTTGGAAAGACATGAAGTCAGTGATGTTTTGTACCAAACTCCCAACGTTCAATGGAAACCTGTCAGTCTGACAATTGAGATTTTATTGATAATTTAAAGGATACAGCTGGAAATTAGTTGAATAAGTGATTAAAAACAGATCAATAAGCTGTGTTGTTCTGGGTTGACATGTTAATTTGCCACAAACTGATCTGAATCTCAACAAGCTGGTGACGCTGTAAACAGAAGCACATTCCTGCACATGCTCAGTAGCGTCTGTCTTACACAGAACTACTCTCTGGAGACTGAAAACATCATGCTGTTAGACTTTGATCATAATGACTGTACAGTTACAGATTTGGCAGAAAAGATTCTGATCTTTGAAGGAGCTCTCAAAGAATCTGAGCAGTGACAAAGATTCAGCTGATAATCCTTAATAAACATAAATCTCAGTTACATCAACAATAATGTGAAAAACATCAGGAGGAGGTTGGGCTGGTGGAGCTGCAGCAGCAAATCAAGTAGTGATGAGTGTAAACATTAATACAAGTGTCATAGTGTCATAGTGTCAGGTTATAATGTCCTCACTGTACACAAGCATCAATGTGATTGGATGTTACTAATAACAATCTCTTTTTAATTTTACATTTCTGGTATTTTTTGTAGAATATAACTGCAATCAGCACAAATAGAGAAAGAAGAACAGAAGAAGAAGAAGAATGGTCTCAACAGAAACAAAGAACGTGTTAATACTCAGAATGTAGCTGATGGTCATGATCTACACTAGGAAAACAATTAAAGGTGCACGCTGCTAAACTCTTTGAAAACAGATAAACACATTATTTGCAGATTAAAAATCCACCAGATAAATAAAAATAAATTTAAAATAATCAATTAACTATCTACTAACTACTATCAATGTAAGACCTTTTTTTCTTCATTTATAATATGAAACTTTGACTGATTCTCAGGATTTCAGTCTCTAAATCAGCCATGTTGTGACACCATTTATAAATCTATTACAGGGTTTGTCTGTGAATTATTTAACACATTTTTAATAACGACTAATTAGTTTCAGACTAGTGATTAAACTGAGTTTTACCATTCAAGTTCAATGAATGTCTGATTGGAGCCTTTTGTAATGTGTAAACTGGTTTTCAGGAAACATTTGTTTCACCATCAACAAACCAAATACAGAAGTTATTACAGCATCACAAGCTGCAACAAAAACAGCCTGCATTGAATCAACATCGTTCTTAAAACAGTTAAAACAAAAACCTGAATATTAAAACCTTCATGAAAGTGGAATTCATAGCAAGACTCATCAGACTTCATTAGATTTAATGAGGTGAACTTAATAAAGTGAGTTTATATAACTTGGTTTTATTGTGATGGACAGCTGAGATTGATGCTTTTATCTGTGTCAAAGTATCATGAGACACTGATCCAATATATACTGGATGATACAGACTCAAGTTATTAAAGTCATATGCACATTAAATACCATTTGTAGGCACTTATGTTATGAACTAGTAACAATATATTTTTACAATATTCAGAACTTATATCACAAAGATGCAGATGTAGAGATCAGTCATTAAAATCAGGACTCACCAGAGTTGTTTTCAGGTTTTCTGTCTCCTAAGATGCCACCTGAAAGGAAAAAGGAAAACATAGTTATGTTAGAGTGATATCAACATGGCAGACAGATGGTTCTGGGAAAATACAGAACTTTGTTAGCAGGTTTATTTAACAGAAGTGATTGGAGGAAAAATAAACCACAGTCTCAGATTTCACAAAAATCATTATTTCACTTTGCTACATGAAATTTCTTCAAAGAAAAGAGAAGAAAAGCTGATCAGTCTCTGACTTCTCTATAACGTGTATGTAACGAGCTCCTGGGACCTTATTAAGTTGACCCTTCATCTTGTCTGTGTCACACTGTAAGGTCTGAATGCAAACGCTTCCTTCCTTCCTTCCTTCCTGTATTTGCATACAGTCTGATCATCAGCCCTCAACCCATCGTATAACTGTCCCTCTGCCCTCAGTAAGCTCACTGTTTACTGTAATACTAATAAAACCACTACAGCAACAAGGACTTGGGTGATTTTCTTCAACAGAGCTTATATGAAAGATGAAATACAAATAAAGTTATGATTATGATTATGATTATGATTATGATTATTATTATTATCTACATGTGTAAAGACACTTTTACACTCACTCACAGCTTTATATTGAAACTATTTTCTTTTTTCTTTGGTAAAAAGAATCACAGGACATGATTCATGGAAGGTTTTCTGTGTGTTGTAATCACATGAAGGATGATAAAAACTAACTAACATACCAGAGGCTGCTAATAATTGTTTTGTCTAATTGTAAGATGAGTGGAACGAGATAAACAGTGATGGAAGCTGGAAAAGTGAACAGGTCAAACCACCGTGTATCTGCTCTGTGCTTGGTGAAGGTTTCTCATTCAGCTTTGTACACATGTACTATGTGTTGTTAACTAGAGTGAAGGCTTTTAGTTATTGATGTTTTAATATTTCATTTGTTATCTACATCTTTGACTGTTCTCATGTTGTTGTGATTCATGTGGAACTTGGCTGCTGTAACACTGATATTTCCCACAAAGATTAATAAAACACTCTCTATATATCAAATTACAGTTAATATAAACTTCATTATATTTTGGTGGCACATGTGACTCATTATTTCTTCATTTAATAATCTTCTTCTGCTTCTTTCGTCTCTAAACAGCCCACATGTTGTTCTTCATGCATAAACTCAGGATCAGGTTGTGACAAACATTTATAAATCTATTACAGGGTTTATATTTGAATTATTTAACAGGTTCTTAGTAACTAACTATTAGTTTCAGACCAGTGATTTTACTGGTTTGTGCCATTCAAGCTGAGGGAAAGTCTAAGTAGAACCCTTTGAAATATAAAACAAACATTTGTTTCACCATCAACAAACCAAATACAGAAGTTATTACAGCATCACAAGCTGCAACATAACTTACTAAAATATGTTTTAAGATGTCAGGAGATATTAAAGCTAACAGCTAATTATAACTGTAAAGGTTCATCAGGTTTTAATTTGGTTTGAATCTTTCTAGATGCATTTATGGAGGAATGTTTTAGTTTAAGAATAATGTGCATTAATACAGTTTAGAGTGAGAGTGAAATATCAGATGATGCTACATAACAAACATAACTGACTCATTTAGTTTCATGTTATTATTGTCATAACTTCTTTAAATACAGTTTAACTTAAAGTGAATCACATCAATTGAATCTGTCAGTTAAAATCTGTGATGTTGAGTGATTCATGTTATCGCTCATCATAGTTTAACAAGTGGAGTTCAGCCACTATAACTCCAGTTTAACCAGTGTCAGGTCAAATAATGAGCTGTTAGCTCTTCTACTCACTCTAAGCCAGTGAGAGAAGAAGTGGTGACCAGATGTGATATAGTATATTATAGTGTGATATGGAATAACTTGTGTTTTCATACTGTGAGTTTCACACTGAACACAAAGTTCATTTGACTGCTGGAGTGTTTTTACAGTCTGTGTTTATTCAGCACTAAAACTTATTGTACTGAACATACAGACGTTTACTAAAACTGGCTGAGAATGTGTGTGTGTGTGTGTGTGTGTGTGTGTGTGTGTGTGTGTGTGTGTGTGTGTGTGTGTGTGTGACCCTCTCACTCTCCCTCTGATCTCTGCACATTACTGAAGTCACAGAGCTTCAGTGTAAGTGTGAAGTTTTCACTCAGTTTAAAATGTTTTCAACTTTGAGTTCATTCACTTTGTGTTCAGTCTGAGCACACATTGACATTTATTCAAAACTAAAAACATCTTAATAATTAAAATCATATGAATATTAAAATATGATTTAGAAGAAACTCACCAGAGATAACCACATGTTTCTCAGCATAAATCTGATGGTTGATTTCCTCCTGCGTAGCAACACAGCGATAGTAGCCGCTCTTTCTCACAATAGTGTGGAGGATGACATCATAGCTGCCTCCTCTTTCTGTCACCTTTGGTTTTTCATCTTGAAGTTTGTTTCCATCACTGTCCTCCCAGTGTAATTCAGGTTTTGGAAAAACACCTCGAACTTCACCCTGCAACAGCGCCCAGGTCTCTGTTTGTCTAAGTATTGTAACATTTGGTTCTGGAGCTGCACCTGTGAACAAAGTAAAAAACAATAACTTGCAGGTTTGTTCATGTTTTATAATCTGTTAAAATTGAGATTAAATTTTGATCAAATATTTAATATGAACCATATTAAACCTACATTTTAACAGTGAAGTCTGAGATTCATACAATATTCTGTACGACACTAAACTAGTGATGTTACACTCCATGCAGACGACTCAATATCACATCGACCTTTCAGAGCAAATGTATCACAGCACGATGTTTCAATGCTTCACTTCACTACGACAAACATCATGTGACCACCCTGCAGACGCCTCGTTACATCACACTCGTACCTGAGAGGTGTTGTGCTGGTTTTGGATCCAGGATGTGCTTCTCAATCTGACACAATATCTTTACTGTAAACTCTGTTTAAAGTGATGTGTTTATATAATAGTCTATAGACTTTACTGAACAACAAACCAATAATGAATCAATAACACCACCTATATTCTGACTAACTGTTTCATCACAGTCTCAGATTGAATCCATCCATACAAATGCAATACCAATAGTTGCTCTGCAGATGTCGCTATTTTGACTGAATCAAATGCTTCAAAACACTGCAGCATTTTCAACAACTGCTTCATATTGATCCAGAGCTTCAGAAATCTGTTTCCCCAATCAATACACTAAACTAATATAAAACTGTCTCATGATGCTCAGATCTCATATTCAGGTTGTGGCTACAGGTTTGAGACACTGACTAACACTCAGATTAGCTGCAATTCTTCCATTTTAGCAAAAACAATCTGATCAACAATCAAACTGTAATTTAATTAATTCTGGAAAATGTTTAAGGAGATCATGATCATTTATTTAGTTTTTATGCTGAGATTCAATAATAAAGCTACCAGTGTGATTATTGTGCTGAGAGAAACAGAAAGAGAGACGTTGTTGTTTTATTATCTGAGAAGAATATTTACACATTAATTCTGCTGTGAGGAAGCTGCCAGACAGCACTTAGAAATATACAAACACCTGACTGTAACAGAGACAAAAACTCACCAGTGCAAACACTATTTCCACTAAACACATAGAACACATATATAGTGTAAAGAAGGTTGAATTCTTGTATAAACAGTCATTATGTAAAACTTGTTATTGGTGTATAAATGTCTCCACTCATCAGTAAAAATACCAGAATGATCCCTGATCTGTTTCACAGTTATACAGATTTTCTAGTTTGTGAATGATTGAGGCCTGTAGGAGTCAAAGTTACAGCAGGTGTCAGATGTAGAGACAGTGACGTCATCATAATCAGGACTCACCTGGGATGTTTTCAGCTGTTCTGTCTTTTGATTCACCTAAACGTAAAAAGAAAACATAGTTATGTTATAATATTTGTATGACATCATCAACATGGCAGACAGGAAGTCTAATACTTGGAAAAACAGAACTTTGCTGCCTGTTTACTGAACAGAAGTGATTGGAGGAAAAACAGAAACCACAGTGTGAGATTTGACAAACATCCTGGTTTAAACTGGCCGCACATTCACAGACACGACTGCTTTGTGTCAGTCCCAGATGGGTTAAGGCTGGAGTTGACTTGAAATGAACTACTGTAGGTCTTACAACGTGTCATCTAAAGGTAAAAGTGTTTCTAGCTGCTCTGAACTGAGTGTAAAGCCTGGTGTTATAGAGAGGGGCGAGACGTGATCATCATTTAAATGGTGATAACAGCTCACACTTTCATACAGTCTCCCCTTCAAGACATCCATGCTGTTAAAATCAGGAGTTTGACAGAGAACTTTCTCTTTCTTACCTCCACACACCTGGACAATCACTGCATGAAGCTGGATGGACTTAATAGGTTTCAGAAAGTTACAACATTTATTGGACGCAGTGACACAAACTGCAATGTGTCTCAAATATCCAGCATGTTTGATAAAGAGGGAATCACTCCATACATGGTTGCAGCGCTGTGGGGACGAGGCCCTGCCAGATGTGTTTCTGACTATTTGACTTGAGTCCATCTGAGACTCTTAAACCAGTCGCATCAGTAAATAAGAGTTTCATAAAAACACTCACCAACAACAAAACATTTTATGTGGAGTATTTGTCTTTTTGGCTGAAGACGTGAAAAGTCACAGGTGTAGACTCCACTGTCATTCTGTCATTCATATTTCTGATGCTTATAGAGACGTTTCCTGACTTCAATTCATCTTCAAAATATATTAGTCAATTACAATAATTAGTTGGTTGGTTGAAATCTCACAACATTAAAGTCCTTTATGAAATTAAGTCTGTGTAACGAGTTAGTAAACTGTGCAGGTCCGGCAGAAAATATGACAGTGCTCTCAGTTTCACAGGGTTTCTCTGCTCCTCCGACACAAAGCCATTTTTTTTTTTCAGGATTCTTTTCTGTCTCTTTTGGGTCCTGCTCGTCCTGTTTCTGATCTCGTCTCTTGTTCCTTGTTATTTGGCTGCTCTTTCATATCTTTGCCTCATTCTGTCCTCTGTCTTCTTGCAGCTCATTCCTTGCTGTGCTTTCTCTTGTCACTTTGGTTTCTTCATCATTCATCATTAGTTCAAACAGTCTATCCAAGTAGCGGCACGACGTGACTTCATGGAACGGTTTTCTGTTGTTTTCTTTTGAATCAAATAACTGATTTAAAACGATTTAAAGATTCTCTCGCTCCTATTGCCCGACAGTCACTGAGCGCAGAGCAGTGTTGTGTTAAAAAAAAGCCTGCCGGGCCATTTAGCAGTCCTGGTGCTCCCAATCACCAGTCCAGGCCTGATATAAGAGGTGATGCCCATCAAACAGGGTTATATATTAATTTAAGTAGATTAATTCCTACAAACACAACAAGCTAGTGAAGCTATAAACACAACTGTGTTCCTGCACATGTTCAGTCACAGAAATACACGACACTTGTTGATAGATCAGTTCATCCAAACATGAGATTTGTTGACAATAAGAAACAGACAGAAAACTGCCAGCCTTATGATTTAAATCACTTTAGAAAACCAAGTCTTAGAAAGACTTTGATCATAATGACTGTACAGTTACAGATTTGTCAGAAAAGATTCTGATCTTTGAAGGAGCTCTCAAAGAATCTGAGCAGTGACAAAGATTCAGCTGATAATCCTTAATAAACATAAATCTCAGTTACATCAACAATAATGTGAAAACATCAGGAGGAGGTTGGGCTGGTGGAGCTGCAGCAGCAAATCAAGTAGTGATGAGTGTAAACATTAATACAAGTGTCATAGTGTCATAGTGTCAGGTTATAATGTCCTCACTGTACACAAGCATCAATGTGATTGGATGTTACTAATAACAATCTCTTTTTAAACTTACATTTCTGGTATTTTTTGTAGAATATAACTGCAATCAGCACAAATAGAGAAAGAAGAACAGAAGAAGAAGAAGAATGGTCTCAACAGAAACAAAGAACGTGTTAATACTCAGAATGTAGCTGATGGTCATGATCTACACTAGGAAAACAATTAAAGGTGCACGCTGCTAAACTCTTTGAAAACAGATAAACACATTATTTGCAGATTAAAAATCCACCAGATAAATAAAAATAAATTAAAAATAATCAATTAACTATCTACTAACTACTATCAATGTAAGACCTTTTTTTTCTTTTCATTTATAATATGAAACTTTGACTGATTCTCAGGATTTCAGTCTCTAAATCAGCCATGTTGTGACACCATTTATAAATCTATTACAGGGTTTGTCTGTGAATTATTTAACACATTTTTAGTAACGACTAATTAGTTTCAGACTAGTGATTAAACTGAGTTTTACCATTCAAGTTCAATGAATGTCTGATTGGAGCCTTTTGTAATGTGTAAACTGGTTTTCAGGAAACATTTGTTTCACCATCAACAAACCAAATACAGAAGTTATTACAGCATCACAAGCTGCAACATAACTTACTAAAATATGTTTTAAGATGTCAGGAGATATTAAAGCTAACAGCTAATTATAACTGTAAAGGTTCATCAGGTTTTAATTTGGTTTGAATCTTTCTAGATGCATTTATGGAGGAATGTTTTAGTTTCAGAATAATGTGCATTAATACAGTTTAGAGTGAGAGTGAAATATCAGATGATGCTACATAACAAACATAACTGACTCATTTAGTTTAATGTTATTATTGTCATAACTTCTTTAAATACAGTTTAACTTAAAGTGAATCACATCAATTGAATCTGTCAGTTAAAATCTGTGATGTTGAGTGATTCATGTTATCGCTCATCATAGTTTAACAAGTGGAGTTCAGCCACTATAACTCCAGTTTAACCAGTGTCAGGTCAAATAATGAGCTGTTACCTCTTCTACTCACTCTAAGCCAGTGAGAGAAGAAGTGGTGACCAGATGTGATATAGTATATTATAGTGTGATATGGAATAACTTGTGTTTTCATACTGTGAGTTTCACACTGAACACAAAGTTCATTTGACTGCTGGAGTGTTTTTACAGTCTGTGTTTATTCAGCACAAAAACTTATTGTACTGAACATACAGACGTTTATTAAAACTGGCTGAGAATGTGTGTGTGTGTGTGTGTGTGTGTGTGTGTGTGTGTGTGTGTGTGTGTGTGTGACCCTCTCACTCTCCCTCTGATCTCTGCACATTACTGAAGTCACAGAGCTTCAGTGTAAGTGTGAAGTTTTCACTCAGTTTAAAATGTTTTCAACTTTGAGTTCATTCACTTTGTGTTCAGTCTGAGCACACATTGACATTTATTCACAACTAAAAACATGTTAATAATTAAAATCATTTGAATATTAAAATATGATTAAGAAGAAACTCACTGATGTTCACATGTTTCTCAGCATAAATCTGATGGCTGATTTCCTCCTGTGTAGCAACACAGCGATAGTAGTCGGTCTTGGTCACAGTAGCTTGGAGGATGACGTCATAGCGGCCTCCTCTTATTGTCACCTTTGGTTCTTCAGCATGAAGGATGTTTCCATCACTGTCCTGCCAGTGTAATTCAGGTTTTGGAAAAGCACCTTGAACTTCACACTGCAGCAGCGCCCAGGTCTCTGTTTGACTAATTATCCTGATGTTTGGCTTTGTAACTGCACCTGTGAACAAAGTATAAAACAATAACTTGCAGGTTTGTTCATGTTTTATAATCTGTTAAAATTGAGATTAAATTTTGATCAAATATTTAATATGAACCATATTAAACCTACATTTTAACAGTGAAGTCTGAGATTCATACAATATTCTGTACGACACTAAACTAGTGATGTTAAACTCCATGCAGACGACTCAATATCACATCAACCTTTCAGAGCAAATGTATCGCAGCACGATGTTTCAATGCTTCACTTCACTACGACAAACATCATGTGACCACCCTGCAGACGCCTCGTTACATCACACTCGTACCTGAGAGGTGTTGTGCTGGTTTTGGATCCAGGATGTGCTTCTCAATCTGACACAATATCTTTACTGTAAACTCTGTTTAAAGTGATGTGTTTATATAATAGTCTATAGACTTTACTGAACAACAAACCAATAATGAATCAATAACACCACCTATATTCTGACTAACTGTTTCATCACAGTCTCAGATTGAATCCATCCATACAAATGCAATACCAATAGTTGCTCTGCAGATGTCGCTATTTTGACTGAATCAAATGCTTCAAAACACTGAAGCATTTTCAACAACTGCTTCATATTGATCCAGAGCTTCAGAAATCTGTTTCCCCGATCAATACACTAAACTAATATAAACCTACCAGTGTGATTACTGTGCTGAGAGAAACAGAAAGAGAGACGTTGTTGTTTTATTATCTGAGAAGAATATTTACACATTAATTCTGCTGTGAGGAAGCTGCCAGACAGCACTTAGAAATATACAAACACCTGACTGTAACAGAGACAAAAACTCACCAGTGCAAACACTATTTCCACTAAACACATAGAACACATATATAGTGTAAAGAAGGTTGAATTCTTGTATAAACAGTCATTATGTAAAACTTGTTATTGGTGTATAAATGTCTCCACTCATCAGTAAAAATACCAGAATGATCCCTGATCTGTTTCACAGTTATACAGATTTTCTAGTTTGTGAATGATTGAGGCCTGTAGGAGTCAAAATTACAGCAGGTGTCAGATGTAGAGACAGTGACGTCATCATAATCAGGACTCACCTGGGATGTTTTCAGCTGTTCTGTCTTTTAAATCACCTAAACGTAAAAAGAAAACATAGTTATGTTATAATATTTGTGTGACATCATCAGCATGGCAGACAGGAAGTCTAATACTGGGAAAAACAGAACTTTGCTGCCTGTTTATTGAACAGAAGTGATTGGAGGAAAAACAGAAACCACAGTGTGAGATTTGACAAACATCCTGGTTTAAACTGGCCGCACATTCACAGACACGACTGCTTTGTGTCAGTCCCAGATGGGTTAAGGCTGGAGTTGACTTGAAATGAACTACTGTAGGTCTTACAACGTGTCATCTAAAGGTAAAAGTGTTTCTAGCTGCTCTGAACTGAGTGTAAAGCCTGGTGTTATAGAGAGGGGCGAGACGTGATCATCATTTAAATGGTGATAACAGCTCACACTTTCATACAGTCTCCCCTTCAAGACATCCATGCTGTTAAAATCAGGAGTTTGACAGAGAACTTTCTCTTTCTTACCTCCCCACACCTGGACAATCACTGCATGAAGCTGGATGGACTTAATAGGTTTCACAAAGTTACAACATTTATTGGACGCAGTGACACAAACTGCAATGTGTCTCAAATATCCAGCATGTTTGATAAAGAGGGAATCACTCCATACATGGTTGCAGCGCTGTGGGGACGAGGCCCTGCCAGATGTGTTTCTGACTATTTGACTTGAGTCCATCTGAGACTCTTAAACCAGTCGCATCAGTAAATAAGAGTTTCATAAAAACACTCACCAACAACAAAACATTTTATGTGGAGTATTTGTCTTTTTGGCTGAAGACGTGAAAAGTCACAGGTGTAGACTCCACTGTCATTCACATTCATATTTCTGATGCTTATAGAGACGTTTCCTGACTTCAATTCATCTTCAAAATATATCAGTCAATTACAATAATTAGTTGGTTGGTTGAAATCTCACAACATTAAAGTCCTTTATGAAATTAAGTCTGTGTAACGAGTTAGTAAACTGTGCAGGTCCGGCAGAAAATATGACAGTGCTCTCAGTTTCACAGGGTTTCTCTGCTCCTCCGACACAAAGCCATTTTTTTTTCAGGATTCTTTTCTGTCTCTTTTGGGTCCTGCTCGCCCTGTTTCTGATCTCGTCTCTTGTTCCTTGTTATTTGGCTGCTTTTTCATATCTTTGCCTCATTCTGTCCTCTGTCTTCTTGCAGCTCATTCCTTGCTGTGCTTTCTCTTGTCACTTTGGTTTCTTCATCATTCATTGTTCTGGCCCCAGTAGTGTAGCAGGTGTTAACAATGACACCTAGTGGTAAAGGTGGTTAAACCACTTATTTCGAGTGCTCAGAGGAGCCATTTCGAATTGGGACACAGTAGTGGAAAGGTGTGGTTGCATCCTTGGCCATCCTCTTTGTTTTTGCCCTTTTTTCGGCACAATCTGTAAGTACAATTACTGTAAGATATATTTGTGTTTAAAAACAGTAATTATTTCAATTAATATGATTATTTTGTTGATTAGATCTTTATAAGTCAAGCTGATTTCATTTCGTGTTAACTGTGGTAATATGACTTGTACATAATTATTTATTTCTGTTTTCTTGTTTATATATTGACAGTTTCACAAAAAAGATTTCCATAAAAAACGTAAACCTGGACTCTCCTCTTCAGCGTTTTTATTGGAAAATTGTTTAGCTCGCTGTCTACACCGTGTTGTCTGTTCCACACGTGGTCAGGGCAGAAGATTCATCATTAGTTGAAACAGTCTATCCAAGTAGCGGCACGACGTGATTTCATGGAACGGTTTTCTGTTGTTTTCTTTTGAATCAAATAACTGATTTACTGTTTTTTGGTATTTGAATTACAAACGATTTAAAGATCCTCTCGCTCCTATTGCCCGACAGTCACTGAGCGCAGAGCAGTGTTGTGTTAAAAAAAAGCCTGCCGGGCCATTTAGCAGTCCTGGAGCTCCCCATCACCAGTCCAGGCCTGATATAAGAGGTGGTGCCCATCAAACAGGGTTATATATTAATTTAAGTAGATTAATTCCTACAAACACAACAAGCTAGTGAAGCTATAAACACAACTGTGTTCCTGCACATGTTCAGTCACAGAAATACACGACACTTGTTGGTAGATCAGTTCATCCAAACATGAGATTTGTTGACAATAAGAAACAAACAGAAAACTGCCAGCCTTATGATTTCATGTTATCGCTCATCATAGTTTAACAAGTGGAGTTCACCCACTGTAACTCCAGTTTAACCAGTGTCAGGTCAAATAATACGGTGGCCCTGAAGTGTACATCACAGCAACAAATCACAAAACACAATGATATTAACTCCTACCGGAAAAGGTAGGTACCTATAGCTCGTCGCTTATTGGTTAGGCGCACTGTCGGTCTTTTTAACCAGGAAATGTGCTATACGCCTTCATTTGGTGCCGGTGTTACGCATGGATGTACAATAAGAGCTCTTATAATACATCCATGGTGTTATGTTCCAACTGATTTTCATGCTAACTGCTTTCTGTACCTAACAGCAGCAAAGGTACATAAACCTCACATATTATCAGGTCTTCACTGTATCAGAGAGAAATATTTGATCATGCTGCTGAATGGAAAATTGACCATCAAATTTATTGTAATTCTTATTTTGCAACCAACAGATGAAACAATTCACTGGAGTGTATTTTAATATAAGATTAAGCATTTTATGTGAGTGACAGTAGATTAAATATTAGAAACATTTCTGAGAACAAAACAGTAAAAATCAAAAACAGCCTGCATTGAATCAACATCGTTCTTAAAACAGTTAAAACAAAAACCTGAATATTAAAACCTTCATGAAAGTGGAATTCATAGCAAGACTCATCAGACTTCATTAGATTTAATGAGGTGAACTTAATAAAATGAGTTTATATAACTTGGTTTTATTGTGATGGACAGCTGAGATTGATGCTTTGATCTCTGTCAAAGTATCATGAGACACTGATCCAATATATACTGGATGATCCAGACTCAAGTTATTAAAGTCATATACACATTAAATACCATTTGTAGGTACTTATGTTATGAAATAGTATCAATATGTTTTTACAATATTCAGAACTTATATCACATAGATGCAGATGTAGAGATCAGTCATTAAAATCAGGACTCACCAGAGTTGTTTTCAGGTTCTCCGTCTAAGATGCCACCCGAAAGGAAAAAGGAAAACATAATGATGTTAGAGTGATATCAACATGGCAGACAGATGATTCTGGGAAAAACAGAACTTTGTTAGCAGGTTTATTTAACAGAAGTGATTGGAGGAAAAATAAACCACAGTCTCAGATTTCACAAAAATCATTATTTCACTTTGCTACATGAAATTTCTTCAAAGAAAAGAGAAGAAAAGCTGATCAGTCTCTGACTTCTCTATAACGTGTATGTAACGAGCTCCTGGGACCTTATTAAGTTGACCCTTCATCTTGTCTGTGTCACACTGTAAGGTCTGAATGCAAACGCTTCCTTCCTTCCTTCCTTCCTGTATTTGCATACAGTCTGATCATCAGCCCTCAACCCATCGTATAACTGTCCCTCTGCCCTCAGTAAGCTCACTGTTTACTGTAATACTAATAAAACCACTACAGCAACAAGGACTTGGGTGATTTTCTTCAACAGAGCTTATATGAAAGATGAAATACAAATAAAGTTATTATTATTATTATTATCATTATTATTATCATTATTATTATTATCTACATGTGTAAACACACTTTTACACTCACACACAGCTTTATATTGAAACTATTTTCTTTTTTCTTTGGTAAAAAGAATCACAGGACATGATTCATGGAAGGTTTTCTGTGTGTTGTAATCACATGAAGGATGATAAAAACTAACTAACATACCAGAGGCTGCTAATAATTGTTTTGTCTAATTGTAAGATGAGTGGAACGAGATAAACAGTGATGGAAGCTGGAAAAGTGAACAGGTCAAACCACCGTGTATCTGCTCTGTGCTTGGTGAAGGTTTCTCATTCAGCTTTGTACACATGTACTATGTGTTGTTAACTAGAGTGAAGGCTTTTAGTTATTGATGTTTTAATATTTCATTTCTTATCTACATCTTTGACTGTTCTCATGTTGTTGTGATTCATGTGGAACTTGGCTGCTGTAACACTGATATTTCCCATTAAGATTAATAAAACACTCTCTATATATCAAATTACAGTTAATATAAACTTCATTATATTTTGGTGGCACATGTGACTCATTATTTCTTCATTTAATAATCTTCTTCTGCTTCTTTCGTCTCTTAACAGCCCAAATGTTGTTCTTCATGCATAAACTCAGGATCAGGTTGTGACAAACATTTATAAATCTATTACAGGGTTTATATTTGAATTATTTAACAAGTTCTTAGTAACTAACTATTAGTTTCAGACCAGTGATTTTACTGGTTTGTACCATTCAAGCTGAGGGAAAGTCTAAGTAGAACCCTTTGAAATATAAAACAAACATTTGTTTCACCATCAACAAACCAAATACAGAAGTTATTACAGCATCACAAGCTGCAACATAACTTACTAAAATATGTTTTAAGATGTCAGGAGATATTAAAGCTAACAGCTAATTATAACTGTAAAGGTTCATCAGGTTTTAATTTGGTTTGAATCTTTCTAGATGCATTTATGGAGGAATGTTTTAGTTTCAGAATAATGTGCATTAATACAGTTTAGAGTGAGAGTGAAATATCAGATGATGCTACATAACAAACATAACTGACTCATTTAGTTTAATGTTATTATTGTCATAACTTCTTTAAATACAGTTTAACTTAAAGTGAATCACATCAATTGAATCTGTCAGTTAAAATCTGTGATGTTGAGTGATTCATGTTATCGCTCATCATAGTTTAACAAGTGGAGTTCAGCCACTATAACTCCAGTTTAACCAGTGTCAGGTCAAATAATGAGCTGTTAGCTCTTCTACTCACTCTAAGCCAGTGAGAGAAGAAGTGGTGACCAGATGTGATATAGTATATTATAGTGTGATATGGAATAACTTGTGTTTTCATACTGTGAGTTTCAGACTGAACACAAAGTTCATTTGACTGCTGGAGTGTTTTTACAGTCTGTGTTTATTCAGCACTAAAACTTATTGTACTGAACATACAGACGTTTACTAAAACTGGCTGAGAATGTGTGTGTGTGTGTGTGTGTGTGTGTGTGTGTGTGTGTGTGTGTGTGTGTGTGTGTGTGTGTGTGTGTGTGTGTGTGTGACCCTCTCACTCTCCCTCTGATCTCTGCACATTACTGAAGTCACAGAGCTTCAGTGTAAGTGTGAAGTTTTCACTCAGTTTAAAATATTTTCAACTTTGAGTTCATTCACTTTGTGTTCAGTCTGAGCACACATTGACATTTATTCAAAACTAAAAACATCTTAATAATTAAAATCATTTGAATATTAAAATATGATTTAGAAGAAACTCACCAGAGATAACCACGTGTTTCTCAGCATAAATCTGATGTTTGATGTCCTCCTGCGTAGCAACACAGCGATAGTCGCCGGTCTTTCTCACAATAGTGTAGAGGATGACATCATAGCTGCCTCCTCTTATTGTCACCTTTGGTTTTTCAGCAGGAATGATGTTTCCATCACTGTCCTGCCAGTGTAATTCAGGTTTTGGAAAAACACCTCGAACTTCACACTGCAGCAGCGCCCAGGTCTCTGTTTGTCTAAGTATCTTGACATTTGGCTTTGTAACTGCACCTGTGAACAAAGTATAAAACAATAACTTGCAGGTTTGTTTATGTTTTATAATCTGTTAAAATTGAGATTAAATTTTGATCAAATATTTAATATGAACCATATTAAACCTACATTTTAACAGTGAAGTCTGAGATTCATACAATATTCTGTACGACACTAAACTAGTGATGTTACACTCCATGCAGACGACTCAATATCACATCGACCTTTCAAAGCAAATGTATCGCAGCACGATGTTTCAATGCTTCACTTCACTACGACAAAAATCATGTGACCACCCTGCAGACGCCTCGTTACATCACACTCGTACCTGAGAGGTGTTGTGCTGGTTTTGGATCCAGGATGTGCTTCTCAATCTGACACAATATCTTTACTGTAAACTCTGTTTAAAGTGATGTGTTTATATAATAGTCTATAGACTTTACTGAACAACAAACCAATAATGAATCAATAACACCACCTATATTCTGACTAACTGTTTCATCACAGTCTCAGATTGAATCCATCCATACAAATGCAATACCAATAGTTGCTCTGCAGATGTCGCTATTTTGACTGAATCAAATGCTTCAAAACACTGAATCATTTTCAACAACTGCTTCATATTGATCCAGAGCTTCACAAATCTGTTTCCCCGATCAATACACTAAACTAATATAAAACTGTCTCATGATGCTCAGATCTCATATTCAGGTTGTGGCTACAGGTTTGAGACACTGACTAACACTCAGATTAGCTGCAATTCTTCCATTTTAGCAAAAACAATCTGATCAACAATCAAACTGTTTTTATTTATTTATTGAATTCTGGAAAATGTTTAAGGAGATCATGATCATTTATTTAGTTTTTATGCTGAGATCTCAGAAAACACATTTTAAAAAAAAAGAGAATTTCAGGATTTTTGTAGCAAAACAAATTGTGTAAAAAGTCAAAGAATAAAGAAACTTTTATAAATCTCTGCTGATTCAATAATAAAGCTACCAGTGTGATTATTGTACTGAGAGAAACAGAAAGACAGACGTTGTTGTTTTATTATCTGAGAAGAATATTTACACATTAATTCTGCTGTGAGGAAGCTGCCAGACAGCACTTAGAAATATACAAACACCTGACTGTAACAGAGACAAAAACTCACCAGTGCAAACACTATTTCCACTAAACACATAGAACACATATATAGTGTAAAGAAGGTTGAATTCTTGTATAAACAGTCATTATGTAAAACTTGTTATTGGTGTATAAATGTCTCCACTCATCAGTAAAAATACCAGAATGATCCCTGATCTGTTTCACAGTTATACAGATTTTCTAGTTTGTGAATGATTGAGGCCTGTAGGAGTCAAAGTTACAGCAGGTGTCAGATGTAGAGACAGTGACGTCATCATAATCAGGACTCACCTGGGATGTTTTCAGCTGTTCTGTCTTTTAAATCACCATCTAAAAGGAAAAAGAAAACATATTTATAATATTTGTATGACATCATCAACATGACAGAACTTTGCTGCCTGTTTATTGAACAGAAGTGATTGGAGGAAAAACAGAAACCACAGTCTGAGATTTGACAAACATCCTGGTTTAAACTGGCCGCACATTCACAGACACGACTGCTTTGTGTCAGTCCCAGATGGGTTAAGGCTGGAGTTGACTTGAAATGAACTACTGTAGGTCTTACAACGTGTCATCTAAAGGTAAAAGTGTTTCTAGCTGCTCTGAACTGAGTGTAAAGCCTGGTGTTATAGAGAGGGGCGAGACGTGATCATCATTTAAATGGTGATAACAGCTCACACTTTCATACAGTCTCCCCTTCAAGACATCCATGCTGTTAAAATCAGGAGTTTGACAGAGAACTTTCTCTTTCTTACCTCCACACACCTGGACAATCACTGCATGAAGCTGGATGGACTTAATAGCTTTCACAAAGTTACAACATTTATTGGACGCAGTGACACAAACTGCAATGTGTCTCAAATATCCAGCATGTTTGATAAAGAGGGAATCACTCCATACATGGTTGCAGCGCTGTGGGGACGAGGCCCTGCCAGATGTGTTTCTGACTATTTGACTTGAGTCCATCTGAGACTCTTAAACCAGTCGCATCAGTAAATAAGAGTTTTATAAAAACACTCACCAATAACAAACAGCTTAATGTGGAATTTTTGTCTTGGCTGAAGATCTTGAAAATCACAGGTGTAGTCTCCACTGTCAGCCACCTTCATATTTCTGATGATTATGGCGACGTTTCCTGACTTCAGTCCATCTTCAAAATGTGAGACTCGTTCTTTGAAGTGCTCATCTTGACCTGCACCACCGTTATTGGAATGAATGCCTGAATCATACCTGAACACCTCCTCCTGATCATCTTTCTTCCAGACAAAGATTTTATCCTTAATGTTCTTCTTGCTGCTGAGTGAACAGCGTAAAGTGACGTCACTTCCTTTCATGTTGATGACATTTGGCTCTGGAGGATAAAAACATGTATTAATCAGTATGTTTACAAGCAGAATAATCAGGTTAAGACAAACATATGGACGTTTGTTGTCATAGCAACATATCAACTTTCTTGTTTCTTGTCATCTGGCACATTGTCTTCAACAAATACTTTGCTCTGCCCGGAACATTATATATCTGCCCTTGTGAATTTTTTACTTTGTAAATATAATAATAATGTATGTATTATTATCATCATAATATTATGTATATTATATATTATATTATTGTTAATTATATTTATTATCACTCTATTTCTTCTTTTATATTTCATTTTTTTTAGTCCTTTATCCTTTATCAGCATAATCTCAGGGGAACATCACACTCATTAATAAATAATAACGTTTAATCTTTTAACAGTTTTTCCAAAATGATGATGATCTTCATCACTGACTACATCATCAGACTATCTCTGTCTGTCCATCAACACACAAATAAATATTACACCTGCTTGAACAAATGAGTGAGAGAAAGACAGAGAAGCCAGAGAGAGCGCTGCAGTAGCCAAAGTTATTTTTGGACTCTTTTGTACTAGAATCCTTATTCCTGTAGTCTTTATATAAGTGACTTAACACTAATAGTTCATGGTTACTGATGCTGCAAGTATACAGAATACAGAGGAGAGTCCTCAACTGGGACTGATTTTGTTTATATACAAGGTCTGCTTGGTTTGTTTTAAATCTTTTATTTTATTTTACTTCATTTTTCTATCTGGGCGGAACACCAAATTATATAATTCAGAATAAAGACCCCAGAAAGATATTTCTGTGTCTTGTGCCGGTTTGTACTCGACGGTCAATGAGCGCAGAGCAGTGTTGTGTTTTTAAAAAAAGCCTGCCGGGCCATTTAGCAGTCCTGGTGCTCCCAATCACCAGTCCAGGCCTGATATAAGAGGTGATGCCCATCAAACAGGGTTATATATTAATTTAAGTAGATTAATTCCTACAAACACAACAAGCTAGTGAAGCTATAAACACAACTGTGTTCCTGCACATGTTCAGTCACAGAAATACACAACACTTGTTGATAGATCAGTTCATCCAAACATGAGATTTGTTGACAATAAGAAACAGACAGAAAACTACCAGCCTTATGATTTAAATCACTTTAGAAAACCAAATCTTATAAAGACTTTGATCATAATGACTGTACAGTTACAGATTTGTCAGAAAAGATTCTGATCTTTGAAGGAGCTCTCAAAGAATCTGAGCAGTGACAAAGATTCAGCTGATAATCCTTAATAAACATAAATCTCAGTTACATCAACAATAATGTGAAAAACATCAGGAGGAGGTTGGGCTGGTGGAGCTGCAGCAGCAAATCAAGTAGTGATGAGTGTAAACATTAATACAAGTGTCATAGTGTCATAGTGTCAGGTTAGTTCTCCAGTTAATATTCATATGAACTGCATTGTGTTCATCTGACTGATATGTTTGAATTAAAACACATGTAAGACATAATTATCTTGTTATAATGTGTTACTGTTTGTTTGTTGTTTGTGTGTTCCCTTTATTGTTATAATACAAAAATGAAATGAAAATAAAATAAAGTATTATTATAGCTGATTAACTGTCTTGAAATGTAAAATTCAAACCCTCCATTTAAAATATATGAACTGATTCAAAAGATCTGATGATATTTGAAACTCTGAACAATTGAAAATAGACTCATGTATTTACTATATTTATATTTAATTTAATTAATAACAAATGAATGTAGACTTGGTGGATTTTTATGGATGCCAACAGAAAAATAAAAATAAATGTGAAAAAAATATACAAGAGATATTTATAAAGAATATTTTCATTATGATTATATTGATACAATATTTTATTTAAACTTACCTTTCTTTCTATTTATTGTGATGTAACCCTTCAGTATGAGCACAGCCAGAACAACAACACCAACACCAGGGACAAGAAGACCAATACAAATTGCAGCAACAACCCATCTACTGCAGGGACCTGAAACAGATGAAAATAACAGTGACTCTGATATATATGATTACTCATATATAAGTAAAAATTGACTTCAGGCAATTAGATTTCTGAATAAAAACATTAATATTGAATCTGCTTCCTGATCAAACACATTTCTCATCTCTGATCTACAGATATGATTTGTCTCCACTAAACACACAAACAAGCTGCTCCCTAAAATAAACCTCACTGAAGAAACTAACCAGAGAGAAATGAACATGTTCTGAATATTATCATAGACATTACTTTATATACTTTCTCTCAATCACAACAATTAACCTCTTTGAATTTGACATTTGAAAGAGGAAGCTCTGAGCGCACGAGGAAGGAGGAAGTGTGAGCAAACAACGTCAAACAACTTTCTCTGCTTCATTTTTGTTACTTTGAGCAACGCAATAAAAAAAAAAACTATCAACCAAACTCCCAGAGACCTTCAGGCAGCGGACACACTCACATTTTATATTTCATCACAAATATCAGCATCCACAGTTACAGAATAGATGATGTGTTACAGTGTCAGTCATGTTTGATACATAGTTTATTAGAAGGAAAAGTTTAACCAGTGTCAGGTCAAATAATATGTTTTAAGATGTCAGGAGATATTAAAGCTAACAGCTAATTATAACTGTAAAGGTTCATCAGGTTTTAATTTGGTTTGAATCTTTAAGTGTCAAATAATGAGCTGTTAGCTCTTCTACTCACTCTAAGCCAGTGAGAGAAGAAGTGGTGACCAGATGTGATATAGTATATTATAGTGTGATATGGAATAACTTGTGTTTTCATACTGTGAGTTTCAGACTGAACACAAAGTTCATTTGACTGCTGGAGTGTTTTTACAGTCTGTGTTTATTCAGCACTAAAACTTATTGTACTGAACATACAGACGTTTACTGAAACTGACTGAGAATGTGTGTGTGTGTGTGTGTGTGTGTGTGTGTGTGTGTGTGTGTGTGTGTGTATTAGGCGGAGTTAGTCACTGTCAAGATGTATGACATCATGGTGGCTACGTCCCTATTTTTTTAGTCAATGTTCAAAACACTGAAGCATTTTCAACAACTGCTTCATATTGATCCAGAGCTTCAGAAATCTGTTTCCCCGATCAATACACTAAACTAATATAAAACTGTCTCATGATGCTCAGATCTCATATTCAGGTTGTGGCTACAGGTTTGAGACACTGACTAACACTCAGATTAGCTGCAATTCTTCCATTTTAGCAAAAACAATCTGATCAACAATCAAACTGTGATTTATTTCATTCTGGAAAATGTTTAAGGAGATCATGATCATTTATCAAAGACTTTGATCATAATGACTGTACAGTTACAGATTTGGCAGAAAAGATTCTGATCTTTGAAGGAGCTCTCAAAGAATCTGAGCAGTGACAAAGATTCAGCTGATAATCCTTAATAAACATAAATCTCAGTTACATCAACAATAATGTGAAAAACATCAGGAGGAGGTTGGGCTGGTGGAGCTGCAGCAGCAAATCAAGTAGTGATGAGTGTAAACATTAATACAAGTGTCATAGTGTCAGGTTAGTTCTCCAGTTAATATTCATATGAACTGCATTGTGTTCATCTGACTGATATGTTTGAATTAAAACACATGTAAGACATAATTATCTTGTTATATTAGATGATTAACTGTCTTGAAATGTAAAATTCAAACCATTTAAAATGTATGAACTGATTCAACAGATCTGATGATATTTGAAAACAACTGAAAATAGACTCATGTATTTATTATATTTATATTTCATTTAATTAATAACAGATTAATGTAGACTTGGTGGATTTTTAATGGATGCCAACAGAAAGATAAAAAATAAATGTCAAAACAATAAACATGAGAATATTTATAAAGAATCTGTTCATTATGATTAAATTGATACAATCATTTATTTAAACTTACCTTTTTTTCCATTTATTGTGATGTAACCCATCCATCTGAGCACAGCCAGAGCAACAACACCAAATAGACCAAGAAGAAAAAGAACTACAATAGTAATAATCCATCCAGTGGGTAACCCTGAAACTGATAAACAGAAGTTATTGTAAGACTGAGAATGTAAGTGTATATCATGTACAGACATCATAACCTACACAAAGAGAACAACTAAAGGTGTTGATGCTCCTAAAATGTAAAGTGATTGACAGATGAAAGCAGCAGTGAGAGACTCTCAGCAGGCACAGTGATATTAGCATCCATCTGATGAGCAGTTTCCTCCTGCTGGGCTACACAGCTCAGAGGTTGGTTTTGGTCCCAGTAGTGAGGAGGGTCATGTTGTTGTAGCATCCTCCTGTTTCTGACACGTGTTGATCCTCAGTAGGAAGGATGTTTCAATCACTGTCCTGTCACTCCACTTTAGGCTTTTTACAGGTGACTTTTGCTACACTCCTGCCGTACCTGAGATCTGCACATGTGTGTGGAAATCTGTCCATAGTCCAGCTTTTCTACATCCTGAGCCCAGGATCACAAGTACAAGTCTATGATGGACTCTGGATGAACATCTTCACTTTATCAGAGTTGTTGTCATCACTAGTATTGATCAACTTTGCTAAAAGAAGATATTATCCAAGCAGCTGAACATGCAGCTTAGAGGTTTCTGTTTGACTGAGACATTAAGTAGCACTAGCTAGCTAACATAGACTTACACTGCTGCAGCTAAACTGCAACAACTACTGTCCAGTAATGTCAAGATTTCAATCAACAGATGCTTCTGCCTGCTGGTGAGTGGACTCTACAGCTACTGAAGCACAATGAGAGCAGAGTGATACAGTCTGCTATTATGCAGCACCAGTCTGTTGAAGATAAATACACTTTAACTCATTCATAAAAAGTCTTTTACATTCAGTTTATGAGAAAATACTTTCAGATTCTTCTTCACATCTTCATATCTGAGATTTTTGTACAAATTCACATATTTTAGTTCACATGTATACTGAGACACAGTTTTACTCTCGACACACATTTATAAATAAAATAAACCATAAAATTCTCTTTTTAGGAAACAAAAGCTCACAACAGAATCTATGTTTCATTTTGTAAAATGTTTTAAGAGAACAATCATTTATTTCACTGTGAAACAACAGATAAGGTGACTTCTGCATATCATATATAATATATAAGTTATCTTTCAACATAAAACTTCAGTCTTTGCTGGTTTAAGTCAGAATTACTACAATTATAAAATGATAATTAATGTTTAAAATTTGCAACTAAAACTTTAATGAACCAAAGAAGATTCAACATTTTTCATCATTTCTCTGAAACAAGGCAAATATGTACATACCTAAATTTTAATTTAAGGTGTTTATTAAGTTTGTATAAATCATATGTATTATAATTATATTATTAGTGTCACAGAAAACATATTTCAAATAATAATGTTTTAATTTTGTATAAGATTTTTTTTTTTTACAAAAGGTTGAGGAACATCTAAACATTATATTTTATTTCATTTCATTTTTATATTCAGTGAAACTGAGAGCAGAATAAAGACGTTGTTGTTTTATTTACTGGAGAATCTGAGTTCAGCTGATTAACACTTTGTACTTCTGCTGAATCACATCTGACTGTAAATCACATGTGTATATGTCACATTATACCACCATTATGTGGTTCTCTGCCACTTCCTCATGTTTAATCATTCAGCACTTGTAAATGGTTGAATTGTACTACATGCTTTAGTGAGCTGCACAGTGTTACATTAAAACAAAGCACAAGTCAAATGTTGGTAAATGTGAGAAGTGAACATTAGTGAACTCCTGGTTTCAGGTCCAGACAGAGGACGATGATTCTACTCAGATGGAAAAGTCACAATGTAGAAAGGTTCCCTGTTGTTTTCATATTCATCTTCACTTTAATAATCACAACCTGATGCTGGATTTGAAGTTAGTTCTGCTTGTAATGAACCAACATCCAGCTGTTCCACAAGCAGTGAATGAAGAGTTCATGACACGTTCACTACTTTATGTTACTAATTCACAACACAAAACATTTTATGAAAGTGAAAATTCCCACTGTGAGACTCTACAGCTGTCAGAGATGAAGCTAAATGATGATGATGAGTGAAATTCATCATCATTTCAGATTTCAGACACAGACAAAGAGTCAAAGAGCTAAATGCTAAAATGACAAAGCTAACATGATGATGTTTATCAGGTTGACATGTTAGTTTGTTAGCATGTTAGCATTTGCTAATCAGTGCTAAACAGCTGAGGCTGATGGGAACGTCATTAGTTTTTCAGGTTATTTTTGCTTGAACCAAATTATTTGACAGTTTCGATTTTGACCAGATTTGAATGATAAATGAAAACTCAAAGAATCATCAAATTTATTATGATTCATCCTGACGGAGACATGAATGAATCCATCCAATAGTTTTTGAGATATCTCAGTTTGGACAAAGAGATGGACCAATCAGCACTGCCTTCAAGTGCCACGATGCCAGTGTGACTAAAAATAAGCTTCAGGAGGCAAAGTGACAGAAAACTGGACTATTCATACTTTATAAGATACAGTTTGTGTATTTCTTTGTTGTGTGTTTATTAACAATATTTAACATGAATCACACCAATGTCTTTAACATTCAGGCATATTGAACTGGAGCAGAGCTGGTTAGAATCTGTGATGATGTTGATTCAGTTTATTATTATTATTATTATTATTATTATTATTCAGCACAAAAACTTATTGTACTTAACATACAGACGTTTACTAAAACTGGCTGAGAATGTGTGTGTGTGTGTGTGTGTGTGTGTGTGTGTGTGTGTGTGTGTGTGTGTGTGTGTGTGTGTGTGTGACCCTCTCACTCTCCCTCTGATCTCTGCACATTACTGAAGTCACAGAGCTTCAGTGTAAGTGTGAAGTTTTCACTCAGTTTAAAATGTTTTCAACTTTGAGTTCATTCACTTTGTGTTCAGTCTGAGCACACATTGACATTTATTCAGAACTAAAAACATGTTAATAATTAAAATCATTTGAATATTAAAATATGATTAAGAAGAAACTCACCAGAGAAATACACGAATATATCAGAATAAATCTGATGGTTGATTTCCTCCTGTGTAGCAACACAGCGATAGTAGTCGATCTTGGTCACAGTAGTTTTGAGGATGACATCATAGCGGCCTCCTCTTTCTGTCACCTTTGGTTCTTCAGCATGAAGGATGTTTCTATCACTGTCCTGCCAGTGTAATTCAGGTTTTGGAAAAGCACCTCGAACTTTACACTGCAGCTGTGCCCTGTCTTCTGTTTGATAAAGTATTGTGACGTATGGCTCTGGAGCTGCACCTGTGAACAAAGTATAAAAGAATAAGTTGTAAAGAACAATTAGAGGATCAGACATGAACTGTAATACTGGGATTGTTTTGTTCAACCTGTCTCTGCTTGTATATGATCATATTTCAGAGGAAAAACAGAGAAACAGAGTGAAATAGAAAAGCACATCAGCCTTAACTACACATCTCAGGAATGTTTGATACAACATATTTCAAACAAGTTTCAACTAAATATTTGGTCACTTATCACCACTGCAAACACTATTTCTGACTCATATCATGACAGAGACACATACAGTGAAGAAGTTTGGACAAACCTTGAATTTCTGCTCAGTTTCTACTAAAATCAAAATGAAATCAGGTGTAATTTGTTGTCTGAGATGTAGACAGTATTTTCTATTCCACTAAAGTCATAGAAATATTGTCTTATAAAATATGAATCATAGCTTGTTGTAAAGCATGTTTGAGCCTTTGTGTTATCAGAGTTTCATTGTGTCAGTGAGAAACATTTGATCAACAGTCTCAAGCTGCCAGAATGAAAAAGTCACCATCAGATTAGTTGTAGTTCTTCTTTAGTAGCCGACAGCAGCTGATCAAACATTTAACTGGAGCTTTTGATTTTCTCACACAGGAAGGAGAGCATTATTTTATGACACTAAAAACTACAACTTTCTTCATCTTTTATCATCTCAATTCCTCCAAAAACATAAAATACATTCAAATGAAGATGAAATTATGATCAAATATTTAATATGAAGCAAATGAAGCTCTAATGAGACGAGAGGTAAACCTACATTTTCAGAGCATATTCTTCATTTGTGTGTAAAGAGACACTTTAGTGATTTCAAAGATGAGTTTACTGGTCATGAGGACGACTCAGCCTGTTAAACTGTTGTTTAATGTCTTCTGAGACTCTGGAGCAGCTTTAGTCTTTAACAATAACCAGAGTAATGTCCTCAGTGTTATCTCAGCTTGGACTTCAAGAAACTCTGTGTGGACAACTGGAGTTAAAAAAAATAAAGTTTAGTTTGACAGAAAATATTGTATAAATAAAATAAAATGTGAAGAAATTTAGTTCCAAAGTAATTGTTCAAAATTTAAATTGGTGTCCAAACTTTTCCAAAACAAATGTTTATTATCAAATAAACAATAACAATGAAGTCTGAGATTCATACAATATTCTGTACGACACTAAACTAGTGATGTTACACTCCATGCAGACGACTCAACATCACATCGACCTTTCACAGCAAATGTATCGCAGCACGATGTTTCAATGCTTCACTTCACTACGACAAACATCATGTGACCAAAAGTTGAAGAATAAACAAACTTTTATGCTGATTCAATAATAAACCTACCAGTGTGATTATTGTGCTGAGAGAAACAGAAAGAGAGACGTTGTTGTTTATTATCTGAGAAGAATATTTACACATTAATTCTGCTGTGAGGAAGCTGCCAGACAGCACTTAGAAATATACAAACACCTGACTGTAACAGAGACAAAAACTCACCAGTGCAAACACTATTTCCACTAAACACATAGAACACATATATAGTTTAAAGAAGGTTGAATTCTTGTATAAACAGTCATTATGTAAAACTTGTTATTGGTGTATAAATGTCTCCACTCATCAGTAAAAATACCAGAATGATCCCTGATCTGTTTCACAGTTATACAGATTTTCTAGTTTGTGAATGATTGAGGCCTGTAGGAGTCAAAGTTACAGCAGGTGTCAGATGTAGAGACAGTGACGTCATCATAATCAGGACTCACCTGGGATGTTTTCAGCTGTTCTGTCTTTTAAGATGCTATCTAAGAAAATATAAGTCTAGACTCCATGTAAAAGTGCCTCAGATGACTTTGTGATGTGACTTGGCACTATATCAATAAAATTAAATTTGAATTAGGAGGAAAACACAGTTATGTTATAATATTTGTATGACATCATCAACATGGCAGACAGGAAGTCTAATACTGGGAAAAACAGAACTTTGCTGCCTGTTTATTGAACAGAAGTGATTGGAGGAAAAACAGAAACCACAGTGTGAGATTTGACAAACATCCTGGTTTAAACTGGCCGCACATTCACAGACACGACTGCTTTGTGTCAGTCCCAGATGGGTTAAGGCTGGAGTTGACTTGAAATGAACTACTGTAGGTCTTACAACGTGTCATCTAAAGGTAAAAGTGTTTCTAGCTGCTCTGAACTGAGTGTAAAGCCTGGTGTTATAGAGAGGGGCGAGACGTGATCATCATTTAAATGGTGATAACAGCTCACACTTTCATACAGTCTCCCCTTCAAGACATCCATGCTGTTAAAATCAGGAGTTTGACAGAGAACTTTCTCTTTCTTACCTCCACACACCTGGACAATCACTGCATGAAGCTGGATGGACTTAATAGGTTTCAGAAAGTTACAACATTTATTGGACGCAGTGACACAAACTGCAATGTGTTTAAAATATCCAGCATGTTTGATAAAGAGGGAATCACTCCATACATGGTTGCAGCGCTGTGGGGACGAGGCCCTGCCAGATGTGTTTCTGACTATTTGACTTGAGTCCATCTGAGACTCTTAAACCAGTCGCATCAGTAAATAAGAGTTTTATAAAAACACTCACCAACATGAAGCTTAATGTGGAATATTTGTCTTGGCTGAAATTGTGGAAATTCACAGGTGTAGTTTCCACTGTCAGCCACCTTCGTATTTCTGATGGTTATGGAGGCGTTTCCTGACTTCAGTTCATCTTGAAAATGTGAGACTCGTCCTTTGAACTGCTCATCTTGACCTGGACGGCCGTTATTGGAATGAATGCCTACATCATACCCGAACACCTCCTTCTGACCATCTTTCTTCCAGTCAAACAGCTTAAACACAATGTTCTCCTTGCTGCTGTGTGAACAGGGTAAAATGACGTCACTTCCTTCTTCCACTATGATGACTTTTGGCTCTGGAGGATAAAAACATGTATTAATCAGTATGTTTACATGCAGAATAATCAGGTTAAGACAAACATATGGAAGTTTGTTGTCATAGCAACACATCAACTTTCTTGTTTCTTGTCGTCTGGCACATTGTCTTCAACAAATACTTTGCTCTGCCCTGAATATTATATATCTGCACTTCAGCTGATATATATATATATATATATATATATATATATATATATATATATATATATATATATATATATAAAATCATGTAATAAACAACAAAATGTTAAATATGTTTCATATTTTAGATTCCTCAAAGTAGCCACTGTTTGCTTTGATGACATCTTTGAACACTATCAGTGATATCTGGACCAGCTTCATGAGGTCGTCACCTGGAGAGCTTTTCCTCTTTGTTTCGGATGTTTTTATTGTGAAGCATCATTTTCAAAGATTATTGAACATGGTGTTGCTTCTTTTCCATATAAACAAACATAATGTGAAAAAGACAGAAAAACACACTTCAAATAACATCACTTGTATAAAAAAAGCTGTAAGATGTTCTTACATACATATCAAGGAAAAACACAAGACCTCTAACCCATAAACCAGCCTCATGCTGTCCCCTTATTGACCCTCCACACCCCTCCTGACCCTGAACTGCAGTTAAGATTCGGTTCCTTCTGTGAGATGAGAGATTAAAAGTTGACAAATTCTCTGAAAATCTTTTAGCTGTGAAGTAAATTACCTTCCTTTGCAAACAGTAAAGGGGGAAGTATTCACCCCTGCATACTGAAAGGTAAGAGACCAGGAAAAAATATTAAGAATAAATAAATGAGCAAAAGCAAAAAAAGAAAAAAAAACACTAATTAAATGCAATGATATAAAAAATGAGTTTTTAAAAGAGTTTGAAAAGAGGACACTGAGGCAGCTTGTCTGGTTTCCAGAGTCCACATTGAGGAGCCCTAACAGCAGATCAGAGCAGCAGCTGGTCCACAGATCTAAGAGAACGAGCTGGGATGAGATGGTCGGTGTGACAAGGTTTAAAAATACTTAAAAACAAGCCGTAAAATGTTAAAATCAACTCTAAAAACCACAGGTAAGCAGTGCAATGAGGTGAGAACAAAGGAAATGTGATCATATTTTTGTCCTTGTAAGAACCCTGCTGCAGTATTCTGTATAAGTTGTAGGTGGCTGAAGATTTTAGGGGCCTTTCAGCAAATAAAGAGTTGCAGTCATCTAAACGGCTAGAGACAAAAGCATGAATGAGTGTTTGATTATCAGTGAATGAGAGGAATGATCTAATCTTTGAAATCCTCCTGATTTCAGTCAGAACTGATTTGATAATTTGATAAAATGTTTAGAAAAATTCAGGTTTGAATAAAATATTACATCCAGATTTCTGGATTCACTGCAAACCCTGGGAAACTAAGGTCTTGTTTATGGAGTCCCTGTGTGCTTTGTGTGTGTGTGTGTGTGTGTGTGTGTGTGTGTGTGTGTGTGTCTTTTTAGTACAAATTTCCCTCTTTTTGTTTCTCTCCTTCTGCTGCAGCTCAGCAGGGAAACACAAAGAGGAGAGTCTGAACTAATATAACTGTAACTTTGGCAGATCAACTTGATACCTGCAATGAAATAAGTGAAAAGAATATTTGTGAATTTCAAGTTTACATTTTCCAGTAAACACTGCAGTTTTAAAGCCTCTATGTGTCTTCATGGTTCATGGTGTCATATTATTATCAGGCTCTGTTATTGAATATATTCAGAGTTTGGTGCTAGTTTTTAGTTTCAGTTCAGTTTCGAGTTAAGAAATAAAATAAAATCATAAATAACTACAATCTTTGAGTGTTCTCATGTTGTTTGTTGTGTGATTCATGTGTGACTTGGCTGCTGTAACACTGTCATTTCCCATTGGCATTAATAAAACACTCTCTCTCTCTATCTAGTCCATCTCAGGATTTCAGTCTCTAAATCAGCCATGTTGTGAGAACCATTTATAAATCTATTACAGTGTTTGTGTGTGAATTATTTAACACATTTTTAGTGACGACTGCTTTGTGTCAGTCCCAGATGGGTTAAGGCTGGAGTTGACTTGAAATGAACTACTGTAGGTCTTACAACGTGTCATCTAAAGGTAAAAGTGTTTCTAGCTGCTCTGAACTGAGTGTAAAGCCTGGTGTTATAGAGAGGGGCGAGACGTGATCATCATTTAAATGGTGATAACAGCTCACACTTTCATACAGTCTCCCCTTCAAGACATCCATGCTGTTAAAATCAGGAGTTTGACAGAGAAGTTTCTCTTTCTTACCTCCACACACCTGGACAATCACTGCATGAAGCTGGATGGACTTAATAGGTTTCACAAAGTTACAACATTTATTGGACGCAGTGACACAAACTGCAATGTGTCTCAAATATCCAGCATGTTTGATAAAGAGGGAATCACTCCATACATGGTTGCAGCGCTGTGGGGACGAGGCCCTGCCAGATGTGTTTCTGACTATTTGACTTGAGTCCATCTGAGACTCTTAAACCAGTCGCATCAGTAAATAAGAGTTTTATAAAAACACTCACCAATAACAAGAAGCTTAATGTGGAATATTTGTCTTGGCTGAAGTTGTGGAAAGTCACAGGTGTAGACTCCACCGTCAGCCAGCTTCGTATTTCTGATGATTATGGAGGCGTTTCCTGACTTCAGTCTATCTTCAAAATGTGAGACTCGTCCTTTGAAGTGCTCATCTTGACCTGCATGGCCGTTATTGGAATGAATGCCTGAATCATACCCGAACACCTTCTTCTGACCATCTTTCTTCCAGTCAAACAGCTTAAACACGATGTTCTCCTTGCTGCTGAGTGAACAGGGTAAAGTGACGTCACTTCCTTCTTCCACTGTGATGACTTTTGGCTCTGGAGGATAAAAACATGTATTAATCAGTATGTTTACATGCAGAATAATCAGGTTAAGACAAACATATGGAAGTTTGTTGTCATAGCAACATATCAACTTTTGTTATAACAAGAAACTTTTCTTGTTTCTTGTCGTCTGGAACATTGTCTTCAACAAATCCTTTGCTCTGCCCTGAATATTATATATCTGCACTTGTGAATATTTTACTTTGTAAATATATTAATCATTTATGTGTTATTATTATTATTATCAATATATTATTATTGTTATTATTATTACATTTATTATTTTTCCATTTGTTTTCATCTTTTATATTTCTTTTTTACTAGTCCTTATTTATTAACACAGCCTCAGGAGAACATCACACTCATTAATAATCTTTTAATTGTTTTTCCAAAATGATGATGATGATCTTCATCACTGACTACGTCATCAGACTATCTCTGTCTGTCCATCCAACACACAAATAAATATTACACCTGCTTGAACAAATGAGTGAGAGAAAGAAAGAGAAGCCAGAGAGAGCGCTGCAGATCGAAGAGGAAAACTGAACTAAACAAAGTCAAACTTCATTTACTATAATTCATCATGATTATTATGAACTAAATAAAAAGACAGTAACAACAAATCTCTGAGCTCCACTCAGATAACGAGCACACCCAGAGTTCATCTACTATCCTGCAGAAATATCACTGTCCACAAATATAAAGCATGTTTGATACAGAAGATGGGAGTTTCCACAGACACAGCTGCTCCACCATGAGGACGAGCCTCCACCTGTTTCTAGGTCTGATGGATCATTATAGATACTGTAGAAAAGGTCCTGATGTGAACTTTATCCCAGTAAGAATATATGGCTTCATTATAGTAGTAAAGATTTCAGTGTTTCTATCAGAGGACTGTTGAGACTAAACTGATGTCCCGTTAGAGCTCTGAGTCCTGATTGGCTGAGACACACAGACCTGCCAGAGGTTAGTTGGACTGCAGGTTATCAGGAGGACACAGGCAGCATTAGACCTCAGCAGAGCCTCAATCCATCACCAGTCCTCTTATACTGGTTTCTGTCTTGTTGGGACTCGTGTGTAACCAGGGGTGGAGCAGCGATTTTAAAGGTGTGGAGGTTTTAGAGGTGGGACAGAAGTCCACCTCAAAGCTAACAGCAGAAAATCACGTAAGCAGGTGATTTGAGGCTAGTGAGTGCAGAGTATGAGCTGCTAGCTCTCACAGGCCACAGCTACAACCATCTGAACCCTTTTTAAGCTCAATAATAAATAGTAATATTACTGTGGTCTAGCTTTAATACACAATACAAACTATAGCTCATTATAATTTATATAAAAGACAAAACACACATTTCCCACTAACATAAGGAGTAAAACTATGACGTCTTAAGCAACATATTTCTTTGACATTCAGCTTAAAATAGCATGAACTATGTGAGTTTACATTCTGCACACAGAGGTAACTTGTACATATTCTTGCCAAAGTCCGCTGAGCATCGAGGCAGATGTGTGATTAACTTAAATCACGATTAGCGATTAGCATGCTAATAAACATTAATCTGATTGTTAAAACTTTACCATAAGGCAGACAGATGTTACACATCATAAACATGAATGCTCATCTTTGTCTATGACTATTTAACAACAACAATAGAAGTGACTTTAAAAACCAAATGTGCCACCTGGCTTACATTTAGGAAAGTCTATTTCACTTCTGTTCAATGATGTTAGCTGAGCTGACACATCACATAACAAGACAAAGTTACCAAAGAACATCCTACATTACTAATCAGTTAAATATCTGTTTCATACCTCTGATCTGTTATTCTCTAATCTGTTATCACAGCCAACAACGAGTAACAGAAGCACCATTGCTGAATGAATAAACGTAACTTCACTTCAACTGTTTTTTCCTCCCTGACCTGGTGGGTTGGTCAAATGGCTGATTGGCTGGATGGCTGTTCATTTAATCTAATGAGACCAGCAGGTTTTTCATGAATGGGACACTCAGTTTTGTTTCATCAATGACTACCACAGGAAAAAAAGTGGAGGGATGGAATTATGTTTCTGTGAAAGTGCGGGTGTCACAACACCCGTAACACCCACAGCTGCGACGCCCATGTGTGTAACTGACCAGCATAAGTGCTAAAACATTTCATTCCTCTTTTATATTTAAATATTATCTGTTTGTCTGCTGTCTTTCCTTCTGACTCCAATCAGTGATTTAAAAACACAAACCTGTGTCATGTGTGTTGGCAACCTGACAATTATTCCACCTGAAGGACATAACATTATGTTTGGTTCAGCCACTACATGGTAAATGGTTCAGTTACTGCTTGTTAGATGTTATTGACAGGATATATAGACAAAGTGAACTGATTTCTGGCTCTGAATTAATATATTGAGTTCATTGAAATGTGATCATATATTTTAGTCCTTGTAAGAACCCTGCTGCAGTATTCTGTATAAGTTGTAGGTGGCTGAAGATTTTAGGGGCCTTTCAGCAAATAAAGAGTTGCAGTCATCTAAACGGCTAGAGACAAAAGCATGAATGAGTGTTTGATTATCAGTGAATGAGAGGAATGATCTAATCTTTGAAATCCTCCTGATTTCAGTCAGAACTGATTTGAGAATTTGATGAAATGTTTAGAAAAATTCAGGTTTGAATCAAATATTGCACCCAGATTTCTGGATTCACTGCAAACCCTGGGAAACTAAGGTCTTGTTTATGGAGTCCCTGTGTGCTTTGTGTGTGTGTGTGTGTGTGTGTGTGTGTGTGTGTGTGTGTGTGTGTGTGTGTGTCTTTTTAGTACAAATTTCCCTCTTTTTGTTTCTCTCCTTCTGCTGCAGCTCAGCAGGGAAACACAAAGAGGAGAGTCTGAACTAATATAACTGTAACTTTGGCAGATCAACTTGATACCTGCAATGAAATAAGTGAAAAGAATATTTGTGAATTTCAAGTTTACATTTTCCAGTAAACACTGCAGTTTTAAAGCCTCTATGTGTCTTCATGGTTCATGGTGTCATATTATTATCAGGCTCTGTTATTGAATATATTCAGAGTTTGGTGCTAGTTTTTAGTTTCAGTTCAGTTTCGAGTTAAGAAATAAAATAAAATCATAAATAACTACAATCTTTGAGTGTTCTCATGTTGTTTGTTGTGTGATTCATGTGTGACTTGGCTGCTGTAACACTGTCATTTCCCATTGGCATTAATAAAACACTCTCTCTCTCTATCTAGTCCATCTCAGGATTTCAGTCTCTAAATCAGCCATGTTGTGAGAACCATTTATAAATCTATTACAGTGTTTGTGTGTGAATTATTTAACACATTTTTAGTGACGACTGCTTTGTGTCAGTCCCAGATGGGTTAAGGCTGGAGTTGACTTGAAATGAACTACTGTAGGTCTTACAACGTGTCATCTAAAGGTAAAAGTGTTTCTAGCTGCTCTGAACTGAGTGTAAAGCCTGGTGTTATAGAGAGGGGCGAGACGTGATCATCATTTAAATGGTGATAACAGCTCACACTTTCATACAGTCTCCCCTTCAAGACATCCATGCTGTTAAAATCAGGAGTTTGACAGAGAACTTTCTCTTTCTTACCTCCACACACCTGGACAATCACTGCATGAAGCTGGATGGACTTAATAGGTTTCACAAAGTTACAACATTTATTGGACGCAGTGACACAAACTGCAATGTGTCTCAAATATCCAGCATGTTTGATAAAGAGCGAATCACTCCATACATGGTTGCAGCGCTGTGGGGACGAGGCCCTGCCAGATGTGTTTCTGACTATTTGACTTGAGTCCATCTGAGACTCTTAAACCAGTCGCATCAGTAAATAAGAGTTTTATGAAAACACTCACCAACAAGAAGCTTAATGTGGAATATTTGTCTTGGCTGAAGTTGTGGAAATTCACAGGTGTAGCCTCCACTGTCAGCCAGCTTCGTATTTCTGATGATTATGGAGGCGTTTCCTGACTTCAGTTCATCTTCAAAATGTGAGACTCGTCCTTTGAACTGCTCATCTTGACCTGGACGGCCGTTATTGGAATGAATGCCTGTATCATACGCGAACACCTCCTTCTGACCATCTTTCTTCCACTCAAACAGCTTAAACACAATGCTCTCCTTGCTGCTGAGTGAACAGGGTAAAGTGACGTCACTTCCTTCTTCCACTGTGATGACATTTGGCTCTGGAGGACAAAAACATGTATTAATCAGTATGTTTACATGCAGAATAATCAGGTTAAGACAAACATATGGAAGATTGTTGTCATAGCAACATATCAACTTTTGTTATAACAAGAAACTTTTCTTGTTTCTTGTCGTCTGGAACATTGTCTTCAACAAATCCTTTACTCTGCCCTGAATATTATATATGTACACTTGTGAATATTTTACTTTGTAAATATATTAATCATTTATGTGTTATTATTATTATTATCAATATATTATTATTGTTATTATTACATTTATTATTTTTCCATTTGTTTTCATCTTTTATATTTCTTTTTTACTAGTCCTTATTTATTAACACAGCCTCAGGAGAACATCACACTCATTAATAATCTTTTAATTGTTTTTCCAAAATGATGATGATCTTCATCACTGACTTCGTCATCAGACTATCTCTGTCTGTCCATCCAACACACAAATAAATATTACACCTGTTTGAACAAATGAGTGAGAGAAAGAAAGAGAAGCCAGAGAGAGCGCTGCAGATCGAAGAGGAAAACTGAACTAAACAAAGTCAAACTTCATTTACTATAATTCATCATGATTATTATGAACTAAATAAAAAGACAGTTACAACAAATCTCTGAGCTCCACTCAGATAACGAGCACACCCAGAGTTCATCTACTATCCTCCAGAAATATCACTGTCCACAAATATAAAGCATGTTTGATACAGAAGATGGGAGTTTCCACAGACACAGCTGCTCCACCATGAGGATGAGCCTCCACCTGTTTCTAGGTCTGATGGATCATTATAGATACTGTAGAAAAGGTCCTGATGTGAACTTTATCCCAGTAAGAATATATGGCTTCATTATAGTAGTAAAGATTTCAGTGTTTCTATCAGAGGACTGTTGAGACTAAACTGATGTCTCGTTAGAGCTCTGAGTCCTGATTGGCTGAGACACACAGACCTGCCAGAGGTTAGTTGGACTGCAGGTTATCAGGAGGACACAGGCAGCATTAAACCTCAGCAGAGCCTCAATCCAGCACCAGTCCTCTTATACTGGTTTCTTTCTTGTTGGGACTCGTGTGTAACCAGGGGTGGAGCAGCGATTTTAAAAGTGTGGAGGTTTTAAAGGTGGGACAGAAGTCCACCTCAAAGCTAACAGCAGAAAATCACATAAGCAGGTGATTTGAGGCTAGTGAGTGCAGAGAGTGAGCTGCTAGCTCTCACAGGCCACAGCTACAACCATCTGAACCCTTTTTAAGATCAATAATAAATAGTAACATTACTGTGGTCTAGCTTTAATACACAATACAAACTATCGCTGATTCTAATTTATATTAAATGCAAAACACACATTTCTCCCTAACATAAGGAGTAAAATTATGACGTCTTAAGCAACATATTTCTTTGACATTCAGCTTAAAATAGCATGAACTATGTGAGTTTACATTCTGGACACAGAGGTAACTTGTATATATTCTTGCCAAAGTCTGCTTAGCATCGAGGCAAATGAGTGATTAACTTAAATCACAATTAGCGATTAGCATGCTAATAAACATTAATCTGATTGTTAAAACTTTACCATAAGGCAGACAGATGTTACACATCTTAAACATGAATGCTCATCTTTGTCTATGACTATTTAAAAACAACAATAGAAGTGACTTTAAAAACCAAATGTGCCACCTGGCTTACATTTAGGAAAGTCTATTTCACTTCTGTTCAATTGACCCCCCACACCCCTCCTGACCCTGAACTGCAGTTAAGATTCGGCTCCTTCTGTGAGATGAGAGATTAAAAGTTGACAAATTCTCTGAAAATCTTTTAGCTGTGAAGTAAATTACCTTCCTTTGAGTCACATTATTCACACAAAAAAGAGATGTAATATGATCTGTGTATGATTTTAAACTGTATTAAACAATGATGTGCATTTAAGGAACATGTGAGAATATAACTTAGACTCTCATCCCATATGTCATGTTGTATTATTTTTCCCACTCCACTTTTACAGTGAACGTGGTGGAGCGGCTTTTGTCTTGTAATGTTTTATATGAACATTATAAGACCTGCAAACCCTTTTCAGCATTCATCCAACCTATCTGGTCCTGAATTCTCAAACTACGGAAGATGTACTTTAACATCATTTCTGACCTGAAGGACCTTATCTCTAACCTTATCTCTATTCCATCTATATACAAGTCCCCTATGTTACCTATCACCAGTATGTTCCACATGTTAAAGGCTCCGTCTAAACCTGATGGAGGAAAAGAAGGATTTGTTTGTTGCCAACAATATCAGCGATATCTGAGCTTGAAATGTTTCTAGATCCTTGTTGTGTTATGTATTATGGGGTTGTGTTTATAACATGTTTTGCAAGAGGAACTTGAGATAAGATGACTGTGCCCAGTCGGCTCAACACAACTGATGGTCTCAAACGCATTAAGAAGGTAAGAAATTCATCCAATTAACTTTTGAAACCTGTTAACTGAAAACCATCCAGGTGACGACCTCATGAAGCTGGTTCAGATATTGCTGATAGTTTGCAAAGCTGCCGTCAAAGCAAACAGCAGCTACTTTAAGGAATCTAAAATATGACAAATAGTTTACTTTGTTTGATTCCATATGTTATTTTATAGTTTTGATGTCTTCATTATTTTTCTACAATATAGAGAAAATAGTAAAAATAAAGAACAATTCTTGAATAAATAGGTGTGTCCAAACTTTTGACTGGTATTGTATATATTGTTAGATGACTTCTGTTTCAGATTATTATTGATTACTGTCATCAAACCTGACAAGAGGGTTAAATATACAAAGTTATTATGCGCTGAGTGTTTCAGAAACCGTCTACAGTCTTCAACACAAATAAAGGATATTAACCACATCCAGTGCATTAATTATTTGTGTTGTGATTGATAACCTAAGAGAACGCCAATCACTTCCTAATCAAACACTTTTCTCATCTCTGATCTACAGATATGATTTGTCTCCACTAAACACACAAACAAGCTGCTCCCTAAAATAAACCTCACTGAAGAAACTAACCAGAGAGAAATGAACATCTTCTGAATATTATCATAGACATTACTTTATATACTTTCTCTGGATCGCAACAATTAACCTCTTTGAATTTGACATTTGAAAGAGGAAGCTCTGAGCGCACGAGGAAAGAGGAAGTGTGAGCAAACAACGTGCAACAACTTTATCTGCTTCATTTTTGTTACTTTGAGCAACGCAATAATAATAATAATAAAAAAAACTATCAACCAAACTCCCAGAGACCCTCCGGCAGTGGACACACTCACATTTCATATTTCATCACAAATATCAGCATAGTTACACAACAGATGGTGTGTTGCAGCTGCCAGTCATGTTTGATACGCAGTTTATCAAAAATAACGGCAGGAAGTAGACGCCGCCCTGCACATCCGCTCCCAAACTGACATCAGTTTTGAGTAGATCTATTATAGGACTTAATTAACGATCACTGATTAATTATCACTGTGTTATGGGGCTGATATTTAACATTGATCTGTGCTAATCATCAGGATGTTAACACAGATATTGTATATTTTATATTAAACATTAGGAATGTAGCTACTCGTGACGTTTTTATGATCTCCGACTTGACTCTCAGTCCCCCGTCTCGACTTTTAAGGATCCGGTCTTGGCAACAAACTGTAAAGATTAAAGATCTTTACTTTATTGTCTAGACCGAGTATCTTTTTCTCATTGTGGACCGGAGCGGAGGAACAGAGCCGCTGCTCGGCGGCAGAGCAGCGGGGAGCTCTGGAGGAGAGAGCCGGAGTTTCTGGAGGAATAACACCTGGAACAAAACCCGAATGCTGGTCACAGAATATGGTGTAACACCTGTTTTCTCCTAATTATGAGTCAGTATAAGCCATAGTTCTAAGACGAGGTAGGCATAATTACGATATAACAACTTGGTTTCCTTCTTTAGAGAAAACAACGCCCTTCAGTAACTTTATCATTCAGTTTGATCATCAGTCTAAATAGTTTTCTTACCGGTTCTGACACCAAACGTCGCTTCAAACCAGATGAGAGGAAACACGAGAAGAAGAAGCTTCATATTTCTCTGAAGATTAAACATCATTTTAACATCGCTTAACGAAACATTTACGACTCGTGACAAAATGCGCAGTGTTACTTTCGGTTTCGCAGCTCCCGAAAGCAGCAACACATGACGTCATTGCTTTTTTTTTATACCACTCCCTACGTTTTTTTTTACACATTTAATTTGTAACAGTTTAAGAAACAAAAAGAAACACAGAGCCAGGGCGACAGAAAACGCCACAGAACAGTCCTGATTGATTAATTTATTAATTGATTGATTTGACCTGCACTTTATCAACGTAAATTAAACCTCTTCCGTGTGGTTTCTTCAGAATAAAGTTTTATCTCCACAAATCTGCAGGAAGGAGGCAACAAAATGCAGCCTCACTGTTGTTATAATATATCTGGTGGTTGTAACTTTCCTGTTTCAGTTTATATAAAGACTCTTTTAAATCCTTGAAAGAAGATGATTGTTTTGTACGAGACTTCATGGTTGATCCTGTCACCTGACTGCAAGAAAATCCTGGATTCAAAAGCCACAACTAGCTGATCATCTTATATGTGGACATCACATGTTGTTCCCAGGGTCAGCTCTGACAATTTTGGTGCCCTAGAGGAGATTATATTGTACTGCCTCGTCACCGCCTGTTCATTCTACAGTAAAGATACAGACAACAAACATCAGACACCACAATGGTTTCATGACAAAATATTTTTATTTTTATAAATTAGAATTACTTTTCAAAAACAAACAAGTCACATATCAAAGAATGAATGATTTGTTAATTATTACCAACTATCTGTTAGTTAGATATACGACACTGGTTATTCATAGATTACACTGGATAGATGACTCCTTCCATGAAGTCAGGATGTTTTCATGGGTTTTCACTACAATTTTTCCAGTCGTTAAATTGGTCACTGATTAGTTTGTAGTTGTTGTTTTTGTGAGAAAAGCTTGCAGCAGAAGCAGTATATACTATGTGTTTTTTTTTTTTTTTTTTTAATAAACCACCCATCTTCTCTCGATTCACTAATTTTCTGTAAAAGTAGTGGTGATGGGAACTTCTCCCATCCTATCACGTGAAATACGTAGCATATTAACATTACTATCTGTTGAATAATGATGTTTTATGGTGTGACAACGCTGTGGTTCAGGTCTGGATAGGTTTAGGCACAAAGACCACTTGGTTAGGGTTAGTTAGGGAAAGATCATAGTTTGGGTTAAAATTAAAATAAAAAATAAAATAAAAACTTCAGAAGTCTTGTTAAAAACACCTGCTTTTGTCAGTTGAAACAGGAAGTGGGCATTGGTTTCAAGGTGGTCTCATACCTTGCTTTCTGCTGACTTCCACCAACCCCTCCTCCTCCTCATAATAGGAAAGATCAGCTCATATAGATTGCATGTGAACTACGTCACTTTAGAAATGTCGATATTATACGTTTTGTTGAAATGTTAATATGCTACGTATTTCACGTGTTGAAAAATAAATATTCAACATTTCTGTGGTTTGCAGAAACGTACAATGCCAACGTTTTATTCTGGCGACCAGGCTGGAATATACCAACCAGCTTCTCTTGATTTTCTCTTCATTCACTAGTTTTCTGTAAAGTCGTGGTGATGAAACTTCTCTCATCCTCTCCTTCTTATGAGTCTTATTTGATCTGATATGGCCTCTGCTGACTAACTCCGTCCTCATCATATCAGACAGGATCTCTAGCTGCTGCCTTGATGGACTCACATACTTCAGGGTCTGTTCCAGTTGATGGTGTCTGCAGGCTGTAGAGTCGCAGCAGTGGATGTTGTGTCTGTTATTATTTCACCTGCAGGCAAATCTAAACATACATGCAAATATATTAATTATTAATCCTTTAGTAAGGACACAAAATGAACACATCAGGCAATAAACACACCTGAAGCATTAAACATCATCAAGCATCAAAGTGAAGAATCCAGATTTTAATTATTTTTGATGGGAACAAGTTATTCTGTCTTTAATGTTTCCTGTAGATAACTTGAATAAATATAGATGGCTGCAGTCTAATAGCATTTATAAATTAGCTATGTTCCCTTTAATAATATAGAAATTATATTTATGATTCAATGGGTGCATCCCAAGTCTCTTAAATTGCATCCACGTTTCCCTCACTTGCGTCTTTTCCTTGCGTCTTAGTCCCGCCCACCGAGGATGCGAGAAGAGACGCAAGGAAACCAAGCGTGGAGAGAGGAAACGAGGAGATTTGTTTTAAGAGACATGAGACGTGCTTTCCTCCGAAGCGTCATGTGAAGCGACGTCCGTTTCAGATGACGGCGACAGTTGATCACAGCTGGATCAGCTGTCAGTCGGCTTTAACATCTGTAGAAACTTTTGATGGATTTGTGTCTGCACACATGTGGACTGTGTTAATACTAATAAAGGTTCACAGTTATCACCGCTAGAGCAGCTGTTTCCTCTCTGCAGGCTGTTACCTGTTTAACAAACAGCTCACACGTGACCTAATGGAAATAACGATAAATGATGTAAAATATAGATGTGTTTAGCTGTTATTATGGATCAAATTAAAATCAGGAAGAGTCTGTCTGTCAGCCGGAGGGAAAAATATCTCTAATAAATGAAGTTGTTTTTGGTTCTTTTGTTGATCAGACCGACAATTAACAGATTTTTAACTATGTGATGAATAAGAAAACAAGTAATACATGAAACTTGGGAGTGGAACACTTCAATTCAATCTGTTATCTGTCTCCACTTCGGTATGAAACTGAAGTGATGTATCAAATCAGTTTGATCAACTGGAGCGTCCAATCACAATAACTGATATCCAATAAGGGGGCGTGTCAGCCGGTAAAAGACTTCCGGAAAGTCCGCTCTCATGTCTCCTCGCTCATCGCTCCTCAGAGACCCCTCCTCGATCCTCACTCCTCGCTCCTCGGGGCAGAATAAGAGACTTGGCACGCCTGTCAAAATAGCGTGTCAGGAACAACTTCCGGTTCGGGCGAGGAGCGAGGAGACATGATTTAAGAGACTTGGGATGTACCCATGGAGTCTCTCTGACATTATAACACTCTAGATGACATCACCTTGGACTCCAGCACCACTGTAAGGGAGTTATCTTATCAGAATATGTCCTCTAAGTGCAACAAATTTCAAGGATTGCCTTTTTTCACTTACATAATATTGCAGAAATCAGGCACATAATGTTCCAAAAAGATGCAGAAAACTTAGTCCACACATTTTTTACTTCTAAGCTGGATTATTGCAGTTCCTTAATATCAGGCTGCCCTGACGAGTCTTTACAGACTCTCCAGCTGGTCGGGTGTGGCCCTTAGCTGCGGGCCACACCCGACTAGCTGTTGCTGCTGTTTATTGTTGCTCTGTTCCATCACTGCTGTGTGGTCACAGGTTTGATTCCAGCAGCTGCCAGATGTGTCCTTCATGCTTGTGTTTGCTTGTGTTTGAGAGTTACATACTTAAAGCTCTTACTCTTCTCTTTATACATATGTTCAATGAAAATGTAAAACAATAAACTTCTTTGACAAAACATCTCATAATCAAAATCAAAATCTGATCCTGAGAGCAGCAAATAACTTATATCTGTGCCACACAGACAGGAAATCAGATTTTAATAATAGTTATATGAATTTGACACAATGAAAGAAAAGTTGCTTTCATGACAGCAGAGGGCGCCAGATAGTTTAGACTAGAGGCTAAATCAGCACTTCAAGAGAAAACTGCTGCATAAAACACAGTCAGTGATCAGAGGTCAGCTGTTGAAGTAAAGAGCTTATTTACTGACACAATTTATAACAATCATGTAATGAACAGAAAAAGTGTTAAATATGTTTCATATTTTATATTCCTAAAAGTAGCTGTAGTAACTGTTTGCTTTGATGACAGCTGTGATGGCCCCTGAGCCTGGTATCTCTGCTGCCTTGGTCCTGGCTTGTGTTTGTTTCTCTTTGCAGGACCTTGGATAGGTGGAGCTGTGGCCGCAAGCACTAACTGTATGGAGATTATTCCCTATCTTTATTCAAGAGCGTAGTATATAAATTTGAGAGCAAACTTTATTGATTTTACGTTCAAATTTTGTCATTTGTCCCTCAAAACCCTCCCCTCTGCTTGCGCTCAGATTTAAGTGATCAGAAGACTTGAAAGATGCTATACTGGCAAACAGGAGAGGACTGCACACCTTTAGTTGTTCTCTTTGTGTAGGTTATGATGTCTGAACATGATATACAGTTACATTCTGGGTCTTACACTAACTTTTGTTTATTTGTTTCAGGTTCCCCCACTGGACTGATTGTTGCTGTTGTACTTCTTAGTATTGTCCTTTCTCTTTTTGGGTGTTGCATGATATGCAAATGTAAGAGAGATATATTTAAATGTATTATACCAACATATTAATAATGAGCAGATGACACAACAAATTCTTTATATCTATCTCATGTTTAGAGTCTTGACATTTGTTTTGATCTTCTCAGACAAACTTTCTACTGGTACACATACAAACTCCACTGAGTCAATATCACCTATGATTGACTACATTAAAAATAAATCACATGAATCTATTTCCGTATTTTTTCATTTGAACAATTCCTGAATATTATTCAGTTCCATCAATGTTTTCTGATTGAATCAGTACAAATATGTTAAATGGAGTGCTTGAATTTTTTATTATCACACAATAAGGGGAACATACAAACAACAAACAAACAAATTATAACAAAATAATTATGTCTTACATGTGTTTAAATGTAAACATATCAGTCAGATGTACACAATGCAGTTCATATGAATATTAACTGGAGAACTTGTCAGAACTTTCTTTGATATATTTGTGTTTTCTCTCCTGCAGGCTGTCAAGATTAAGAAGAAACCAGTCCACATAATCAACAGGAGGTTTTCCAGCTCGACACCCTCTGTGAACATGGCTGCTGAAGTTGATGTTGTTTGTGCTCTTGTATTTTGACTTTTGTGAGGAGCAGATTTGAGTTTTAGACCAAAAGAGTGAAGACATTTTGGAGAATTTTGTCCAGTCTTCATTTACCCAAAAGAGGGTTTTTTTAAAAAAATAAAAAAATAAAAATTGAGGTTTGGTTTTAGGATTAAAGATAGAAATAGATGACAGTATAAACATGTTAACTGAAAGATTAAACTTCCTGTCTGACTGCAGCAGGACCAGCAGGAGGCAGCATAACAACAACATGATATCAAATATAAAAGACTAAAATGCCTCAAACACAGAACAGTTTCACTTATTGACCTTAAACTTGTTTTTTTTTTTTTACCTCACAAACATTTTGGTTGGAATAAAATTTGCATTTGCAGAATTTCATTGTTCTGTCTGGTGATAAGTTTAAGTGACTTTTATATTAATTGTATGTGTTTAATACTCTGATGGGATATATTTCTACTCTTATGCAGCTTTAGCAGAAACCACAGACTAATCCTCTCTGATTCTTTGAGTTTTTATTGTTTTATTTTAATATTTTGATGGTTTTATTATCACCTCATTATACATCTCAGTTTTATTCTGGCTCTGTTGTCCATGTACAATAGATTGATCTCATTCATAAAGTAATTTAATGTCAAGCTGAAATACAACTATAAAACTATCTACTGTCCTGATTATGGACTGTTATGTGATAATTCCTCACGTGACTTGTTTTAACCTCCATTCTCAACAACGTGGCGCCCTCTACTGTCTAACAATGAAACCTTCTCTATTCAGTGAAACCTGAAATATAATGGCTCATGTTAAACACATTCACACTTTCTTATTAACCTTTAACTATTCAGGGTCGACTAGAGAACCACTGCTCTGTCTGTCAGTAACACTCATTCACACAGACTGATCTATCTATCTATCTATCTATCTATCTATCTATCTATCTATCTATCTATCTGTTCACAATGATTAAAACAAGCTTTGTTTTTCAGTTTTTTGTTAATCAACTATCAGCATTTAAATTTTAACACTAAAGAATGATATGTTTTTTGTCTCACGGGCAATTATGAAATATTTAAAAGGAAAAGTTTTGCATTTTGGGAAATATTAGAGTTAGATGAGGAGACTTTCATGTCTGTATGTTAGATATTGTATGTAGCTGGAGCCAGCAGCTGTTTTAAGTGTATTTGTTGACTAAATGCTGGCGTATACAAGTCTGGCCTCAGTTTTCTGTCAGAAAAACAGTCCAGTCATTCAATCAACGATCTTTAATAATGAGTAAAGGTAACTGTGTGAATTTTGTATCCAATAAAGATAAACTGTCCATGATTGAAGTCCGTTGTGAAGTTGTGGTTATCTGAAAGAGTACAAATAAAAACCTTAACCATAGTATATGTAGTACTCCAAATGTCCACAAGGAGTCTCTCTCAACTGCAGCCAGTGATTTACAACATACTGTTGTATATCAGGACAATAACAACATAAAGGGATAATGTAACAAACGACGTTTACAGTAAACACTTATATTACTGTCACATCACCCTTCTGTGGAAATATACTTGAAGTTACAACCAGAACAGGGAATATAAGTTCTGAAATAGTGGTTGAGCTTATAACCAAACACTACAACTACTGAAATAGTCTATTCATGAACCATATACACGTGTAGGCTAGTTTAACAAGCCTGGCATTAACTAATAAATAATGCACAGAGACACATTAGGTAAATAGTTAGTTTCATTTACACACAACTTAAAGAATTCACTGATGACTGTTTAGCAGCCTCTAGCTCAACATTTCTTGGGAACGCTGGCTTAAATTTAAACATGTGGAGTGAGGTTACAGTCCTTTGGGTCCGTTTGGTAATGATACCTAGACTGCCAGATGGTGGGACACACCAGGGAAATTTGCACAAGTTGGTTAGCTTAGCTTAGCATGAAGACTGGGAACAAGAGGAAACAGCTAACCTGATTCTGTCCTGATTAAATCCACCTGCTAGCACCTCTAAAGCTCATTAGTTTACATGTTATATTGTACTTGTTTAGTCTAAGCATCTCACAGAAACTGGAGCCATAAGTTGTGGTTTTTATGGGTGTGATGTTATCAATGACTATCTCTTGACGGGTGCAGTGACTTCCTGGAGCCTCTGGTGGTTGCCTGGCAACTAAAGGGCAGTGACAAGACTACAGGAAATGTGATTACAAAATATCACATGATTTCATTCATTTTACATTAAAAAGTTTCTGCTGGTGAACCTAGCCAAGATGTTGATAAACCCGTTGTTGTAACTGTAACTATTGCTTGTTTTAATGTAAAATTAATTGCTCAATTTTTTTTTATTAATCACCTTCAAAGAAATGTTTGGCAGTTATGAAGAACATGCAACCTATGTCTATGTTTTATATATAATGTTATAGTCTTATTATTGCACATTTGTTGATTTCTATTTAACTGATTGGTTGAAAACAGCACACATTCAGCACCATTATTCCATCTCATCTGGAGTCCTACATGTGATTGGCCATTTGATACAAACAACCACCTTTATGTGAACATGCTCACAGCTTTATGAGACAGATTATGCAGAACAAACAATGTTGGCCTTCATTTTTACCTCACTCCATCTCCATTTCTTCAACCTTTCTGTAACACTTTACTTTAACCCCTGCCTATTTAGCAGTATTCAAACTTTGGATAAATGGTATATAACACACTGTATTGTAGTTGTTCACAGATATGTGTTTATTAATGTTCATGACTGATGGAACTGAGCAGCTCTCTAAAGATAAAATCATACTGTGTGCAATATGTAGAGATTTTAATCTGATGTCTTCAGTTGCTGCCAGTCGTTCTACTAAAGATTTTTTTCATTGACATTTTTTACAGGTGCCTGATGTTGATATTTGACATCAGACACCTGTGTGAGACATACTGGTGAATAAAGAGAGACTGCATTTGTTTCTAAAGTAAAAGCCTGAAACAGTGTGATAACATATGTTGTGCATTAACTGTAAAAGGTCACCTGTGTCATGTGCACTGCTGTTTACAATTTATAGAACAAAATTATTCATCCATCATCTGCTTTTCCTTTTGTGGGTTTCTGGAGCCAATCCCAGCACATGTTAGGTGAGAGAGGGTCCATCCTGGACAGATGACCAGTTGATGACAGAGTTAACACACAGACAACAACACAGATAAGAGCCCATGTTTCAAATTCAACTTGTATGTTTCTGGGCTGAGAGAGAAAACATGGGAAGAACATGTGATGTCCACATATAAGACGATCAGCTGGTTGTGGTTTTTGAATCCAGGATTTTCTAGCAGTGAGGTGACAGCATCAACCATGAAGTCTCATACAAAACAATCATCTTCTTTCAAGGATTTAAAATAATCTTTATATAAACTGAAACAGGAAAGTTACAACCAACAGATATATTATAATAACTGTGAGGCTGCATTTTGTTGCCTCCCTCCTGTAGTTTTATAGAGATAATAGTTTATTCTGAAGAAAGCACACTGAAAAGGTTTAGTTTCTGTTGATAAAGTGAAGGTCAAATCAATCAATCAATCAATCAGGACTGTTCTGTGGTGTGTTCTGTCGCTCTGGCTCTGTGTTTCTTGTTGTTTCTCACACAGTTACAGATAAAATGTGTAAAATAAAGTAGGAAGTATCAGCGATGACGATGTTGATGCTGCTGCCAGAAGTTGAGGAACTAAAAGTATCTTCGGATGAGACCGTTGTTCTGTCCAGACGTGTGAAGTCTTTGATGTTAAAGTGACTTTTAATCTTCAGACATCATTGATAACTATGAAGCTTCTTCTTCTCGTGTTGTTCTCTCTCCTGACTGAGTTTGAAGTAACGTTTGAAGGTAAGAAAACTATTTAAATTGATAATTAAACTGAATTATAAAGTTACAGAATGAACTGAGTTTTCATCTCAGAGTTATGACTTACTGTTTCATAATTAGTAGAAAACAGATGTTACACTATATTTTGTAACCTACAGATTTTCATGTTTTTATCTTTTACTTTATTGAATGTTTTGTTTCTCTGCGGTCACATCATCTTCACCTCGGAGACAAGGAGTCAAGTTAGGAAAGATTCATTAGAGACAAAAGCAGCCGACAGTCATTCATTTCTAATACCAGCTGGTGATGAAGAGCTTCAGACGCCTTGATATCACTGAGCAGCGATAAGAGTTGCAAATTAGAAACCAATTACAGATCAAAATTTGATTTTATTCCCGCATCATGACGCATTCAAGTGCAGCTTGTAAACTCATAAATCTATACTCGATTGGCCACGAAGATCAGGAGTGTGTGTGTGTGTGTGTGTGTGTGTGTGTGTGTGTTCGTATGTACTTGGGGATTTTTGCACTCTGATATATTTATCACATTTTAAGAGGAAGTGCATCTGTGTCTCTACCTCACTGTTGCACAGTGACCACAGACTCTTTTCTGTCAGTTGCCATGACATGCAGGTTCTCTTGTTCCATCTACTGTAGTCCTGGTGACTGAGTGGACCCAAAACTTCACTACTGTTCACACTGTTTTTATCCAAATTCTAATTTTCTGATTTGCTTTTTGTTTCAGTGCATTCAGTACAAGACTAAAATTACCTGAGTCACTGATTCTGAGCAGATAATCATAATATAGGCTGTGATCTAGATAGTGTTTTCTAGTTTCAATTGATATTTGCTTTCCTGAGATTTGTGCTTCTTTTAGAAGATTATTATGTTAAATTTGTTAAATAAGTTGACAGTCAGGGTCCAGGTCTGACAGTTCTGCTCCAGGAGGTTCAGGTGCTGCTATAGTCCTTGTTGTGTGGGTGACAGCAACAGCAGGTCATCAGCTTTGAGCAGGAAGTTAATTTCCTTATCATTAAGGGTTAGGTCAGGTGTTCCAGACTGCTCCAACAGTACTGCTAAGTCATTAATGTGGATGTTAAATAGAGTTGGAGACAAGATGTTTCCATTGAAGATGCCTTGAGAGAAGAGATCTGTTGTTGTGTTGCCGGTTTTTACTCCACAGTTACTCCTGACATACATCAACTTAAATATGTCACAAAGTTTACCCCCTAAATCAGTTTGGAGAACTTTATAATATGATCCCTCTTGCTAAATAGAAATGGAAGAGAAAGCCAATTTGTCCTTTATTCAGGACATTATGTTCAATGAGGAAGGCCAGCATCCAAAAAATTCCCCAGATTACTGCTGACATAAATGCTTCGGTATTCGTTGGGGTCCAATTTTTCCAATTTATCTCCCCTCTCTCTCTCTCTCTCTCTCTCTCTCTCACACACACACACACACACACACACACACACACACACACACACACACACATATATATATATATATATATATATATATATATATATATAGAGAGAGAGAGAGAGAGAGAGAGAGAGAGAGAGAGAGAGAGACTGACTGACTTTTTTTTCTAGCGCTTTTGCAGTGCTTGCTATATCACTTCTGAGCATGTGGGTAGCTGGATACAGGTGATTTGGGCTGGTGCAGGGAGGGCTGATGTACTATATGGGATCTGAACACACACACACACACACACACACACACACACACACACACACACACACACGTATTAACATCTAATTATTAAAGATGCTGTAGTGACAGAACAAGAAAGTAATCACAGATGTATGTATTACAAAAACAAAAAATGTGGGGAGAAAAAGCAACTTTCAGGTTTTAAACAACCGCCTTGTCCATTCGATTATAGATTTAGTTCATAATAATCATGATGAATTATAGTAAATTTAGTTTGACTTTGTTTAGTTCAGTTTTCCTCTTCGATCTGCAGCGCTCTCTCTGGCTTCTCTTTCTTTCTCTCACTCATTTGTTCAAGCAGGTGTAATATTTATTTGTGTGTTGGATGGACAGACAGAGATAGTCTGATGACGAAGTCAGTGATAAAGATCATCATCATTTTGGAAAAACAATGAAAAGATTATTAATGAGTGTGATGTGCTCCTGAGGTTAAATAAGGACCAGTAAAATGAAACATAAAAGAGAAATAATAAATAGCATAAATAATAATTTATAACAATATTACATTTATACATACATAAATTATAAATATATTTACAAAGTAAATTATTCACAAGTGCAGATATATAATATTCAGGGCAGAGCAAAGGATTTGTTGAAGACAATGTGCCAGATGACAAGAAACAAGAAAAGTTTCTTGTTATAACAAAAGTTGATATGTTGCTATGACAACAAACTTCCATATGTTTGTCTTAACCTGATTATTCTGCATGTAAACATACTGATTAATACATGTTTTTATCCTCCAGAGCCAAATGTCAAAGTGGAAGAAGAAAGTGACGTCATTTTACCCTGTTCACTCAGCAGCAAGGAGAACATTGTGTTTAAGCTGTTTGTCTGGAAGAAAGATGATCAGAAGGTGTTCGGGTATGATTCAGGCATTCATTCCAATAACGGCATTCCAGATCAAGATGAGCAGTTCAAAGGACGAGTCTCACATTTTGAAGATGGAGTGAAGTCAGGAAACGCCTCCATAATCATCAGAAATACGAAGCTGGCTGACAGTGGAGACTACACCTGTGACTTTCCACAACTTCAGCCAAGACAAATATTCCACATTAAGCTTCATGTTGGTGAGTGTTTTTATAAAACTCTTATTTACTGATGCGACTGGTTTAAGAGTCTCAGATGGACTCAAGTCAAATAGTCAGAAACACATCTGGCAGGGCCTCGTCCCCACAGCGCTGCAACCATGTATGGAGTGATTCCCTCTTTATCAAACATGCTGGATATTTGAGACACATTGCAGTTTGTGTCACTGCGTCCAATAAATGTTGTAACTTTCTGAAACCTATTAAGTCCATCCAGCTTCATACAGTGATTGTCCAGGTGTGTGGAGGTAAGAAAGAGACACTTCTCTGTCAAACTCCTGATTTTAACAGCATGGATGTCTTGAAGGGGAGACTGTATGAAAGTGTGAGCTGTTATCACCATTTAAATGATGATCACGTCTCACCCCTCTCTATAACACCAGGCTTTACACTCAGTTCAGAGCAGCTAGAAACACTTTTACCTTTAGATGACACGTTGTAAGACCTACAGTAGTTCATTTCAAGTCAACTCCAGCCTTAACCCATCTGGGACTGACACAAAGCAGTCGTGTCTGTGAATGTGCGGCCAGTTTAAACCAGGATGTTTGTCAAATCTCACACTGTGGTTTCTGTTTTTCCTCTAATCAGTTCTGTTCAATAAACAGGAAGCAAAGTTCTGTTTTTCCCAGTATTAGACTTCCTGTCTGCCATGTTGATGATGTCATACAAATATTATAACATAACTATGTTTTCTTTTTCTTTTTAGGTGGTGATTTAAAAGACAGAACAGCTGAAAACATCCCAGGTGAGTCCTGATTATGATGACGTCACTGCCTCTACATCTGACACCTGCTGTAACTTGATGAAAAAGATGAAAAACTAAATAAATGATCATGATCTCCTTAAACATTTTCCAGAATTCAATAAATTACAGTTTGATTGTTGATCAGATTGTTTTTACTAAAATGGAAGAATTGCAGCTAATCTGAGTGTTAGTCAGTGTCTCAAACCTGTAGCCACAACCTGAATATGAGATCTGAGCATCATGAGACAGTTTTATATTAGTTTAGTGTATTGATCGGGGAAACAGATTTCTGAAGCTCTGGATCAATATGAAGCAGTTGTTGAAAATGCTTCAGTGTTTTGAAGCATTTGATTCAGTCAAAATAGCGACATCTGCAGAGCAACTATTGGTATTGCATTTGTATAGATGGATTCAAACTGAGACTGTGATGAAACAGTTAGTCAGAATATAGGTGGTGTTATTGATTCATTATTGGTTTGTTGTTCAGTAAACAGATCAGAGGTATGAAACACATATTTAACTGGTTAGTAATGTAGGATTTTCTTTGGTAACTTTGTCTTGTTATGTGATGTGTCAGCTCAGCTAACATCATTGAACAGAAGTGAAATAGACTTTCCTAAATGTAAGCCAGGTGGCACATTTGGTTTTTAAAGTCACTTCTATTGTTGTTTTTAAATAGTCATAGACAAAGGTGAGCATTCATGTTTAAGATGTGTAACATCCGTCTGCTTTGTGGTAAAGTTTTAACAATCAGATTCATGTTTATTAGCATGCTAATCGCTAATCGTGATTTAAGTTAATCACTCATTTGCCTCGATGCTAAGCGGACTTTGGCAAGAATATGTACAAGTTACCTCTGTGTGCAGAATGTAAACTCACATAGTTCATGCTATTTTAAGCTAAATGTCAAAGAAATATGTTGCTTAAGACGTCATAATTTTACTCCTTATGTTAGTGGGAAATGTGTGTTTTGCATCTAATATTAATTAGAATCAGCTATAGTTTGTGTTGTGTATTAAAGCTAGACCACAGTAATATTACTATTTATTATTGAGCTTAAAAAGGGTTCAGATGGTTGTAGCTGTGGCCTGTGAGAGCTAGCAGCTCACACTCTGCACTCACAAGCCTCAAATCACCTGCTTATGTGATTTTCTGCTGTTAGCTTTGAGGTGGACTTCTGTCCCACCTCTAAAACCTCCACACTTTTAAAATCGCTGCTCCACCCCTGGAACTCTGGGTGCGCTCGTTATGTGAGTGGAGCTCAGAGATTTGTTGTTACTGTCTTTTTATTTAGTTCATAATAATCATGATGAATTATAGTAAATGAAGTTTGACTTTGTTTAGTTCAGTTTTCCTCTTCGATCTGCAGCGCTCTCTCTGGCTTCTCTTTCTTTCTCTCACTCATTTGTTCAAGCAGGTGTAATATTTATTTGTGTGTTGGATGGACAGACAGAGATAGTCTGATGACGTAGTCAGTGATGAAGATCATCATCATCATTTTGGAAAAACAGTTATTAAATGTTAAATGAAATGTTATTTATTAATGACTGTGATGTTCTCCTGAGGTTCTGCTAATAAATAACGACTAGTAAAATTAAATATAAAAGATAAAAACCAATAGAGAAATAATAAATGTAATAAACAATAATAAATGTAATAAACAATAATGATAATAATAATAATAATAATACATTATAAATATATGGGCAAAGCAAAATATTCATAAGTGCAGATATATAATGTTCAGGGCAGAGCAAAGGATTTGTTGAAGACAATGTGCCAGATGACAAGAAACAAGAAAAGTTTCTTGTTATAACAAAAGTTGATATGTTGCTATGACAACAAACTTCCATATGTTTGTCTTAACCTGATTATTCTGCATGTAAACATACTGATTAATACATGTTTTTATTCTCCAGAGCCAAATGTCAAAGTGGAAGAAGGAAGTGACGTCGTTTTACCCTGTTCACTCAGCAGCAAGGAGAGCATTGAGTTTAAGCTGTTTGTCTGGAAGAAAGATGGTCAGAAGGAGGTGTTCGGGTATGATGGAGGCATTCATACCAATAACGGCCGTCCAGGTCAAGATGAGCAGTTCAAAGGACGAGTCTCACATTTTCCAGATGAACTGAAGTCAGGAAACGCCTCCATAACCATCAGAAATACGAAGGTGGCTGACAGTGGAGTCTACACCTGTGAATTTCCACAACTTCAGCCAAGACAAATATTCCACATTAAGCTTCGTGTTGGTGAGTGTTTTTATAAAACTCTTATTTACTGATGCGACTGGTTTAAGAGTCTCAGATGGACTCAAGTCAAATAGTCAGAAACACATCTGGCAGGGCCTCGTCGCCACAGCGCTGCAACCATGTATGGAGTGATTCCCTCTTTATCAAACATGCTGGATATTTGAGACACATTGCAGTTTGTGTCACTGCGTCCAATAAATGTTGTAACTTTCTGAAACCTATGAAGTCCATCCAGCTTCATGCAGTGATTGTCCAGGTGTGTGGAGGTAAGAAAGAGAAAGTTCTCTGTCAAACTCCTGATTTTAACAGCATGGATGTCTTGAAGGGGAGACTGTATGAAAGTGTGAGCTGTTATCACCATTTAAATGATGATCACGTCTCGCCCCTCTCTATAACACCAGGCTTTACACTCAGTTCAGAGCAGCTAGAAACACTTTTACCTTTAGATGACACGTTGTAAGACCTACAGTAGTTCATTTCAAGTCAACTCCAGCCTTAACCCATCTGGGACTGACACAAAGCAGTCGTGTCTGTGAATGTGCGGCCAGTTTAAACCAGGATGTTTGTCAAATCTCACACTGTGGTTTCTGTTTTTCCTCCAATCAGTTCTGTTCAATAAACAGGCAGCAAAGTTCTGTTTTTCCCAGTATTAGACTTCCTGTCTGCCATGTTGATGATGTCATACAAATATTATAACATAATTATGTTTTCCTTTTAGATGGCATCTTAAAAGACAGAACAGATGAAAACATCCCAGGTGAGTCCTGATTATGATGACGTCACTGTCTCTACATCTGACACCTGCTGTAACTTTGACTCCTACAGGCCTCAATCATTCACAAACTAGAAAATCTGTATAACTGTGAAACAGATCAGGGATCATTCTGGTATTTTTACTGATGAGTGGAGACATTTATACACCAATAACAAGTTTTACATAATGACTGTTTATACAAGAATTCAACCTTCTTTACACTATATATGTGTTCTATGTGATTAGTGGAAATAGTGTTTGCACTAGTGAGTTTTTGTCTCTGTTACAGTCAGGTGTTTGTATATTTCTAAGTGCTGTCTGGCAGCTTCCTCACAGCAGAATTAATGTGTAAATATTCTTCTCAGATAATAAAACAACAACGTCTCTCTTTCTGTTTCTCTCAGCACAATAATCACACTGGTAGCTTTATTATTGAATCAGCAGAGATTTATAAAAGTTTCTTTGTTCTTCAACTTTGTCAGTCACTTTTTCATTCTGGCAGCTTGAGACTGTTGATCAAATGTTTCTCACTGACACAATGAAACTCTGATAACACAAAGGCTCAAACATGCTTTACAACAAGCTATGATTCATATTTTAGAAGACAATATTGATATGACTTTAGTGGAATAGAAAATACTGTCTACATCTCAGACAACAAATTACACCTGATTTCATTTTGATTTTAGTAGAAACTGAGCAGAAATTCAAGGTTTGTCCAAACTTCTTCACTGTATGTGTCTCTGTCATGATATGAGTCAGAAATAGTGTTTGCAGTGGTGATAAGTTACCAAATATTTAGTTGAAACTTGTTTGAAATATGTTGTATCAAACATTCCTGAGATGTGTAGTTAAGGCTGATGTGCTTTTCTATTTCACTCTGTTTCTCTGTTTTTCCTCTGAAATATGATCATATACAAGCAGAGACAGGTTGAACAAAACAATCCCAGTATTACAGTTCATGTCTGATCCTCTAATTGTTCTTTACAACTTATTCTTTTATACTTTGTTCACAGGTGCAGCTCCAAAGCCATATGTTACAATACTTGATGAAACAGCAGACTGGTCGCTGCTGCAGTGTGAAGTTCGAGGTGCTTTTCCAAAACCTAAATTACACTGGCAGGACAGTGATGGAAACATCCTTCATGCTGAAGAACCAAAGGTGACAGAAAGAGGAGGCAGCTCTGACGTCATCCTCAACATTACTGTGACCAAGACCGACTACTATCGCTGTGTTGCTAAGCAGGAGGAAATCAACCATCAGATTTATGCTGAGATATACGTGAACATCAGTGGTGAGTTTCTTCTAAATCACATTTTAATATTCAAATGCTTTTAATTATTAACATGTTTTTAGTTGTGAATAAATGTCAATGTGTGCTCAGACTGAACACAAAGTTGAAAACATTTTAAACTGAGTGAAAACTTCACACTTACACTGAAGCTCTGTGACTTCAGTAATGTGCAGAGATCAGAGGGAGAGTGAGAGGGACACACACACACACACACACACACACACACACACGTCTGTATGTTCAGTACAATAAGTTTTAGTGCTGAATAAACACAGACTGTAAAAACACTCCAGCAGTCAAATGAACTTTGTGTTCAGTGTGAAACTCACAGTATGAAAACACAAGTTATTCCATATCACACTATAATATACTATATCACATCTGGTCACCACTTCTTCTCTCACTGGCTTAGAGTGAGTAGAAGAGGTAACAGCTCATTATTTGACCTGACACTGGTTAAACTGGAGTTATAGTGGGTGAACTCGACTTGTTAAACTATGATGAGCGATAACATGAATCATTCAACATCACAGATTTTAACTGACAGATTCAATTGATGTGATTCACTTTAAGTTAAACTGTATTTTAAAGAAGTTATGACAATAATAACATTAAACTAAATGAGTCAGTTATGTTTGTTATGTAGCATCATCTGATATTTCACTCTCACTCTAAACTGTATTAATGCACATTATTCTTAAACTAATTCTTAAACATTCCTCCATAAATGCAGATAAACAATGAATATAATAAAAAATAATAGCACAGCCATAGATACATAAATTATAAATATATTTACAGAGTAAAATATTAATATGTACAAATATATAATCAAGTATTTATCAGTGAGCAAGTGCTGCTCATGGAGGGAACTGTTGGGTTTCTCTCTCTGTACATTAAAGAGTGTGGTCTAGACCTGCTTCATGTAAAAGTGCCCTGAGATGACTTTGTGTTGTGATTTTTTGCTATTTAAATAAAATTGAATTGAATATAATGTTAGGAGCAGAGCAAAGGATTTGAAGACAATGTGCCAGACAAAAAGTTTCTTGTTATTACAACATAAGTTATGTTTATGACAACAAATTTCCATATGTTTGTCTTAACCTGATTATTCTGCATGTAAACATACTGATTAATACATGTTTTATGTTTTTATCCTCCAGGGCCAAATGTCATCAAAGTGGAAGAAGGAAGTGACGTAATTTTATCCTGTTCACTCAGCAGCAAGGAGAACATTGTGTCAAAGCCGTTTGAGTGGAAGAAAGATGGTCAGAAGGAGGTGTTTGTGTATAATGCAGGCACTCAGTCAGGTCAAGATGAGCAGTTCAAAGGACGAGTCTCACATTTTGAAGATGAACTGAAGTCAGGAAACGCCTCCATAATCATCAGAAATACGAAGGTGGCCGACAGAGGAATCTACACCTGTGAATTTCCACAACTTCAGCCAAGACAAATGTTCCACATTAAGCTTCATGTTGGTGAGTGTTTTTATAAAACTCTTATTTACTGATGCGACTGCTTTAAGAGTCTCAGATGGACTCAAGTCAAATAGTCAGAAACACATCTGGCAGGGCCTCGTCCCCACAGCGCTGCAACCATGTATGAAGTGATTCCCTCTTTATCAAACATGCTGGATATTTGAGACACATTGCAGTTTGTGTCACTGCGTCCAATAAATGTTGTAACTTTGTGAAACCTATTAAGTCCATCCAGCTTCATGCAGTGATTGAAAACTTCACACTTACACTGAAGCTCTGTGACTTCAGTAATGTGCAGAGATCAGAGGGAGAGTGAGAGGGTCACACACACACACACACACACACACACACACAAACACACACACACACACACACACACAGACTGTAAAAACACTCCAGCAGTCAAATGAACTTTGTGTTCAGTGTGAAACTCACAGTATGAAAACACAAGTTATTCCATATCACACTATAATATACTATATCACATCTGGTCACCACTTCTTCTCTCACTGGCTTAGAGTGAGTAGAAGAGGTAACAGCTCATTATTTGACCTGACACTGGTTAAACTGGAGTTATAGTGGGTGAACTCCACTTGTTAAACTATGATGAGCGATAACATGAATCACTCAACATCACAGATTTTAACTGACAGATTCAATTGATGTGATTCACTTTAAGTTAAACTGTATTTTAAAGGAGTTATGACAATAATAACATTAAATGAGTCTTTTTACTTTTACGCTTCACTCTATTAATTCACAAAGTCTGATATATCTTATTCCTCCGTTATTGCTCCAGAAACTATTAAAAACCTGTCAGTGAGTCTCACCGCTGCTCTGGGTCACATGATCCTTCATCATGAAGAGTTTGGTCACTTCAGTTTGTTTAGAAACGGCTCCAAAGACGAATAACAGCATCATGTTTTCAGTCTCCAGAGAGTAGTTCTGTGTAAGACAGACGCTACTGAGCATGTGCAGGAATGTGGTTCTGTTTACAGCTTCACCAGCTTGTTGTGCTTCAGATCAGTTTGTGGCAAATTAACATGTCAACCCAGAACAACACAGCTTATTGATCTGTTTTTAATCACTTATTCATAAAGTTGCCAGCTGTATCCTTTAAATTATCAATAAAATCTCAAATCAATTTTAAACTGACAGGTTTTCACTGAATGTTGGGAGTTTGGTACAAAACATCACTGACTTCATGTCTTTCGAAAAATGTCACATCAGTGAATCATTCAGAAATTTTAGAACAAAGAAATATAAAAAAACAAACAAATCTTTAACTTTTAGGTGGAGTCAGATACATTTGCGTCGGCTGCTCTGATATATAGCGTGTTCAGAGAAATACTGTGATAGATTTTGTACTCAGGATGGGATCAAGACTGTTGGGATTTTCTTGAATAAGATTTTGTTTTTCTTCCTGCAGATTCATCACCACAGCCAAATGGCCTCCATCATTCAGGGGAAGAAGAGCCTTTAGTCGAAGAGCATACTGTGTGAGATTCAAGACCTGGTTTTAAGGATGTTAAGAGGTTACATCATTCTGTACCTACATCAACTCATGTGAAGTAAGAAAGTCATTAGTTAAGTTATTTACATCCATAATCACATCTTCAGTGTGACTGTGTTGCCTGTTTATTTCTTTCCTTTTCTTTGTGATTCTGGATCGTACATGTTAGTTTAGAAAGAACATTAAACACACTGCAGACAAATCCATGCAGTCAGAAAAGAGAAACAACCAGCAACAATTTTACAAGATAAAGCAATCAACAAAATATAACTTGTAAGGAAGGACAGTATTTTATCCAGGAGAAGAGCTCTCTGAACCACATCAGTAACATCAATTAGATTTTCATCATCATCACTAGAATCTACATTGTGAACTTGAACCCAAACTGGGAGTTCATAAAATCTTCAGTCAGTCTACATCAACTAGCCTGTCTGGGTTCCTCCATTTAATGATGGAAAAATAAATCAGGATAAACAAAACACTTCAGAAATTACAATTATATTTTTCATAAATATCAAAATATGTGAGTGACCATCAGTCAAACGTGAGGAACAGATTTTAAAATGAATTCATAATACATCATCTGTGAGCTGAATAATCACTTAGGAAAATAAAAATCAAGAACTGAGTCATAATTAATTAATAAATCACAGTGCACCTGTGCAAATGTAATAAATGAATAATCAGAATAAAGGACCAGTGTGACATCTAGTGGTGAAGATGCAGATTGATACCAAATTAATATGCATCTGATGGTTAAATTTCCAGCCAGTTCCATGTGATTTGTTTTAATGAGGATATGTGAATTATTGTATACAGATATTTATCTCCTTCTCTCTCTATTTTTAACGGGATGGTACCTAGTAAAATATTGGATGATTGTAACAGCATCTTTAAATGGAAAATATTTTGACTTCCTCCTGAACTTCCCCCCAAAACCCTTTCAACACTGGACAGAAATAAAAAAATGTGTACATGGTTATCTTCCTGTTCTGTACATTCCTTCCAGCATTCAGCCTGATAGACTGTATATATATGATATAAGTTTTAGTGTTAAGAAAAGCCTCATATTAATTTTCAAGAGAATTCTTTCCAATATTTTGATTATGTTGTCTTTAAAAAATCTTTCACATGTTTTTTGCTCCCATTTCTCCACATTTACCTTTTTTGTGTAGCATTTGATGCAGTTTTGAGATTTTACTATTTTCATTGTTTCTATTTTTGTGTGTGAATAACCCATGTATTCTCTGACTCCGTTCTTTTCTCTGCTGTTTGATGTGATAGCTCCTTATTTGTAAATATTTAAAGAAATTATTGTTACTCATATTTAGTTGCTAATGTTTCAGATGAGTCTCGTATTATTTTAATAATCAGTAATTGTTAATTCATAAAGTAAGTTTGACATATGACATGAATTTGAAGTGGTACATTATGTTTAGAGTGAATTAGTTTTCAGGTATAAAATCTTCAGCAGCTTTTTATTCATGCTGCATGTCTCGTTTGGCTGAAACTTTCACTTTCTGTGCTGCTGAAATTTTTCCAAACAACAAGAAGATTTTGTGTCATATTGCAGTTATTGAATCATGATTCTGCTGTTTTGTGTTTGCTTTTTTTAATAAAACATCTGTAACAATAATTGGTCATTGCGTTTGTGAATTGAAAAACTAGAGAGAAGATGAGAGATAAGACATTAAAACATGTATTAATAACATGAATCTTAATGAAAAACAATTATCTATAATGAAATATGTGATACATATTTATCACAGTGGGTTACGTGTAGCAAAAAAACTGCAAACCACAGTCATGACCATCAGGTGGGAAAATCCATTCATGTCAGCCTCTAACAGTAATGATATCTCCCACTTAGTGAAAAATAACTGTGGACATTTCAGTAGTCTATTGGCAGAATTGTTGTAAATGTACCTCCACTGGCAGCCGAGGAGGAGGAGGCCTTTGATTAGTGCAGAGTATCTCAACATTGTCTGTTCACGTGCACTGCAAATGGGCTGAAAGAGGGATGCCTGTGCTCAAACTGATGAAAGTGGGTGATCTTCTGAGCAGCTTTGGTACTTTAATTACATTTTATTTCATTACATATTTAGTACATGCACACTAATAACTTAATTATGGTACCTCTAACACAGGCCATGGTACAGGCTTTGGCAAAAGTGAGGACATTGACACTGCCAGAAGCAGTGAGAGATAGAAAATGGCCAATTAGAGGAAAGATGAGTAATAATGTAACAATGGTAATTTTGTTGAACTAAGAATTTGAAGAGTAAATTAACCAATTGACCAATCTATGAAGAGTTTTTAAAAAAGGTAAAAATAACTTTTCTACTTTTGTTTTGAAGTGAGAAAGAGGAGCTCCTCATGGTAAAAAATGAAATGGAGAGGCGTAAAATCATTAAAAAATTCCATATTCACAAATATAATAAATGCCTCACAAATCAGAAACTGTTTTATTGATTCTCTGGAGTGTCCATGATAATCTAGTCCAGGTTTGACAATTCTAAGTATAGTGGTTTCTGATGTGGACCTGGTCTATTGTGGTCTGGATGAGAAAAAATCAGTGAAATTGCCCTTTTTTGCTTTTTCACAAATAAAGGGTTTGAGAAAATACTACAGTAAAAATGAATAAAACTCGGGATTATGATGCCCTCTCCTGTCATAATGGAGTAATAGTTTCTTAAGACTTTTTAATACTGAGCAGATGAGACCAAAGCAAATAGGAAGAGATAGCAATTAAACCGAAATGCAGTTTTCCATCAGTAAGGATAAAAAGGAAAAATATTCTACAGTTAAAATGCTCAAAATTTAGGACAATTACACTCTGCTGATCATTCTCAATTCATCTTCCTCGTATTTGGTCAATTCTTCAGTTCATGAATTAGCTCGGAAATGACTGAACAACGCCATCTAACGTTACATCCATGATCCACATCCGTATCCTCAGTGTTATGTCCCTACGGGTTTCCGTACATCAGCAGATTCGTCACACATACATAAACATATAACTCGCAATTTTCAAGTCGCATCTCAAATGTACTGCGGCGAATATGAGCATATATAAATGAGCATTATATCACAGCCACCTACGAAAAATAAATTAAACAAAATAATCTTTGGAAGATCGCGTCGAGCTGGATTTGATCTTGCAAGAGTAAAATTACCTGCTCACTCTGATCCATTATCTTCCGCTCTGAGGTAGTGAAGTTTTTTTTTTTTTTTTTTTTTTTTAAACATCTTTATTAATAACACAAGTATACACAGGACTGATTGCACATTGAAGAATTAGTGTATACAACATTGATACATAACAAGTTATTATGAGTGCGCCAGAGGTTGATAGAAAAACAGCTTTTCGGTTATCGGAATCAGAGAGGAAATATATATATTATTGAATATATGCAGATAGTTCAAAGAAGTTTGGCCTTTTACCAGAAAACTTATTTGTGTATATAAATTTTTGATAGAATAATTAACAAATTAATTATGTAGAATTGAGAGTTTAGATTCTTGTCATATTCAATGTAGCCAAATAAGATATTTTTCCAGCACAAATTAATATGGGGGTAAATATGCTTACTAATGAAGTGTGCCGATTTACTCCAGAGTTTTCTGGTGTGTGGGACCAAAATAAATGAACGAAGGTTTCATTGACAGAAACACAGTGGACACAATTCACATCAATATCCTTCTTGATCTTTTGTAAATAATGGTTAGTTGGGTAAAATCTATGAAGCATTTTAAATGAAACATCTTTGACCTTGTTAGTTAAGACAAATGTATGAAGGTAAAAGGTAAATACCAAACTTTTTTCCAATTTTCCACGAATGATAAGATAGAGCAGCGGGTAGACTCACAATATCCCTTTGAAATAGTTGCCGAATAAACTTGTTTTTATTTTTATTGTTACCTGAAACAAGCTTGTGAAACAAGCTTTCCCCATTGTTGTGTCAGTAATGTTGAGAGATATGGGCAAGCTGTTGTTTACAGTGAGGTTTTTAAAAAGAGAAATGATACCTGAAGGGAATGCATCAAAAACAATAGAAAAGTCTTTTGGTATAACAGGGAGTCCATACCTTTCCATAAAACTGTAAAGACACCCATGCTGGTCAAACAACTGACTCAGTAAAAGTATATTATTATCAAACCATTGTTTGTCAAGTTAGGTCAATAACTTGACAAATATAGTGACCTTTTGCATCAGTGTCTGCATGTAGGATGTCATTACTATATCTATTCTTCATAGTTAATACACCAGCTGATCTTTCTGAACAACCATAAATCATTACCCCATTGGGATTTCCAAAAATTTACATAATTTAAAGTTGAGTGAGATTTTTTTTAAAGCCCTGGTGTTTAGGGAAACAATAGACAATGAAATACTTGAAATATGGAACGCTTACCAAATATTTGGAAAAAAGTTATAAATGCTGAACTGCTGAGCAATATGCACCTTGAATGCGGTAAGTAGCAATATTGGTGATCATTTTTAAGGTAAATTTACACAACTAAGGGTGTTATCTTCCTAAATCAGGGCTTTTTTAGCCATTGGGGATTTGCTGGGAGTCACAAGTAGCGGTGTAAAGTATTCGTCTGCTGCCATGGTAACAGTCATTGGTGGCATGTGGATATTAGCATGTTACCTGAGAGAGCCTCGGAGAGGAACGCTTTGTTGTTAAGAGATCTTTTTCTGTCTCGACTCGGCATTTAGTGGCTTTGAGTTGTCAAAAAAGTTGTTTCAGCCGAAGTTTTCTTGTTTTTTCACCATTTGATGACATCTGGTGCAGGAGCTCAGCAAGAGTGAACCTACTCGGTAGCCATCTTGGCCCCTTCTTCAAGGGGCCTTTCTCAATCTGCGTTTGTCTCTGTACTTGTGTTCTTGTGAAACGTCATCAGTTGCAGCCCAAGTACCGTCGCAATACACAAGTTTGCATTTTGCCAAGAACGGTTAAAATTCCCGGAAGTGTTAGCCCCCATTACTGAGGATGCATCGGTTGTGAACTTGTGTGAATCATGGATGTATTAAGAGAACTGGATACAGCGTCGGAGGCGGGGCCTCGTTCATTCCTATGAAAGTTGCTCAGTGGCGCATGATTCCAAAAAAAATCGACTTCCGGGTCTGAGAGTACTCGGATTATCCAGGATCACTGGGCCCGTGGAACATGTGCACTGGTAACTTCCGCCGGCCGAGTCGGCTACTTCCGGTTTAGCCCTCCGGCTAACTTGAATAGGGATATAACAATTCAATCGTGCGGCTCTTTAAGGCTTTTGAAATGTGATCGGACTGAACGGATCAAATTCTGACAGTGAAAAGAGTCATTTCGTGGGGATTGTGATGCTCAAAAAAAATTATCCACTGATTTACGGATGTCTCTTTCACAATGTAAGTCTATGGGGAAAAGTCTTTCTGGGCCCAGTAGCGTCACGTGACATTGTCATACCATGGTTTGGCCGCTATGTCAAATTTGCATCACAGTTCGGCGCTGTCCCTGGGGGCTTGGTGTGAACCTGTCAACATAAGTATCCCAGCATTCCTTTCGTTTTTTTTAATTTTCGCATGATATTTCATCACTAAAGTCATTTCTGATCAGTTTTGAGGCAAGAAATCAACTGTACACATTTCAAATATCGACAATTTTACGAAGTTTGATGGTGAATTGAAAATTTGCTCAAACATTTTCGGAGTTGAGAAGCTACACAGACCGGCTCACTGACCTGACTTTTTTCATTTTCCTCCTTTCCCCAAGTCTAGACACAAAATAATGGTGGAGCAAAGCCAGGCCCACAAGTGTAAGATATATTTAATTTGAATTTTAAGTAATTCTTAATTTTGGCACAACTGTTATTCTGTCATTACATTAATTTTGAGAAAATGTAATGTTACTAGTAAACAGCACTACTACCGCTGTTTTATTACATTCTGAGTAATGTAAAAAAAAAAAAAAAAAAAGTACTTAAATCAAGGGACATCTGAGGAAACCAGATTACTGATTCAATGGCGTGGGGACAACAAAAGCCTTTTTACAGGTCGGAGGAATTCCTCCAAAAATGGATGGGAGTGAGTATGCCTTTTGTGTCTTTGCAAGCCAAAAAGCAATACTGCCTGTATACTAAATTTTTACATTGCCATACCATAACTACATCATAATCAATCGTCTCCTTCAGCTTGTGTGTTATTCAGTTGTCTCTCTCTCTCTCTCTCTCTCTCTCTGTCCATTTTTTTGTTTGTTTTGCTTTGTCCAGAGTATTTGTGAAGAACTCAGAATGGAACAACTTAACGGAGAAATACAAGGTAATCTACTACTGTTTCTGCTTTTCAATATTTTTTGACTAGTGGAGAAAACATATACACATACAATAGGCAAGTACAAATAACTTTTTATAAAACAGTAGATGTGTTAAAATTGTAAACTAAACTACATATATGCGAACTTCTGTTATTCATCCGCTCAAAAAAGTCAAGATGGAAACAAATTTATTAATATGTTACTTTTAGGAATTTAGGGATCCTCCGACGGGGGAAGGGGTGGAGGCGGGTGGGGTGACTGCTGCCACCTGGCAGAGGTACAGTCAAATGGATGCTGCACTCCATCAGTCTGCCCCTGGTGGTTGCAGCTAACCTGACTGCCACTGCAGGTGGTGTTGTCACCAACCCACCACCAAGAAAAAGAGCCGGGGTCAGTGAGGAGCTTCTGGAGCATATAAAGGAGCAGGCAAAGAGGGAAGAGGAGAGAGAGAGGCAGGCAGTGGAGAGGGCAGAGATATGTCTCTCTTTGAGAGACTTGTAAATAAATTTTAAATAATAATGTATTTTTTTTGTTCCAGTTATTGTTTGTTGGTCGATCATTTCTTGTCAAAATATTTCAGAAGTTGAGTTTCAGTCTGTATGGTAGATGAATACACAGTTGTACATAAAGTGGTAGCATGCAGGTAAGACTTATGTTATTGAGACTTGAGGTGAGACACCAAAGCATTTGACATGCTTCTTCATAACTATGAATAGTAGAGGCGTGTTTTTGCATATTCAATGCCAATCTATGAAGTGCGTATTTAAAAAAAAAAAAAAAAAAAAGTTAACCATGTACACAGACATTTTTAATTATTCACCAACAAAACTATACTAATAACAATTTTACGTCAGATAACAAACTAATATAACTGATGATAATAATGATGTAACTATAACCTTTTCATTTCAGTTCACTCCTTATCATCCATGGTTCACGCTCACAAACATAACATCCTCCGTATTCGTCAACTACGTCAGCATCCAAGAACCAGTAGGAAAGCAATAGGAAACCATTAGGGACACAACACTCAGCAGCGCAACGTTAGCACCAGCTAATAACATAATTTACCACCTGTAATAATGAAAGTGACCATTTTGGAGCTTTTACTCCCGTGTGTTTGTCTCCAGCTTTTGTGTGGAATAACAGTTGGGTACGAAAACGGTAAGAAAGTGACTTTCACTACATGGTTCGGAGGACTGGGACTTCCTCATTTACGTTAGCTAGGTTAACGTTAAAGGGTCGATCGCTTATTATTTCTGGAGAACCAAATATATATGTATCAATATCAATATATCAGGTCCATTTCTGCTGTAGTGAGGATGTGTTTTCCTCAGGTCTCTGCTTGATATATGCTTTGCGCTTTCTTTTTGTATTTTATAGCTTCCTAAGTTTGGGAATTCTGTAACTTCAAGTTCCCGAGACTGTTTGTTAACACTTCCTGTTCTTCTGCCTTGTCGGCTCTAACGGTGCAGCAGTCACTGACGATCTAAGTTGCAATATTACTGCTATATGGTTCATGTAGCATGATAACTCTCTCTGTATTTCATGATATGGAATTGTCTAGGTTATACTAAGTGTGTTCATTATTTGTTTAGTAATTAGCATGTTCGGGAATTAGCCTCGCTAGGTGTTATATGACTGCCGACTGAGTTGTGGTGGTTTCAGCATGTGTCGTTATAACAAGAGTGATTAATGCAACAGTTAAGTTCAATATTCATCCCGAGAGGATGTTGATCTATTTGCAGACTTTAAATGTTATAATAATAAGTACTGGTTATCATGAGCAATTCAACAACAGATAGGATCATCCCCATAAAAAAGGGGCGTTTGACGCGTCATTTGACTCCTTTTCCGCACAAAGTAGATTGATCGCATGCCACTTAAATCAGTCAGGAGTAACAGATCATTATAACGGAGAGCTTTGAATAATATTAATATACTATCATAGCAAAAAGCAGCGCTGTTGCTGCAAATAAGGTGACTGATCGTGTAAATTTGTAATTAAAACGCTAATTCATCCACATCCAGAGCTTTTAAACTTTAAACTTGATGCAGCAGATTTAACCATTATACTATCTGACTCTGCCCCATAATGAAGGATCAGTGGAAATCACTTCAGGTTCTGTCAAATCAAAGTGAAATTAATATTATAGATTGGATATTATAAGTGATAAATACCCATAGACTAATCAATTTTATTTTTTGTTCAAAGTATATCTTCGGTAGTTTTTTGGTTTTTATTAGTTTCATTCGTTTTTTTTTTGTTTTTTTTTTATTATTTGAAAATACGGCTTGATAAATTGAAAATGAAAAAGCACCATTACAAATTAACAATATGACATCAAATCAGTGGTAAGACTGATAAAAGACTAATCTGTGTTAAACAGGTAGTTAGTGAAAAGGCAGTGCTTTTTATTGCCGATTTAAGCCAAAACTTTGAACACAACCTGCTCGGAACCAGGTTAAGGTTGCCGCGTCAGTTACCATGGTGATCTAGCCAGGTTAAAAGAGAGGCACCTTCGTGACATTGAAAACCCTGAAGGCTTTAGTCTCAACATACCTCACTAACACACTAATCTCGCTTCGTAGTAAAACCCCTCCCCCAAATCAAAAACCACAATCTGGACAAGATTATCATGGAGACTGCACAGAATCAATAAAACACAGTTTCAGATTTGTGAAACCTTTATTCTACATCCTGATGCTGTCAGAAGTAGGTCAACAGCAGTTATAACTTATATCTTGACAACTTGATAGATATGTGTATTTCTTTGAGTAGGTTTAGGCCCCCGAGCACCAAGTGGTGAGGACAAAACCAATGCATTTTTGAGGGCCTAAACAGATTTGACAGGTTTAAGTATAGTGGTTTTCTGGATGGGAGAAAATCAGTGAAATCGTTCCTTTTTGTTATGAGGTCAGAATGAGGATAGACGTGAAGGAGAACTAGGAAGGACTTGGGAAAAGACAACTGTGTCGCTGAGAGCATCTGACTGCACTTACACTGGGCCACGTAATTCTGTAACAGCGGATGTTATTGACGTAGGACTGTCGTGGTGAAACTACAATGTTCTGAAGATGGACTACAAAAAGCACATCTTAGATACTTTGAACTCCCAGTTAGACTTTTTTGTCAGACTTTAAAAAAAGAAACAAAAAAAGACAAAGGAGAAAAAGACAGAGAAATGTACAAATTCTACAGTAGACTCAATAACATCCCACAGGAACAAAATTTTTTGCACCCACTAAACCCTCCGTCTGAAAGAGTTGTCCAAAAAAAAAAAAGAGTGTCCGTGTCATGTGACATCAGGTTTCTTATATGATGAACTATCAGCTTAAAAAAAATTAAATTATGTCAGTATGAAAAATATCTGAAGTTTAATCTGAATATTAACTGAAGTTCTCATAAACTGTAGTTTGATAGTAACAGAGGTGACGTGTGAAGGTGTCATCTGATTCCTTCATTTTCTATTAAACACAGTGATTAAAACATGTTTCATCTTTCAGGACCAGATGTCGTCACAGTGATTGTGAAAGAAGGAGATGACGTCATTTTACCCTGTTCACTCAGCAGCAAGGAGAACATTACGTCCAAGGTGTTTGACTGGATAAAAGATCGCCAGAAGAATCGTCAGACAGAGGTGTTCATGTATGATGCAGGCATTCATTACAACAACGGTCGTTCAGGTCAAGATGAGCAGTTCAAAGGACGAGTCTCACATTTTCCAGGAGAACTGAAGTCTGGTAACGCCTCCATCATGATCCGAAATACAAGGATAGAGGACAGTGGAGTCTACCGCTGTATTTTTCCACATTTTCAGCCGAGTCAAACATTCCACATCAGGCTTGTTGTTGGTGAGTTTTCATAAAACAATTAAAGAGGACATATTAGGCTTTCTGTGATATTCTGCTATTTATAAACTGTTATGAGGTTCCAAAACTTGAGGTCAACGTTTGTAGAAATGCTGCCTGCAAGTCAAAACCCAGGGCTTCAACCTGATAGCCTCACTTCACAGGCAGTGTTTTTTTCAATTGTTCCATATTATTTGTTGTTAAAGTTTTTCAGAGTTTCTCTCCTACAAAGCAGTTATTATTGTTGCCTAATCAAGTCCATATATTTAGTGACTCTGTGATGGTTTCAACATTTATATAAATTGATCCGGACGTCTCCACTATGAAATATCTCAGAAGTCTGAGCATATTTCCCAAAATGTTGAACCTTTAATGTTGATGTTGTTTTGTTTCCCTCATTTCATTTTAGATTATAAACATTTACAAGGTTAACAACAAATAGCAAGTTCATAATATCACCCATGTGTAATGGGGGACTATATTAACCTCGCAGTTTATAACACCCCCATTAAGTCTCCTTTATATTGCTGATAACAGTGACAGCCAACAGTCACCTGGTCTGACTTGGTCCCCCAGGATGCTTTATAGCTGCATTGTTACCATGGATACTGTGTAGCCTAGTATTAATATGTAATATAAGATAACAGCATAAAAATATGAAAATAACACAAATACGTACACCTTACAACTATTAAATAAAAGTAAAAAATGATTGACAAAATTATATTATAGATTACAAGAATTTGCTATTAGTGACCATGTAAAGCTCAAATTATGTATTTAATGTAACATGCAAGAGGCATATGTTACACATGCACTGTGCATACATTAAAAATCATTTTTCTTTTTTTTCAGAATATGTCTTTAAAGACAGATCAGGTGAAATCAGAGGTGAGTGATGTCACTGATGTCATCATCTGCAGTCTGTGAGCTATAACTCTGTCCCCTCAGTGTCATTCACAAGTTTTAATACGACATCTTCATTCTGACTTTTGTTACTGTTCTCACACAACATGTCAGGCAGACGGTTGCCGAGGGCAACGTTGAGGAAAAACAGCTGGTTTAAATGATCATTTACCTTCCACAGTATTAATAGGACACAATTTCTGTATCATATACACATCTGGTCCTTTGCAATTGAACTCTCTGATGATCAATAATATCTCATAATCCTGTCATTTGGAGGTATATTAATTTTGAGATAAAATATTTATTTTGATTAAATATCTGTGAGATTTACAGTGTTCTGTCCTAAAATACAGATAAGGAGAAATCAGTGTGAAGTCTTTATTTTGATGTCATTAATCTTTATATCTGAAACATTTATCAGGCTTCAGCAGTTGTTGGGAATCAGCCTCCATGAACTATATCACTGTGTCAAACAGGAACATGATACGTAACATCTGACTGTTTCCATAGAAACAGCTGTAATGAAACACCTGAAGTGTGTTTTTGCTTCACTGATGTTGCATCTGAGTGTCAGAGGTTGTTGTGTTGTTGTGTCATTATTCTTGAATGATACTCGGCTCTAACATGAAGAAGTTGTAGCTCACACTGCAGATGTAGAGTTCACTGACATCAATATCATGACTCACCTCTGGTTTCTTCTGATCTGCTTTTTACTGTAGAGCACCGTGGGTCATAATTTATAACGTACATCAGACTTTAGTGACAGAAATTAACTTGTTTTTAGAACTGCTCACCACACTGTTTATGAGACTCAACACAAAACACAGCTGTTACCATCCATTCATCCTTTTTCTGCTGCTTATTCGGGATTGAGTCGTGGTGGCATCAGACCAAAATAAGGAAACTCATACATCCGCAACATCCTCCAGCTCCTCCTGGAGAATCCTGAGATGTTCCGAGGCCAGAAGAGACATTTAATCCCTCCTGTGTGTTCTGGGTCTCCTGGCAGTTGGACACTCTGAGCTCTTCGCTCTGTCTCTGAGGCTGAGCCTAGAAACTCTTTGGAGTTTTGAGTTTTGTGTAACAATGCAAATGAAGTCTGAACCTCTGCAGAGGATCTGAACATGTTAGTCCCTCCAGGACAGTGTTATTTTGCGATTGCAGTAACTAACGCAAATTCAAGAAATCTCTGCAATATTTGGAGAACTGAAATTTAAATTTTTTTTTTATTTATTCATTTAATAAAGAATTATAAAAGGAACTCAAATAGAAAGTACATTTAAAAATTTAGCAGTGAAATATAATTGTTTTCTGTGATATATATCAATATGCTTTTTATAGATTCATATGTAGTAATGTAAAAATCTTTTGCTCAATTCCCTCAATTTTACTGCAGGTGTACACAAAGCATCACAAATTGTAACACAATTTTTCTGATAAGCCAAGGCAAAGTCAAGCATTTTTGGCCACAGTAATTACAAAAAACTCTGAAATCCTGGAGGTGGGTCATATCCTGATATGATGATAAACAGGATGTCAAAATAGTGTTTGCAGTGGTGAATAGTTTCCAAAAATGTGGAAGAGTGTTAAATGTTTAAGATATCATGTTCCATCAGGCCAAGATGTTTTCAGTTGTTTTTTGTGACTTTGACCTGCATATTTACAAAAAAATAAGACAACACATCCAAGAATTCACCTTCAAGTGCTGTAACTGTCCTTTGCAAGTTATTCTTAATACTGTGTTCACAGGTGCAGCTCCAGAGCCGTGCATCTCTATTGTCACTGTCAGAGAGGAAGGGGTGCAGCTGAAGTGCGAAGTTCGAGATGTGTTTCCACAGCCGAAACTACACTGGCAGGACAGCGATGGAAACGTCCTGTCTGCTGAGAAGCCACAGGTCTCAGTAAGAGGAGGACGCCATGGCGTCATCCTCCGAACAACTGTGACCTCAACCACAACCAACCGCTTCAGCTGTGTAGTCAAACAGGAGGACATCGGCCATGCTGTTAGCACTGAGATCATTTTACCAGGTGAGATTGATCCTACAGGTGGTTTTAATCTGCAAATAACTTTCAATGATCAAATGTTGTAATTTCAGTTTCAGTTTTTCTCTTTGTAAATGTTATAACCAATGTGTTATGCATGATGTTGAGTTTATTAATTCATGATATTTAGATTCTGAGAGTCACATCAGTTTTTTTGTTTGTTTCAGGGAAGCTGTTTGAGGACAAGTCCTGCCACGGAGCCGGTCTGTTCGTAGGTGGATTGTTTTCTGGAGCTCTATTTGTTGCTGCAGCTTGGGTTCTGTTTGAAGTTGCAAAGTGGGTCATGAAACGCTGCAAGAGAGGTAAGTTTAAGTAATGTTTTCTATGAACATTTCTATAATCATGCAGGCATCAACATGACAGAAACTCTGAAGGATCTCATGTCCACAATCTAAACAGAAGTCGTCTCAGAAATGAAACGTTCTGTTTTAACATTCAATACAAAATCCACTGACTGATACATGAAATCTTGTCTTTTGTTCATTCTGTTAATATTATACAAACAAAGGAATGGTGTCATTGATTGATTGATTGATTGATTGATTGATTGATTTGGGGAAGAATATTGAACAGTGTTCATGTTAAAGAGGTGTAGAGCAGAGAGGATGAGGACATGTTTGATGGTCGACCTCAGTGTAACAAAGAGCTTTAAGAGTCACCTGTAAAACTGAAACCATTCAGTCAAATGTTTCAATGTTCACTATTAACTGTTTGAAAAGACAGTTTTGTAAGACAGTAAAAATATTAAAATCTATTTAGATGGATCATCATAATATAGAACAGACTTTATCTAATTTTATATTTTTGTTTTCTTTCTACAGGTTCTCCTCAGAGAAATGGGTCTATTAGCAGCCCTTCAAAGAAGCCACTTAATCCACCCATTTGATGGTTTTGTATATCTATCTATGTAAATTTATAAAAATACAGATTTTTTTTCAGAAAATTCTCTCGGACAAATTGGACAAATTAGAATCGAGGTCCAGACGAAACAATTTACGGGTTTATGGTATTCAAGAGGAGACAGAGTCGAAGAGCGACTCACTTGCACAATTCATGGATAAATGGCTCTGAGACGAATTCGCTATTAACTCAGACCTCCAGATTCAACAAGCTCACCGAGCCCTGGCTCCAAAGCCAAAATCTGGCCAGCCTCCCAGATCTATTGTCATCAACTTCCAACAGTTCACTGTAAAGGAGATGGTATTGAAAAAAGCGTGGGAGAAAAGGACAGTCACCCTCAGAGAAAACAGGATTTATTTTGACCACGATTATTCAGATAAGATGCTACAACAACGTAAAGCATACTCTAACATTAAAAAGATATTAAAGAGAGAAGGCATCCGCTTTCAGACGCCTCTCAACAGGATGCGCATCCACTGGGCTAGTGGGGTGAAAACCTATGGCAGTGCAGAAGAGGCAGCCAGTGAGCTGCGGGGGAAAGGATAGGAGGTGAACGACACGGGGAACAACAGCGGGGGAGCCGCGCTCGGTGAGAGGCTTCAGTCGACCGGGACCGCGACATGGAAATACACCAGGGGCGGACGTACCGCAGAGGCTAGCAGACGCACGCGAGGACGACTGCAAGAATTTCAACTGAGGGGAAACAATACAGGATAAGTACATATATCAGAATAACCCTGAGTTAATCTGGACATGACAATGACACTATGACTTATTAAGGAAAGGTGAAGCTCGGTTGAGTGTATATTTTGCCTTGGTGGGTTATAGACAATTAAACTGTTGGCCTAAGAGGGACAGAAATGCAGCTGCAAAGACTGGTATGAGTATATTAATCCTTATGGGTTAAGTCTCATTACTGGATGGGGGCCCTTCTTTTTGGAAAGGCTTCCCCCCTCAAAACAAAAAGAGAGTCAGCAGAAGAGGAGGATAATGGACATCTCTTTATGGAGGTCACTTTCTTTGTATATAGTTCAAATAAGTTATAAACAGTTATTTGAAATGTTAAAGGTTTCTGATTGTTCAACTGAAAGCCTGTGTATGTATTGTCACAAAATCAACACAACAAAAGGTAGTTATGGATACCAGAGAAGAAGAAATTAAGTTTCTTTCCTTGAATGTTAATGGCCTGGGAAACCCAGTCAAAAGAGCCAAAATAATGACTAAGCTTAAAAAAGAAAAGGCGCAGATAAACTTTTTGCAAGAAACCCATCTTTCAAAAGCAGAACATGAGAAGTTAAAGAAATTTGGTTTTAAGAACACCTTTTATAGCTCTCACTCCAATACTCGGAAAAGAGGAGTAGCTATACTGATGTCTAATGCGACAAAATTTGAGTGCCTAAAGGAAATAAAAGACAAAGAAGGAACATATATTATTGTAAAGGGGAATATGTATATGTGGGGGAGACCTTAATGTATTAATGGACTATGAAATGGACACAACAAGTTTCAAGAGAAATAAGAAGGCTATAACAAAACTGCTTAGGAATACATGGGAGGAGATGGGCTTTTTTTTTTTTTTTTTTTTTCAACTTTTTTTTATTGGGTTTTGCAGATAAGTACAATTGTCTTAAAACATGTATAAAGAGTAAAGCCATTTTTCTTATAGAAAAAAAAACAAACAGAAAACAAAAGTGATCATTGAGGTATAGCTGCGTACCCAAACAATTCACAGAACCTGAACAGCCATAAAAATAAATAAATAAAAATAAATTGAAAATTATTAAGAAAAATTTAAAAAAAATGTTTTTAAATAAATAATAAATATATATATATATATATATATATATATATATATATATATATATGTACATATACAGACATAAAAGAGACACACACAAAGGAAAAAAAAAAAAAAGTCAGGCACATCAGTCAGGTAATAATAAACTGGAATTGAGATAGCAACAGGCATCTTAAGTTAGATCAGTAGCATGTTACCCTCGACAGAAGTAACAAATCTGCCTCTAAGTCAGTCAGGGGTGGGTGGAAGTTCCATAATCTTAGCAAGTTGTTAAAAAGGGCCCCATAATTTCTCAAATTTTCTGGAGCAGCCCAACAAAGAGAGTCTGATTTTCTCTAATTTAAGAAAATGAAGGGTGTCTGTAATCCAGCGGGCATGGCAGGGCGGTGTTGTTGACTTCCAATTAATTACAATTAGTCTTCTGGCTAACAAGGTAGCAAAAGCCAGCACATCCTTTTTGGATTTACTGAGGGAAGGGGGAGCAACCCCAAATAGAGCACTCAAAGCATTCGGCTTTATTTCCTCCCCAACTATCTCTGACAGTGTATTGAAGATATCAGTCCAATAATCATATAGAGATGGACAATACCAGAGTGTATGAATTAGGTTCGCGGGAGACTGCTTACACCTATCACAGGCCGGAGATACATCCTCATAGATTTTAGCCAGTCGAACCTTTGTGTAATAGGTACGGTGTACAACTTTGCACTGAATAAGACTATGTCTTGCACAAATAGAAGATTTATGTACCCGTTTCAAAATCTCCGTCCAAACTTCCTCTGATATAGCAGCTCCCAAGTCCTCTTCCCAGTGAGACTTAATTAAGCCTAGGGGCTCTGGACGTAAATTGTTAATTTGATTATAAACATATGAGATAGAGCCTTTAAGAGAAGAGATTGGTGTCAGGAAAGTGTCCAAAGCTGAGTCAGAGGGCAAATTAGGAAAGTTAGGAAACGTATCATGAGCAAAGCTGCGGACTTGTATATATCTAAAGAAATGTTGCTTAGAGAGTGAGAAATTATCTGAAAGTTGCTGAAAAGTAGCAAAGACATTATTAATATACAGGTCTTTAAAGTTATGAATACCCAAATTTGACCACCGTAGAAAAACACTGTCTATGAGGAAAGGAGGAAAGACATGGTTGGCTGCTAGGGGTGCCTAAATGGAGAATGTCTGTAGACCAAAGTAGCTCTTAAACTGTTTTGGGCACCAAGGTGGTTAAGATGGTGCAGTATCTTACTTCGATTTATCGGGTTATTGAGCCCTTTGCAGTTGAAACTTATAAATCTAATGGCACACCCACTGGACAATGTTACATTAGATGACGTTATCGCCTGAGGTATTGTGCACTCAAATTATCACCAAGAGCCATGTTAGGGAGAATCAAAAATAAAGATGATAAACAGGCCAAGTTAGTGACACATCAGGACTACAGTTCACTGAACACTTAAAAAATAAGATATCCAGAGTGAGTGGTAATTGTAGTCCTCAAGGCTAACAGTAGTAGCAGTTAAATGGAAAGTAAACAGGACCGCTAAACAGAGTCAGGGGTGACTCCCTTTTTAATGTTTTTCTCAATGAAATCCAAAGCTAGGGCTGGATCCTCAAACCTGTGTGTCTGCCCTCTGGGCAGAATGATGCGGAGTGTTGCCGGGTAGAGAAGGCCAAACTTGACATTCGGACAGGAATGAAGCTCCTTCTTTACTGAAGCAAAGGCGGCCCACTTCTTAGCCACTGCCGGGGTGAAATCGGGGTAGATAGAGATCCTCCTGCCCATGTAGGAAAGCGGGGAAGCTTCTCTGGCTCGGCGTAGAATTTGGTTCCGGATTTTTTTTTTTTTTAACCTTTTATTGTGTGTCTTGTAGAAGCTGGGCAGTGAACGAGGGCCCTCTGTGCCCTCAGGCAGGCCCACCAGGCGAATATTATTCCACCTTGAACGACTTTCCAGGTCCTCGCATTTCTTTGATAGGGAGTTGACGGTAGCGTTAAGCTTGCTAACATTAGCTCGGAGGTCGGATAGCTCAGCGTCATGAGCATTAGCCAAGCGCTCGAGGTCCACGATTGATTCACCATAGGAAGTGAGTCTGTTTTCAAAGGGCCCCAGCGCCGCCACGATCTCTCTTTTAACTGCTGTTGAGATGGTAGTTTCAAACTTGTTGAGGATGTCTGAGCGCATGTCGTTTATCATCTCCTTCATGTTCCGCAGCAGGGTGGCATTGGCGTTGACATTAGCATCTGGGCGATCTGGGGATTCAGGCTCAGGTGATAGTCGGGGTTTGCCGCGGCCTGCTTTGCTAGAATCACCTTTCCCTCGGTTTGCCATCATTGAGTGCCCGCAAACAAAACTTTTTACACTTGGTGAGAAGTTCTCACATTAGGGCTTCACGCCGGCGGAAGAGTTTTTTTCTTCGTTTTTAAAAAAGTGTAATATAAAAATATGAAAAAGTCACATTCCAGCGGAGCCTCCGTGAAATGCGTCTTACATCCTCCTCGTTCCACCGGACAGGAGATGGGCTTTTTTGATGTGTGGAGAGATTTGCATCCATTACAGAGGGATTTTAGTCATTATTCAATGACACATTCTGTTTACTCCAGGATTGACTACTTTTTCATGCAGAAAGAAAATAGAGGTATAATACAAGATTGCTGGATAGGAGTGACAGATGTATCTGACCATAGCGCCATCTACTTGAAGATACACTTGAACCTTAGACGGAAAGATACAATTTGGAGGTTGAATGTGGGAATATTAAACAATAAATCAGTCGTTGAACAAATTAAAGCAGAAATACGAACCTATCTGGAGGAAAACAATAATGGGGAAACAGATCCAGCAAATTTGTGGGATGCTTTAAAAGCAGTGATACGGGGAAAAGTAATTGCAATTACGAGTAACCTCAAAAGAGAAAGGATAAAACAGTATAAAAATCATATAGAGGAATTGACACAATTAGAACAGACACATAAGAGAAATGGGAAAGTTGACCCAAAAGTAGATAAACGAATGAAACAGGTGAGAAAGGACATTAACAATCTACTCCATTATGAAATAGAAATGAAAGCAAGATATTTAAAACAGAACTATTATGAATCAGGCCCCAAAGCAATGAAATTATTGGTGAGACGTTTACGAAAGCAACAAGCAGAGACCACAGTCAATAAAATTTATGACCCCAAAACAAACCAGCCCAAATATAAACCAAAAGAAATTGAAAATATCTTTAAAGATTATTACAAGGAACTCTACACTGAATCGTCGGCTTTGAATCAGGAAAATATTAAAACTTTCCTTAACTCCCTAGACCTACCTTCAATAGGCACGAAACAAAATGAACTAGTAACAGCAAAAATAACACTTGATGAAATTCGGAAAGCAATTGGCAAATTAAAATCAAATAAAGCACCTGGTAGTGATGGATTTCCCTCCGAGTGGTACAAAAAAGTTCTCCCCAAGCCACTAAAAGATAAGGACTATTGTCAAAATTATAGACCAATATCAGTATTAAACATTGATTATAAAATGTACACTTCAATTATATCAAATAGACTCCAAACAATTGTACCAGACTTGATAGATGAAGATCAATGTGGGTTTGTTAAGGATAGACAAACGCAAGATAACATTAGAAGAACATTACACATTATACACAAAATACATAAAGATAAGATACCAGCAGCCGTGATTAGTTTGGACGCAGAAAAAGCATTTGATAGAGTTAATTGGGAATTTTTATACCTAACTCTGGAAAAATTTGGATTTAATATTAAGTCAATTCGGTGTATCAGGTCTATATATAACAAACCCACAGCTAGGGTAAAAGTCAATGGCTCTTTGTCAGAAAGATTTGCCCTAGAGAGAGGAACTAGACAGGGCTGCTGCCTTAGTCCAACACTGTTTACCCTTTATATTGAGCCGTTGGCCCAGATGATTAGACAAGACCCCTCAATAGAAGGTATAGATATAAATGAACAAAAACATATTATTAGTTTGTTTGCAGGTGATATTATGATTTATTTAAAAAACCCAGTTAATTCATTTAAGCAGCTTACACAAACTCTGGAAACATTTGGTTTATACTCAGGGTATAAAGTAAATATACTTAAAACCCAACTTCTCATGTTTAATTGCTCGCCTAATCAAGAACTTAGGGAATGGCAAATAAACTGGGAAGCTAAATCAATTAAATATTTGGGCATAAACGTGACTAGAGACCTTTCCAAATTATATAGAAGCAACTATGAACACATTGATAGAAACATAAGGGAAGATATTAACAGATGGATTACCTATCCACTGGGTTTAATCGATAGGATAAATGTGGTTAAAATGAACATCCTGCCACGGTTGCTATATATGTTCTTATCGTTACCAGTTGAGATACCAAAAGATCAATTTAACAAATGGGATAAATGCATATCAAGATTTGTGTGGGGAGGCAAACGACCTAGAATACGCTATACCACTTTACAATTGTCTAAAGACAAAGGGGGAATGGCACTCCCAAATCTAAAAGAGTATTTTCATGCTGCTCAACTGCATCATCTAATCTGCTGATGTGATGAGGGGTATGTAGCTCGATGGAAAGATATTGAAATCTCCATATCTAAAAACCCAATTCAAACAAATATAGGGGAAATAGAGACCCCCAGCTACATAAGAGGAGAACATAATTTTAACCCAGTGATTTCATTCACTTTAGAAACATGGTACTCCATAGTGAAACAATTAAAACTTGGAAAGGAAATAGGACTGCTAAAATGGATTGCATTTGACAATAAATTTATACCAAGAAAATTTGACAGGAGATTTAAACAGTGGGCAGAAAAAGGAATTACAGCCATGTGTACAACTACACACATGATCTAACTAATCAGGACCTATTCAGATACCTGCAAATGAGGGACTATTATATCAAAAATATTAAAACAGATGAAGATAAAGTACATCCTATCATAAAACTACTGGTTAAGGCTTATAGCCACACTATCCCGAAAGTGGTATCTGTTCTATATGGCTGCTTAATGGACTCTAGAATAGAATCAACATTATATGTTAAAGCAAAGTGGGAAAGGGAGCTGGGTGAGGAGATCCCAGAGGGCATATGGTATGATTTGTGGAAAACACACCAAAATACTACACAATCTCTGAGATGGAGAGAATTCAATTGGAAGAATTTAGTTCGATATTTTATCACACCTAAAATCAAAGCTAAACAGATAAGTACTCGCCAACCATGCTGGAGATTGTGTAACCACATGGATCCAGATCACACACACATTTTTTGGAAATGTTTGAACATACAGTCCTTCTGGGGGAATGTTCACTCAGTTCTCTGCAATGTACTGGGATATGTGATTCCAAAATCCTGTCTTATTCTGTACCTTGGACATTTGGATGGATCGGTACATGTCGGAGACCGATATCTGGTCAAGATTCTATTAGTGGCTGGGAAGAAGGCCATTACCAAAAACTGGCTCAAATCTGATCCCCCCAGTAGCAAACAATGGATGTCAATTATAGATGATATACTGATGATGGAGCATCTCACATACAAGTTGAAATTGAAAGAAGAACTCTTTGTAAAAAAACTGGGGAAAATGGTTGTCATATAAGGAAAGAAGTGATTCTACATACGTTTACACAGGCTCTGTTCTTTCTAAATGTTTATTATGTGTTTTGTTCTTTTCTGTTTTTTGGGTTTTGTTTTTTTTGGGGGGTTTTTTCTTTCTTTCTTTTGTTTTGTATTAATTTGTTTTTTCTTTTTAGTAACACCAGTATTGTATTTATTATTTTCCATTTGACTGTTTCTTTCCAGATCCGTAGATCTGAGGAGATTGTCCTAAGGTGTTTGTTAACATTGATAATTGAAATAAATAAAAATTGATGAAAAAAAAAATACAGATTTTTAGGAGGCATGTAGTGGTCCGTTGGAGGGCTGTGTGATATGACGATATATGTTGTATGACAAGAGAAAAAAACCTTGCCGTTTCCTTTTTTTTCCCCATTTTAAACCAAAAACGAAATCACGTGATCTATTCTTTTTTTGTTTCCCAACAAAAATCCAGAAAACCAAATTCAAAAGACCGGGCAATTTGGGTTTTTGCAAATTCCTTTTTTCATTTCTCATTTGGGACACACAGTAGCGTAGTGGCCGTAGCGGAAGCGAAGTGTAAAACGTAAAAATAAAATCCAAGAGGATAGAATTTTATTTTTGGTAGTTACAACAACAGTTACAGACTGACAACACTGTGTTGGTTTAAATATCACAATATAATTGTCCTTCATGAAATTAAGTGTGTAACGTGTTAGTATACTGTACAGAGGTCCGTTTCACAAAGCAGGTTTAGTGAAAACTCAGAGTTTGTTAACCCTAAAATGAGGGAAACTCAGAGTTTTCCGTTTCACAAAGCGAGGTAACTCAAACCAGAGAAAGAGGGGTAACTCTAGCCTGTTTCACAAAGAGAGGTAACTTAAGCTCTCGGTCAGTTACCGCAGTAACAGACTCTATGAAACTAACCTGGTCGGGACCAGGTTTTTATCAATGAACCTCGAGTTTCTCTCTGTCTCCGCCCTCTTTCAGAGCCACACACTCCGTTTCATTTCCTCATTCATTCAGTCAGCAGGCGAGTTTGGCCTAGTCCTGCTGTCTGTTATTTAAAAAAATAATTAAAAAAAAAATCTTGTTATCTCTAGATGTTCTAGCGTTTCCAGACAATTATCTTTTAGAGCGGTACCGTTTCACGTCACAGTCCATCAACTATATACCTACACAACCTAATCCGTCTTTACATTTGCAACATTTCCTATCATAGTCATGCTCTCACATCCCAGCAGATATTGTGTTGCGCTGTATTTCTTTGGCTGTTTAAATTAAGTATAAATAGGCTTAATTATTTTAGAGAACATGACATATATGAGACATTTATGTGTGTGAAACCAGCATTATGTTTTGGATAAAACAACTGCACAGTCAAACAGCCACTTAATATTTACCTTACAATGTAAAACATGGTCAAAATGAGGAACCCTCATGAGATTATTAACTAACCGAAGTCTTAACTGTTTGAACAATGTTTTTATATTTCAGCCCCAATTGCTGCCAAGTGCGCTTCTCCTCTGCGGGATTGCACCTAAATGAAATAAATTAATATTCTGCCATTCAAGCAGTTGTAATATTAATATTACTGTGATTGCAAAGGACTAAATTTAAACTTACAGACTGACCTGAGCAGCAATGTCTCTTTTGCAGCTGCAGCAGTTTTGCATTTCTTTCTGAAAACGTGTTCAAACTCGCCGTATGAGCACATTAAGATTTCTAATTCTAGTGGGGTGAAGAATGCCACCCTCCGCTTCCCCGTTGCCATGGTGACTCGTTGAATTGGGGCTCCATTGATGCTGGCTTTTCATAGTTGAGGCGCACGCACTTAACTCCAGGTGAAACTACAAGTTGATTAAACTGACTCAAATCTGCTGTTCTGGAACCGAAAACACAGAGTTTCCTATCTCTAGGTAGATCAACTCAGAGTTCAGGATTAAACTCAGAGTTTGTTGAACCCGCTTTGTGAAACGGACCCCAGGTCCGGCAAAAAAAAAACAAACAAACAAAAAAAAAACATTGCTGCTAATTCTTTTTCTCTGTTCCTCAGTCGCGTCTGCTTGCTGATGCATGATGAGAGACAGACAGCCGCTGCATCTGAACTGCTCCTGCTGTGCCTCCTGCTGGTTGTTGTTGTGCACTGCAGCTACTACTGGATAAATTATTTCACCCCTTTCACTGTGGTAGTGGCATTGAAATGAGAAACAAATGTTTAACAACAGTTTGGTCAGACTGACAAAGTGGTTTTGACAAAATAGAATATCTTAAGTATAATGCAGCTCAACAACATGACAACCTACAGCCTCCTAAATATATGTGTCATTGTGTCATTTAGAATTCACTTATTAAAAGTGAGTTTTGATAAGTTATTTAAAAAATCATATTGATTGACTCTATTTTTTGGTATAAAATACAAATGTTAAGTTCTTAAGAACTGACAATAATACTTGCCTTTACATTTAGGATTTGATACAGACATTTTAATTAATTATTTCTATTTTTGTTTGTGAATAACGCTGAAACTTTCACTTTCTGTGCTTGTGTTTGCTTTTTAAAATAAATCATTTCTGTAACCATAATTGGTCATTGTATTTGTGAATTAAAAAACTAAAGAAAGGATGAGAGATAAGACATTAAAACATGTATTAATAAGATGAATCTTAATGAAAAATAATTATCAATAATGAAACATAATACATATTTATCACTGTGTTAAATGTAGTTATCAAAGTTGTTTAAAAATCAGATCAGGAAGATGTAAATATTTTTTATATGCATCATGTGACTCTGTAATGTGAGAGGACGAAGTCCTACATATGGACACAGACATAATCTGACATAAACCGTTAGAAAGACGTCTCTTCTCTGGATCCTGATTCTTTAACTGCAGTCAGTGTCCATATTGGCCGTCTCAACCAAGTTCACCTCTGCAATAAAACCACTTTACCTGCACAGTCAGAACTTTGACTTTTTATACTTTAAAGTCTCCCTCCACTCACAAACATGTTTTTCTTCTTCTTCTTCTTCCTTCAGTTGGATGTTTGAGCTTCTCTGAGCAGAATGATGTATGAGCAGAGTTTGTTTTCATATTTATCTGCTGAAAGTGGAAAGTTTCTCTGAGCTCACTGAAAATCTGAGTTTAAGGTGTGAACATGTGAGCAGGATTTGTGACATCACAACTAGTTTGGAGCCAATCGTGGTCCAATATGCAACTTGTACAAGTGTGATGTGGAAACTTGAAGCCTCCAGTCTACAAACACTGAGAATAGACTTTACAGTGAAGGAGGAGACGTCTTGTGTCCAGCAGGAAAACTTCTTAAAACAATATTTGCATAAACGCAATACAAGCATTGAACAGGCCCTCACACCTCTGTGCATATCACGCAGTCGAAGGGCTTCTGTCATGGGCATGTAAATGTCTTCAGACCCGGGCTGTTTCCAGACAGTGCTTAAAGGAGATAAACATCACTTCCTTTGTCCACTATTTTTCCTGCTGCTGGGACTGCTTTGCTGAATTTTCATGGGGGGCGCTATTCAGACAGTTTGCATCACTGATTGAATATTGTCATGTAGACGTGTTCAGGCTAGAGGTAAGATCTTAAGCCCGAGCCCGAGCCCGGGCCCGACCCGACCCGAATTTCGGGCCGGGTCGGGCCCAAAATGTCAATTATTAAATTTGGGTCGGGTCGGGTCGGGTCGGGTCGGGCCGGGCTTCTCTCTCGCTAATTTTTTAAATAAATATATATTTATATATTATGTATTGTATACTAAAACGATGTATGGAGATGTGTGTGTGTGTGTGTGTATATATATATATATACCACCCACGTCAGCAGGTCTGACTTCTGCAAACAGCAGCTGGTCCAGAAACATGTATGAATGGATTCATCCGTGCGCGCATTCTCCAGCGGAGGATTTTTAAAGTCAGTCCGCCTTTGGTAACGCGTGTGAGCACAGTATCACACAGAAATATCTTTAACAAACTTTTCCAGCGTTATTTCATTGTATAAATGCATTTATAATGATCATAAAAAATATGTAGATTATTTTAACATTAAGGAAACTTGCGATATAAAATTTCGGGTTTGTTTCGGGCTCGGGCCTGCAAATCAAGTTAATTGATCGGGCTCGGGCCGGGTCGGGCTTTACTACCCGCGGGCCTGGGTCGGGTCGGTCTGGATTTTTTAGGCCCGATCTTACCTCTAGTTCAGGCCGGGAGTCTTTCACTAGAATTTCAATTAGTAAATTGAAAACTCTTGATGAGTTTGTGTGTAAAACAAATTAATTTCCTAATTTTAATCAAGTCTGTCATTAGAAAAGTAAAGACTTTTAATCCACATGACCTGATCAAAGTTTGATTGACATGTGTACCGTCAGGTGTCATATATATTTGAATGGAGAGTGTGAGTGAACGCACACCTTTTTGAACTTACTGCCTCCACATAGATACAAACTTCATATCAGACATCATTTAAATGAATCATGAGACTTTGACCTACAAATCTTGTATTTACATGTGTTTTCTATCTTTTACTGTTATTTGAGATATCAGATTGTGAGTTTTATAGTCTTTTCTTGCTCCTCTTTATGATGAGTGTGTATTGAGGAATGTTTCACAGCACTGTGGCAGTGACATCACCAAGAACAGTTGGAGAAGAGGATTTTAGATTATACTTCTTGTGACAGTAACATAAACAAGTTTAAAGAACAAAAAGAGGAAACAAAGTGTCAGGGAATTCAGTCGTGACATTTCAATTCAATAAAAGCAAAATAATACATTGGAAAATAAATAAGTAACAATTAAAAAATAATTATGGAGTAATACTTTTATATGTTTTTATATGTTCAAAATATTTTGGGTAAAAGTGAGTATTTTGGTTAATAATCGGGGTCAAAATTTAGTTTTTACGTATTTTATCTTCCACGTTCGCCGTGGACCGTGAACGCAGCGGTGACGTCATTGACCCGGAAGTTTACCTCAGCAGTTTTCTCTCAGCAACAACACAGAACAGTTAGCTGTCATCTAGCGGAGCTCGGAGACCAGTTTCCGACACAGATTTCTCCTCACATACTGAAGATGGTAGGATGCGATGAATGCCTCATGTGTATTTAATACTAATGTTCATATTTCCGTCGTGACTGTTAATGTGTAGTTTTATAAAAAGAGATTTTAATACGTTGCTAATCGGCTAGCTGGCTCATGCTAGTCGGGCGTTGTCATGTTAGCTCGGTGCAGCTAGTTCAATAATCTGAGATACTTTATCACTAAATTAAAGTAGATAAATGTCAGTGGTGACAGTAACTAAGTAACTAATTACTTGTTCTTTACAAGAGTATTTCCATACGATGTTATTTTACTTTTCAGATGAAGATTTGACGCAATGGATAATATAACTAGCTTTTAAAATATATTGATAAAGATGAAACCAGTGGTTTCCAACCTTTTCACACGTTAATGAGCTAACAGCTCCACCAAATAGTGCTTTTTCCCTCTTTCACATGCTTTCATTTCAATAAATGTTCAAATGATCCAATATTTCAGCAAAAATCAAAGATTAGAGAAAAAGTCCAAAAACTGAAAACTGATTTATCTGCTGACCCTTTGGAGGGCCCCGACCCCTAGCTTGGGAACCAGTCAGAGGAACCAAAACCACTACTTTCACTGCAATACTTTAACTTCTAACATTAATGTACTTTTAATATGGGAGGATTTTTCATGCAGGATTTTAACTTGTAAAGAGTATTTTTATGTTGCTGTATTGGTACTTTTACTTCTTCCATCTCTGCTAAACATAATGATGTTAACTGATGTTTGTGTCTCTCAGGCTGAAGTAGAGGAAACTCTGAAGAGAATCCAGACCCAGAAGGGAGTTCAGGGAATCATCATTGTCAATTCAGAAGGTGAGATGTACAAAGATCGATCCACAGAAACGTGATCAGAGCAGCTAATGAGGCTGATCTTCTATTCATTCGTCTGTCCTGCAGAGGATGTGAGGTGTCATCTGATTGTGTCAATGTGAAACTGACAATATCATACATATAAATATTGTAGATTTTGGCTGCAACTAATAATTATTTCCATTTGTGTTTGTCTATAATTTGGCACATTACATCAACATAATTCTCTATTTATTATTATTTGATAATTGCACACATACTGCTCCTTCCTGATCAATAACTTCATTTTAAACAGCTCTTTGCAGTTTATAATATATTTTACATATTTTTATTGTCTATTTTATATGATTTATGTTTAGTTGACTTGTGGGTCTTGTATTTTCTTTTAGTTTGTATATTTTATGTATCAGGACACAATGTGCAAATCTACTTGGAAATAAACCTGATTTTTGTTCATCTTTAGTTGAATTGACTATTGAAGCACTTTTTTACTGGACTTTCTAAAGTAAAACAACTTTAACTCAGTCAGAACTGGACCAGCAGACTCTGAACCAGAACCAGCAGAGTGAGAACATTATACAGTTATTATTGTAATGGTACCAGTAGCAGGTTGGTTACTAAATGGTTCAAACTGGCCTTCAGTTCACTTCCTCTCCAACGTTCAGCTTTATGTGTTTATTGTGTGTTTTAATGTATTTTAATATTTTTGTGTAGAGCTTCTTCAGTTAAAACTGCAGTATGAAAAGAAATAAACTTCAGTTTAATTCTGATTCTGATGAAAGCAACCAAAAGTCCAAAACCTGAAAATATGTAAGTTACAATGACTGAAAATGCAGAGAAAAGCAGCAAATCATCAGATTTGATGAGACAGAATCAGATAACGTCATTAATAAATGACTGAAATTTATTGATTATCCAAATAGTTTGAGTTCATTTTTTCCTGATCAATATTATTATCATGGTTATTGAGACCAACACGAAACTGATGACGATATATCAGCTGATTTTCATTTTTTATATAGCTCATAAAATAAATATGTATTTATTTTTAAGTATTGAGCAGGATGATTTACAGCTGAACAAACTAACAAATAAATAAATTCAGAACATTTTTGGTGTTTCTGGTCTTCAGATTCATTTATCAGCTGATTGATACACTGATACTGAAATGTATCTACAATGAGCTCATATCAGTAAATATTATAAACCAGCTAATCTGAATACAAGCAGCAGAAGCCTTTCAGTCCAACAGCAGTATTTATTCCAGCACTTATATATAAATAATCTCATCTCAATCCCATTGAATGTTCATGTGATTTGTAGTTATCTATTTTACAAAAATAACATGATTTGTTAATATGTTGATACACATGTGAAAGGCAGGAAAGATATTAATAATACGATAAGTAGTATAAACATACAGGGATGTTTTTATAGTTTTACTACAGGCTCATTTATTGTATTATTTACTCTGACGCCGATCATACAGCCACAGAAACAATCTGTTTGTATCTTTATGCCTTCACACCGTTTACATGCAGTAGTAGTTCTGCTTCTTCCCATCTTGATCTTAATTGAATTAAATAACAGAGATAACAGATTCTAGTGATCAGAAACACTGACTGATAATCCAGATCTGCCGTCTTAGTTGTGTTTATTCCCTTTGAATCTGGTCACATGAGCGTTCTCTGTTTACATGTAAATGAACCATTTCTCTCTCTCTCTCTCTCTCTCCCTCTCTCCCTCTCTCTCTCTCTCTCTCTCTCTCTGTCTCTCTCTCTCTCTGCTCCTTCAGGAATCCCCATCAAGACGACTCTGGACAACTCCAGCACGGTTCAGTACGCAGGACTGATCCACCAGCTGGTGATGAAGGCCAGAAGCACCGTACGAGACATCGACCCCCAGAACGACCTCACCTTCCTCCGCGTCCGCTCCAAGAAGAACGAGATCATGATCGCTCCAGGTGAGACGCAACCACAAGTTAAATGTTTCACCCGACATCACTCAGCGATCGCTTGAGACGACGTTTACATCCCGACGTTTCTCTGTTTACTCGCTCAGACAGAAACTGACATTTATGAAGGTTCAACCGGTTTGAAATGTAAATATTTACTCCACATTGATCTGGAAGAAGTTTGTGTCCAACAAGACTTACAGTGAGGAAATTTAAACTTTATAGGAATATAAAAGTATTTTGAATCATGTCGTCTGTGCCTCTTAAATAAACCCTCCTGGTCTTCAGTCGACTACAGTCAGACGCTTGTCGCTCATTAGAGGCTTTTTTTTTCTTTCTGCTGCTCTCTAAAAACCCAACGTCTGGTTTATAGCGTCTGTCTGCAGTTTACCGCCATGTGGTACCAGAAAGGATTCAGCTTCCTCATGATGGAGCTTTTCTGAACAGTAATAATCTGATAATATAGTCAGAATAGGCTGATTCATTTCACCTTTTCCTTTCATCAGAAGAGCTGAGAATCAAACTTAAAATGTGTCTCAAAATTGCTCAAAAGTTTGTATTGAACACTTGTTCAGATTCTCCGTCTTTGATTAGATATCTACTGATTTAAATCAAAACTACTAATTTTATTATGTTTTTGTGTTGCTGCTCTGTTTAAAGAGAAAATTTCTCTGATGCATTTGAGGAGTTTTGCTTATTTTGTTTAATAGAATAAGGGAGTTTGTAGAAATACATCTTTATAATCCTCAATGTGAGAGATCTAAAAAAAAAAAAGTATTGTTGGTGTCGAAAATGTCCAAAGATATTCTGTCCTGTCAGATCTTTTAACAGTTCCTCATCAGTATGTGTGAAATCTAAAAGTTTAAATAATTCAAAGTGCTGTTTTCTGTCTGTTTTTCCTCACAGATAAGGATTATTTCCTGATCGTCATTCAGAACCCTTCGGACTGAAACACCCGGAGCTGCCACACACCTCGTTCTTCTCTCTGTCCGTCTGTCACATTCAAAACGCTGAATGTTTTTCTTTGTCTCGTTAAATCATAACGTTTTATTTGCCAGAAGCTTTTTATGCATTTGCTGTACAAGGAAGTTAAAGGCAGGATTTGAAGGTGGATGATGATGAAAACCGAATCTTATCACTTCACTTAACAACAACAACAACAACAACAACAACATGTGTTTGAACCATCTGACGGTCAATCAGTCTGCAGGCAAATTCTCTTTTTTCCATGTTTTAGCATTCCAGTTTGGTTTCCTCTCCGTGTAAACTGTACGTTCTGTCACTGCGTGTACGGCAGAGACGTCTACGACAAAAACACGAGAGAGAGACTCTGACATGTTTGTTTGTCAGCTCGATCTCATCTATGGAAGACTTTGGTTTGTTATTTATTGTTTTGTTGGCAAAAGATGTTGAAGTACAGTATTTCACTGGTGAGCAGAGAACTACACTACAAACATCCCTCTGCTGTCGCCAAGTTCAGTTTCTGATGGTTATTTGTAACAAATTAAAAAAATGTAAAAAGTCAAAATGATCTCTTGTGTGTTTTTTTTTTCTCATGTTATTAACAGTTTTTTGGGAAAAGATGAGATGTGGTTGATTTTTTATTAATCTGACAGAGTAAAATGTAATTTCAGCTGCTCAGCGTCTCAAAACAATAACTAAAGATGGAGTGAAGTAGCTGACGATAGTTCTTTATGATGGTGAAGAAGAATCTACTAAAACGTCTGCACAGTACTGAAACTCATGAAAAAATTCCAAAAAACATGTCGACTTTATCTCCTTTCACTGAAAGCTTTTAACGATCTTTAAATGTAAATATTGTTCATTTTAAAAGTTTAAACTTTTCAAATTAAGATCTCTCCTACTTCACCATGAAGTGGACGTTTGTCTGGAAGTTATAAGAGGTCGTATCAGACTTGTTTAAACTGTTCATTGTACTGGGATTCACTTCCAAAGTATTTTATTTGTGATGTCACAAACTGTGGTCGAACATCTTCAAATTAGTTTTAAGGTGAACTCAGAGAAACTTTCCTCCTTCAGAAGAAATGAATGTAAAAATCTGCACATAATCTCTGAAGAATAAAACACAGTGAAGTCAAATATAATCAAAACATCTTTTTGAGTGGACGTAGGTTTGTGGGTTTGTGGCACTCTGAGCTTCAACCACTAGAGGTCACTAAACAGCTGGTTTTAGGTTTCTAGTGATCTACATCCTTCAGCAGCAGCAGACTGTCTGAGGAGTAAAGATCACATATAAAGATCTCCTGATACATTCAGCGGGTCTCATCAGCAGAGAACAATGTTAATCAATGAAGACATTTTATACATGTGTGGTGCTTTTCCAGTTCCAGCGTTTAAGACACTGATATACAGGACTCAGACTGCAAACACTGGACTTCCGGCCTTCTTAACCCCCTAACGAGGAAGTTTATATTCTCACTCTTCTTCAGTTGAGGTTCTGCTGGGCATCCCATAATAGCTAATGGCTAATGGCTCTGCTGCCTCTCTTTACAAGTGCAAGTTAATCCACGCTGAATGGTTGCAAATGCATTTTGAGAAAATAATACTTTAATTATTTCCTTAAAGATTTTATTACACCGCAACGTTTAGTCATCTAGTACAGAGATGTTTAGGCATCCAGCCAGCTACCACATTTGTTGGCTTGTTATAGAGCTGCACAGGCCTGCAGCACATATAAAACCAACTCTATAAATACAGGCTGCATACATTAGAAATGCATCCTTAATAACATTTCATCCGTGCACCTGTTTTAATTGCAATAATGTAAATGTCATAATCTGTTAATTGTATCAAGGTTGCAGCTTAAACTGCATCGACCCAAAGATGATAGAACAACTTAAAGGTGTTTGGCTGAGAAAACTAGTGAGTGGTAATATATAAGAAGTATAAGCAGGACACTTAACCATGTTTTTTGTCCACTGTAAGGGCACCAATACAGCTCACCCCATTACAACCAACACCATGTTACATCCTCTCCATTTGAAGGACACATAATGTTTTCTTGTTTTGAGGTAATTTACAGCACACTATCACCATTTTCCCCACTGAAAGGGCAGATTGTCCAGATTGTCACATACAGAGGCTCTATAGAGCATCTCATCCTGATTTACCATAATTAAGACAGTGATTACAGACCTTCAGTATGTCTTCTCCTTGGAGGGCCCTCAGAGGCGCCACTGTCATTGAATCTTTCTTGTCAAACTGTGACCAGGTATATATTCACTCCACAGCATCTGTTGATAAAGGACAAGTGGACAAAAGACACATTTATATGTAAAACCGTCATACCATTAAAAATTTAAAGTAAGTAGATAAAGGGTCAACGACAGCCTGCAGTAATATACATACATGTTGTTTTTCTTCCTGTAAATGTGTTTTAACATCTGTTTGATGCTATTTAGGTTGATGTGTAGTGTGAATTTATCTTATGGTAAAGTGTTTTCTCTTGTTACATAGGAAAAAATGACACAGTATAAATCACAATAACATCAGATACAAACTTTTTAAGTGAGGTGAAGTTGAGTAGTTTCAACGCTATGCCTGCTCGTTTTTAATGTTAATATAATTATGTATTACTGTGTAATTACCCTGTAATGCTAAAGCATCCAAGGTACCCACAAATGATCAAATATTTATATTAGATTAAAGGTGCATTGTGTAGAATTTGGTGGCGTCTAGTGGAGCAGACTTGGCACAAAATAGAATATAATATCCATAAGTGTGTTTTAATTAATGTATAATCACCTGAAAATGAGAATAATTGTGTTTTTGTTGCCTTAGATTGATTCTTTATATCTACATACAGATCAGCTCCTCTTGTTGCACTGTCATGTTTGTACAGAAGTAGTACTGAAAGTGTCTCTGTGAACAGGATACAAACAGTGTAAATGTGTATGAAGAGCTTAGTAAATACTGAATGGGGTAAAAAAAAAAAGATAATGTAACTTTACATACATACAGTAGATAGTTATGTACAGTATATATAGCTGTAACCTGTTACTGCACATTTTGTATCTTAATGTTTAACAATGTGTTGTGTTTTAAAAGCTTGAGTCAAATCTTCATCTGAAAAGTAACTAAAGCTGTCAGATAAATGCAGTGGAGTAGAAAATACAATATTTCCCACTGAAATGTAGAAAGTAGTTTTAATCTTGTGTATAACGACACATTAACAGCCTCACGGTTTATTAAACCCCCGTTAAGTTTCCTTTATCTCGATGTTAACAGTGAAGCCTAACGTTACAGTTGTAATGTAATGATGCATTACAACTGTAACGGCTGACCGTTAAAAAACGTTAGTTGACTCCAACGAAGACACCCAGAAGCTCCGATGTCGATTCAATGATGTTTATTGCTACAAACACTTCAGGATCTGGAGGATAAAAGCCTGGAATCAGTAAAACTTAGTCTAAATAAAATCATAATCAAAGGAAACTTACAATATTAATAAACGATTTCAGTGAAGAAGCTTAATAACCGTTAAATAGCAGATTACAGGGCCAACGGTCTAACGTTAACCGGGATCAAAAACGATATTACAAATGACATAAAAGACACTAATGATACAGATGAATCAGTTCACATAGATAATCACTCTGAACGTCAATATCGTTATGATTAGTAATTAATTCTCCCTCAAATCATCTATAAATTAATATTTACAGGTTCCCATTTAACAGTCACACACTCACCTGGAGGATACAAGCCCGGTCTGACCTGTTCCCATGGTGATGCTTTATAGCTGCATCGTTACCATGGATACTAGGTAGCCAAGTATTAAATATTAAATATAAGATAACAGCATAATATGATGACAATAACACAAATATGTACACCTTAAAAGAAAGCTAAAAAATTACTGACAAAATTATATTCTATATCACAAGATTTTGCTATCAGTGACCATTTAAAGCTCAACTATTGCCTTTAATATAACGTGCAAGAGGCATGTTACAAGTTATTATCTCGTGCAGACTAGTTTACAAAAACATACCACCTTTTGAGACTTTAGGGGCTCCGTAAAATACTCAAGAAAAGTACAAATATCTTAAAGCTGTAAAATGTACTTCCCACCGCTGACGTGTTTGTTATAGTGTTATTATTATTAATAATAATAATAATAATAATAATAATAATAATAATAATAATAATAATAATAGTAAAGGCAGTTAAAACGTAAACAGTGAACGGTCCCTTTAAATCCAGCGGTTGACGTCAGCGCCTCGGTTACTTGCTTTGTTTGAGCCGTTGGAGCTTCAGACTGACCGGAGAGACGACGGGAGACGCTCAACACAAACACCCCCAGCGTCTTTGTGCACCAGCTGCGTTATAAGCAGCTGTACTGTTTTTATTATTATTGTCCTTTAGGTTCGTGTGACTGTGTAGTAAACGCCAACAGAGATGCCGTCCGACAGACCCTTCAAACAAAGGAGGACTTTTGGTAAGAAACCAGCTAGCCGGCCTGCTAGCCACCTAGCTGCCGTCTGTTGACAGTGAACGTTACACGGTGTTCAGTCGGTTGTATGTTGTGTGTTTATTAACGGCCGTTACAAGTGTTTAGCAGCTGTTTAATCTCAGTTTTGTTGCTCAAATTGAAAGCAGCATAGACGAGAAGCTTCTTAGCGTAAAGTTAGGATAATATATCTTTTTAGCAGCTTTTTATGGAGCTGTTTCAGTCAGATAAATATCATGTGAAATGTAAATATCACCGACGCCGTACATGTCAGCATCCTTTAACCTGTGTGTAATCTCTCTGGCTGCTAATGTTTAAAAGGCCATCTGGGTCACTGTCACGTTATTAGCTTTGCCATGAAGCTAGCAAGGCCCAGCCTTGACACACACACACAAACTGGGCAAGACAGCTGGACTAAATAAGCAGTTTAATATTTAGTGTTTGCTCAAAGGAAAACAACATGTGCTGACACATTATCCCAGTACACGTGTTCAGTGATTTATGTTGTAATTTGAGCCGGAGAGACGGCCCCTGTGCTGGGCAGGGAGGAGCCCACGGTCCGTCCATTGCATAATCTCACCATACGGAGAAGTCTGGGATAAAAGCAACAGAGTCACTGTAGAGGCGGAAAAAAACACTCCCTGCCCCAGAGCTGGATGGAAACACTGTCAAAAAAGCAATGTCACTCTGAAAAAGTACTCTGGAGATGCAACAATTAGTTGATTAATCGTTTAGTAGCCCACTATTTGGATACACAATTCATTGTTTTAGTAATTTTTTTTAAAGAAAAATCTTAATTCTCAGCTTCCTGCTTCTTAGATGTGAATATTTTCTGGTTTGTTTATTCCTGTATGACAGTAAACTGGAGACATTAGAGGACGTCATCGAGGGTTTTTGGGAAACAGTGAAGCAAACAGCTGATCAACAGATGAATCTGTCACCAAAATAATCATTAGTTGCAGCTCTAAAGTACTCTAATATTAATTAAAAGCCAGAATGGACTGTATAAAAAGTTTAAGTACTCATGATGCACAATGCTCTTTAATACATAGAGAGAGCTACATGATTAGTTGTTTATTCAATTAAGTGGCAACTATTTTTATAATCTAATAATTGTTTTACTTGATTTTTTTTAAAGCAAAAATGCCCAAAAATATGTTTTCAGCTTCTTAAATATGATGATTTAATGCTCTCCTTCATCATTTATGAAGAAGAAATCTAAGGACATCTGTGACTGTGGGAAATCATATTTTTTCACTATTTTCTGATATAGATCAAACGATTAATTGATTAGTAAGGTAATCATTAGTTGCAGCCCTACATATCTATTAATGTGATATTATTTCATAATGACTTAATGACATGTAAATACATGACGTCCTGAAAGGTCACAGAGGCCTAAAGAAACTAGAAAATATTCATACATGAGAAGCTCGAAGCTAATATGTGGCAACTAATTGATTAATCGACTAATCGTTGAGGCTCTAGGCGTGGACTCAAATGTGCAATATTTCCCTCTGAAATGCAGTGAAGTTGAAGTATAGATGGCATAAAATGGAAAAACTCACACAAGTACCTTTTTAAACTTGTACTGAAGTACAGTTCTTATCACTGATTGGTCGTAACGACCTTTTAAAGTTCAGAGTCGAGAGCAGATTCGGTGAAGTGATGACACACATCACTCAGCTCTTATATAACTACAGATGTTTAGTTTAGAGCTGCAACAATCAATCAACTAATCGATCAGCAGAAGTTTAATCAGCAGGTATTTTGATAATTGAGTTTTGAGTCTTTTTTTAAAAGGAAAATTAAATTTCTCTGGTCTCTGCTTCTGAAATGTGAATATTTTCCGGTTTGTTTAGCTCTTTATGACAGTAAACTGAAGAACAGCAACATTAATGACTAATGTCACCTCAGCTGGTCTCGTTACATAGAAAATCTGCACATCTATCTTATTATAATATGATATATAAAAGTACAGCATTCTCTCTTTCAGTAGCAGGAATAACAGAGCCAGTTCTGAAAGTAGATTTTTTTTAAACAAGGATCTAAAAACAGAAGAATTATTGATTATTTTGATGTAAAACCAGAAGACCTGCTGCTAAAGTCATAGAAAAACATGAGGAGAAGCAGGCAGAAGGCGAATAAAACCTCATTTCTGTTTGAACAATAATAAAAAAATAAGGATTATTTTATTCTGAAGGCGTTAAAATTTCTGCCGAGTGGCTTAAACCCACAGTATCTTTTTAATAAATACATTTATATTCCAGCGATTAGCAGCAGCCGTCCCTCCGAGCCGGGGAAGAAAAACATCCTCAGACTTTAACAAAGGCGCCTTTCACACGTCGCTGTTTGTCCTCGACGCCATCCGAGCTTTGAACCCTGAAATAGGCCAGTAGGTTATTCTTAACCGCCGAGACGCCGGCGTGTGTCGCAAGGTGATAAAAGCATCGCAGCAACGGTTTATTTGTGACACATTTTTACAAAACAGGCCCGTCGTAAAGAGTCTGACTGTCAGTTAAAGTGACAGAGTTTTGTTAGAATAAAGAGAAAACATAAATCTAGGTCTACAACTACGGAGTATTTTCATTATAGATTAATTGATTTGTTGTTTGGGCCTTAAAATGTCAGAAAATGGTGAAAAATGTTGTCTTCAAATGTTTTATTTTGTCCACAACACTAAAAATATTCAGTTTATTGTTGCAGACGACTAAAAAAACAGAAAATATTCACATTTAAGAGTTAAAATCATCAAAATGGAGAGCGATTTAATTAGAGCTGCAGTGAATAGTTGATTACTTGAATTAAAAGAACATTAATCAACAGTTATTTTGATCATTTCGAGTCATTTTTGAAGCATAAATGCCAAAAATTTGATGGTTTCAGGTCTTTAATGTAAGAATTTGCCTGTAATGGCGTTACTGTTTGCTGTAGCGAGTGGTTAGGAGCTTCTTCAAGGTTTTTTTTTTTTTGTGTAATTAATTTATAAAGTAATGAGCCGGTTAATCTATAATGATAATAATCAGTTGCTGCTCTATAAATGATAAAGACTAATAATCAAGGTAACTGTTGTAGCTATGATAAGTAGCGTCAACCTCGTTACATTCAACACACGTTCACATCCGTCATAATTTAAAGGAGGACGAGTCAAACCGGAGGAGGAGGATCACAGACGGAGGAGGGTCAGTGGATCTACTGGCAAACCAGATTATTTCAGCAGCTTCAGTCGTCATTAAAGAGTCGCTCTCTGTGTGTGTGTCCGGACGCAGCGCTGCCTCGCCGCTGCCTCGCCGCGGTTTACATGCTCACGTGCAGTTTGTCACTTCACCCGGAACCAGACATGAACAGGCAGCGTCTCCGTCTGTAGGATGGAGAATAATAAGAACATGTCTCAGACTTTTACATCATAGTTCATGTTATTTAATTTCAGTGTGTCTGTCATGTTTAGTTCAGACTGTTTGTTACACCAGCTGGTTAAAATATGATAAATTAATTATAATTAGACTTGAAACAGCAGCACGATTTTACAACTTTCTCCTAAACTGAGTCTTAAATTATGAATCTAGACGTGTTTGTCTCATAATAGAGTTTGTGTTATTTTATTATCAGCTTCATATGTGTTGAAAATAAGATGGAAAAAACATGTTTTTGATGTTCGGCTTTTTGTTTATGAATCATATTTTTGGTTTTTCCGCAGCTGACCGGTGCAAAGAGGTCCAGCAGATCCGTGAGCAGCATCCCAACAAGATCCCAGTAAGACTGGAACACACATCACACACTTCAGTACTGGTTCAGTCAGACGTCTCTCTGCCGGTTTACATATTTGGATTTTGAATATGACGTTGCCGTGGTTACCGGAGGACCAGCTGACAGAGCAGAAAAACACAACAAAAACATTCAATAGCAAAGCTGATATGTTTTATGAAATATAGTTTGAGCTGCTGTTACATCTGTCATTAACTGATATATTGATCCAGTAATTGATCAGCAGAGATGATTTAATTTCACTCTGCAGCTTTAATGATAAATCTGATTGATCTTCTCTGTGTTGGCTGCCAACAAACCTCCAAACCGGCCAAATGTTTCCGACTCAATCAGAGAAAACTGGAATCATCATCTTTAAACAAATCTAATTTACATAAAAATGATTAAAAAAACAAAACAAATAAAATGATATTTTATAAGCTGCAAATACATAAAATATATACAAATCAATTTAAATATAATATAATGTTTCTGTGATGATGGAAATATTCTGAAATGAAGCCAGAAGTTTAGTTTAGTTTAGTTTAGTTTAGTTTAGTTTAGCATAAACAGAGCAAACAGCTGTTCAGGCTCCTTCAAAGATAAATAATAATCTGCCTTTTAATCTAACACAATAATAAAAAAACGGTTTGTTTAATGTTTGTTTAATGTTGTATAAATAATATGACACATTAGCAGATTTATGGGAGCCGATTAACTTGGTTCCTTTTTCATATTTACAGTAAAGACTGAACAGAATACTAATTTTTGCTATTTTTTTATTGAATGTTGGTGTCATGTTGAAATTCAGAACTCAGTCAGTTTTAGACATTTCAGATTAAATTAATATATTTTTTTTTATCTGTGGAGAAAAACAGACGTCTGTTAGTGATCAGTATAAAAAGTTATAACAGGTTTTATTGACTTTGTTCAGAGCAAACAGGGAACATAATGTCTATGTTCACAGATGTAAAAGAACACAATAATAATAATAATAATAATAATAATAATAATCCTCCACAGTAAAAGTCTGGCTGCACTCTTTATGTTAAGCTAATCTCAAACTGTCTCCATCTGATGTTGATCTTCTCGTCTAACTGTCAGTAACAAAGTAAATATTGATTTTATTTATTAATAACTATTAATAACACATGAAGACTGACGGTGTGGTTTTCTGCTGCAGGTGATCATTGAGAGGTATAAGGGAGAGAAGCAGCTGCCCGTTCTGGACAAGACCAAGTTCCTGGTACCCGACCACGTCAACATGAGCGAGCTGGTGAAGATCATCAGGTAAACACACACACACACACACACACACACACACACATACTGCAGGTTATTATAGGTTGCTGAACTGGATACCAGCAGAGGGTTTGAGTTCATTGACGTGTATGTTTGGTATGTGTGTGTGTGTGTGTGTGTGTGTGTGTGTGTGTGTGTGTGTGTGTATTTGGAGCTGTCTGGCAGCAACACATGTGCTCTGTCGGTGTTTTTAACTTCACTTTGTTTACAAGCACAAGAACTTAATTCAGCCAAAACCCATCAGAGAGTTGAGGAGTATAAATAATGTGGCGCTAAATGAAGGTCGGACCGCTGGGATGTTTATCTGCAGGCGATGATGTCATCAGGAACCGTTTTAAAGCTGATGAGGGAGAAAATATAAAGTGTTTTGTTTTGGTGATTTTAAAGCAGATTGATTCTGTGATGATGCGTTCAGAGGCGGTCGGTATGTTGTGTTTCCCTCCTGTCGGGGCCGAGGAGCAGTGAAGACAGGGTTTGAAGGCGAGAACAGAAAGACGAGACTGATGGACGGCAGGTGAAACGTGAGGAAAGAGCTAAAAATGAGAGGAGCTGAAACAAGAAGCCGCCATGAAAAACTGCAACATGTGTTTTAAAAGGAAGAATCAATCAGACTGAGCGTCGCAGGAGGAAACTGCTGCTGTGAACAGATTATTCATTCCTGAATCACTTTTTTTTTTCTGAGAGAAAACTCGTCGTCGCTGCTACTTGAAGTTTTTAGAGCTCGCTTTAGCCGACAGGAAGAGGCGGAGCCAGCTGACCTTTCAACTTACAGCGCTGTTTCTGTGCAGATTCCATTTACAGCTGCTGAGATCTGATCACAACGTGTTTCTCTTAGTATCCAGACACAGATCACATTTAAATGGAGAACATAAAGACTATTAAACTACTGCAGTGTTTCTCTGCAGTGTTCAGATGTCTCGGCTTAAAAAGGACAATCTGACAGGAAGAGATACATGGAAACAGACATGATGACATAATGATGTAAGATGTAATAAAAACATTGAAAGGAAAAAAGACTTCAGACTCTACAAGATAACCAGTACACACACATTAACAAAACACTTACATAGGCCTCTTTAGGTAGATATCAGATATGAAGTTATATATATAAATAAAATATCTATGATGTATTATCTCTCTTTCCAGCATTGATGGAAGAACATTAGCGTCCCTCTATCATCATTAGAAGGCTTGATGATAAATGATGGAAATAAAAGCACATTAAAGTTTATTCTGCAGCGGTCAACAGTTTGAAATGAAAGAACCTCAGCAGCCAGAAGTCCTGCAGTTTAATAACAACGCTGCACATAAAGGCTTTTTCTTCTTCTTCTTGTATTAAACGCTGCTGACTCGTTTTAGACAGGAAACATGGAGGAGCAGCGTGTCGCAGACTTCTCCTGCAGAATAAACCTTTGATTCATGTGTTCAATCTGCTCCAAACACACAATAATTATCATCATCACACCGTTCAGGCTCCTTCTCCGTTCAGGCTTACAGGCACATTAACAGCCGCTGCCTGCTGCTCCCCCATTGGTCAGAATCTCTCTGTCCTCATTCACTCATTGGCTTTTGTTTTGTCTGTTGCTTTGTTTTTTTCTCCAGACTGTGACCCACACAGTCACTTCCTCAATAAACAAAGCAGCAGGGTCAGAGCAGACCGACCCGTCCGGCTCACAACAAGGACCGCATTTATCAGCTCAGTCAGTCTGGCTGTTTCTGCCCCCGTCAAGAAACACACACTGTCTGTTTGTCACCTCTGAAACATCATTTAGTTTCATTCTGCATGCAAGGAAATGTCACAAATTCTCTGTAATCACTTAAGAAACTGTGAAAGAAACAAAGATGGAGACTCTTTAACTAATGCAATGTTCTGTCTAGAAGCATCCGTCCCTCCTCACTTCTCCTCTCCTTCGTCCCCGCAGGCGTCGGCTGCAGCTGAACCCCACGCAGGCCTTCTTCCTGCTGGTCAACCAGCACAGCATGGTGTCGGTGTCCACGGCCATCTCCGAGATCTACGAGCAGGAGAGAGACGAGGACGGCTTCCTCTACATGGTCTACGCCTCGCAGGAGACCTTCGGCTGCTAGGGAGGGAGAGACGGGGAGGGAGAGGGAGGGAGGGAGAGCAGGGGAGGGGAGGGGGGCACCTTCAGCAGGTGCTGGGAGGACTGGGAGAGGGCTTAGGGTGAGGGTGGGGGTGGGTGGGGGGACGCTTTAGGGGGAAAAGAGAAGTCTATGGTGTCAGAACCGACCAGAAACCACCAAACTCCATGATCCTCTCCACTTTGTTGCTTTGCAGGCCCACGTAGCAGCCCCTCACCCCCTCCCCTCCTCCGCCCCACCCACCCACCCCACCCCAGCCCAGTCGTAATCCAGCACCCTCTTCATACTGGTCAGTAAGTGCAACACTAGCTACAGAGGACTTCCTGCCCTCAGAGTCCTGCGGTCCCTCTGAGCGCTTCTGTTTTCTCTCTTTTGGTCCCACACAGACTGAGGTCTCTTATTTTGAAGGGCTGAGGCAAACCAACTATTGATTTATTGATTGATTGATAGATTGATTGATGGACTTTCATCCTTAAAACTATACATACATATATAGATATATATATACACAGTATGTATCAGTCAAGCTAAACTTGAAACCAGCCAGAGTTCAGGATGTCAGGTGACGCTCTGCTGATGGAGTCACTGATTGGCTGCGGAGTTTCTCCCCTCTGATTCGTACGCAGGTGGAAACGCGGCTCGTCAGTTCGCTTCGTAACGACCCGGTAATCCGCTGTCTCGTCATTTTACTCGCTAGAAAACGAAATAGACTCGTAGTGATCGCTGTTTTAACTTTTTTTTTTTTTTTATCTCACATTTTTTAATTATTGTCTTCTGTTTTTGTTTTTGTTTTGTTTTGAGATATTAGCTGCAAGTTTAGTTGTAGGTGTTTTTATTATTTGCTAGTTCTGAGTTTGTTTGAATCATACATTTACTGTCAGCCTGAAGCTCAGCTTGCCAACTCGCTGCTGGCTACCGAGGAGCTGACCATCAGGCTACAAGTGACTGTAAACACGTTAAAAAAAAAAATATATGAAACAGCATTTACAGCGATTTGACATGTGCAATACTGATCCCTTCACCTTCACCTTCATCCCCCTCCTGCAGGTTTCAGACACCTTTAGAGACTCACAGAGAAACAGCAGCACTGTCGGGTAACGCTGTTCATCTTTTATCACAACACAACACCCTCCAGTAACGTTAGCCGCCGCCGCCGCAGCCCGAGTCTTTCTACCCCGTTAAGCACAACACACACACGCGTAGTTACGATTCACCTGTCTGTCTTCCTGCACAACCTCACACCCCCCCTCCTCCCCCCTCACTCCCCCCCACCCCTCATATTTAACCACATATACATTAAATGTCTCATAAACAACCAATCAGGTGAAGCAGATTTAAAGGCCTGTTCAGTAGATTTTTAGGCAGCTGTGTTTGAGTGGAAACACGAGAGAGAGACGCTCGCCGCTCTGAAGTCAGAACGCTCGCTCGCTTCAAAGAAAGGAAAAAGAAAGAAAGATGTCACATTAAAAAAAAACACAAAAGAGATGTAGAGGATATGAGGAAGCAAGCGGTTGTCTAGCTGGAAGCGGCGGCGTTGCAGGAGGAGACGTCGTCTCCATGGAGACAAACGAGGGGGTCACAAGCGATTACACTGAAATGATTATCAGGACGTTTCTGTTTCATCCTCTCAGCTCAGTGAAATGTCAATAAAATGATCCCATTTTGTTTATCGAGCAAAAGCTTGAGGCGGCCGGCGTTTGGCAATTTGGAGAAGCATCCAGGAAGTAATCAGATCCCTACACGAGCTTCCTGTCCGAGCTTTAACATCATCTCTCTCCTCCTCTGCCGCCGTGAGGGCCGACGTCTCCTCCTGACCTCGTGTTAGAGAGCTTGTAAGAACGCCGCGTGTCTCATGGTAGCATAAAGTCGAGCATTAGACATATTAAAAAAAAAAAAGAAATGTATTTAATGTAGGAAAATGAATGAGCTTCTTTTGCACATAAATTAATACGAATATAAAAGAGTTGGCATTGAATTTTTTTAGGAATTACTGTATAACAATGATCTCTTCTTTTTTTGTATCTGCTCCTCTTCTCTGTACGTCTGCCTTTGTTTAATAAGACTTTATAGACCAGAAAGGATGTGATGCACTACAAACCTTGCATGTTTTGACAATTTTTTTTTTTTTTTTTTTATAAATGTATATTGATTTTACGCAATATAGATATAATCGTATTGTTTTATTTAGAGCAAAAAAAAAAAGAAAAAAACAAGTCTTTTTAGATGTTTCCCAAACCAAAAACTGAAAATAAGTGTATGTGTATGTTTGAAACAAACAAAAAAAAATGTGTGCGTATAAACGATCATATAATCGAGCTGTATTACAAAGTGTTTTTGTTTGTTTGTTTTTCTTTTTAGGCTTTCTGACATTGTCACTGTTTGGAGGGGTGTACATAGACGCATTGCTACAACCTTATTCAAAGCATTTGCCAATAATAATAATTAAAAAAAGAAAAAAAAGTTGCCTTTAAAAACATTTTTCTGGTCTGTTTTTATGTCGTTCTGTTTTTTGTTTGAATTAATTTTCATATGAACCAGTAGAGGACACCAGAGAGTTAAAGTCCTAAAAAAAGCAGAAATATTATTAGAAAAAATGCATTTAAAGTACCAAAAGTTCTCCTTCTGAGACTGATTATGACATCATTAGATTAATTGTCTTCATTTTTGAGTATTTCTTTGCAAAATGTTGGATAATTTGACGTCTTTTGGCCTTTGAACAGTTATTGAAGTGAAACCATGTGAGAAGTTTCGAGCTGCTGAAAGTCTGAACCGCGATGAAGATTCACAACCCAGAAAGGTCAGAAACTGGTTTCATCTTAAATAATACTTCACAGTTTATAAGCTCATCATGTTTTTATGCAACACGTTTGATCTGAAAAGTAACAAAAGCTGTAAAATAAACGTAGTGGAGTAAAAATATCAAGTAGAATAAAATGGAAAAACTCATTTTAACTATAAACATCTTGAAATTTTACTCAGTATTTTAGTAAATGTATTTTACTCAAATACTGTGGAGAAGAAAAAACATTTCTGCTTCACTAATCTTCCCCTTTTTTTTTGTAAACTCTTGGGTCATGTGATCTCTTTCCATGTGAGAAGTTTAGAGGGAAAAATCACTATTTGGTGGAGCTGTTAACAACTCATAGACATGTGAAATGTGACCCCGACTACACACTGCTTTTTGTAAGACGTCAAAAGACAAAAAGGTTGGAAACCACTGGTTTCATCTTTAACAATGTGTTGTATTTTAAAAGCTTGTTATATTATCCATTGTGTCAAATCTTCATGTGAAAAGTAACTAAAGCTGTCAAATAAATGTAGTGGAGTAGAAAGTATAAAGTAGCATCACATGGAAATACTCAAGTAAAGTACAAGAACCTGAAAACTTTATATTTATATATTATAAATATATTTATTAAATAAATATATTTATAAATATTATATATTTATAAATATATTTATAAATATATTTATGTACTTATAATTTATAACTTATTTATAAAATTCTTTTTAAAAAACTTAAAATTAACTTATAATTATAAATAATAATAATAAACTTAACTTATTATAATTAAAACGTATTATTTATAAAATTCAACATATTTAAGATTAAGTGCATTTACTTCAATATACTTGAGTATTTACATCATGTGTTACTTTACATTTCTACATATAACAGTTGTAGCTATAAGGTACTTTTCAGATAAAGATTTTACATTAAACATTAATATATTGAATTTTATAAGATCTTAATGTTTAATGTAAAATATTTATCTGAAAAGTAGCTACAACTATCAAATATAGAAATGTAAAATGACAATGTAAATACTTCAGTGTAAATACCTCAAAATTATACTAAAGTACTTCAGTAAATGTATTTAGTTTCACATCTTTTACAGTTAATTAAGACTTTTTACTTCTGCAGGATCGGTGCTGATGAATTTGAATCTCCTCAGAAAAAAACATCAAACAGATAAAAAGAGGTTGATTCATTTTATTTTACAAGACAGACATGAAGTATTGTTTGTTCAGAGATATCATCCGTGTTTAGATGCGGCTTTGATTTGTTACAGACTGAAGTTAAACTACTCAGAGTCCATGTTGCACCGTCTGAATCTCATCCGACAGTCTGTTTGTCTCCTCAGACGTTCAAACATCACAGAGACACTGAAACCAAACCTGCGTGTTTTTATCTAACTGCAGTGAGTACACTTGTTATTATATTAAGCGCTCCTAAAACCTTCAGTAACGTCTAAAAGTCTGAACAGGTTACATTCTTCAAGCATCAGAGAAACGTCGTGATGTGGAGACGCAGCTTCAGGACGAGTCGATGGGAATCTCTCAGACGGCTGCGGGCGCCACGGCGACCAACCGAAACACGTTTCCTGTCCGACTTAAAGCTACTGACGGTTTCCTATCAGGGTTTATAAGAATAAAACAGGCTCCTACAAATTGAGTTTAGATACAGGCACAGATACATGTGTGAATTTATTGGTTTTAGCACAGCCTTGGTCACTTTGTTTTAGATCCAAACTGAGGAAAAGTTCAATTTAAATCAGTTTCTCTTCTCTTCAGTATCTCCATCAGTCTGGAGGATTCACAACTGCAAAGATTTATAACTGAAAGGGAAAAAAAAGGCTTTTAGAAAGATTAAACCAAATGTTTCAAAAAGGTAGAAAAGGATCAGAGTGTGTGTGTGTGTGTGTGTGTAAGGCTGCGGAGGTGCGAGCTGTGACTCTGACTGAGGGTGAAGTGAAGGAGGTGTTTGTTTGTTTGTTTGTTTGTTTGTTTTGAACATTGAGAGTCGAGGTCCGGCGGCTTGTTGAGACGAAGGAGCAGCGGCGGAGCTCTTCATCATCATCATCAGCAGCAGCATCATCAGGAGGAGGAGGAGACGGCAGCAGACGGCGGTTTACGCCATGCTGATGAGGAAACAGGAAGAGAGAGAAGATGGTTGAAGTGACGATGAGCAGAAAAACACTGAAGCTGCAGATTTTACATCAGAACTATAAACACTGAAAATATTTATAAATAAACTTTCCAGGAAGTCAAATAATGAGATTTTAATCAAATCCAAACATGTTTTAAGATGAATATGAAACATCAAACGCTCCACTTAGAATAATAATTTCTGTCTGATACGTTTCTTCTATTTAAAAAGTTCAATTATCTTGTTTTAAATTATTCTATAAATCTCTGAATATGTAAATATTATAATAACTCGTTTCTCAGTGTTGCAGTTTAAACGTCATATGTCAGTTTCATCCTGGATCCTGATTGGCTCCAATCTAGCTGTGATGTCATAAATCCTGCTGGTAAATAAACGTGAAAACAAACACAGACGTCGTTCTGTAAACTATTTAAATCGATTAATCATCATTTTTCAAACAAAAACTCAAAATATTTGATGCATCCAGATTATTAAAAACTGAAAAGTTGCTGTTTTTATTTCATTAAAATGATTCTAAATGAAATATTTTGGGTTTTTTTGAGTCTTTGTCTGACAAAACAAATCATTTTCTGATGTTTTATAGAACAAACGATTCATCAGAAAATAAATCTATAATGTAAATAATCGTTAGTTGCCCTCCAGAGAGACAAGAAGACTGTTAAAGACCTTTTTAATACTGAATTAATTATATTTAACATCATTTTCACATCATACTGGTCAGACACCTGCTGTTAGTCATCATGAATGTATTGACTTTACTTACATTAGTGCTTCACAGCTGTAAATAACTATTCCTTGTTATATAATTAATTAGTGCAACCTTGATACAGAAAGGTGGCAGATTATTAAAATATGGACTAACCAATTATAGAATAATTAATAATTGAGGTTAATTAAAGTTTTAGTTAAGTTAAAGTCTTTTTGTGCAGTGAGAGGAGCCACAAACATCAAGAAAAAATGTTTAACGGATACACTTAATTCACTAAACAACAGTTTCTCCTTGTTAAGACTTTAATATCTTTTAATGTTTTGTTTTTGAGGAAACTGAATTCAGGACTGTTTGTGTTTGTTTGTGTTTAGAAGGTTTAATGAGCTGAAACTTAACTATTTTCACTTTGGATTCATCTACAGATTATTTCACCATTTAGTCAAAGACGACGTCTTTAAATGTCAAACAACAGTTCAAAACCAAAACTATTCACTTTACTGTTGTTTATGACAGAAAAGCAGGAAACTGTCACATCTGAGAAGCTGAAAACCGAAAATTTGTTGCATTTTTGCTTTTGAAATATGACAAATGATTATTTGCTAATAAAAAACAGTTTCTATTGTTCAACTAATAAATGAATCAAATAATCGTTGCAGCTCTAAATGTTTGTTTTTATGAGTTTAATGAAGTAAAATAAGTTAAAACTGAGCTTCAGGTGAATATTTATAAAATGAGCAGATGGAAGTGTGTGTGTGTGTGTGTGTGTGATGTATTAATGAGCCAGACGGTCACATGAGTGTGAACGTCGTGTTAAAAATCATCATTTCTGTGTGAATTTAGCTGAAATATAAAAAAAAAACTGCCAAACGAGATCCGAGTTACAAATTAATTCTCGTTTTACTTTTTATTCTGAATAAATGAAACACGTGTCAGTTCACAGCTTGTTTAACACGACGGTGCCGCAGCAGTAAAAACACACTAATAACATGTCAATCTGTTGCTAGGAGACACCTGTAGCGCCGTCCAATAAGAAGCAACAAACTATGTAAACAGGAAACATCACGAGCTGTGACAAAACTTCCAAAATAAAAGTTTTAGGGGTGAAAAGGTTAAATAAACTCAACTGTATTTGTGATTATAAGTTTGACTTTGTTTTATTTCCATCTGCAGAAATGTGTGTTTTAAAGTAATATTCAGGTCACAGCAGGACAAATATATGTGGTTATGCTAAGCTAACTGTTGTTATTCAGTCATTTAGTTGAATATTATTGTTTTTTTCTGTGAAATGTGAAGTGTCAGCTCTGATATGTCGACTATATTCTATATTAACCTCTTCAGTCTGTGTGTTTTTATGCTCCAGGTCTATTTTTTCCCTCCTCTGTCATGTTTAGTGAGGTTTAATCTGCACAGACAGCTGTTTATATGTTATGAATTTATTAACAGCATCTGTATTGATCGATCAAAGCTCCCAGCAGCCTCTGAACTCGTCTGTTTCACTGCAGGCAGATTCTCCTCGCCGGCTACGGCGGGAAATAAAAATCAATCAATCAAATATAAACACAGTTGATTTCTTCCCTCCGGAGCCGACATGAGAACTATTTCAGTTCAATACATTTCTGCTGTCAGTCAGCCTGGTGGAGACGGTTTCTCCTCTCAGCTGCTGGACGGTCTGATCTGACAGAGACGCTGAACGCAGGTCGGTATAAAAACGCTTCAGCAGCGTTTAGACGCGCCGCTCTCATCTCGCTGTCTGTGTGGAGTCTCAGTTACACTCAACGCTCTGAAGCTTGAGGAGAACGTTTGTAGAAATGATGCTTGCAAGTCAAACGTCAGGGCTTCAAACTGTCTGAACATTTAATTTGGGACGAATGGCCGTCTCTAGCCTTGGTTGCTAAGGCGGTTGCTAAGGTTGATTGATTGATACTTTATTAATCCCCAAAGGGAAATTCAAACTGTCCATAGCTCATCCAATTAAAACAAAACAAAAACTATCTAGTCAATTCAAGGAGTTGAGTCTGTGCTAAGGTGGTTGCTAAGGTGGTTGCTCAGGTGTTTCCATGTGTTGTTGTACGGATGGATTTGAGAAGTTGAACATTTGGAGTAAAGAGGGAGGAAAAGATGTGAAATCCTGCTACTATAGTTTGTTTACATAGCCTCCTGATTGGTCAGCTTCCTGAAAGCTGACCAATCAGAACAGAGCGGGCTCATCAGGAGGCGGGGTCTTAAAGAGACAGGAGCTAAAACGGCCTGTTTCAGACAGAGGCTGAACTGAGGGGCTGCATAAAGGACCAGTAGAAGATAAATAAGGAGTTTTTAACTGCAGTAGAGCCCCAGAATATAAATATAGAGCTGGAGATGTGAAGAATAGGGAATTAAAAAGGGATCTATAATGCTCATTTGTGCGTCTCACCTGTCGATCAGCGAGTCTCTCATGCTGGTGGCGATGGCGGAGGGCTGCGCTGTGTCGCTCAGTCTGAACACGCTCTCGATGACGGACAGCTCGGTACTGGTGGTGTCCAGTCCGCAGAACGCGCACCAGTCGTTGACCACCATCCCCGCTGCGATGACCTCACTGCCCCTGTTCACTGTGCCGGCCTGAACAGGAAGTTAACGTTACTGTCAATTCTGTTTTAACCACATCTAAACATCTCGACAACAGTTAGACGACACGATTAGACGCTGCGCAACACTTTCGTGCCCCTCAGAGGAAGAAAGAGGAATCTGTTGCCGCAGCGTCCGTCACTCACCACGAGGGGAACCTGTAGCAGAGACGACAGCTCATCTTGATCTTCTATGGACGTCTTCGGGTGGACGAGGCCTCCCTGGTTGCTGAACGCGCAGTAGGAGCCGACCAGGACCTGCTCCGCTACTGTCTGACGGAAAACCTCCACCTTCAGAGTGTCTGCGAGCATCTCCTCCGTCTCCTGAGAGAGAGAGAGAGAGACACACAGCACGTCATCAGCTGATCTCATCTTTAACTTTACTGCTTATTATTTTATTACACTATAAAACTCTGCAGCAGTGTCACTTCAGAGGATCAGAGCCTGAGTGCTGACCAATCAGCTGGCTGGAAAAACAAAGTCATCAGTAATAAAAGAGAAACAGAGAAGTATTTATAGATCAGTGGAGTCACTTTGCTGCTCCAGGACGTCGATGTGTTCACTCTGGATTTAAAAACATAACTTCTAATTGACTGAAGGACAGTTTCACATCACTAAATATTAAATTAACATTGATTCTGGCTGAAATTGAACAGTTTTTACTCTTTTTTTTTTTAAATCACTGTGGCTGAAAAAATAACTTTTATTGGGGAAAAAAATCCAACTGGCTCCAAAAAATCATAAAAGCAGCATTTTAGAGGTCAGAAAGACGTCATAAGGCAAAAACTTTTATTACCTGGCCACATTACAGCCTTATATTACTGTCAACTGTTGTCAAATCTGATAACCAAATAATCATTTCAGTAATTTTAGAAGCAAAAATTACAATAATTTGCTGGTTGAAGCTTCTTGAATGTGACAATTTGAAGGTTTTTTTCAATTTTTTTCCCCATCTATGACTCAATGTAGGAATTAACTGAATAATAAAATGTGTGTGTGTTTGTTTTATGTGTGTGTGTGTGTGTGTGTGTGTGTGTCTGACCCGGTCCAGGTCGGGGTGGACCAGCGCTACGTAGTCGTTGCAGGCGATGACGTTGCCGAGCGCCGACAGCCTCTCCTCCACTCTCTGGATCCGCACCGAGTCCGGCAGACAGTTCCTGATGTGCTGCAGCTCCTGGTCTGTCGTGTTGTTGGGAACCATCAGACCGTGACGGTTACCTGGCAACGGGACAAACAGAGATGACGATGACGATGATGATGAGGTCATCGAGTGACGTCTTCAAAAACTCAAAGATTAAACGTCTGGAGGAAGATATTAATCACTAAAACTTGTCTGTAGATGTAAATAAAATAATGTTTAACGATAAACAAGGTGACAGAAGCGTCTTGTGTTTATCTGAATATAAACTACATCTGGATACTGGTGTGTTTCTGTGGAAGAAGTGATGAGACTCTGATTCTTCTGTTTCGTAACCCCTGACGATGATGGACTTTATTAAAGATGAAGCTCAGCTGTTTTTGAAGAAACTCTTGTGCTGTTTGGAGCTTTAACTAAAACACTTCAAACTGTGATTATGTGAACTTGTTCTTCATTTTATGGGAAATATTTTAATCACAACAGCAAATTCTGAAACCAAAAAAACAAACTCCAGCGTATTTAAAGGCTTTTAGTTTAAAGTTAGACGCCTGAAACTGAGTCAGAACTGTAAAAACTTTATCTCATATAAAGTAAATCCTCAAGCACCACCTTTATTTTTATTTGTTTATGATTCTGTGTGTGTGTGTGTGTGTGTGTGTGTGTGTGAGACTCACCCACACACATCCTCCCGATGATGCGACAGCCTGCGATGGAAGCGTGAACCACTGGGATGGTTTCTGACAACTCGCCTTCAAACACACTGTGAAGTGTTGGATATGAATATTAAATATATATTTATAAACACATGAATGAGAAAGAGACCTCAGACTTTATTTATACATGGTTTACAATATTAAGAATTTAAATCTAATCAAATAAATCCAGTGATATTTATCTGTATATCTACGGCTACAATACAAACATGAGCTGCTATCAGCTGATTCAGCAGACTCGTCATGTTGCCAAAACATTAAACAAATCTAAGTTAATAAAAAGCACTGAGTTAATCTGAATCCCCCTGAACCTGAATGCTAATATCAGGAACATGCCACAACATGTTCCTTTATCTCTGAGTTATTGTGCTTTATCATGCAGGACTGACTCATGTCACTCAGCTGACACACCTCGTCTTACATAAAGTCAAAAACCAGAGATAAGACATGATGACATCAGCCAGCGAGGCTCAGATCTCATCAGTGCAAAGGAATTTATTTTATTTACAAACGCCTACACAGATTATGTTGCTGCCAGACCTGGAAACTGAAGCTGTTCTGTACCTCGACACTCTAATTAAATATAATCAAAGAGCTGATGACAGTTTATCAGTCTGAGTGAAACATGTTGAAAGGTGTTAAAAGGTAAAACTTCACCTGTAGAAGTTCTCGGAGCCGCCAACGGCCACCAGGCAGTACGAGTTGGTGAGTTTGGCGAAGCAGCCGATCTCGTTGTTTTTCTCAAATGATGCTCTCACAGCCATGATGGAGGAAATACGCAGAGCTCTGAAACTGTACACACAACACACACTGAGCTCTGTAACTGTACACACATCATATATATGGAGCTCTAACTGTAAACACATCATATATATGGAGCTCTAACTGTAAACACGACACACATATAGAGCTCTAACTTTACTTACATCACACACACTGAGCTCTAACTGTACACACATCACATATATGGAGCTCTAACTGTACAAACATCAGACACACACACACACACACACACACACACACACACACATCGAGCTCTAACTGTACACACATTGAGCTCTATAACTGCACACAAAACAAACACGGAGCTCTAACTGTACACACATCACACACATAGAGCTCTAATTGAATTGTACACATATCACAAACTGAGTTTGTTAGTCAGGTTATTTACGAGTTGAACAACTGTGACAGTTTAACCGGACTAAGCTATCTCCGCTAGCAGGCTAACTGTCTCTCTGGTGTTTTATAGGCTCATATTTAGCAGACAGAAATGAATCCGTCACACAAACACGCGTTTTATTAACTGGCAGCTTCGACACAACTCACAGTACAGTCCTGTTTTTACATAACGCCTCATATTCAGTGATAAACGGAGTAAAGTTACCTGAAGAAGAGTCGTGGCCTCCCAACATGCGTGTTCGGTGATTCCCGTGAACCCCACGTGTTAACTTCCGCTTCAGGGTCAACGCGGTGACGTAGGACGTACCATCCTTTATAAAAAGGTCTCATTCAGAAATACTGTCTATCATAATAATATAATATAATATAATATAATATATAAGGTGAAAATTCTTCCTGAATAAAAAGATTTTAAAAAAAGGTCTCATTCAGAAATACTGTCTATCATAATAATATAATATAATATAATATAATATAATATAATATAATATAATATAATATAATATAATAATATAAGGTGAAAATTCTTCCTGAATAAAAAGGTTTTTAATTTTGTTTTTAAAAGAGTCTGCAGGTTATAAAGCGCAAAAGACTAATTATGCTTTTGTAACTTTACAAATGATAAATAAACATTTTATTTTCTTGTTGCTGCTCAAGGTAAGAGGGTAGTTCTTGTATTTTCCAATAAAAACATCATATTTCATAATTTAACAGTTTTCTGGCTCTTTGTTTATATGTTGTTTCTATTTTATTACAAATATATTGATGTAATTATGTTAAATTGTGCTATAATGTAATGAAATCAAGTTACGTTATGTAACATTTGGGTCCCTATTTCTCTCATTTTGCTCTAGTGTGTGTATTTTATTCTATATATGACATCTTGTTATATGTTCACTGGATTATATATATATATTCTATTCTATTCTATTCTGTTCTTGCTTCACGACTGCTGATGTTTTTAGTCCAGATGCCAGAACCAGTGTGTGTGTGTTTGTGTGCGTATGTGTGTGTGTGTGTGTGTGTGTGCGTGTGCGTGTGTGTGTGGTGTGTGTGTGTGTCTCCTATAAACCGTCTTCCTCCTTCAGTAAACCTGCATAGCAACTGCAGACACCGCCGTCCTCTCCCTCCTCCCGTGTCCTCGTGCAGCAGCGGGGATCGACACTCGGAGCCAATCAGGGCGGCCTCTCGCTGTGACGTCTTGTTTTGTTGACACTTCCATTAGCTCGCCACCTGCGTGACGTCACTGCAGCAGGTTGGAGGGTTTGGAGGGGTGGAGGAGAAACAGAGCGAGGCACAAAAAAAGAGAGAGGAGGTCTCACTCCTCACTGTTTTTGACTCACATTCAACATCTGATGTTGTTGTTGTTGTTTTTTTCTACTGAGTCTCTTCTAGTGACTTTAAATTAGTAAAAAAAAAAAAAAGTGAAAGTAAACAAGCATGAACCACTGAGATTCATCATTTATTCATTTTGTATTGATTTCTATTATTACTATATTATATTATATTAGGTGTTGATCCAAAATATCTCTGAGAAACTGTGTGGACTTTCTCTATTAAAGCATCTTCACTGTTTAATGAGCAGCCTGAGACAAAAAAAAATGAGTTTCTTAAATTCCTCTAAAAACAAGGTTTTTATGGGAATGACTCCCTACACACTCCCACTTAGGAGTTTTGGGTCCACAATTTTTAATTGTTTGTTTGTTTTCATCTCTTTTATGACCTTTTATTCCTATTTGTATTAACAATATCATTGTTTTATTATTATTAATCTCTATTTATCTATATATGTGTTGCCAAGAGATTTAAAGTACATTCCTGGGAGTGTTTGAGGTGATGGAGGAGACTTCTTCTCCCCGAGTCTCCTGCTACTGTTTTTTCCTCCTCAGGTATAACTGTGTGTTGACCTCTGACCTTGCTGGACTCTGCTGGGTGTGCTGGAGTTTTTCTATAGGTTGACAGTCTTAGATAAGCACCGAGGGGCCAATCATGTACGACTCCTTTGTTTGCTGAAAACTATAAGAAACACTGAGCTCTTTTCTCCTCGGAGACAACACCGCTGACCACCGTGTCGACTGTGAAGCCTCCTTTATTATAATATATAACAAACTACAGTTTCCACTACAAACATTATCAAGAGCTTGTTGTCTTCATATCACATTTAATTCATGTCTAATTTTTTTTTTAAGTCTTTATATATTTATTTTTTTCCCTTTTTCTCTGTATTGTGTCAAACATAAATATTTCTTTGTGTTTAATGGACTCTTTTTTTCCCCCTTTTTTGTTATTTGTTTGTTTGTTTGTTTTTCTACTGAAGCAGAGGAGAGCTCTGTCATATATATCTGTGGATTCATAACCTCTCCTGTCACAGCTTTTAATTTTTGTTATCTGGATTTTATATATTTGAGCAAATAAAATAAAATTTAGAAAAAAAAAAACATTTTATAGCAGGTGCTACATGTTCATATGGAAGACGATTAGCGCCACATGTGAAAAATGTATTTGAGTTCTCACTTCAAAGTTATAATTCTGACAATAAGGTTTTATTTCAGAAATGTCATTATTTTGAAATATTTTTTTCACATGTGGCTCTAATCCTCTTCCGCATGTTTCAGTTTCATTCACACAGATTTTTATCGCCTATATAATGTTAATAATAAATAATTTGCCTTAGCTAACCTTCATGCCAACTGAATGTCTTGCAGGAGAAGAACCGACAGTTAAACATGAAGGAAAAATGTCGACTCTCATTCTCATTTATTTGAAAATGTTGTGATCTATGTCCTACTCGTTGCAGTCTTCTCTACCACTATAAAAACTAAAATGATCTATTCTGAACTAAAAAATCTATTTTTGTTTGTAAAGATGACAAAATGCGTTATTTTGAGACAGAATGTGAAGTATTTAAGCTTTGTTGTGGCTCTCGTGGCTACCAGAACGGAAGACCCACCACAAACATGTAGCTTAGACGAACTTGATAAGCTTTAAAAATGGAATCACAGGAAACACTTAGTATCTTTATTTGCCGCTCTAACGACGTGGCTCAACCACTTTGGTCCAGACTGAAATATGTCGGCAACGGTTGAATCTACATGAAATGTGATGCAGACATTTGCAATCACACAGCGGACATCAAACATACTACAAGTCTTCCAAACGTATAGAGTTACCTATGAGGGACCGTCATGTTTTCCCGTTTCTAATGTTGCATTAAAGGACCAGCGTGCAGGATTTAGTGACATCTAGTGGTGAGGTTGAAGATTACAACCAGATGAATATTTTTGAGCTCATTACAAAAAGGTGATATTTTATTTGGAAACTACACTACGGTAAGTGTAAGAGACATTTTTTTCCATTGTTATACTGTTTACTAAGGTCATGTCTGATGCATATGAACAGTTGGTTAGGAAAAAAGGAGATTTACCGATTGAACCAACATACAGACGGTGCTGTTTAGATTACATTGCACATGCAGATGTGACACAATAAGTGTCGCTCTGTGTGTGACAGCTCTGAAGTCCAGACAGATGATGGTGGAACAGGAGTTTACATCCCACAAAAACAAGATTCAGCTAACATACAGCTGCAGTGATGGAGGTGCAGCGGGTAGAAGAAGAAAACCTGACAGAGTCGTCCTGTGTAATGACTCTACTGCAGAGTTTACAAAGTTTGAAATCAATCAGGGAAGGCTTATTATTTATTATTTGAAAATCTGCAATGTTTATTTAGAATTCAGAGAACGGGAATAGTGGAAGGATTTTATTGGGTATCTGCACATTGGGGATTAAAGGATAATGGACAGCAAGAAGGGCGTAAATATGAGACAAATAACAGCATTATTTAAAAATAAATTATTGGAACTTTGGCAGAAAAAGTGTGACGAGGACAGTTAAGTCAGAACATACTGTAAGATACAAAAAACAGTTGTTTTGTTTTGTTTTTGTTTCTACACTGTAACTTTTATTCTCTTGTTTTTATATTGTCTTATTCCCTTTTTCGCTTCTTTTTATATCCAAATGTAACACTTTTTAATTGTTTTTATATGTCTTTTTACGTGTGTTGCTTTTATATTCTGTTTTAATGCCCTTTGTTCTCTATATAAAGCACTTTGAATTGCCTTTTTGTTGAAATTAGCTGTAATAAACTTGTCTTGCCTTTGTTTTTAAGTAAACTCCGGTACGGTAGGTGGCGGTATGCAGGTATAAATGAGTATTTAATCCGCTAATAAACACGAAGAAGAAGAAGAAGAAGAAGAAGGTAAGTAGCCCTGCTGTGTGTCCGGTGCAGTGGGTACATGGAGTGATCCCTCTCCTCACATATAAAGCATCTCTGCAGTCAGCAGCTCCGCACACACGTCGGACGGGATCGATACTCTGCCTGGAAACACCGTAAACTAACCGGAACCAGCGGCTGACAGAGACGGACGGGGCTCGTAGGCTACGTGGGGGTCGATTAGGTGGGATACAATTAATTTCTGTTCCTGACAGCAGCTTACAACACACACACACACACACACACACACACACACACACACACACACACACACACACACACACACACACACGCAGGTTGTAAACATGTCAGCTCTCTGCAGCCTCAGAGGTGTTTATAAAGGTGTTGCAGTCTGACACCAACATGTGACACTAATAATAACACTCACAGTACAACAAACCGTCTACACAAGATTATTGTTGCTATGTAAACCTGTTTCTAACATTATCATGTCATAAAGAGTTAAATATTAATTTATTAAGTGCTCAGATTATTTACTTCAGTAAGAAGTACGAATACAACAATGTAAAAATACTCCATAACAAGTAAAAATCCCACATAAAAAAATCCTAATTTTAAGTCTAACTTAAGAAAAAGTACATAAGTATTATGAGCTTGATGTAGTGTAAGTATTGCAGTAAAAGTAGTGGTTTTGTCCCTCTGACTGATATATTATTATATATGACATCATTAGATTATTAATACTGAAGCATCAGTGTTAGAGCAGCATGTTACTGTTGTAGCTGCTGGAGGTGGAGCTAGTTTCAACTAGTTTCTAGTTTTGATCCACAATAACAAAGTCACTCCGCTCATTTTAGGGAAAAGCTCATTGATGAGGACATAGTTGGACTATAAATTACATTTTATATGCATGATTTATTCTTTATTCACATTTGGTGACTGCAGTTTGTCAGAGATCAGCTGTGCTTCTCTGGCCTCAGCTCTGAAGTCCAACCCCTCCCATCTGAGAGAGCTGGATCTGAGTGGAAACAAGCTGCAGGATTCAGGAGTGAAGCTGCTGTGTGCATGTTACTGTTGTAGCTGCTGGAGGTGGAGCTAGTTTACACTACTTTATATACAGTTAGCTAGTTTAGTCCCCTGGTTCCCAACCTAGGGGTCGGGGCCCCTTCAAAGGGTCAGTAGATAAATCTGAGGGGTCGTGAGATGATTAATGGAAGAGGAAAGAAGAAAAAACAAAGTTTGATTTTTGCTGAAATATTGGATCATTTGAACATTTATTGAAATGAAAGCATGTGAGAAGTTTAGAGGGAAAAACTATTTGGTGGAGCTGTTAACAACTCATAGACATGTGAAATGTGACCCCAACTACACACTGCTTTTTGTAAGACGTTAAAAGCCAAAAAGGTTGGAAACCACTGGTTTCATTTAACAATGTGTTGTATTTTAAAAGCTTGTTATATTATTATAACAAGCAACAATAACAATAACATTGTATATATTATTGTTATATTATAAATACTCAAGTAAAGTATAGGAACCTGAAAATGATACTTGAGTAAATGTACTCAGTTACTTTCCGCTGCTGAATATTCGGCCTCAGAATCAGATTAATAGAAGTTCATTTTGTTCTTAGTCTGTCTTCTCTGTGACGTCCATCAGCAGTCCTGATTTAATGAAGCGTATTCATTAAAGTGGAGCCAAACTCACTCTGGCTTTAATCTAATCAATAATGCAGCTCGGCTGTAATTAATCTCCTGGTGAGACGTTATTAATCTTAATTATTTGTCAGCAGATGAACCTCGTTCTCTGTTTCCTACCATGAAAAACACTCACACGCAGGTTTATTAACAGATAAAACGAATACAGTATAAAACAACATCGCTGCAATAAATTACATCTTTATGAAGGTTATAATGTTTAGTTTCTATTTAATCTGGTTTAGAGAGGCGGTGATGTGTTTAATGGCGGCAGTTTATGGAGCCGTTAAACTGTTTGCTTCCCGTTTTGATGAATTAGAGGCTGTTTAAACTTTGTTTTGTTGATCTGAACACAAGTGGACGTTCACACTTGTGTCTGCTGCGCATCTCACAGGTGTCAGCTGACCGCTTGTGTTTAGATTTCATTACCGCCTACATCACTAGAAGGTCAAAGGTCAAAGGGTCCCTTTTGCACAGTTATTACAGTCTGTCTCCAGGTTTGTTTCACTCAGGCTCGCTAAGGAAAGAAAAAATGATGAATCAGGACACATTAATGTTTATATTATATATTATAACAGATTTGTCGTGTGTCACAGTGTGTCCTGGTGGGCATTGTATGTATCTGTCTGCTTGTGAAATACATTTTAAAACTGAGTCTAAAAGAAATAAATATCACATCTCTAAATCAGATTAATTAAAAACTGAACCTTATAAGCAAAACTGCAACAATAAGTTGATTAATCCATTAACTATTTATATATTCAGATCACTTTTAGACACGTTTAAGGCTCCAACTAATGATTATTTTCATTATAGATTAACCTGCTGATTATTTTCTCTTTAATTGATTAATCGTTTGGTTCATAAAGTAGCAGAAAATAGTGAAAAATGAGAAGGAGACGTCTTCAGGTTTTGTCCAAAATCTAAAGATATTGAGTTTATGATCATGTTTAATGGAGAAAAACATCTGAAAAACAGAAAAAGTTTTGATGATTTTGCTTGAAACACTCGCCTGTTAATTTCCTTTCAGTCAACTAATCGATTGATCGTTACGGTTTGCTGGATATTTGCTGGTTGCAGCTCGTTGAAAGGTGAAATTTTGAGACATTTTAATCATATTTGGGGTTTTAAACTGTTGATCGGACACATTGAAACATTAGAAAACGTCTCTATGAGCTCTAAGAAATGATAACAGGTGTTTTTCACTATTTTATAAAAATATTTAATACAGAAAATAACTTGCAGATTAATAGATAATGGAAATAATTATAATTTTCTGCAGTAATTAATGAACTAATCAACAATAAAGGTTAGTATTATGTTATTCTGTCAGTATGTCTAATAAACAGCCGGCTGTCGTCTCCTGCACAGATAAAAACCTCTAATCCTGGAAATATGAAGTCAAACGAGGACAAACAGAAAGCAACGAGAGGAAGATGTGAATCCTGCAGGTCACATGTAGGTTTCCTGTCGAGTTAAGACGGCAAAAAAAAAAAAAAAGATCCAGTTTATTTCAAACTGAAGAGGGCAGCAGCGGAGACGAGTCAAAACAGAGAGAGAGAGAGAGAGAGAGAGGGCAGCTATATTTAGCTCGGCTTTCTCTCCAGCTGTGACTTGTGCTGCACAGACAGCTGCGGGGCGACGGCACTGAATGATGACTGAGATGCTCTTAAGTTCATGAATGAAGCATGTGTGGCTCAGATTAGCTTCACGCTGCAGCTCGGCTCAGATGAAACATGATTGATTTGGAATAAAAAAGGATTCTTTAACCAAATCGTATCAGTTTTGAAGGATAAATCCAATAAATTCCCCCCCTTTTTTTTAAAAATCTCTGTATTATTATTTCACTGCTCTGCTCTGCTGTGGTTATATTTCTATATTTTTATGTCCGTCCAGCAGAAGGTGCCGCTCTAAATGTCGTCCTGGAGTTAAAGCTTCGGCCTGTAATCAACTTTTATGTGCAAATTATCACAAGTTATTGCTTCTCAGTTCAGCCGTTACACAGTTGTGTGAGGTGGTTTAATTCTCTGATTTTTACTGCCGCACATTAACTTCTGCTGCTTTATTGACACGCTGGTTACGATCTGTGTTTGTCATCGAGCTGCAAATAAAATCCGGTTTGTTGAAAATATTCAGCAGCGTTTTTTTTTTGTTCCTGTTTTATTCTGCAGTCAGTGACAGAAACAGACTGAACTGTACTCTGACTGTACTGAAATAACTGATTCATTAATCAGTTTGTTGGATCACAACCTGATTTACCAACAAATCTGATCAATCAGAAGATGATTAAAAGGATCAGAAAGAGAAAATATGTTTCTGTATCATTACATGATGTTAATTTTTGCTTTTTTGTGTGTGAAACTCAGGATATTTTCACCTCTTCAGGCCTGAAATGTAACTAAAGTTCTGTACTTGAGTGTAAATCTGAGGTGTAGTTTACTTATTATGGCTGCAACTTATGATTATTTACATTATGGATTCATATCTTTGCTGTTTTCTGGATGTTTGGTTCATAAAATGTCAGAAAATTATGAAAAAAAATTGATTTCCTGAAGTCCAACATGACCTCGAGTGTCGTGAAGATATAAAGAAAACCATAAAATATTCACATTCATGAAGCTAGAAGCAGAAAATATTCTTCTTCAAAAATGACTCAAAATGATAAATTGGTTATCAAAATAGTTGATGATTAATTAAATAGTCGATCGATTAATCAAGTAATTGTTGGAGCTCTTATTTCCTTTCTGCTCCACAACAGCTCAGAGAAACATTCAACTTTTTACTTTTTACATTTATTTGTCAACTGTAGTTATTTTATTTTTTAGTGAAGATGTCAGAACGAACGGCAACGTCAGCTTATCAGAATTATAGATTATAAATATAATATTGTATATTAAACTAAGAGTTAAGTAGTTAAAACTAGCTGCACGTTAACCAACTACAACATGAAAAATGCTGTTTACACATTGATTCATGATCAAAACAAACTTAAAAGATGAATCGATCGACAGAAAATGAATTGATGATCATATTAATAAAGTGATGAAGAAATCCAGTAAAGTTTAGATAGAAATATGAAAGAGAGAAAAAAAGAAATGAAACAAATAACATACACAGAAAACACAATAAACAGATACATGTAAATATAAAAAGAACAACATGAAACCATTGGACCATAAAAATTAATACATATTATATTATAAAAAATATTATACAGATGACTCAGCTGATCTGGTAATTTAAGATTTTTTTTGACATCACATCTTTATAAACTGAATCTATTTGACTTTTTAAGTTGTTGTTCAGACAAATCTGGAAGCTTTTAATGACATTTATCTTAATTTTCTGACATTTTATACAACAGTTAATGAATAAAAAACAAGAATCAGTCATGAAAATAATCATTCATTAGATCTCTGAGTTTGTTTTTTGTCCTGAGAGGAAAAAAAAAAACAAAAACCCTTCAGACATCTAAAGACTCTTCTCGTCATGTCTAATTTCCCAGCATGCATTACAGACCGCCGGGAAAGCTTTCAGCGACGGTGTAAAGTGTTGAGCAGAGTAAGATGATCCCATCAGCTGCGTCCGCTAAACTGATTGTGTTGTGTTTGATTGGATTGGCGTCCTGGACAGATCATTCTGGGAGGGATTAGAGATGTCCGAGCTGATAACCAGCAGCGACTCTGATCTCTCTCTTTCTCTCTCCTTTCTCTCTATCAACCTCGTTCTATCTCTCTGCCTCTCTCTCCAAACTCGTCGCCCAGCTGGAAAATATCGCACTTTTTCATCTGTGAAGCTTTCGGTTCAGGTCCTGACGTGATTAACCTCCCAACGTCGACCCCCCACGATACATGACGGTCTCTCCACACCAACAATCACTTGGTTTAGATTTTATATATAATACAGCAGCAGTACAGTACTGGGTCAATGTTACCCATCCATCTGTTACTCTGACAACAAGCTTTAACTAAAAACTGTCACAAATGTACATATTTTCATTATATTTTCATTGTTAATTCAACTGTTTATTTTTTTAGAATTCCTTCCTTCACTACTACTTTTTATATTCTACTTTGTTCTATTTTTTATTGTTTTTTTTTATTCATATTTGAGCTGTTTATACCTTTTCCAGTATGTGTAGCCTAGAGGCGGCTACAACTTTGTTAAACTCCGTCCTGTATGTCAACAGTAACGCTTAAACTTCAACCTTCAACCTTGAAAAAAGATCAAAACCAGCAATTCATCAGTCCGTCTCTCGATACTTTCCGACTTCTCTTCCCTTCCTGTGGCACTCGACCCTAAAAAAACATTCCCATTGAAGACCTAAACCATTAAAAACCACCACAAATATATATAGTTTTTTAAAAAATGCTTAGAAATGTCCTAAAACAGGCGGCCTCTTTAGCTTTTAGTGAACAGGAGGGAACAGTGCATGTGTTGGGGACTATTTTCAGCGGCGGATGAATCCAGATTTGGTGCTCTAGTCAGTTTTTGGCAGCAGTTTTTAATGGTTTTTGGGGCAGCAATGAATGAATAGCACACAGGAATAAACTGTGTTTGGAAACACACTGTGTACTTGTTAGTAGATCAACTAACTGTTGGTTTTGGTCTTAAGATATTTTCCATCCTGATCCTTTAATCTTCAGTCTTTGTTCACACTTCCTGTACAGATCTTCATCCACTAGCTGAAGATATTAAACTACAAGCTGAAGACATTTTGAACAAGAAAACAAAAACTGACTTGTACTCTATCATTTATGAATATCAGCAGCTTTTATGTGTGTTAAAATGTTTGACAGAAAAGCGCAATTAAAGATTTACACCAATAATCTCCAGTCAAAACTAGAAGTGTTGCTACTTTTGCAAAATAAAGGAAATTATTATATTTGATGTTGACACATGCAGCGCAGAAGGATTTCACATCAAAACATGAAGATAAAATAACAACCTGTCAGCTGTGAAATATGAGTCCAAACCACATTTAAAACAATTTCAGCAACTTAAGTTACAATATTTATAATTTTCTATTTGTCTGTAGAGTTTAAATGAAACAAATAAACTAACTGCAGATGCGACTGGTTATGAAACTGTTCATCACTGTTCTCCAGGTTGACGAGTGTGATGATGGGAGGAGAACAGAGCCGAGAGAAGAAGGCTGAGGAGGGAGAAGAGGAGAAATCAGGAGAAAAACATCAGGGGTCTGTCAGCGCTGACAGATCTGCTGCTGCTGAAGGTAAACGTTCATGTTCAGTGGTGGAAAATAACTAAGTACATTTACTCTAATTTTATAGGACTTTACACTTTTCCTCCACTACATTCATCAGTATTTGTAATTATATACTTTTAAGATTAAGAAGTGACTTCAGAAAACTTAATAATCTAATAAAATGTTACACATTTTTAAGGATTAAACCAGTGTTTTCTAACCTTTTTGGGCTTGTGACCCCTTAACATATTCTTTACATTTCCAGCCTCTATATTTATATTCTGGGGCTCTACTGGAATATCTTTGCATGATTTCCAGTTAAAAACTAGCTAACTGTGTATAAAGTAGTGTAAACTAGCTCCACCTCCAGCAGCTACAACAGTAACATGAACGCAGCAGCTTCACTCCTGAATCCTGCAGCTTGTTTCCACTCAGATCCAGCTCTCTCAGATGGGAGGGGTTGGACTTCAGAGCTGAGGCCAGAGAAACATCTCTGGCCTGATCTCTGACAACCTGCAGTCACCAAATCTGAATAAAGAATAAAATATGCAGATAAAATGTAAATTATAGTCCAACTATGTCCTCATCAATGAGCTTTTCCCTAAAATGAGCTAACTGCATATAAAGTAGTTGAAACTAGCTCCAGCAGCTATATTTACTGTTGTAGCTGCTGGAGTAAATGTTAATCCTCATAAAGATACATGACAAAATATACATTCAACATATATTTATATGTTCAAGATGCAAAAACAAGGAAATCTTGTATCATGTAAATACTTTTACTCACTTTAAAATGAAGAGTTTGGTGTCAGAGTGGACGTCATCTACAGAAAGTGAAATGTTTCTGTTCACACTGTTAATAAAGAAGCTGCTGCATGTTTTCCTCCCACAGAGACCGCCGGCGAGCTGCCGCAGTGCCAGATGGGAAACAGGAAGGTGGACAACATGTGTTTCATGATCTCGTGCACAAACTGGTACTAAAGTATTCCTGCTGTTAACGAGTTCATACGTTAATGTGAGCAGAACTGAGAGAGAGAGAGGGAGGGAAATGTGGAGTTTTGAGTTGCGGGCCAGATGATGCATTCATGAACCCACTGAAAATCTCAGCCTCTGCTCCCAGGAGGACTTGTTCTGAATATCCTGCAGTGTTTATATGAAGGTAGAAGATGAGTCAGGCTCCTTAATGCTGAGTCTCGCTGGTGTGTTTAAACTTTTGACCTGCTTCTTTAGATGTGATCCCGTCCTACACACAGCCTGTATTAAACACTGATGGCAGCTGAATGCCCTGCGTAACACGCTCTCACATCTTTTAACCTCATTAAACTCATCTGCCGCTCGCCGCTCTCTCCTGTTCTTGTGGTTGTCGAGGAAGTTTACAGCAGCATGGAGTCTCCAGAAGTCTGAACCTGTTCATGAAGAAGAATCAAACTGTCTTCTTCCAGCTTCAGTCACTGTTTCTGGCTTTGACCTTTTATATATTCTGCATAGTGACAGCTGTTCTTCCACTGTGTGATCCATAAGCATGTTCACACTGCTCATCACAATACGCTAACATGACGACACGCATCATCATAACGCACATCTGCTGTAAATAAAACAATAATAAAATGTAAACAACACAAAAACAAAGAGAATAAACATAATTTATCATTTAATGCCCATTAAAATACTTATTAATTTCCAAAGTTTCTTCTCAAGTAATGATCTTTTAGCACTTTATTTTAAACCAAATATATTATTTTGTTGTTTAATGTGATTTGGGAGCAAATTCTTGTATTGTTTGATTTATTTCTGAACTGATTGATTTTGGGTGAAATAAAACATCTTCCAGCATCATGTCTTGTTCATTCATTGTATCCGCACTAAAGTTTTGGGGGTTTTTTTTGTAAAGAATAAACGTTGAGTTTTTGTTGTTATTAAAACCATCAGTGAGTCTGTTTTTCACTTTAAACCCGAGAGAAACGTGACAGAAACTAAACCTGCCGTCTTATTCTGGATCTGATGAGGAACTGAACCAAACTACTGATCAACAGTCCAGGTGAGACAAAAACCAACAAAACCAAGACTTCCATCACTTGTTTGATAGTTTGTTGATATTTTGCATATCTCTTAATTAAAGACATTTTACTTGCTACTCTCTGTGTTTGTCACATGATCACATGATTGGCTTCTTCAACCTGTTTTATTAACATTATTTACACAAATCAAATACTTGTTTTTAACTTAAAGAACAGTTTGTTCCTATTATAACACTGGTTGTTGTAGACACAGACAGATAGATATTTAGATATAAAAGGCTCATTCTAACATAACAAAAACATGATTATACACTATTTAAAATATACTTATAAATATTCCATTTCTGTCAAGTCCCATTACGCTGGATGTCACCTTTAAACCAGCAGTCAGGTGTCCATATAAACAGTGGAATAGATTTTCCTTGCTGTAATCATTCCTCCTGTTCATACTGGATATTAAAAGATCTCCTTCAAACCCACAGTGTGTCCACACAGTCATTTAAAGTGTGTGTGAAGCTTCTATTCAGCTTAATCAGTCTGAGTTAGTCATATAAAGTGGATATCTGACACATTTACAGTCTTTTAGCATCAAATTCTCCTCTTTGTGTTTCCCTGTTGAGCTGCAGGCGGAAGTATAGAAACAAAAAGAGGGACTTTGGCACTAAAAAGACTGAAACGTTGAAAGATATCTACTTGATTTGGACACTGAAGCTTCATATTAGCTTCACATAAACTTTTAAATACATTATGAAGGGATCTTCTAATGCTCAGTATGAACAGGAGGAATGATTCCAACATGAAAAACAGGTTTCATTTGGGCTCCTGGTTGTTATTTTACGCTTAAAAAACTGTGAACTCGTCCTTTAAAACTGCTGCGAGCAAAGTAGATCCTAATCTAGATGATTGTCAGCTTCAATCTATTAAAACTCTTCGTATAGCAAAGAGGATGTTCCTACTTGTTCAACTACATCCATTTGCCTTCCTCTGCTTTAACGAACAGGATTAACATGTTACGAGTGCTCCATATGCACTTCATCAGGCAGATTTCAGCAGCACACAATGAAAAACATCGAGGCCATTAGAGGCTACCGCTTCCTCTGGAAGGATTAATGATAATTATGCTAATGTATCTAAATGTGTGTGCGCTACACGTGACGCCAGACATAAGTGGTAATTGTGTGCTGCTGTGTGGTATATCCATTTTTATATCCATTACTGGATTTACCACTTAATTTCCCCTTAATTAATTCAATAAAACTAAACAAATAATTAGTAGGGACACAAATGACACTGTGGCGTCTAAAAGCAACAGGAAACATGTTTAAAGTACGTACGTCTGGAGATTTTTCTATATATATTTCTTCATGTTTGGATCCAAACCAACAATGAACTGATCTACTAACAAGTGTCTTATTCCTATGTTGTTGGCCCAGACACTATTAAAAACACATCAGTCATGAAGAGTTTGGTCACGTTAGTTTGTTTAGAAACAGCTCCAGAGACTAATAATTAAAAAGGCTAATTAAAAAAACACTTATTGTGAAAATCTTCTTTTCTCCTACTTCTCAAATCTATCCATACATGTTGGAGCCAAAATCACATCTGAAATATGAGAGTAAACAATGTGAACAACAAAACAAACAAAAAGCAGAATGTGTCTCCTGTAAAGACGGCTGGACTGAAGGAAGTACGAGACCATTGTGTTGGATTTGCAATGAAATTGTATCCATAGTGAAGAAGAACCAGAAAACTGAAGCAGCTGAAGACGTGATATCAAACCTCCAGCAGATAAAATTGTAAAATCTAAAATTTTTAACGATGAATACAAGGAACAACTCACTACTGAGCATTTACAGCAGTGTCTCACATCTCTTTAAGCTCAAGTTCAAGGACTTACACAACTAAGGTGTCACATCTACCACGACTTTCATCTGCATGTTTGCTTGCTGCTTGCTGCAAACCAAGCAGCAATCTCTAGGTCTGTTCAATGAAGCCAATGCGGAAGTACCAAAAACTGCAGTTCCTCTAACGGCCACTAGCCCATTTAAATTTTATTATGCTGTAAAGTTCTGTATAAGGCTGCTTTGAGTGTGCGAGCTGCTAGGTGGCTTGTTTCAGCCATTTGGCCCCGCCTCTTTGCTCATTTTTGATTGGTAGGTAGCATCACACACTGCCAAGATGGCGACAGCTGGAGTGGCTAATTTTGAGCTTCAAAACCGCTCTTCAGAAACAAACGGGTGACGTCGCGGTAACTACGTCCATATTTTTAAACAGTCTATGATCCAAACCAACAATAAACTCATCTACTAACAAGTATTGTGTGTGTATCTAAAGCCTGATGTATCTGATTCCTCTGTTGTTGTTCCAGAAATTATTAAAAACCCGTCCTTGTTCCTTCATCATGAAGAGTTTGGCCACGTTAGTTTGTTTAGAAACGGCTCAAAAGACTAATAACAGGCTAATTAAAAAAACATTTATTGTGAAAATCTAATTTAATACTTCCTTAAGCCGTCTGGTTTCTGTCTGCCTGATAAAACGTTGGATTTGTGCCTTTATCGTCCTGAGTTGAGTGGATGAGCAAAAACCATCCACAGGGCACCTTTAACTCTAGTAGACACTGATGTATTGACCCATTTAGGTTAATGTTACTTCTAAGCATAAGTCAGTGAAACACGACTTAATGATCCATTAGACCAAAATAAAAGAAATGAAAATGTTCTCATGAAAATTCAAAACGACAAAAGTTAAATTGCCATGAAATTAAACTGGTTCTGAGGGCATCGTCATTGGTATCTGCAGAGCTCGGCGTTGTCCGGTCTCATTACTGCGCAGGTGGTTGAACATATTGCACATCACCAGAGGAGGAGGATATATATCCCTAAAGGGGTATTTCAGCAACACACCACAAGGCAGATTTATTACGCACATCTGGTAGATTTATACTGCACATAATCTCACAGATGCCCCCAAAAAACTGTTAATGGTCTTTCAGAAATTCATTTAGTTTGCACTCCTCAGCTGTGTGATTTATGTAGAGATCTGCAGCAAAAGTCAAATCAGTTTCCTCAAGATGGTATTAAACAATCTTGAATGTTGTTTCTTTCCTGCTGTAGACGGTAACATTAGTTTCAAAGGTTTTTTTTGTATGTTTGTGGGATTTGAAGAGACGTTTCTCACACTACTGCAGCTACAGTCGAGTCAGGATCGTCTACTGCGAACAAAAGAGTTTAAAGATCCCCTCCAGACACGTATTAAGACAAATAAAAACACTCCGCTTGGAATAATAATGTGTTCGGTTAATAATTCACATCTCTTTTTCCTCCCTCATTAAAAATCCAGAATGTCTGAATATGTAAATTTAGAAGTTGAGCTGATGAATCCAAAGATATCTCCTCCTTTCTCAGGCTTCAAGTTTCCACATCACACTCGTATAAGTTTCATCCTGGACAGCGATTGGCTCCAAACAGGATGTCACCAGAGATGTCAAAAGTATTCACATTCATTACTTAAGTAGAAGTGGAGATACTTGAGTAAAAAGCTTGAGTTGATACTTCAACTTCTACAGAAGTATTTTAAAACCCAAGTAAAAGTATTAAAGTACTGGTTTCAAAACTACTTGAAGTATAAAAGTAAAAGTAATGTAAGGGGGGAAAAAATGCTAGTAAGGACAAAAGCTTGGTCCATGCCACACGGGCCTCTAGTACACTACCCCACCCCTCCCAAAAAAAACATTTTCAAAAGGCCGTAATGACTCGCTGCTGCTGCTCGGCTGAGACAAGACGTTCTCTTCAGTGACTGACATCTTCACACCAGGTCTGCTATGTGTCCTGCTGGAGTGTGGCCTCATTTATAAATGTGCAGGTGCGATTGATCACAAATCCTGCTGGTAGCTGCACGCTTTAATATCAGATTTAAGTTTGTGATCACAGAGAAACTTTCCTCCTTCAGCAGATGAACGTGAAAACAAACATCTGACTGAAGGAACAAGAAGAAGAAAACACGCTTTTGAGTGGATGAAGACTTTAAGAGCGACGTTTGGTGTTTTTTCTTTGTGTTGCATCTTAAAGGATGTAAGAAAGCTTTTAGTTGAGGCACCGTGTTCATGTGTCATTAAGACTCAAAACTGGAACAACATCTAGTGCAGGCCCTCAGTAGCTTGATAGGAACGACGCCAAGACGCCATTTCATAATTTAAACCTGCTGATAATGGAAAACATGTTGAAGAGGTGATAAAGTATAAAAGATTCCAGCTCAAGTCGGCTTGTTGTTCATCGGTCGTATTTAATTTACGCTTCTTTGTGTTTCCGTTCCAAAGAGGAAAACGGAAAGCGAAGCATTTGAAGAGACGATGTTGGAAAATGAAGTCTTGAAGTTAAAAAGGTTTTTAAAACTTTTGGTGAATCTGCGTCAGTGCAGATTAAACTACCTCAGTATTCAGAAACGTCACGTGACCACAAACAAACACACGTCTCTTTCTCTCAATGATCATCACGTCTGAAACAATGAAGTTTTCACTTTTATTGACATTTCATCAACAGAACATGATGTGATCGGTATATAATTGGCGTGTGACAGTAAAACCAAACAAAACATAGAAAAAAAAAATCATCTTTGTTCCAGTCGTGTTAAACATTTTAAATAATAAAACTTTGTCTCGTTAGAAATAAAACTGGAATCATAGAATATTTTCTTTGTATCAACGTAAACATGCCTATCCGATATAAGCATCGTCATAAAAATGATCAAACATTATGTGCAAAGAATCATGACTTTCATCTTTAAATAAGAGACAGAAATAAAAATACAAAAATTTTTCAAAAGCTTTTTGTTGTTCTTCTTATTTACAGGAGCTGATATCTGATATCTGACTGGACATGATGACTCTATAAAAAAAACGGTGCATCATTTTCCATGTAAAGAAGTGAAGTCAAGGTCAGATTTTTTTCCATTTTGATTTTATAATCAACCCATTTATTCAAAAAACCCAAAAACCGAACAAAAATCATACTTGTATTTACAGAAACTTCTCCTTTTTTTAATAATAAAAACTAACTGAATTGAATCTCTCTTAAAGCTATGTCTGATAAAATCTCCCTAGAAGTAGTAGTAGTAGTAGTTGTGATATTATCCAAAGAACTTCAATATATCTTCAAAAAGTCTGCCCAGACTACCTTTGATATGTTTTTATTCACCTACATATATTATTTATTCATTTATTTTTTTTTTAAGAAAAGAGAACATTAGAAACTAAAGGCAACAACAGGCAGGTTAAAGGAAGACTTAGAGATGTGAAGCCACACTTCAAACTCACAGCGACGTTTGCTTGAGACGAATTTCTGATGTTTAAAGTCGAAAAAGTCTGAATTTGAATTAAAGTTGTGGAATGTGTTTTTTTCTGGACGTAAATATGAGTTTAAACTCAGCAACAGTTAAAAGGCAAATAGTCGAAATCTAACGAAACCTGCCGATGGTTTGAAAGTGGTTTAGGGTTGCTAGGATACCTGTGCTAACGAGGCAGCTGTAGATATGTAAACGTATCATTAAACATGTTAATGTGGTTAAATTCACTTTAGTTTCACAGGTTCCATAATTTATTAAAGAGGACATCTTCTACTTTTTGTGATTTTCTGTTATTTTTATATATTTTATTCTAATTTTGGATATTAAACGTGGTCAAACTTTCAAAACTTGAGGTGAACATATGAAGAAATACTGCCTGCAAGACAAAGTTAACGCTACTTCGTACTTGAACTGACATCAGATTGGTTGCTAGGGTGTTTCCATGTATCCGCTCTCATATTTCAGATGTGATTCAGCTCCATCATGTCCGGATAGATTTGAGAAGATGACATTTGGAGTAAAGAAGGAGAAAAAGTAGTGAAATCCTGCTACTTTAGCTTGTTTACATAGACCAATCAGAACTGAGCGGGCTCATCAGGAGGCGGAGCTAAAACAGCTTGTTTCAGACAGAGGCTGAACTGAGGGGCTGCATAAAGGACCAGTAGAAGATAAATAAGGAGCTTTTAAACCATGCTAAGTTATTCCAGTAGAGCCCCGAAGATAAAGGTCCTCTTTAATAATTTCTAACTTCTTTACTTTTTAACTTCTGTATGTTTGAGACTAATTATATGGAGAATAGAGTACTGAGACAGTACATGTAGCACCAGAAACAGGAGATTATAGAGAAGCTACATGTAGAGTTCATGTTGATTTCCAGATGAAAAGAGATAAAACTAAATTAAATATTAATTTATTACTGCAGTTGTACATATTTGTTGAATTGTAAGCTTGTCTATAATTAGGGCTGCAGCTGATGATTATTGTCATTCATCGTTTGGTCTGTGAAATGTAAAGTTTTGTCCTCAATCTTAAGATATTCAATTGACTTTTATATATGTAGAAGAAAAACAGCAAATTCTCACAATTTTTTAGCAATTTTGATTGAAAAATGACTGATATGATCAAAATAGTTGCTTTCTTTTTGTCGATCAGCTTTTCCTGTAATTAACAACCCTGCAGAAAGACTTTAGTAAAAGAAGGTTATGCTTAAAGCGCATTAAGCACTGTCCATTTTCTCTACAATTAGTCCTTTTAACCTTTTTTATAATTACATGTAATTTTTGGGAAACTACAGTAAACTATGAAACCTGTGAAATAAAGTGATCAGACTTTGACTGAGAGACAAATCTGCAGATGCATCATTGTGTTGCTTTTTTTAAAAAAAAAAAAAGAATAGTTGTTGAATTGTTTTCTATCATCTCTGGCAAGTATCGCTGCTGTTTTGGAGTGGCGACGTCCGATAACTAAGTCTACCTTTAAAGGCAACTCACTGTTGTCTGAAGCCACCAGAACATCACCAGACCTGGGACGAAAAGACGAAACTGAGCTCTCAGTGGAGATCAGCATCACTGCTTCTTTTCTGAAAGAAGCTGTGACGCTAAACTCGAGCAAACTTCTCTGTATTTTTTAATAGTTATTTCTTTTTTTTATTCTGTGGTTGTGAATTTGTCTGCCTTCCTTCCTCTTCTAAAGTGAAGGTGATGCTTTCATGACGGGTGCAGTTGTGACAAAGAGGAGGAAATGTGACTCATTGCGGTGAGTGCGGACTACTATCCCCACCCGACTGGCACTCCAAGGCAGACAAATCCAACAACAACAGCAGTGTGTAAATGATGTCGGTTCATCCCAGGTCTGCATACAATATCCATAAAAGAGGCAAATCTTTCAGAGGACCCTTTGCCCTCCGTGACAAGTTGAATAAATACGTTTCAAACAGAAGAGCGGACAGACGGCGTCCCAACATATTAAAATCTCATGTTACATATATTTTGTCTTTATGTGTGTTCCATAAGTAATATGAATAATGCAATCACTATGTTTTCAAGTACCCTTCTTCCATTTCCATAAACAGACATCTGCTGAAATACACTTTACTTTTGTAAACTGAAATTCTTCTGTAAATCTCAGTAAATATATACACAGTTTCAGACTTTTCTCCCAGACAGATATGAGGGAGGGGGGAGGGGAGGAGGGGACGTACTGTATGCTTTAAATATATCTAAGTTAAGATGCTTTTTTCAGGTAAAACATGACGGAAAAGGATGATTCACCTGCTCAACATCCCGTCTTTAAGTACCGCTTCACTGATAAAACCTCCACAAAGTGTCCACAGGTTTAAAACCACTGAAACCAGGACCAGTATTTATCAAACTTATTGGATTTACACTCAACAAATGCTCCAAAGAACCAACTTCAGAGGAAAAAAAGACACTCATTTAAAGAAACATCCTGACAGTTTATTCTGCAGGAACAAGTTCATTTTATATGTGTGAAATCTTTAAATTTCTCAATAACAGAAGATGTGAATGAATAACAATCTATTTATAATGATTAAACATATAAAAAGAGGTGAAATACTTATAATTAAATTGTGTGAAACATTCAGCTGTTGGTCAGAGAAATGTGAAGATGATTAGAAAGTGATTGCAAATCAAATTCTTGTTGTTGTTATAGAAGTTAAAAATAGAAAGATCCTAGAAAATGTTCAAACGACTCTATACTAACTGATTCTCTAATGAGTTGTGCATCATTACAAATGATAATTAGTCCAATCAGACAGAAAAACAGAAGTCTTCCTTTGATAAAGCATCTACTGTTATGAAACGATCTATGATGTATTTAATCATTATTCATGTATTCATTCACTAATTTATTTAAACAATATAATTTTCAGCCTTTAAATATTTATCACATGTTCATATGAAGCCTTCCTGGTTGGTTGTGAGTCTGTGGAGGCCAGTTGTGTTTGAGTAAATGATAAAATAATAACCTTTATAACGTCTGTATTAGTTTTATTGACATTCAGTAAAAAACAAAGTGTGTTTCTGTACTGAAGTCGTCCAGTCTGAACCTCTGCAGCTCTCTGACATTTAACAGCATTTTAATGAAAAAAAAGGTTCAATAAACATTTTTTTTTAAAAAGTAAAAGTGAAACATTTTTACTTTTATCTTGAGTCCTTTTTTAGCAGTTTGATAAATACAAGTCCTGATGAGGACGACGTGAGAACGGGAGTCATTTCAAACAACATCGGGGCGACACATATCAACACGAGGAAACTGCGTGAGAAGAGCTCTTCTCTCCCCGTCTGCCGCTGCCGTGCCCTGGAGCAAGGCACTTCATCCCCGACTGCAGCAAATATAAAGAAAATGAAACGATCCGCCTGCATGTCTGTGAGACCTCTTACAGGAAGTCCCTGATAGCAGCGCTGATCCTGTACTGCTGAGTTATTTCCAGCAGCAGCGACAACTACACCTCTGCCACTTTCATTATGAATGAGCAGCTAAGGACAATGACGATGAGCGCGAGTGAGATTACACGTGGGTGTGTTGAAGTGGGATGGAAACCCCTCATTAGCTCGATGAAATGTCCCCCCCCCTCCTCCCTCCATCCCTTGGGGAGAATAGCATCAAGGGAACAAGCTACAACTCTCCCCTTTCCATCATCTCTCATGTTAAATTACAGCGTAACAAAACACTCAACTGATGACAAACCTGCACCGCTTCACTAACTAGCCCGGAGCTCTACTATATTTACAAAGTGCACCAGCGTCGAGTAGAGAGACGACACAACCACCTTTACGGGACATGGATCACCAAATATCTACCCCTGTTTTGCCTACAAGTGCACAAAAGCAACAAAAAAAGTATTTTCCATACATGGACAATGTTTCCTGCCCAGAAAAATGAGGAAGACGATTAATTAATGAATACATAACACAGTGGTATCAAGTGAAACAGTCCAAAATCAGCCTAATAACTCAACATGAATATTAGCTTTGTCTCGAGTAAACAAACATTTTCATGTCAAACTCCTTTTCTAATAATCTGATCACATAATGAGTCATGTCTTCAGCACCTTTCAGTTAATCATCAGTCAGGGCTGAACTCCAAAATAATGGACTTCTATTTGAAAGAAGCAGCTCATCGATAAATATGTCAAAAACTCTTTAACTGCCCTATTTTCTCACCTGCACAAACTTAATATTCATATTAAGCTTGTGGGCTCTTTATTCCATTAATGCTCAAGTTTAACTTTCAAAAACTCTACTTCATTTACATTTCTATTTGACTCCAGCAGCTGTGTCCGGACCATCACACACACACACTCACACATACACACACACACACACACACACAAGCTGAGAGCACACACAAAAGAGAAAAAAGACAAGTTTGGCCCCAAATAGGCAATTTTCTTTGGATAGACATTCATGTTTCCACAGACGCCCTCCTTGCAGACCGCGTACAGGCTTGAAAGGTAAAAAAAAAAAAAAAAAAAAAAGCAGAATGTCTTGTTCTGTGTTTATTGAACACCCTCCAGGAACAAATATGCGCTTTCCACCGAGTCAAAATAGCGCCGTAGGATACTGAACGACATCGATTTGTGCTGAATGCTGCGTGCGCTGAATTGCTCTCGACAGCAGCGAGTAATTGCGAGGATATGGGCTGAGAACACATTCAATTACTGCAGGACACAGAAAGAGAGAGAGAGAGAGAGAGAGAGAGAGAGAGAGAGGGAGAGAGAGAGCGGTGAATAAAGTACAAAAGCCGAGCGAATGAGAACAAGAACAAGAGGAAGCTGAGAGGCATGTAAAGAGGCAGACATTATGTACACTCTCAAATGTATGGGAGTCTCAAGTAGCCTTAAAAATGATGTGGAAAGACGTGCTGCTGCATTATGAGCGTGCGTAGATAGATGTGGATAGTATAGTTCTTCTTTTCAGGCCTGAATGATAAAAAAAAAAACATCTGATGAGTTTTCAACCAACTGAAAATCAGCAGTCTTGGATAAACAGTGACTCAGTCAGGATGTCCCAGCTTGCCCTACAGCAGCGGTTCCCAGTCTGAGTGGCCTCAGATTGAACCATTATGAGTCACACTGGAGTTAATGACATTTAAATGAGCAGCCTGTGTGTTTAAATAAAAGGCATGCTGTATAGTCAGAACTGCAGTGCTGCTGTTTCAGAGGATAAAGCATCTGTCCTGTTTTTTTTTTGTTTTTTTAAAAAAGGACACATAACTCAAAATCTATGCAGCTGATTAAAAAAAAAACCCAAACTTCAAAATCAAAGGAAACACTCGCCGACAGAAAGCTTGCTTCATGTCGACCGGAACGAGCCAGAAGCGTTCAGAGAAGAAGAAAGAAGGAATCTTGTGGACAAAGTGTTCAATCGGTTTGGATGAAACCTTGCAGCCCCTTTTAGACACGTTACTCTGCATCAGTCTGATGTTAATTTAACTTGTTGGTCTCACGTCTGAGTAAGAGCTCGAGTCACTTTTACGTAAAAGTCACAACAGTTACCTGCGAGGTCAGACCTGAAACGTTTCTGTAACACTTTCAGCTCGACCTAAATCTGAACTGATATAAATAAATCTATTACTTCATCTCTTTTTCATTCAAAGAAAATACAACCAGTTTAATAAACTATGCTGTAAACAAGCCGAATTGAAGTTGATGAGGAGGCAAATGAGACTTAAAAAAATCCCCCTCAAACAACCACAATAATATTCTGAGCAGCGTGAATTCAAGTGAAGCAGCGACTCCCCTTCATTAAGACTTCCAACAGTAAAATAAGTTTGAAAACCCATCAGCGACGCAGCCTGAGAGAGATCAAGAAACACCTCTCTCTTGCCAAACATGGCGCCAGAAAGCAGCTCTTTCTCCGTAAATGTCCTGTCATGTCATGAACGAAGCCGAAGGGAACGTTTACGTAAAAGTCACCTCTGTCCGAATGACAAAAAGCTGTCACTTTAACGGACAGATGAAGCCGGCAGTGTTATGTAAAACACATCTTGAAAAGGGCTTTAATTTGAACAGTGGGAAACCCTTCCTGACACCCAGAATCAAATGTATTTTACATAACAATCTGGCCTTTTTCAGCATATTGTATTTAAAAACCTGGATTTGAGCGGTGTCTGAATAATCCATACGCCCTATCATTAACTCTGCAGAGCATGAAGTGAACTTGATTATGCCAGAATAACACAGCTTTGGCTGCAGCCTACAAGCTCATTTTCCAGCACAAAGCAAGTTTAAAGACAACTGATGCTTCTACTGACACAGGAAGTGACACAAGCTGTGCTGAAAATGACAAATTATTTTAGATTTAGGGCCAAAAACAAAAAAAAGTAGAAATGTTGGCACTTCTGACAAAAACTGTAAATGAATTACAACAAACAACCATACAATAAAAGCACTCATAAATCATAAAGAAACCTGGATATAGATGGTGTATTGATAAAAAAAATAAATAAAAGAGAGAGACAGGGTAAGTAGAGACGAGAAGGTGGAGAGAGCGAGTGAACCGAGTGAGGAGAGGCCAGATGGACGGAGAGAAAAAGACGAGGGAGGACAGTGGGATTAAAAGCGAGGGATGTGGAGGGTGAGTGGCCCCTATTAAAGCTTTGTGAACAGAAGTACTTCATTAAGCTCAGTCGATGTCACCGTGCCACAGCCGGCATACTAATACACACCCACATATACTACCGGTCAAAGGTTTTTTATTGAAATAGAAGCAGCTCAGGTCCAGTTGAGAGGTTTAAATGGTGGAAAGGTAAGCTGTAAACTGCCAGAGGTAAAAAAACAAAAAACATTTCAGCTAGCAAAAATGTAAAAATGATGTTAATATCAGGGATAGAGTAATAAGTTAACAACTCACAGCTTTCCTGCAGCAATAGAAGTAAATGAATCCTGTTGGGTTGGTGAAAACAGCTCCTACATGGGTCTCAATTAGAGCTGCAGCGATTAATCGATTAGTTAACAGCTATTAAATTGATGTGTAGATATTTTGATAATTGATTAATCGCTTGGGGTCATTTTTTTAAAGAAAGACAATGCCCAAATTCTCTGATTCCAGCTTCTTAATTTTTGTTATGAACCAAACAACTGACTGATTAATGGAGAAAATAATCAGCAGATTAATAAATAATGAGTCTAATCATTAGTGGCAGCCCTGATCCCATTTTTAGCTGATGACTTCCAAACCTTCTGTCTGTATAAAAGCACTGAAGAGGAAGCGTGACGGTCTGCGGCTCCTCTGCTGGATCCAGAGTCAGTGAGTTGCACAGACTGACTGGCAGCATTTAGCAGATCCATGTAACTCCCTCTGATCTACAGCAAGCTGGTCAGGGATTCATCCTACAGCAAGATAATGATAAAACAAAAAAACCCTCCAGGCTGTCAGAGCTACCTTAGAAAAAAAAAAAGAATAAGACATTAGACTTCAAGTCATGCAACCAGCACTGTCAGTGAGCTGGTTTGGGATGAGCTGGTCAGTGCTGGGAAGAACTTTCCAGCAATATTTGATTTCTATTGTAGAAATCCATGTTAAATCTACAAAGGATGGCTGCTTTTATGGGTCAAAAACTTGCATATAAATTTTATTAAACAAAAAGATTCCATGTTTTCTTTTTTTACTGCCAGTTGTTTGAACATTCAGACAAAAAAATGTTCAATAAAACCTGAAAATTGAGGTGTTGTAAAACTTTTGACCGGTAGTGTACATCCTCTGTGCGTCCCTCGCTTCCCCCTCCGACTCACTATCTTCAAACCCGGCTTTATTCTCTCTGTTGCTCTGAGCCTCCCTCCTCGGTAGACACACAAAGACGAGGATAAAGACGAGACCTGAGGGAACAAAAAACTAGTTCAGCTCTGGTTGTCCGAGTGCAGCTTGATAAATGTGAGCAAACGTGGAAACACAGATAAGGCTGATGTTAATCTATTCTATCATTATACGCCGACGACACGCTGATGTTCTGCTGAAACCCGACGGTCCGAGCTGTGTGTTTTGTTTGACTAAGTGAGGGGGATATTAAGTTGATAAAGGTCTGAGTTAATGCTGATGAGAATGTTTTTGTTGTGTACGGTGAGAAAAGAGAGAAAAAGGTCCTCTTTGACAGTTTTAAATCTCCACACAACTGAAAATAATTATAACAAAATTCAGCGATCCGCAGAGAGATCATTGGTTTTCTTTTTGTTATGGCCTTTCTACCTACATTTTATCTTCAAGTTTGATATTTTTTAAATAATTTCTTTTCTTTTTTTCTTTAAATTTCATCTGACTTAATGGTTGAAATAGTTCGGAGGTGGTGTCTGGCTTTTGAGGAGCATATTCTGCCCTTTCTCCTCTTTCTTTTTTATTTTCACAGGAGAAGGAGAGTGGCGTGTTGTAGGTCCCAGAAGAAAGAGTCAAAGTTCAGTGTTGCTTTTTAAGATCCTGTTTCACTTTTCAGTCAGAGACGTTGTAGGTGAGACTGAAAAAAATCTGCAGTTTATCTGCTCTTAGCCAATCAAATATTCCTGGAGTCCTTTGTGGACTTGTTCTCGCTGCCGTCAGCCATGTTTGTTTTGAGCGTCCTTGCCCGGAGAAGAACAGGGGAAAAGACAAAATCAGAATCCTTCCTGTTTTACACAAGACAGGCACAAATCTCACACTCACTCTGATCAAATGTCTACATCTACTCCTGCAGAGCAATTCCAGTGCGTGCCCTTCTTGTAGCAGCAGCTAGCACAATTAGCGTCTTTTAGCAGTGACTTTCATTTTCTTTGCTAGCGTTCTTGGCTTTTAGCCAACATAAGCTACAATATGACGACTATCCGACCCCCTTCCACTCCATGAACTTTGACCTCTTCTAAGCCGAGTTGCCTGTCATACCCACTCCTGGACGGGGTATTTGTAGTAGTGCTGCGTCATGGTGTTCTGCTGCACTCCTTTGTTTTTGAACTGAAAGATCGTGTATACCAGGACCAGGATGCACAGCGACAGGATGCAGGGGATCACCACGGCGATGGCGTTGACCGTGGTCGGGACGTCGTTGATGGTCACCATGATATCCACGTCGTCGAGGGGCAGCTGGCGGTCACCGCGGTTGCCGTTGCCTCCGGAGCGCTCCATGTCGGACTGGTCGCAGCCCATCCAGTCGCGTAAGATGGACTTGGGGTATCCGGGTTCGACCGTCAGCTTCTGGTTGTCGAACTTCCAGTACTCCTTCCCCTTGTAGAAGTAGGTGTAGTCTGAGGGTGAAGATGAGGAGGGGGAGGTAAAAGAAAAGAGAAAAGAGAAGAGAAATTAGTGCAAACATCTTCCACTTCATCCCTGCTTTTGGGTAAAAACGCCTAAAATGACAAACCCAAATTAAAACGGTTGGTACTCCTGAACCACAGTGACTATGTGCATAAGTGTCTCGCCAGAAAGAAAAACACTCCAGGTGATACAGAAACAGAGCACAAGGTCTTTGACGTCAGTAGACTGAAGAAGAAAATGATTTCTGACACGGTGTATTTAGGAGGAGCTGAAACAACTAGAAAATATGAGTCCATCAGAGCAGCACTGTACTGCGACAGAAATGCTTTTACATGAAGTTAGATGCTAATAAATGTCTTTCTGAAGCAAAGCGGTCCATGACTAATATGAGAAGCAGTCATGTGACCATCACAGAGATATTAGAAGAGAGGATATTACAGCCTACAGTAGGTGATGTTACACTGTGAGCTGTAAAACAACATGATGCTGGACAGAGAGCTGCAGAAACAGCCTGAGGTAGCTGTTTACTATGACTGACATAAACATTAACACAGTGGCCCCGCCTCATGTTTCCACTAGGAGGGGCTACAACTCTAAATAGCTGTATGTATTTTGTCCATTAGCATGTGCCGTACAGTGCAGCGGAGAACCAGCTGCTGGTGGCTAGTGGCTAGGCTAGTGGTTTCTAAAAGTTTAGTTTACTTTTTGCTACTTTCACTTTACAGATATCATCACAGTTGCAAAATTATGAAGGTAAATATTATCTATATTTTTACTAATAAGGAAGCAGCAATCGGGCGGAAAATTGCGTGCAGTTTCAACCAATCAGGTTTGGTCACCAGGAAAAACCAAACATATTACACACATACCTCCGTCAATGCAGCACTTTTTCATTCGTCATCACACATTTCTGTAATTATGATTTATGTGAGAGTGACAACTGAAATAGATACACACAACATTAACAAAAACTATTTTCATTAAAGGAGCAGTTTGTAGAATTTAGTGGCATCTAGCAGCAAATGGAATATAATATTCATAAGTGTGTTTTAATTAGTGTAAAATCACCTGAAGACTCATTGTGTTAGTCTTTATATCTACAGAGAGAGCAGGTCCTCTTTCATGGAACCCGCCATGTTGCCTCACCACGTTTCTACAGTAGCCCTGAACGGACAAACTAAACACGGGCTCTAAAGAGAGCCTTCCTGCACACTTGAGATGAGACACAAATGAGATTATAATTCTCAGTTTGTGACTCGTTCGACGTGTTAAAGCCAAAAAAACTACAAGAAAATTGATGAATGCCGCAAATGCTCTTAAATCTATCGTATGTGTCCTTTAAGAAAGAGTCTGTTTGCTTGAGTGAACATATATTGGATTAAAACCACATTGTTCCACCTTTAAAGCAGCGCAGGCACTTCTGTGCTTGTGCCACAATAATAACAGTGGCTCAACACATCATGAATGCCACCCAGAAAACATCCACCATGTTCTCTAAATTCCTCCAAATCTCACTTCTCAGGAGACGCACAGTTACACGCACAACAAACACCGACAAACGCTGTCCTCCACTCCTTAAGAAAAGCTTTCTCTTCAACTCAAAAAAACATCCGTCTTCAGTGTCCTCAGCTGCCTCTCTCAGCTCCGGTTTATCCCTGTGGCGCAGAATCTCATTAGAGGCAATAACATTTCTATTGTGACACAGAGCTTATAGGCAGCTACAGTATTTTGGTCCCAGCAGTGGTTGTTTTTATTGAAGGGCAATATCATGTAATGCCTGTGAGACAAACACTGTGGCTGAGAAACAAACGGGACAGTATGTGAGAAACACACTAACACGTTCAGACAGATGTGAGGAAAAGTGAGAATCTGTGTGTGTGTGTCCCGTTTCTTCTTGACCACCAACAAGCTAAAAACAATCAGTCAAACCTGTTTTTAGCATCTGTGTATATTGTTCAGTTATATCCTCTATAATAATTATTAATTTAAAGCTGAGATCTGCACAGTAATTCCTCTGCAGATGTGTGAGGTTATGAAAATGATACTTAGCTTTCTATCTATTCCACACTGGACAAAAACCTGCTAACATCTGGGTTTTGTCTTCAGTATGAAAGGGTTCAATCAGCATTCATTCAGGGTCAAATGACTGTGCAGTAGTCACCCGTATTTACCGGCTCTGGCTTCGAACGACAGTGATGGAAACATGACACTCAGATGGAAACGCTAATTTTAGCTAGTTGCTTTTGTTTCTAACTGCAGACTCCTGTAAACATTCAGTTTCCATATGTTTATGTAGCATCAGTATGCTAGTCAAACAGTCCGTCAGCTGTGTGACTTTATATCCACTCTGAGCACACAAACACCGTAAACACACCCGTCACCTGCTCAGCATGGCTAACAACGGCTATGCTAATAACGCTAGCCATGATAACTAGCTGCTAGCTGCTATGTTGAACATGAAACACCAGAAAGAATAAAAAAAAAACAGAAAAGCAAACTCATCAACTGGCAACACGAAAGGAGTCCATCACCTGTTTTAGTGGATTTACCTACATATGTGCACTAATTTTGGTGTAAAAAGGGTTTAAATTAGCTTGGGATTATATAAATGTACATTTAGATTCACACAGTTTGCATCTGGTTTGAATAGATTTTATTATTAGAAAGTTTTATCAAGAGGCTCAAATCAGCTGATTCAATTGCTGCAATAGTGTCTTAACGTCTAACAAAGATTAAATTTAATTATAATATTTTAACCAGAAACGTTACGGCTTTCAGTTTAAAAGTCTTCTCTTGCAGTTTCCTCCCAAACAGAACAGATCCGCTGATCCTTCGAACACTTCAGGAGTTTCAGTGGAAAGTTTTAGTTTCCTTGGACGGTGTAAAAAAAAAGTTTTTATTTTTACAGTAATTATTCACTTCTAAAAGGAAATTTACTGTAGAAAAATATCTGGATGTTTTTGGTATGAAAGCGTTCAAACATAAACTCTAAATATCACCAGAGCTGCAACGATTAACCATCAATCAACAGAAAATCAATCAGGAACTATTCTGATAATCAAATAATCATTTTTTTTCTTTTAAAGTAAAATAACGTTTGCAGCTTCTTAAATATGAAGATTTGAAGCTTTTATGTGTCACACATGACAGTAAACTCAACATCTTTGGATGATTTTAGACTGTTGATCAGACAAAATAAGACGTCTGAAATCATTATTGATCGAGAAAATAATCATCAGTGTAGCGCCGCCAGCACATATAAAGGCTGGAAGGTGTTATATCGCACTGGGAAACTTTAAAGGGTAACGCTGAGGAAGCAGGTCAGAAGGCAGGTGAACATTAATAATAATATTGATCAAACAGAAGCAAAATGAGCCCCAGGAGATAAAAAAAACTTAATCTGCAGCCTCTCGACAAGCTTCCACGTCCTCCGTCCCTCCGTCAGTACGAACCACCTGCTCAGCTTCACCTGACTGGAACGAATCATCTGCACAGCTGCAGTGATCAGATGTCAATTTTCCATTATTTTGATATTCGATTAATCATTTGGAGTCATTTTTTGAAGCAGATAACGTCCAAATTCTCTGATTCCAGTTTCTTAAATGTGAATATTTCTTGGTGTCTTTAGCCTTTTATAACAGTAAACTGAATATCTTTGGACAAATAAGACATTTGAGGACGTCATCTTCACCATTCACTCACATTTTATGGACCAAACAACTTGCTGATTAATTGAGGAAGTATAAAACAGATTAATCAGTTAATGTTGCAGCTCTACATGAATAAATCATATTATATAGATTGTAATTTACAACAGAACAGTTTCATCTTTGCTGCTTCAGCTCGACTCACTGCTCAGTGCAGCTGATGGTGCACACCTGTTGTCACTGATTAAGCACTAACGTCACAAACGCATCACAGCAGGACTGAAAACCTCTGACGGAAAGCAACACTGTGATCACATGAAAGATAAATTAACTGAAACTTTGGACTGAATTTATCGATTTAACACTTAAAAACTGTTAATGTTGGGAGAAGAGAGAAGAGAGCAGCAACCTTTACACAGGAAGATTAATTCATCATGACAGTGATCGTTAGTTACAGCCTTAAATATCAGAACAAAATATCAGATCTCTGCACATACACACACACACACACACACACACACTCTTCACACACACACACGCTCTAGTCTGCTGCCTCCGAAGTCCCTGCAGGACTGCTTCTCATCTAACACCAGGACACCACACCCGACCGACCATGTCACCGCCTCTGATCTCACACACACACACTCACACACTCACACACACACACACACACACACAGCCGGCTCTGACTCTCGTGATGTCAATTCCCTCAGAGGCAGCCACAAGGTCATGAGGTCACAACTCGACAAGTAGAAGTGATGATGGGCAGTGTGTGTGTGTATGTGTGTGTGTGTGTGTGTGTGTGTGTGTGTGTGTGTGTGTGTGTTTCTGGCACTTTTGCTTGAGGCATGTTATGCTGCTGTAACATGAACGTTGGGTTAAGACAGAAGAACTTCAGCGTGGAGACTGTAAACTAATTTGTTGATTGATTAGTTGTGTTGATGTTCTTCTTCTCTCATATTTATCCTTTTAGGAGGAAAATTTGATGAAAGATATTAAATGGAGTCCACACATACATACACATTAAACAGACAGACTCAGGTCCAAATCTGACCCAAATAACATTTACAATCTGACCTGGAGCGCTTTAGAGTGACACATCGCTGTCACATGACCTCGTCATCATTCAGCCGCCCGCCACAGTTAACAAGGTTGTTTGAGCTCCAGTTCAAAGAGTAAAATACGTAGTTCAAAACTAAGTATATGAGTAAAGAAAGGTCGACAGTGAGAAATATGTATTATTTATTTATTTTTATTGTTATTTTTATTTATTTCTAACTTGTGGCACATGTTCTTACACTATGTATGTTTTTATGGTCTTATTCAACTTCCTGTGAAGCACATTTCTGTGAAAGGTGCTATAATGAATAAGCTTACTATTATTATTATTATTATCATTATTATTATTAATAATAATGATGACTGGACTGACAAACACATGTTACTTTTAGACCTTTGTGTTTGATTTATAATGAAACAGTGTCCGTAATGACGACACTACGACAAGAAACTTTGCTGTTTTGAACAAAACTATCCTAAAAAAAACACAAAAGGAAGAACCACAAAACTGAGAAGGTGAGTCGTGATATCAAGTCTTCAGCAGAAATAAAGTAAAACATTTTAAATGATGAAAGCAGCAGAATTATTAATGAAAGTTTAAGGACTCGGTTCCTCAGCGCTGTCACTATGTAGGTCTGGAGTTTAATCATCATTTAATGCACCTTACTGGACTCCTGATGTGGTGGAAATCTGGTTAGTGGATCTTTACGTCTTGTATTTGAGTGCTCCAACCATTAATTAACACTCACATCCCTCCCTGCTGATGAACGCCCCCTGCGGTCCGTCGGGGATTCCCTTCCACACGGTGATGGGTTTGGGGTATCCCGGGTCGGCCGTGCGCTTCTCCTCGTTGTAGCGCCAGTACTGGTCGCCTTTGAAGAAGTAGGTTTTGCCGACGGGCTCCCAGCGCAGCGCCGTGTCGATGCCGTCTTTGGGGAGGCAGCTGCCCAGCTCCACCAGGCTGTGAGGGTAACCCGGCTCGGCCGTCACCTCCTTAAACACCCAGTACTTATCGCCTGGAGGATGTGAAGAGAAGAGACAACTTAAATGATAATACACATATTTTCAGAGTTATTAAAACATATTTACTATTAACTTTTGTTTTTTTTAAAGGCAAAAACACAGATATGAATCCTGCTGTTCAGTTTAAAATGGAGTGTTTTTCTCCCTCAGTTTAATATTTGTGATAAATAAACTATTATTTGTGATTAATGGAAGATAGTGTGCGGCTTTTAACAGGTGTTTTTTATCATTATAATACCTTACAGAGCCATAAGATACATCTGTTTAAATCCCAGATCCAGATTATCATCAAAATATAATCAGTTGTTCCAAAAGTTTTGCAGAAATGTGTTCACAGGACTCGAGATATCCTGCTGGTAGACACACAGAGTCAGCATTTAAATGATAATACACACAGTTTCCAGAGTTATTAACACATATTTACTATCAACTTCTTATTTTTTTAAGCTGAAAACTGTGATTTTGAGGGAGAAAACGCCTCGAACGCAGAACTGAACCACCAAACAAACCCTGAAAATGAGAAAATTTGAGTTTCCTCCTTTAGTTTCATATTTATGAGGAATTATCTAATGATCCAGATCATCATCAAAGTCTAATCAATTGTTCCAAAAGTGTTGCAGAAATGGAAATAAGAATGGAAATTTTGCAGTACTGGAGATATCCAGACATAAAAGAGATGAAAACATGTTAAAACATAAACATAAATAATCTAAATACTTTTAAAAATGGTCGCAGTCGTGGTTTAAACGCAGCAGCTTCTTCTGTTCAGATGAAATAAATGATCTGCAGCTGCTTTTAGAGGAAAGAAAACTACAATAGAGATGAAATAGAAGCTGTTAAATCAGCGAATTACTCTGTAAAAGCTGCTTTTAACAGGTTATTAAATCAAACAGACTCGACAGCAGCTCGTTTTAAACATCCTGCTACTCGTCATACGGGAACAATGAACACAAACAAAGATGAATATAAAAAACGCTGAATCCTAATTTTTTTATCCTTTTCAGCCACTAATAGTTTTCCTCAGGCAGTAAAGGAAGCTTGACTCAGTGTTCATTTTTTAAAATAAGCGGCACTGGAAGATAGTGTTCGGCTTTTAACAGGTGTTTTTATCATTATAATACCTCACAGAGTCACTGTATGTGGCTCTGAGGAAATCTGCAGACACTGAGTTACAGGCAGAAATAAAAGGAAATCATTGCAGTCTAATTACTTCTACTGTTAATCTGGATTTATTGATGCAATCTGGAATATTAAAAAGGAAACACAACAACATCTGGGAGGTAAAAAAAAACAAAAATAATGAGCTTTAAAAGGCGGAGACGACGGAGCGATGACTTCACAGGCAGGTTCTCGTGTTTGTTGATGTCTCGTTTTGAACGCACGAGCGACGCTTCACACGTCGTTTCCTGCTGACGGCTTCACATTATTTCACTCGATCGCAGCGAAACAACAGAAAAAAGGGCGGGAAAGACTGTCAGCAAAGTAAACATGGATGTAAACAATCCAGGGTTCAAAATATTCAAAGAAAGGAAAAGAAATATGTTGATTCAACGAGGAAATTATGTTTAAACACAATTAAACTGCATCAGCAAATGTGTTTTATAACGAGGAAATGTTGTTAATTAACATATCAGCACTGAATCTGTCTGTAAAATGTGAATATTTTGATTTTTTTCTGTCTGATCTCACAATAAATTACTGATAAATTACATCTACAGTGTTGTTACAGTCTGTGTGGTTGTTGTTCAGACTCTGGCAGCATTTGGCTGACGTTATAGAAATATCACCATCTTATTTTTAAAACATCTTCTGTGCAGTGGAAACATTACGCACAGAAAACATTTCCTGTGAACAGTCATCAACAGACATTTGATCCCATAATGTAACAAACTGGGAAAACAAACCGATTAAAACGTCATTTCTCGGGAACACTGTTGTTCAGATAAACACACTGAATGAACTGAAAGATTTGTTAAGTCAACAAACAAAACAATACTCTCATGTCCACCGGCAGTATTATTGGTCGTCGGGCTGTAACAGTTCTCCAAATCCACGATATCTGGGTTTTATTAAATCAAATGCAAACTAGAATATGATATCTGATCCATTTACCTTCAGTATGAAGGTAGATTAACTTATAAATTAACTTCACATGAATTGACTAAGTAAACAAAACTAAATAAATAAAAAGCAGTCTACATATTAACCGATTAAACAAAGTTACCGTATTTCCTCTAATAGTGTCCGAGGCCTGTATTTACCTGCAGAGGGCATCAGGTCTTTATTGGAAGTAGCTTTCTATTAGAGAGACGCATTTATTTCTAATTCACTCTGTTTGATTTGAAGAATATTTGCTCATATTTTAGTATGAAGACTCATTTTCTCATCTGCTTCCGTTTGTTCCATCAATTTTTTATCACTGCATTGTCCTGGTAATTACGGTAATCTGCACCAGAGACTTCCAGTTAGCCCTCTGCTAACTCGAATGGGGATGAAATAATTTAATCATGAGGCTCTTCTAGACTTTACAAATGTTATCAGACTGAATGGATCAAATTCTGACAGTGAAAGAAGTTACTTTTCAGTGGTTGTGTGAGATTTTTTTTAGTAATGTAATGAGAACTCAACACACACTGATCTTGGTTTCAGAGCCGTTAAACTCATATCGGCAGCTGTAACTGTTCCTGCTGTGCACGAATCTGTCTCTAAATGCCTTTTTTCTGGCATAAATGCATCCAGAAGTTCAACTGAAGCTGATATTCTGCTTCAGAAGTCAATCAAATCAACCAGCATCCTCTGAAATCAACGTTCTTTAAGTTTAAACATTTCAAATGTGTGCCTCTGTGACTGCTGAGACTCTCATACTTAAATACTAACTTCCTTCTGGAAGTTTGGAAGTTCTCACTCCGGCTGCTGAAATCTCATATTAGCTTTTTGTGCATGAGTTGTTATTAATTTATGCAGAGAAATATGTGCCTACTGATATCTATTATTGAAAGTGCTCTGCAGCCGGTATGGACGGCGGCCAACAGTGCTTTCAGTCTACATATTATATGGATGTGTGAGTATTGTTTTAAGGCAGAGAAAGATGGAGAGCTATCCTTTAAAGATTCAACGTTAGATCCACATTTACAGCACAGAAAAGAGTGAAGATGTGATTAATTAATTAGCTCAATTCTCTCTTTCTTAAGAGGTCAAATCAAACCTCACAGTCTCTGGGTTATTGGGCAGTGCTGTTTATGTGCAAACCGACTTCTAAAAGGTAACACCATAGAAGAAGAAGATTTCTTAAAAATGAAGCTCTCTGAACCAGAAAAGCTAAAAGTATTACCTGCAACTGAAACAACAAATCCTCCTTCTAATACTGTGTGTGTGTCCTGTCCACACGTGTCTCTGTGCTCGCCCCAATAAATGCAAGAAGAAGCATCACAGTGTGTATGTGTGTGTGTGTGTGTGTGTGTGTGTGTGTATGTGTGTGTGTGTGTGTGTGTGTGTGTGTGTGTGTCTGTGTTTGAGAGAGAGAGAGAGAAAGACGGCAGCTGAGAGCTCTGAGAGAGCAAAGCTATTAATATCTGCTCCTGGCTGCCCGCGATAGCAGGACACTCCTTCAGAAGATGTCGGTATATGTGTGTGTGTGTGTGTGTGTGTGTGTGTCAGTGTGTGTGTGTTATACAGAGAAAGTGAGAAAGAGTGAGAGAGAGAGAGATAGAAACAGAAAGAGGTAGAGATGAGTGACTCCACAGTCAGCAGGCAGGGGATGAGGGAGGTTTCGTACACAGACTGAAATTCTATTACTTTAGGCCGGCTGCTCCCTGCTGCCTCGCTATTCTCTATTTCACACTTTATTAAATATATTTTCAGGAGGAGGGGGAGGAGGGGAACGTGGAGAGCAGGACGGAGTCTAATAACAGCGGAGCAGATGGAAGATTCAGATCTGTGATTTCGCTGAAGATTGTGAGAGCAATCGGTCGATTGTGACGCCGTATTTGCAAAAAGATCGCGCTCAAAGAAACAAAACACACAAAAACTTAAAACCTGAAAATAAGCAAAGGGTCGCGTACAAACAGGTTTGTTTTTAAGAGGCAGGTACAAGTCTAGACCAGCAACGAATGGTTATTTTCATTAGCGATTATGTATTTGGTCCAAATAAATGCCAGAAAAAGGTGAAAAATGTTGCTCAGTGTTTCCTAAAGCACAAGATGACGTCATCAAATGTCTCGTTTCACCTAAAACTCAAAGATATTCAGTTTACTGTCAAAGAGGAGTAAAGAAACCAGAAAATATTCACATCTGAGTAGCTGGAATCAAAGAATTTGGACGTTATCTGCTTAAAAAAATGACTCCAAATGATTAATCGAATATCAAAATAGTGGCAAATTGACATCTGATCACTGCAGCTCTGTCTGAGTGATTTCAGTTTTCTTGTACTCAGAATTTTCTCGGAGATAAAAATGAAATCTCGTCTTAACCTGAATAAATTTGGAGTTTAAATATGATATGAAATTAAATAAATAACTAAAACAAACTTACTGCAAAATGAATATTCAGTTCAGCATCATCATGATTTACTACAAGTTCAGGCAGTTAAGAGAGTTTTAAAGAGGGTGAAGATGTTGTTGCATGAGGCCAAATGATTTGCTTTTAAATGGGATAATAATTTATGACTAATGAACCCCGATGAGGTCTGAGACAGAAACATATTAACAGATACATGAACTCACGAACAGGAAGTGAACTAACTGAACCTGCAGGTGAGCTAAAATTGACTCAAAGGAAACATGTAGTGAAGAGATAAAGTAAGATTGATGCCAGTTTATTCACTCGGAGCTGTCGGCTCCACGCTGACACTTATTCAGTCAGATTTTTTTAAACGGTGCCTCTAAATATAAATATATAACAGGAAGTGAGACTGCCGTCCTGCTTCCAGACAGACAGACAAAGCTACGTCTTCTTCTTCTTCTTACCTTTGAAGAAGACGAACTTGCCGTCGGATCTCTCGTAGGCGGCGTCGATGCGAGGCGGGAGGCCTTTCCAGAACTGATCGATCTGCATGGGATAACCCTCCTGGACCTTGTTGTTCCTCAGACGCCAAAACCAGCGGTCCTGCAACACCGCAAACCACCAACAAGGGAAACGCTTGAGTATCACTGGTGAAAGTTACAATACAGAAAGTTTATGAATCAAAACTTTATGAGTTATGAGTTACAGGGAGGACATGAATAAATAAAACGGATGATAAAGAAAGTTCAGGATGTAGAAGACGCAGGTTTGATCACATTTAATGACCAACCAACTGGTTTAATCTATGACAATGTGCTGTATTTAATAATCTCAGCATATGTTTTTATGTTAATCTGACATGACTGATTGATTGACACCTTTAAAGATAAAGATCAGTTCTTGCATCCCACATGAATCACAATGATTGACAATAATTTACAATTAAAGGATCAGTGTGGAAAATTTAAGGGACAGAAATGGAAGATAATATTCATAAGTATGTTTTAATTAGTGTAAAATCACCTGAAAATAAGTTTTCATTACTTTAGAATGAGTCTTCTTCTACAGAGCCGCCATGTTGCACCGCCATGTTCCTACAGTAGCCCAGAATGGACAAATCAAACACCGGCTCTATAGTCCAGCTGATGTGTGAAAATTATTATTATACTTCTTCATAAAAGCATGAAACTTGGCACATTTGTACAGTTTGGAGCCCTGAACATTATCAGAAATGGAACCATCGCGGTGGCCATGGCAACCAATTCTAGTTATGTATATTGCATCATATCTCCTGAACCAAACATGATAACACACTGATGGTCAAGGATTACAATTATACCATGAACAACATCATAAACTGTTCAGGTGAATAATTAACCCCTTAACATCCACACTTTTTAGAGAATTTTCGCCTATTTGGCCAAATGGAAAAGCTTATAACAGACGGACTGTGAGGCCGTGATGGATGTGACAGGTGACATCTTCTAGTTTCTGGAGATGTGCTTATTTAGCATCTGGCTCTAGAGGGACTTTCACAAGTTTGACGGCCGTCGCAGGTTCTTCTACACGCTCGGAAGGGAAACTAGATGACAGTAAATCTCACACACTGATCCTTTAAACAAATGAACCACCTCGTCTTTTTCCAGCCTTTAGAAACAAAATTCACTCATCATTCTCTCTTTTCTTCGTCACACATTTCACTTGACACTGGTGTTCTTAAATTCTCAGCACAAAAGCAAACGTCAGCTTCTTCCAGTTTCTCACACAACTTTTCCTCCTTGTGGATTTTTTTTTTTTAACAATGTCAACTTCCAGGACCAATGAGAGGAAATCTTTACTCTGCAAATTACATTTAAATATTTATTCAGGGAGCAGCCTCAGTCACAGTTAAACTCATCTCTCTCTCTCTCCTCTTGTTTCCTGTCTGTCTCCTCAATAATAACTGTCAAATAAAGGCAAAAAAATGACCCCGAGTTTCACATCCGACATCAGAGAACTCATCATACGTCAGCGATAATCCACCCAGAGGAGGGCGTGGAACAATAGATGAGAGGAGAAGTAGAGAGAAGAAGAAGAATCAAATATGAAAAAGTCAATTGAAGCAAGGTTTGTGGAGGAAGTGAAGGAAGGCGGGAGGAAAGAAAAAAAAGGAAAAGAAATGAAATGAGAGGAAGCAGAAAGACAAAAGAGACGAGAGAAGCGAAGAAGAGGAGGAGAAGAAGAAGAGGAGAACATCAATCTTAGCTCATTATCATTTGGCTTCAGTGGATCTAGGACACAGCCAAACACAGTCCCCACTGAACACACACACACACACACACACACACACTATCAGCCAGGTGCAGACTCACACAGAGACACAAAGACACACACTCGAACACACACTAAAAAAATGCATAGGCTCTTTCTCTTTGTCTCTCTCTCTCTCACACACACACACACACACACCATCTCAAATGATCAAACATCATCCACAGGCCACTAATGCTTTTCTGTCTGAACCCAAACAGAAAAAAAAAAGAAAAAAGAAAATCGATGCTTCTACATCCAGCAAAACAAACCATGAGTGTTTCTCACCAAGGAAACATCCCATAATGAGTGTCTCCTTTCAAACGCCCACCGGCTCTCAGCGCTCTTTATGTCCTAATATGCCCCCCCCCCCCTCTGTCCCGGAGTTAAAGGAAAAGGAATCAGCCTTGTTTTTCTGATCGATGATAATGACGCATTTTTGAAGTTGTACAAAAGCTTTTTGTGTTTGTTTCAGGGTCACAAACTCCGTCAGTAAACGTTTGCAGCGCTGAGGAGAGAGAGAGTTAAACCTTCTTCTCTTTTCAAACAGCGACACGAATCATTTAAAGTTTGAATGATCTACAAATGATCTATGAAATACTTTTTATTACTTCCATTATTTCCAATTACTTTAGTGTAATTGGAAAAAATCCTTTCACATGTAGGCGGCCATTGTTGCAGTGCAGTCTGGGTAGTGACGTCCAATGGCTGCAACGGTTCATATTTTCATTAAACCTCATAAAACTCTGGATAATATTTATAAAGTACGATGCTGCAGTTAACTATTATTTCCATTATTGATCAAACTGCTGATTATTTCTCAATTAATCTGTTAATTGTTTAAAATTAATGAAAAATCAAAGTTATTATTTATAATTTTGACATCTTCTAAATGTTTCGTCCGACCAACAGTGGAAAAACCAGCAATATTCAGTTTATTAGCATCAAATCTTCACTTCTGAGAAGCTGAAACCAGCAGATGTTTCAGCATTCATCGACTGATCGCTGCAGCTCTAAACATGATTATTATATTAAGTTGTAAATGAATGAAGTTCTATAAACAGCTAAAACTGATTCTTGCTTTATGTGTGAGATACATTATTAAACATTAAACACATGATGAAAAGGAAAAAGATGCAGCAGTTGCACAAATTCACTCCTACATGTTTAATTTATTGTGTTTTATATGATTTATGAAGCGTTAATAAACAGCGAGTCAGTCACATGTGTGCTAAACATGTTTAAACCTCTTCATGCTCCACCCTGAACACCAAACACACACCTGCACGCTGCTCAGCAGGTAACGACCCAGTTTGAAACAGCTGATCCTCATAAACGTGTATATATATATATATATATATACACATAAATATATACAGTATATATATGAACATGAGTTTAATATATCTGCACTAGTAAAACTTCATTAAACAGCTTTTCTGCAGCAGCTGCTCGTTCAGGAAACCTGCAACGCTACATCAGACCTGAGCTAACGCTGGCTTACTGGGAACAGGGACAGTACCGTATTCATGTCAGATTAAACTAGTATGATGACAGTCTGACTGAGTGTGAGTCCTGCAGCAGGCGAGTCGACTGTCAGCGTGATTGGACGCCTGATAGTCAGTCAGACGGAGGTCGAATGACGTTCCCGCCACAAACAAACTGCTCAGAGTTCGTTTGGGACTAGACGGGAACCAAATCCTCTAAACGCAGTGGGTCCTGTTATAAAAATTAGGGTTATACTGAGTATGTGCCACTTTTTTAATGACATGTTGTGATGAAGGTTTCTGTTTTGGTCTGTAACTTGCATAGATAATAACACCAGATGAGATTAACGCAGCGGGAGGCCAGCAAACATACGTTAGAGAAAATCAGAAAGGGTCATGAGACAGGTGAAGAGGATGTCATCTTGAATGAAGCATTTTAAGCTGGCCATAAACTGGAGGCTGAGATAATGTGTGGTGTTATCTGTGGAATGTGTCTGAAAAGAAGAACATTGTAAACGCCCGGTTGTAAAGTATATAAACATATGAATGCTCTACGAGGAGCCTTTTCTCTGTAACCTCACTTGTGTGTTGCATTGTAAAACATTCCTTCTTGTACATGAAAACAAATTCAATTTAAACTTTGATTCTTCGGAACAAAATAAAGCAAAGTCTACCGAGGACCCCCCATCATATGTAGAGCTGCAACGATCGGTCAATTAATTGATTAGTTGTCAACTATTGAGTTAATCAGGAGTTATTTTGATAATCAATTAATCGTTTTCAGTAATTTGTTAAAAAAAAATCCAAATTCTCTGATTCCAGCTTCTTAAATGTGAATAATTTCTGTTGTTTTTAGTCTCTAATACATTAAACACTAGTTATGACACTTTATAGACCAAACAACTAATTGATTAATCAAGAAAATAATCAACAGATTGATCACTAATGAAAATAGTCATTAGCTGCAGTTTTAGTCGAGTGCACCAGTTAGATGAAATAAAATAGAGTAATTCACAATCAATAAAGCACAATTTTAAGGAAAGCTTGAAGAATACTTTTTGTTCTGCCGTCTTATCATCTCACAACCTCTTAGACTAATCCAGTGACCCTGAGTGGGGGTCCCGACCCACAGGTTGAGACCCACTGCTTTCAGTTTAGTTCTGCACATGTTAACTGTGTTCAGATCTGACCGAACGAGAGTCTGACTCTGAAATGGCCTTTAGTCTTGTTCCCATCAAAGCTGAAATCAATATCTTACATAACACTTCTGAAATCATCACTTTTGTGCCAAAACATTGTCAGAATTCAGTATTTCTGCTTCCAGTTTGACTCTTTGCAGGATGAGAAAGCCTCTCAAACAGCATTCATTTCATCACAGGACACTAAATCTCTTCATTTTTAAGCTGCTTCTTTTTGGCAATGCAATCCACCGCACTTCATTTAAAGGAAAACTCTTTTAAATCAAGGCTTTTGAAGAATTACTCTGCTCTCACACGCTTGTCTCAAACTCCCAGTCCCACCCCTCCCATCCCCTCCGACCGTCAACTTGATTCAGATTGGAAACACGGAGGGCGTCTGCATCTATATTTATACTTTTTATTTCACTGAAGAAATTTCAGAAAATACCCCGGCTGCTCCCCAGTGCTCATTCTGTCTTAATGAGGAGTTGAAAGGCCGATAAAAACTTGTGTATCAAAATGATTTCAACAGGATGGAGAGAAAGAGGAGAAAGAGAAGCGACGGGGGGGAAAACAGTCAAATAATTAACTGTACATCTGTTTACCTCAGAGAGAGAGAAACAAAAAAAAGAGCAAAAAAAGAAACAGTCAGCAGCTTCTGCTCTTTTCCTTCCGACCATCTTTACAGTAACATTCGTCTATAAGTCGGCTTCTGGCCACCGAGGCTGTAATGATCAAACACAGCAGCAGCCGGGGTAAAGAGAAAAAGATAATTACGTTCTGTAATTAGGTTCAAACACAGTCAAACCAATTACGGAGCTGCTGAAATGTATTATTTGAGCTCTGCGTTCGGAGCGTAAGAAGTCATTAAGTGTCTGACAGCAGCTCTGAATCTCAGCTCTTCAGATTATGACAGAGAGCCTGGTTTTAACAAACCACACAGGAATACATGACGTTGGGGAAAACACTGCCTCCTGTTCTCTTTCTCGCTGTTACTTTGATTAGTTTTATAAGTCTGAATAGAACAGTTTGTATTGTTTCCTGTTGAGAGATCATCCCTTTAAGAGATCATTCATATCTTCCACTTTTACCTGAATCACTCTGGAAACTGTTCCATCATCTTATGTCCTGATTGTATCCTATAGGTGCATATTTGGGCCATTTTTAAAGGATTGGATCAAATGCCTTTGATTAGCGTCGCTGCTCTCCTCTACAACAGCCTTCAGCGCCCACATGGTCGACATCAAAGCTACTGTAAGTCTTCAAATCTTATTAACCAAGCAATAACTTCCAAAAATGACTGCCAGCACACTTATTAAAGGGCCTGAATATTAGAGATTGAGACCAGAAAGAATCACTGAAAACAATGATTTCTAAGGAGAAGTTGAGGCTTTGTTGAACGGAAGTCGGTTGGAGGCAGTTTCTGAGGCACTTTAAGGTGCCTCGGCTTCAAGACGTGGTCGCTGTGAAGCAACAGCAAGAATCCTCACATCATATTGAGTAAAAAAAAGACAGAAATACATACAGACAGAAGGAGAGATGGGAACCAGAGTGAGACAGACAAGCAGAGAGGCCGATGAGACAGTTCAGGCGGTTTGGCGGGTAGCCGGGAATCCACCAGCAACAGAGAGATGGAGAGACAGGTGAGTAGATAGAAGAGAGAGAGACGCAAACAGACAGACAGACAGACAGACAGACGGGTTTATGACCTTTTGTAACATTCAGTTTAACGATCAGAGACATCAAAATGGATTTTCTTCCTCTTCTGCTCCAGCTCTCTCTCTCTCTCTCTCTCTCTCTCTCTCTCTCTCTCTCTCTCTCTCTCTCTCACACACACACACACTCATACATGTATGATATCCCCCTCTCTCTGTTTGACACACACACTATCTGGCAGCAGCATATTTACGTGTGAGCACCATCATGTAAAAGGCCTGCCGTGTGTGTGTTGGTATGATGATTCGTGCTAAAGCTGCGTTAGTCTGTTACTAACTACACTGCAGGCATATGCCGAGCGCTAATGATCCCAGGCTGGATGGTACCATATGCCACTGGGCCTGAATCTTTCATCTGAAGAGCCTCACAGTCCTATCAGAGCTCACATTTTTAGCCTCAGCAGCCCCGGAGGGAATCGAACCCCCGTAAAAGCTGCCAGCGTCGGAGCGGGCGACCGCTCGACCGTACCTCGCTCGCACAGCCGCTCAGGCCCCTAGTCCTCTCCACTTAATGTTCAATTAAGCTTTATCTAAATCCCCCCAGCGTCACCCTGTTTTATATAGCAACCCACGGCCGTATGACTCACCGTCTGTCGCAGCTAACGCCGTTAATTACACATGGAACAGGATCCTCTCCTCGAAAAGAGCCTGCATGTGAAACACAAATACCTGCCGTCTATCTTCAGCAGAGAAAAGGACCCTGGATTCTTTTATAATATGAGACTTCAACATTTTTGACTGATGGACAGGCTGCCTTTAAATCAGCTTCATCTGCTTCTACTTCACTGCTTTTTCCAGCTTTCCTGCTTTTCTACAATTACTGGCAAATGAGCATATCAAGAGCATTAATCTGTTGTTAGCCGAGACTCGGTTTACTGCTGCTGCTTCCACTGTTGCTGCTATTTCTGTCCACGTTCATACAGACGAGTGCAGGAGCTTCTGATCAAGTGTAGAAGAGTAAAAAAATTCATTTACTGTAAATATCTTGGTGTGTGACTGATTTTTTTTACAACTCCTTCAAGGTCACAGTTGATTTCTTTGACCTGAAATGATAATGAGATAACAGAAGTCATTAAAGTGTTTCTCAAACTACAAACAAACACCTAGAAGTGTTATTAACTGCTAAATAAAAATGTAAAAGTCATAATAAGTCATTAATAAGATATCCTCTGATTAATCGTTACAGAGGTAAATATGGCAGTTAATGCTGATATTGATTTTAGGTGATATTGCACAGCTCTACTCTGATATAAACTAGAGATGCATAAACATGAAGGCTGCTGAGATGAATGCACTGCTGAACACCGATCGATCGACAACAAATCCACATGCAATAATAACGCAAAGGTGCAGAAAACAGAAGCGGCTCATGATGCATAAAAACAACCTGAATATTAATCATGTTGGATAAATATGTTTCCAACATGACAGACAGTTACTGAATGAAGATGCTTCTTATCAACAGGTCAAACAGGTACATTATTGGCTGTTGATTTGTTCATTCATGATCCTCATCACTCATGGTTCTCATTTTCAAAGGTTTTCTCATTTTTTGTTTACTTTAAGTCTCGTTTCATCACGAAAAAAGGTTGTTTCATAGTTTTCACTGATGGATCAACGCTGCTCCAGCAAGAACTAAATTACCTGAGAGTTCAAAAGCTTCACCTACAAAATGACAACAAATGACGCAGCTGTATTGTTTCTGGTGTTGTACAGGTGGCGTAGTTTCTTCTCTAGGGAACAGCCCGGTGCATAGGAAGTGCGCTCATGACATGTGAGTGAGCGTATGTACAGTTTGAGCTGTTTTGTTAGTGAATAAATTCTGCAGCTCCTCCAGATTGAAGCTGAGTTCCCATTTCTTGATTTCCACCTGTTGATAAAAGTGGAGGGAGGGAACTCCGAGGTTACATCAGTGACTTCGGCTCTGGAGTAGTACACCGTCAGACTGGATAAGAGGTGAAACGTAAGTCCAGTTGCCTTTGAATCAATTGTAACTAGGACCTGGACCAATGAGACCTGGAGCAGTACACTAAACCTCCCCGACCACGGTCTGGATGCTGAAGCAGGAAAGGTTAGCAGTGGTCATTTTGAATCTCTTTCTGTCTATATATATATACATGTTTGTGTCTCAGGGGTCCAATAATCTGTCTATAATCAGGTACAGATGATGGATGGATGGATGACCGTGAAGATAAATGGACGGCCTTTCTAGTCTTCCAACCACTCAAAGTGCTTTTACATTACAAGCCACATTCACCCAGTCACACACACATCAGAGGTTCAGTATCTTGTTCAAGGACACTTCAATATGTGGACCGGAGGAGCCGGGAATCAAACCGCCGATCTACGATTACTGTACGACCCGCTCAACCGCCTGGACTGTACACTCTGTGTCTCTGCTCACCTTGAAGACAAACATCTCCCGTCTGAAGAAGGCCACGGTGTTGAAGTTGCCGTCGCAGATGTTGGGTTTGCCGTTTCCGGGCAGCGCGGGCCGGTCGCCGGGTGGACGCGCCGGACGGGAATGACGGTCATGCTTGCGTTCGGAGGTGGAGTGCGTCCGCCGAGAAGGTAAAGTGGGTAACGGCCTGGTGGGTTCCAGCATGGCTGTGGGGATGCCTGCCGGAAAAAAAAAAAAAAAAAACATGAATCATTTCTTCTGTTTGCTCAAATGTTTTGTGGATTTATGAGGCGGCCAGGAACACAAAGACCCACAGAAACATGAGTCACTGTTATTGACTGATTTTTAGTTGTGTAAACATGAGTTTTTTATGTAAGATCTTCTGAGACACCACACAAAGAGATAAACAACATGAGTAATCTTCTATGATTCATTTTCAGGTGCCATAATTTCTCACTTGGAACGGAGCGCCGCGCTGATGCATGACAGATAAAAAAGGGCAACGCAGCCAGAATTTGTCTTTCCAACGCATGACGCATCGATAATTTTCCTCTAAAGCCACAAACCACAGAGTTTAATTCCAAATGCAGGACAATTACAGCTCATACCTGCAGATTATATTTCAGGAATAAGAATAAATCTACCCTCACAAAGCTTTGTGGTTTCCTTGTTGTCTTTTGTTTTTAGGTTGAATAGGAACCTGCACACCAGCGTTTTTTTTAAATAAAGCCCTTCAACTGAGAGTGGATGGTTGGTATTTTCAGGTGCTGGAGAGACAGAGCAGTGAGGCAAAATAGGATGAACTCACAGCAGATGAAATATCAGGCTCTGTTATCCGCACTGGAACACAAGCACAGTGGAAAAATACTGTTGACCGCACTGTTTTTGGCCGGTATTTCCCTTCAACGTCGACTCAAAATGTCACCCGTGTTTCATGACCTTTAATGTTAAGATCCTTCTTTTGTTCTGAAGGACAAAGACGACCTTCCCGCCACGAAGCTCACAGGAAGCTAAACTGATGCAACTGAAGAACAAAGCAGCACAAACAGTTATATTCTTTATTTCTGACTCAAAAGACTTTCTCTGTGTATTTGCATGACTGACATGATTTATTTTTATATATCTTCTCCGAGAAGGAACAAAGTGTCTCCGGTGTCGACACAAAAGAAAAGACCAAAAGACACAAAGTCACACATTTAAGTTTAATTTTTTCTTCTCTTTCCAGGTAAATATTACCCAGCTGTATATTATTTATCAGCCTGATGCAGATTTACATTCATATATATTCAGCCGGTGCAGCTCTCTGCAGGACAACAGTTCTTCATAATTCAGATGCATTCTGGGTTTTATGATTAATAATTAATATCCAAGGTGTGTTGTGGTTTTTTTTTTTTGCTTTTGCACATTTTTGCTTTCAGGTCTCAAGTGAAGTCAAGTGTTCAGGCTGTCGAGTTTCACAGCAGGTGAGACTAAATTTCAAAGTTATAATCCTTAAAGAAGCTCTATATTTATATTCTGGGGCTCTACTGGAATATCTTTGCATAATTTCCAGGTAAAAACTCTTTATCTTCTACTGGTCCTTTATGCAGCCCCTCAGTTCAGCCTCTGTCTGAAACAGGCTGTCTCTTTAAGGCCCCGCCTCCTGATGGGCCTGCTCTGTTCTGATTGGTCAGCTTTCAGGAAGCTTCCTCTGGCTCCAGAGGCTACGTAAACAAACTGTAGTAGCAGGATTTCACTACTTTTCCTCCTTCTTTACTCTAAATGTCAACTTATTTAATATATCTACACATGTTGGAGCTGAATCAGATCTGAAACACCTTAGCAACCACCTTAGCAACAAAGACTGCAAAACAGATGGCCGTTTGTGGACACATTAATCTGATGTCAGTTTGATGAGGAAGTAGAGGTAACTCTGCACACAATTTTCAAGGAGATTTTTTACATAAAGTCAGCATTTTGCATGGAAACGTGCCCTTTTTTTGTATAGTATCAGTATAATTTTGACTTATTAAAAAATATTATTTTGATGAACAAGCCAACAGAAGAACAACAAGGTGCCCTGACTGACAGTTATCTATTAATAGATACTACATAAGTCCTTACCATAGATCTTCTGTATGCCCTGCAGGTCGTCCAGAGGCAGTTTGAAGTTGTGTGTGTCCATGTACTGGTAGAAAGGAGCCATGATGGCACTGGGATCGTTGGAGTGCTCCAAACCCAACGCATGACCCAACTCATGGACCGCCACCAGGAACAAATCGTTACCTGGAGAGAGACACAGAGAGAGAGAGAGAGCACAAAATGATGAGGAGGATCATGAGAGAGAGAAATAGAAATAAGGAGGAGAAACATCATCACTTTCAACATCACTGACAGCCTTTAAAAAGCAGACGCCAGACAATAAAACAGACAACAAGAACCACTTTGTGCTGCTGACATATTTTTTTGTTCACTTAAGGAAAAAAAAACATACTTAACCAAAAAAAACTTGAACATCTCCCTCTTCTCTGAGTCAGAACAAAGCCTCCCCAGTGGAAACACAACGGAAAAGACACAGTCGAACACGCTGGAAATATGAGCTAAAGTTAGTCTGCCATGCTGTTGACTCATCAGCAGTGCAACAAAAATCTCACATCAAAGAAGAATTTGTGGTAAATGAGAAAGAGAGAAACTGTCATCTCGTGCACGTTGAAGCTTTGTACGTCCGGCGTGGAGCAGTTCTTCAAACGCTGCTGCTGCTGCTTGACAGGGATTATTGGTGAGGAGGGTAAACTGTTTGCTGCCACGTTCAGTAAAATTCATGTTATATGAAATGCGATTTTAAATTTATAATCTGTGAATGTATAAATAATGTGCAGCTGGCTTCAGGATTTTAAAATATGCCCATGAATAAGCAAACATGTTGAGTTTAGAATATGAGACGCTCCACAATCTGACGCCTCGCTGTTTCAACGTTACAGAAGAAGAAACAACTATGAATTTCAAATTAAATATACGTTTTTTTCATATTTCATGCTCCGTTAAAACCTTGTAAAACATTATTAATCTCATTTTGCTGCAGCAGATGGATCTAAATGAAGCTAAAATGTGTAAACTGGGGAGTAAAGTTTTCCTTCCTGATTCAAGAAACTACTCTCTGGAGACTGAAAACGTGATGCTGTTATTCGTCTTAGCTGTTTCTAAACAAACTAACGTCACCAAGCTCTTCATGATGAAGGAACATGTGACCCAGAGTGGCGCTGTGACTCACTGACGGGTTTTCTGGAACAACAACGGAGGAATCAGATACATCAGACTTTACTTGTTAGTAGATCTCGTCTCCTCTGAGTAGACTGACATTAGAGTTCAGTAGAGCTCAAACTGTCAAAACCAACCGTCATTTCACTTTATTATAACAAAGTTGAAACTTGTTTCCTTTTCCAATTGTTATTCTGTCATGAAAACACTTGAAATGAGTGAAAATGTAGCGACAAACTGAAAGCACCCATAAGAAACCAACACAAACATTCAAGAAATGGTAAATGGACCGTACTTTACACTACAAATCACAGGTAAAGGTGAAACCTTCATCTGCCGATCAGAGGAAAGATAACCATTCATACACACTGATGGCCTTAATTTGGGGTTAAGTATCTCGCCCAAGGACACATCAACATCCGGAAGAGCCGGGAATCCAACCGCCAATCTTCCGATTAGAGGACGACCCGCTCTACTTCCTGAGCCACAGGAGAGCAGCACTGCAACACTGAAGAGACATCAATAGAGTGATCCTTTAAAATATACCCCTATCAGCCCCGATACCCATCTATAGGATACAATCAGGACGTAAGATGATGGAACAGTTTCCAGAGTGATTCATCACCTGAATAGTAGCTTTGATGTCGACTATGTAGATGCTGAAGGCTGTTGTAGAGGAGAGCAGCGATGCTAATCAAAGGCATTCAATCCAATTCTTTAAGAATGGCCCAAATGCATCTATAAGATACAATCATGACGTCAGATGATGGAACAGTTTCCAGAGTGATTCATCACCTAAATAGTAGCTTTGATGTCGACCATGTAGGCGCTGAAGGCTGTTGTAGAGGAGAGCAGCGACGCTAATCAAAGGCATTCAATCCAATTCTTTAAAAAAAGCCCAAATGCATCTATAGGATACAATCATGACGTCAGATGATGGAACAGTTTCCAGAGTGATTCATCACCTGAATAGTAGCTTTGATGTCGACTATGTAGGCGCTGAAGGCTGTTGTAGAGGAGAGCAGCGACGCTAATCAAAGGCATTCAATCCAATTCTTTAAAAAAGCCCAAATGCATCTATAGGATACAATCATGACGTCAGACGATGGAACAGTTTCCAGAGTGATTCATCACCTGAATCACTCTGGAAGTTATTGCTCGCTTAATAAGATTTGAAGGCTTACAGTAGCTTTGACGTCGACCTTGTAGGCGCTGAAGGCTGTTGTAGAGGAGAGCAGCGATGCTAATCAAAGGCATTCAATCCAATTCCTTAAAAATGGCCCAAATGCATCTATAGGATACAATCATGACGTCAGATGATGGAACAGTTTCCAGAGTGATTCATCACCTGAATCACTCTGGAAGTTATTGCTCGCTTAATAAGATTTGAAGACTTACAGTAGCTTTGACGTCGACCTTGTAGGCGCTGAAGGCTGTTGTAGAGGAGAGCAGCGACGCTAATCAAAGGCATTCAATCCAATTCGTTAAAAATGGCCCAAATGCATCTATAGGATACAATCATGACGTCAGACGATGGAACAGTTTCCAGAGTGATTCATCACCTGAATAGTAGCTTTGATGTCGACCATATAGGATCTGAAGGCTGTTGTAGAGGAGAGCAGCGATGCTAATCAAAGGCATTCAATCCAATTCTTTAAGAATGGCCCAAATGCATCTATAGGATACAATCATGACGTCAGACGATAGAACAGTTTCAAGAGTGATTCATCACCTGAATAGTAGCTTTGATGTCGACCATGTAGGATCTGAAGGCTGTTGTAGAGGAGAGCAGCGACGCTAATCAAAGGCATTCAATCCAATTCTTTAAATATGGCCCAAATGCATCTATAGGATACAGTCATGACGTCAGACGATGGAACAGTTTCAAGAGTGATTCATCACCTGAATCACTCTGGAAGTTATTGCTCGGTTAATAAGATTTGAAGATTTGCAGTAGCTTTGATGTCGACCATGTAGGCGCTGAAGGCTGTTGTAGAGGAGAGCAGCGACGCTAATCAAATGCATTCAATACAATTCCTTAAAAAAAGCCCAAATGCATCTATAGGATACAATCATGACGTCAGACGATGGAACAGTTTCCAGAGTGATTCATCACCTGAATCACTCTGGAAGTTATTGCTCGCTTAATAAGATTTGAAGACTTACAGTAGCTTTGACGTCGACCTTGTAGGCGCTGAAGGCTGTTGTAGAGGAGAGCAGCGACGCTAATCAAAGGCATTCAATCCAATTCCTTAAAAATGGCCCAAATGAATCTATAGGATACAATCATGACGTCAGACGATGGAACAGTTTCCAGAGTGATTCATCACCTGAATAGTAGCTTTGATGTCGACCATATAGGATCTGAAGGCTGTTGTAGAGGAGAGCAGCGATGCTAATCAAAGGCATTCAATCCAATTCTTTAAGAATGGCCCAAATGCATCTATAGGATACAATCATGACGTCAGACGATAGAACAGTTTCAAGAGTGATTCATCACCTGAATAGTAGCTTTGATGTCGACCATGTAGGATCTGAAGGCTGTTGTAGAGGAGAGCAGCGACGCTAATCAAAGGCATTCAATCCAATTCTTTAAATATGGCCCAAATGCATCTATAGGATACAGTCATGACGTCAGACGATGGAACAGTTTCAAGAGTGATTCATCACCTGAATCACTCTGGAAGTTATTGCTCGGTTAATAAGATTTGAAGATTTGCAGTAGCTTTGATGTCGACCATGTAGGCGCTGAAGGCTGTTGTAGAGGAGAGCAGCGACGCTAATCAAATGCATTCAATACAATTCCTTAAAAAAAGCCCAAATGCATCTATAGGATACAATCATGACGTCAGACAATGGAACAGTTTCCAGAGTGATTCATCACCTGAATCACTCTGGAAGTTATTGCTCGGTTAATAAGGTTTGAAGATTTGCAGTAGTTTTGATGTCGACCATGTAGGCACTGAAGGCTGTTGTAGTGGAGAGCAGCGACGCTAATCAAAGGCATTCAATCCAATTCTTTAAAAATGGCCCAAATGCATCTATAGGATACAATCATGACGTCAGATGATGGAACAGTTTCCAGAGTGATTCATCACCTGAATCACTCTGGAAGTTATTGCTCGCTTAATAAGATTTGAAGACTTACAGTAGCTTTGACGTCGACCTTGTAGGCGCTGAAGGCTGTTGTAGAGGAGAGCAGCGATGCTAATCAAAGGCATTCAATCCAATTCCTTAAAAATGGCCCAAATGCATCTATAGGATACAATCATGACGTCAGATGATGGAACAGTTTCCAGAGTGATTCATCACCTGAATAGTAGCTTTGATGTCGACCATATAGGATCTGAAGGCTGTTGTAGTGGAGAGCAGCGACGCTAATCAAAGGCATTCAATCCAATTCCTTAAAAAAAGCCCAAATGCATCTATAGTATACAATCATGACGTCAGATGATGGAACAGTTTCCAGAGTGATTCATCACCTGAATCACTGTGGAAGTTATTGTTCGGTTAATACGATTTGAAGACTTACAGTAGCTTTGATGTCGACCATGTAGGTGCTGAAGGCTGTTGTAGAGGAGAGCAGCGATGCTAATCAAAGGCATTCAATCCAATTCTTTAAAAAAAGCCCAAATGCATCTATAGGATACAATCATGATGTCAGACGATGGAACAGTTTCCAGAGTGATTCATCACCTGAATAGTAGCTTTGATGTCGACCATATAGGATCTGAAGGCTGTTGTAGTGGAGAGCAGCGACGCTAATCAAAGGCATTCAATCCAATTCCTTAAAAAAAGCCCAAATGCATCTATAGTATACAATCATGACGTCAGACGATGGAACAGTTTCCAGAGTGATTCATCACCTGAATCACTGTGGAAGTTATTGTTCGGTTAATAAGATTTGAAGACTTACAGTAGCTTTGATGTCGACCATGTAGGTGCTGAAGGCTGTTGTAGAGGAGAGCAGCGATGCTAATCAAAGGCATTCAATCCAATTCTTTAAAAAAAGCCCAAATGCATCTATAGGATACAATCATGATGTCAGACGATGGAACAGTTTCCAGAATGATTCATCACCTGAATAGTAGCTTTGATGTCGACCATGTAGTTGTTGAAGGCTGTTGTAGAGGAGAGCAGCGACGCTAATCAAAGGCATTCAATCCAATTCCTTAAAAAAAGCCCAAATGCATCTATAGGATACAATCATGACGTCAGATGATGGAACAGTTTCCAGAGTGATTCATCACCTGAATCACTCTGGAAGTTATTGCTCGGTTAATAAGATTTGAAGATTTGCAGTAGCTTTGATGTCGACCATGTAGGCGCTGAAGGCTGTTGTAGAGGAGAGCAGCGACGCTAATCAAAGGCATTCAATCCAATTCCTTAAAAATGGCCCAAATGCATCTATAGGACACAATCATGACGTCAGATGATGGAACAGTTTCCAGAGTGATTCATCACCTGAATAGTAGCTTTGATGTCGACCATATAGGATCTGAAGGCTGCTGTAGTGGAGAGCAGCGACGCTAATCAAAGGCATTCAATCCAATTCTTTAAAAATGGCCCAAATGCATATATAGGATACAATCATAACGTCAGATGATGGAACAGTTTCCAGAGTGATTCATCACCTGAATAGTAGCTTTGATGTCGACCATAAAGGATCTGAAGGCTGTTGTAGTGGAGAGCAGCGACGTTAATCAAAGGCATTCAATCCAATTCCTTAAGAATGGCCCAAATGCATCTATAGGATACAATCATGACGTCAGATGATGGAACAGTTTCCAGAGTGATTCATCACCTGAATCACTCTGGAAGTTATTGCTCGGTTAATAAGATTTGAAGGCTTACAGTAGCTTTGACGTCGACCTTGTAGGCGCTGAAGGCTGTTGTAGAGGAGAGCAGCGATGCTAATAAAAGGCATTCAATCCAATTCCTTAAGAATGGCCCAAATGCATCTATAGGATACAATCATGACGTCAGATGATGGAACAGTTTCCAGAGTGATTCATCACCTGAATCACTCTGGAAGTTATTGCTCGGTTAATAAGGTTTGAAGATTTGCAGTAGTTTTGATGTCGACCATGTAGGCGCTGAAGGCTGTTGTAGTGGAGAGCAGCGACGCTAATCAAAGGCATTCAATCCAATTCTTTAAGAATGGCCCAAATACATCTATAGGATACAATCATGACGTCAGATGATGGAACAGTTTCCAGAGTGATTCATCACCTGAATAGTAGCTTTGATGTCGACTATGTAGGCGCTGAAGGCTGTTGTAGAGGAGAGCAGCGACGCTAATCAAAGGCATTCAATGCAATTCTTTAAAAATGGCCCAAATGCATCTATAGGATACAATCATGACGTCAGATGATGGAACAGTTTCCAGAGTGATTCATCACCTGAATAGTAGCTTTGATGTCGACCATAAAGGATCTGAAGGCTGTTGTAGTGGAGAGCAGCGACGTTAATCAAAGGCATTCAATCCAATTCTTTAAAAATGGCCCAAATGCATCTATAGGATACAGTCATGACGTCAGACGATGGAACAGTTTCAAGAGTGATTCATCACCTGAATAGTAGCTTTGATGTCGACCATGTAGGAGCTGAAGGCTGTTGTAGAGGAGAGCAGCGACGCTAATCAAAGGCATTCAATCCAATTTTTTAAGAATGGCCCAAATGCATCTATAGGATACAATCATGACGTCAGATGATGGAACAGTTTCCAGAGTGATTCATCACCTGAATAGTAGCTTTGATGTCGACCATGTAGGCGCTGAAGGCTGTTGTAGAGGAGAGCAGCGACGCTAATCAAAGGCATTCAATCCAATTCTTTAAAAATGGCCCAAATGCATCTATAGGATATGATAATGACGTCAGACGACGGAACAGTTTCCAGAGTGATTCATCACCTGAATCACTCTGGAAGTTATTGCTCGGTTAATAAGATTTGAAGACTTACAGTAGCTTTGACGTCGACCTTGTAGGCGCTGAAGGCTGTTGTAGTGGAGAGCAGCGACGCTAATCAAAGGCATTCAATCCAATTCTTTAAAAATGGCCCAAATGCATCTATAGGATACAATCATGACGTCAGACGATGGAACAGTTTCCAGAGTGATTCATCACCTGAATAGTAGCTTTGATGTCGACCATGTAGGATCTGAAGGCTGTTGTAGAGGAGAGCAGCGACGCTAATCAAAGGCATTCAATCCAATTCTTTAAAAATGGCCCAAATGCATCCATAGGATAAGATAATGACGTCAGACGACGGAACAGTTTCCAGAGTGATTCATCACCTGAATCACTCTGGAAGTTATTGTTCGCTTAATAAGATTTGAAGACTTACAGTAGCTTTGACGTCGACCTTGTAGGCGCTGAAGGCTGTTGTAGAGGAGAGCAGCGATGCTAATCAAAGGCATTCAATCCAATTCCTTAAAATGGCCCAAATGCATCTATAGGACACAATCATGACGTCAGATGATGGAACAGTTTCCAGAGTGATTCATCACCTGAATAGTAGCTTTGATGTCGACCATGTAGGCGCTGAAGGCTGTTGTAGAGGAGAGCAGCGACGCTAATCAAAGGCATTCAATCCAATTCCTTAAAAAAAGCCCAAATGCAACTATAGGATACAATCATGACGTCAGATGATGGAACAGTTTCCAGAGTGATTCAGGTGATGAATCACTCTGGAAGTTATTGCTCGCTTAATAAGATTTGAAGGCTTACAGTAGCTTTGATGTCGACCTTGTAGGCGCTGAAGGCTGTTGTAGAGGAGAGCAGCGATGCTAATCAAAGGCATTCAATCCAATTCCTTAAGAATGGCCCAAATGCATCTATAGGATACAATCATAACGTCAGATGATGGAACAGTTTCCAGAGTGATTCAGGTGATGAATCACTCTGGAAGTTATTGCTCGGTTAATAATGTTTGAAGATTTGCAGTAGTTTTGATGTCGACCATGTAGGCGCTGAAGGCTGTTGTAGTGGAGAGCAGCGACGCTAATCAAAGGCATTCAATCCAATTCTTTAAGAATGGCCCAAATACATCTATAGGATACAATCATGACGTCAGATGATGGAACAGTTTCCAGAGTGATTCATCACCTGAATCACTGTGGAAGTTATTGTTCGGTTAATAAGATTTGAAGACTTACAGTAGCTTTGATGTCGACCATGTAGGTGCTGAAGGCTGTTGTAGAGGAGAGCAGCGATGCTAATCAAAGGCATTCAATCCAATTCTTTAAAAAAAGCCCAAATGCATCTATAGGATACAATCATGATGTCAGACGATGGAACAGTTTCCAGAGTGAGTCATCACCTGAATAGTAGCTTTGATGTCGACCATGTAGTTGTTGAAGGCTGTTGTAGAGGAGAGCAGCGACGCTAATCAAAGGCATTCAATCCAATTCCTTAAAAAAAGCCCAAATGCATCTATAGGATACAATCATGACGTCAGACGATGGAACAGTTTCCAGAGTGATTCATCACCTGAATCACTCTGGAAGTTATTGCTCGGTTAATAAGATTTGAAGATTTACAGTAGCTTTGATGTCGACCATGTAGGCGCTGAAGGCTGTTGTAGAGGAGAGCAGCGACGCTAATCAAAGGCATTCAATCCAATTCCTTAAAAATGGCCCAAATGCATCTATAGGACACAATCATGACGTCAGATGATGGAACAGTTTCCAGAGTGATTCATCACCTGAATAGTAGCTTTGATGTCGACCATATAGGATCTGAAGGCTGCTGTAGTGGAGAGCAGCGACGCTAATCAAAGGCATTCAATCCAATTCTTTAAAAATGGCCCAAATGCATATATAGGATACAATCATAACGTCAGATGATGGAACAGTTTCCAGAGTGATTCATCACCTGAATAGTAGCTTTGATGTCGACCATGTAGGCGCTGAAGGCTGTTGTAGAGGAGAGCAGCGACGCTAATCAAAGGCATTCAATCCAATTCCTTAAAAAAAGCCCAAATGCAACTATAGGATACAATCATGACGTCAGATGATGGAACAGTTTCCAGAGTGATTCATCACCTGAATCACTCTGGAAGTTATTGCTCGCTTAATAAGATTTGAAGGCTTACAGTAGCTTTGACGTCGACCTTGTAGGCGCTGAAGGCTGTTGTAGAGGAGAGCAGCGATGCTAATAAAAGGCATTCAATCCAATTCCTTAAGAATGGCCCAAATGCATCTATAGGATACAATCATGACGTCAGATGATGGAACAGTTTCCAGAGTGATTCATCACCTGAATCACTCTGGAAGTTATTGCTCGGTTAATAAGGTTTGAAGATTTGCAGTAGTTTTGATGTCGACCATGTAGGCGCTGAAGGCTGTTGTAGTGGAGAGCAGCGACGCTAATCAAAGGCATTCAATCCAATTCTTTAAGAATGGCCCAAATACATCTATAGGATACAATCATGACGTCAGATGATGGAACAGTTTCCAGAGTGATTCATCACCTGAATAGTAGCTTTGATGTCGACTATGTAGGCGCTGAAGGCTGTTGTAGAGGAGAGCAGCGACGCTAATCAAAGGCATTCAATGCAATTCTTTAAAAATGGCCCAAATGCATCTATAGGATACAATCATGACGTCAGATGATGGAACAGTTTCCAGAGTGATTCATCACCTGAATAGTAGCTTTGATGTCGACCATAAAGGATCTGAAGTCTGTTGTAGTGGAGAGCAGCAACGTTAATCAAAGGCATTCAATCCAATTCTTTAAAAATGGCCCAAATGCATCTATAGGATACAGTCATGACGTCAGACGATGGAACAGTTTCAAGAGTGATTCATCACCTGAATAGTAGCTTTGATGTCGACCATGTAGGAGCTGAAGGCTGTTGTAGAGGAGAGCAGCGACGCTAATCAAAGGCATTCAATCCAATTTTTTAAGAATGGCCCAAATGCATCTATAGGATACAATCATGACGTCAGATGATGGAACAGTTTCCAGAGTGATTCATCACCTGAATAGTAGCTTTGATGTCGACCATGTAGGCGCTGAAGGCTGTTGTAGAGGAGAGCAGCGACGCTAATCAAAGGCATTCAATCCAATTCTTTAAAAATGGCCCAAATGCATCTATAGGATATGATAATGACGTCAGACGACGGAACAGTTTCCAGAGTGATTCATCACCTGAATCACTCTGGAAGTTATTGCTCGGTTAATAAGATTTGAAGACTTACAGTAGCTTTGACGTCGACCTTGTAGGCGCTGAAGGCTGTTGTAGTGGAGAGCAGCGACGCTAATCAAAGGCATTCAATCCAATTCTTTAAAAATGGCCCAAATGCATCTATAGGATACAATCATGACGTCAGACGATGGAACAGTTTCCAGAGTGATTCATCACCTGAATAGTAGCTTTGATGTCGACCATGTAGGCGCTGAAGGCTGTTGTAGAGGAGAGCAGCGACGCTAATCAAAGGCATTCAATCCAATTCCTTAAAAAAAGCCCAAATGCAACTATAGGATACAATCATGACGTCAGATGATGGAACAGTTTCCAGAGTGATTCAGGTGATGAATCACTCTGGAAGTTATTGCTCGGTTAATAATGTTTGAAGATTTGCAGTAGTTTTGATGTCGACCATGTAGGCGCTGAAGGCTGTTGTAGTGGAGAGCAGCGACGCTAATCAAAGGCATTCAATCCAATTCTTTAAGAATGGCCCAAATACATCTATAGGATACAATCATGACGTCAGATGATGGAACAGTTTCCAGAGTGATTCATCACCTGAATCACTGTGGAAGTTATTGTTCGGTTAATAAGATTTGAAGACTTACAGTAGCTTTGATGTCGACCATGTAGGTGCTGAAGGCTGTTGTAGAGGAGAGCAGCGATGCTAATCAAAGGCATTCAATCCAATTCTTTAAAAAAAGCCCAAATGCATCTATAGGATACAATCATGATGTCAGACGATGGAACAGTTTCCAGAGTGAGTCATCACCTGAATAGTAGCTTTGATGTCGACCATGTAGTTGTTGAAGGCTGTTGTAGAGGAGAGCAGCGACGCTAATCAAAGGCATTCAATCCAATTCCTTAAAAAAAGCCCAAATGCATCTATAGGATACAATCATGACGTCAGACGATGGAACAGTTTCCAGAGTGATTCATCACCTGAATCACTCTGGAAGTTATTGCTCGGTTAATAAGATTTGAAGATTTACAGTAGCTTTGATGTCGACCATGTAGGCGCTGAAGGCTGTTGTAGAGGAGAGCAGCGACGCTAATCAAAGGCATTCAATCCAATTCCTTAAAAATGGCCCAAATGCATCTATAGGACACAATCATGACGTCAGATGATGGAACAGTTTCCAGAGTGATTCATCACCTGAATAGTAGCTTTGATGTCGACCATATAGGATCTGAAGGCTGCTGTAGTGGAGAGCAGCGACGCTAATCAAAGGCATTCAATCCAATTCTTTAAAAATGGCCCAAATGCATATATAGGATACAATCATAACGTCAGATGATGGAACAGTTTCCAGAGTGATTCATCACCTGAATAGTAGCTTTGATGTCGACCATGTAGGCGCTGAAGGCTGTTGTAGAGGAGAGCAGCGACGCTAATCAAAGGCATTCAATCCAATTCCTTAAAAAAAGCCCAAATGCAACTATAGGATACAATCATGACGTCAGATGATGGAACAGTTTCCAGAGTGATTCATCACCTGAATCACTCTGGAAGTTATTGCTCGCTTAATAAGATTTGAAGGCTTACAGTAGCTTTGACGTCGACCTTGTAGGCGCTGAAGGCTGTTGTAGAGGAGAGCAGCGATGCTAATAAAAGGCATTCAATCCAATTCCTTAAGAATGGCCCAAATGCATCTATAGGATACAATCATGACGTCAGATGATGGAACAGTTTCCAGAGTGATTCATCACCTGAATCACTCTGGAAGTTATTGCTCGGTTAATAAGGTTTGAAGATTTGCAGTAGTTTTGATGTCGACCATGTAGGCGCTGAAGGCTGTTGTAGTGGAGAGCAGCGACGCTAATCAAAGGCATTCAATCCAATTCTTTAAGAATGGCCCAAATACATCTATAGGATACAATCATGACGTCAGATGATGGAACAGTTTCCAGAGTGATTCATCACCTGAATAGTAGCTTTGATGTCGACTATGTAGGCGCTGAAGGCTGTTGTAGAGGAGAGCAGCGACGCTAATCAAAGGCATTCAATGCAATTCTTTAAAAATGGCCCAAATGCATCTATAGGATACAATCATGACGTCAGATGATGGAACAGTTTCCAGAGTGATTCATCACCTGAATAGTAGCTTTGATGTCGACCATAAAGGATCTGAAGTCTGTTGTAGTGGAGAGCAGCGACGTTAATCAAAGGCATTCAATCCAATTCTTTAAAAATGGCCCAAATGCATCTATAGGATACAGTCATGACGTCAGACGATGGAACAGTTTCAAGAGTGATTCATCACCTGAATAGTAGCTTTGATGTCGACCATGTAGGAGCTGAAGGCTGTTGTAGAGGAGAGCAGCGACGCTAATCAAAGGCATTCAATCCAATTTTTTAAGAATGGCCCAAATGCATCTATAGGATACAATCATGACGTCAGATGATGGAACAGTTTCCAGAGTGATTCATCACCTGAATAGTAGCTTTGATGTCGACCATGTAGGCGCTGAAGGCTGTTGTAGAGGAGAGCAGCGACGCTAATCAAAGGCATTCAATCCAATTCTTTAAAAATGGCCCAAATGCATCTATAGGATATGATAATGACGTCAGACGACGGAACAGTTTCCAGAGTGATTCATCACCTGAATCACTCTGGAAGTTATTGCTCGGTTAATAAGATTTGAAGACTTACAGTAGCTTTGACGTCGACCTTGTAGGCGCTGAAGGCTGTTGTAGTGGAGAGCAGCGACGCTAATCAAAGGCATTCAATCCAATTCTTTAAAAATGGCCCAAATGCATCTATAGGATACAATCATGACGTCAGACGATGGAACAGTTTCCAGAGTGATTCATCACCTGAATAGTAGCTTTGATGTCGACCATGTAGGCGCTGAAGGCTGTTGTAGAGGAGAGCAGCGACGCTAATCAAAGGCATTCAATCCAATTCCTTAAAAAAAGCCCAAATGCAACTATAGGATACAATCATGACGTCAGATGATGGAACAGTTTCCAGAGTGATTCAGGTGATGAATCACTCTGGAAGTTATTGCTCGGTTAATAATGTTTGAAGATTTGCAGTAGTTTTGATGTCGACCATGTAGGCGCTGAAGGCTGTTGTAGTGGAGAGCAGCGACGCTAATCAAAGGCATTCAATCCAATTCTTTAAGAATGGCCCAAATACATCTATAGGATACAATCATGACGTCAGATGATGGAACAGTTTCCAGAGTGATTCATCACCTGAATCACTGTGGAAGTTATTGTTCGGTTAATAAGATTTGAAGACTTACAGTAGCTTTGATGTCGACCATGTAGGTGCTGAAGGCTGTTGTAGAGGAGAGCAGCGATGCTAATCAAAGGCATTCAATCCAATTCTTTAAAAAAAGCCCAAATGCATCTATAGGATACAATCATGATGTCAGACGATGGAACAGTTTCCAGAGTGAGTCATCACCTGAATAGTAGCTTTGATGTCGACCATGTAGTTGTTGAAGGCTGTTGTAGAGGAGAGCAGCGACGCTAATCAAAGGCATTCAATCCAATTCCTTAAAAAAAGCCCAAATGCATCTATAGGATACAATCATGACGTCAGACGATGGAACAGTTTCCAGAGTGATTCATCACCTGAATCACTCTGGAAGTTATTGCTCGGTTAATAAGATTTGAAGATTTGCAGTAGCTTTGATGTCGACCATGTAGGCGCTGAAGGCTGTTGTAGAGGAGAGCAGCGACGCTAATCAAAGGCATTCAATCCAATTCCTTAAAAATGGCCCAAATGCATCTATAGGACACAATCATGACGTCAGATGATGGAACAGTTTCCAGAGTGATTCATCACCTGAATAGTAGCTTTGATGTCGACCATATAGGATCTGAAGGCTGCTGTAGTGGAGAGCAGCGACGCTAATCAAAGGCATTCAATCCAATTCTTTAAAAATGGCCCAAATGCATATATAGGATACAATCATAACGTCAGATGATGGAACAGTTTCCAGAGTGATTCATCACCTGAATAGTAGCTTTGATGTCGACCATGTAGGCGCTGAAGGCTGTTGTAGAGGAGAGCAGCGACGCTAATCAAAGGCATTCAATCCAATTCCTTAAAAAAAGCCCAAATGCAACTATAGGATACAATCATGACGTCAGATGATGGAACAGTTTCCAGAGTGATTCATCACCTGAATCACTCTGGAAGTTATTGCTCGGTTAATAAGGTTTGAAGATTTGCAGTAGTTTTGATGTCGACCATGTAGGCGCTGAAGGCTGTTGTAGTGGAGAGCAGCGACGCTAATCAAAGGCATTCAATCCAATTCTTTAAGAATGGCCCAAATACATCTATAGGATACAATCATGACGTCAGATGATGGAACAGTTTCCAGAGTGATTCATCACCTGAATAGTAGCTTTGATGTCGACTATGTAGGCGCTGAAGGCTGTTGTAGAGGAGAGCAGCGACGCTAATCAAAGGCATTCAATGCAATTCTTTAAAAATGGCCCAAATGCATCTATAGGATACAATCATGACGTCAGATGATGGAACAGTTTCCAGAGTGATTCATCACCTGAATAGTAGCTTTGATGTCGACCATAAAGGATCTGAAGGCTGTTGTAGTGGAGAGCAGCGACGTTAATCAAAGGCATTCAATCCAATTCTTTAAAAATGGCCCAAATGCATCTATAGGATACAGTCATGACGTCAGACGATGGAACAGTTTCAAGAGTGATTCATCACCTGAATAGTAGCTTTGATGTCGACCATGTAGGAGCTGAAGGCTGTTGTAGAGGAGAGCAGCGACGCTAATCAAAGGCATTCAATCCAATTTTTTAAGAATGGCCCAAATGCATCTATAGGATACAATCATGACGTCAGATGATGGAACAGTTTCCAGAGTGATTCATCACCTGAACAGTAGCTTTGATGTCGACTATGTAGGCACTGAAGGCTGTTGTAGAGGAGAGCAGCGACGCTAATCTAAGGCATTCAATCCAATTCTTTAAAAATGGCCCAAATACATCTATAGGATACAATCATGACGTCAGATGATGGAACAGTTTCCAGAGTGATTCATCACCTGAATCACTCTGGAAGTTATTGCTCGGTTAATAAGATTTGAAGACTTACAGTAGCTTTGACGTCGACCTTGTAGGCGCTGAAGGCTGTTGTAGTGGAGAGCAGCGACGCTAATCAAAGGCATTCAATCCAATTCTTTAAAAATGGCCCAAATGCATCTATAGGATACAATCATGACGTCAGACGATGGAACAGTTTCCAGAGTGATTCATCACCTGAATAGTAGCTTTGATGTCGACCATGTAGGCGCTGAAGGCTGTTGTAGAGGAGAGCAGCGACGCTAATCAAAGGCATTCAATCCAATTCTTTAAAAATGGCCCAAATGCATCTATAGGATATGATAATGACGTCAGACGACGGAACAGTTTCCAGAGTGATTCATCACCTGAATCACTCTGGAAGTTATTGCTCGCTTAATAAGATTTGAAGACTTACAGTAGCTTTGACGTCGACCTTGTAGGCGCTGAAGGCTGTTGTAGAGGAGAGCAGCGATGCTAATCAAAGGCATTCAATCCAATTCCTTAAAATGGCCCAAATGCATCTATAGGACACAATCATGACGTCAGATGATGGAACAGTTTCCAGAGTGATTCATCACCTGAATAGTAGCTTTGATGTCGACCATGTAGGCGCTGAAGGCTGTTGTAGAGGAGAGCAGCGACGCTAATCAAAGGCATTCAATCCAATTCCTTAAAAAAAGCCCAAATGCAACTATAGGATACAATCATGACGTCAGATGATGGAACAGTTTCCAGAGTGATTCAGGTGATGAATCACTCTGGAAGTTATTGCTCGCTTAATAAGATTTGAAGGCTTACAGTAGCTTTGACGTCGACCTTGTAGGCGCTGAAGGCTGTTGTAGAGGAGAGCAGCGATGCTAATAAAAGACATTCAATCCAATTCCTTAAGAATGGCCCAAATGCATCTATAGGATACAATCATGACGTCAGATGATGGAACAGTTTCCAGAGTGATTCAGGTGATGAATCACTCTGGAAGTTATTGCTCGGTTAATAAGGTTTGAAGATTTGCAGTAGTTTTGATGTCGACCATGTAGGCGCTGAAGGCTGTTGTAGTGGAGAGCAGCGACGCTAATCAAAGGCATTCAATCCAATTCCTTAAAATGGCCCAAATGCATCTATAGGACACAATCATGACGTCAGATGATGGAACAGTTTCCAGAGTGATTCATCACCTGAATAGTAGCTTTGACGTCGACCATGTAGGCGCTGAAGGCTGTTGTAGAGGAGAGCAGCGATGCTAATCAAAGGCATTCAATCCAATTTTTTAAGAATGGCCCAAATGCATCTATAGGATACAATCATGACGTCAGATGATGGAACAGTTTCCAGAGTGATTCATCACCTGAATAGTAGCTTTGATGTCGACTATGTAGGCGCTGAAGGCTGTTGTAGAGGAGAGCAGCGACGCTAATCTAAGGCATTCAATCCAATTCTTTAAAAATGGCCCAAATGCATCTATAGGATACAATCATGACGTCAGACGATGGAACAGTTTCAAGAGTGATTCATCACCTGAATAGTAGCTTTGACGTCGACCATGTAGGCGCTGAAGGCTGTTGTAGAGGAGAGCAGCGATGCTAATCAAAGGCATTCAATCCAATTTTTTAAGAATGGCCCAAATGCATCTATAGGATACAATCATGACGTCAGATGATGGAACAGTTTCCAGAGTGATTCATCACCTGAATAGTAGCTTTGATGTCGACTATGTAGGCGCTGAAGGCTGTTGTAGAGAAGAGCAGCGACGCTAATCAAAGGCATTCAATCCAATTCTTTAAAAATGGCCCAAATGCATCTATAGGATATGATAATGACGTCAGACGACGGAACAGTTTCCAGAGTGATTCATCACCTGAATCACTCTGGAAGTTATTGCTCGGTTAATAAGATTTGAAGACTTACAGTAGCTTTGACGTCGACCTTGTAGGCGCTGAAGGCTGTTGTAGTGGAGAGCAGCGACGCTAATCAAAGGCATTCAATCCAATTCTTTAAAAATGGCCCAAATGCATCTATAGGATACAATCATGACATCAGACGATGGAACAGTTTCCAGAGTGATTCATCACCTGAATAGTAGCTTTGATGTCGACCATGTAGGCGCTGAAGGCTGTTGTAGAGGAGAGCAGCGACGCTAATCAAAGGCATTCAATCCAATTCTTTAAAAATGGCCCAAATGCATCTATAGGATATGATAATGACGTCAGACGACGGAACAGTTTCCAGAGTGATTCATCACCTGAATCACTCTGGAAGTTATTGCTCGCTTAATAAGATTTGAAGACTTACAGTAGCTTTGACGTCGACCTTGTAGGCGCTGAAGGCTGTTGTAGAGGAGAGCAGCGATGCTAATCAAAGGCATTCAATCCAATTCCTTAAAATGGCCCAAATGCATCTATAGGACACAATCATGACGTCAGATGATGGAACAGTTTCCAGAGTGATTCATCACCTGAATCACTCTGGAAGTTATTGCTCGGTTAATAAGATTTGAAGATTTGCAGTAGCTTTGATGTCGACCATGTAGGCGCTGAAGGCTGTTGTAGAGGAGAGCAGCGACGCTAATCAAAGGCATTCAATCCAATTCCTTAAAAATGGCCCAAATGCATCTATAGGACACAATCATGACGTCAGACGATGGAACAGTTTCCAGAGTGATTCATCACCTGAATAGTAGCTTTGATGTCGACCATATAGGATCTGAAGGCTGCTGTAGTGGAGAGCAGCGACGCTAATCAAAGGCATTCAATCCAATTCTTTAAAAATGGCCCAAATGCATATATAGGATACAATCATAACGTCAGATGATGGAACAGTTTCCAGAGTGATTCATCACCTGAATAGTAGCTTTGATGTCGACCATGTAGGCGCTGAAGGCTGTTGTAGAGGAGAGCAGCGACGCTAATCAAAGGCATTCAATCCAATTCCTTAAAAAAAGCCCAAATGCAACTATAGGATACAATCATGACGTCAGATGATGGAACAGTTTCCAGAGTGATTCAGGTGATGAATCACTCTGGAAGTTATTGCTCGCTTAATAAGATTTGAAGGCTTACAGTAGCTTTGACGTCGACCTTGTAGGCGCTGAAGGCTGTTGTAGAGGAGAGCAGCGATGCTAATCTAAGGCATTCAATCCAATTCCTTAAAATGGCCCAAATGCATCTATAGGACACAATCATGACGTCAGATGATGGAACAGTTTCCAGAGTGATTCATCACCTGAATAGTAGCTTTGATGTCGACCATGTAGGCGCTGAAGGCTGTTGTAGAGGAGAGCAGCGACGCTAATCAAAGGCATTCAATCCAATTCCTTAAAAATGGCCCAAATGCATCTATAGGACACAATCATGACGTCAGATGATGGAACAGTTTCCAGAGTGATTCATCACCTGAATAGTAGCTTTGATGTCGACCATATAGGATCTGAAGGCTGCTGTAGTGGAGAGCAGCGACGCTAATCAAAGGCATTCAATCCAATTCTTTAAAAATGGCCCAAATGCATATATAGGATACAATCATAACGTCAGATGATGGAACAGTTTCCAGAGTGATTCATCACCTGAATAGTAGCTTTGATGTCGACCATGTAGGCGCTGAAGGCTGTTGTAGAGGAGAGCAGCGACGCTAATCAAAGGCATTCAATCCAATTCCTTAAAAAAAGCCCAAATGCAACTATAGGATACAATCATGACGTCAGATGATGGAACAGTTTCCAGAGTGATTCATCATCTGAATCACTCTGGAAGTTATTGCTCGCTTAATAAGATTTGAAGGCTTACAGTAGCTTTGACGTCGACCTTGTAGGCGCTGAAGGCTGTTGTAGAGGAGAGCAGCGATGCTAATAAAAGGCATTCAATCCAATTCCTTAAGAATGGCCCAAATGCATCTATAGGATACAATCATGACGTCAGATGATGGAACAGTTTCCAGAGTGATTCATCACCTGAATCACTCTGGAAGTTATTGCTCGGTTAATAAGGTTTGAAGATTTGCAGTAGTTTTGATGTCGACCATGTAGGCGCTGAAGGCTGTTGTAGTGGAGAGCAGCGACGCTAATCAAAGGCATTCAATCCAATTCTTTAAGAATGGCCCAAATACATCTATAGGATACAATCATGACGTCAGATGATGGAACAGTTTCCAGAGTGATTCATCACCTGAATAGTAGCTTTGATGTCGACTATGTAGGCGCTGAAGGCTGTTGTAGAGGAGAGCAGCGACGCTAATCAAAGGCATTCAATGCAATTCTTTAAAAATGGCCCAAATGCATCTATAGGATACAATCATGACGTCAGATGATGGAACAGTTTCCAGAGTGATTCATCACCTGAATAGTAGCTTTGATGTCGACCATAAAGGATCTGAAGTCTGTTGTAGTGGAGAGCAGCGACGTTAATCAAAGGCATTCAATCCAATTCTTTAAAAATGGCCCAAATGCATCTATAGGATACAGTCATGACGTCAGACGATGGAACAGTTTCAAGAGTGATTCATCACCTGAATAGTAGCTTTGATGTCGACCATGTAGGAGCTGAAGGCTGTTGTAGAGGAGAGCAGCGACGCTAATCAAAGGCATTCAATCCAATTTTTTAAGAATGGCCCAAATGCATCTATAGGATACAATCATGACGTCAGATGATGGAACAGTTTCCAGAGTGATTCATCACCTGAATAGTAGCTTTGATGTCGACCATGTAGGCGCTGAAGGCTGTTGTAGAGGAGAGCAGCGACGCTAATCAAAGGCATTCAATCCAATTCTTTAAAAATGGCCCAAATGCATCTATAGGATATGATAATGACGTCAGACGACGGAACAGTTTCCAGAGTGATTCATCACCTGAATCACTCTGGAAGTTATTGCTCGGTTAATAAGATTTGAAGACTTACAGTAGCTTTGACGTCGACCTTGTAGGCGCTGAAGGCTGTTGTAGTGGAGAGCAGCGACGCTAATCAAAGGCATTCAATCCAATTCTTTAAAAATGGCCCAAATGCATCTATAGGATACAATCATGACGTCAGACGATGGAACAGTTTCCAGAGTGATTCATCACCTGAATAGTAGCTTTGATGTCGACCATGTAGGCGCTGAAGGCTGTTGTAGAGGAGAGCAGCGACGCTAATCAAAGGCATTCAATCCAATTCCTTAAAAAAAGCCCAAATGCAACTATAGGATACAATCATGACGTCAGATGATGGAACAGTTTCCAGAGTGATTCAGGTGATGAATCACTCTGGAAGTTATTGCTCGGTTAATAATGTTTGAAGATTTGCAGTAGTTTTGATGTCGACCATGTAGGCGCTGAAGGCTGTTGTAGTGGAGAGCAGCGACGCTAATCAAAGGCATTCAATCCAATTCTTTAAGAATGGCCCAAATACATCTATAGGATACAATCATGACGTCAGATGATGGAACAGTTTCCAGAGTGATTCATCACCTGAATCACTGTGGAAGTTATTGTTCGGTTAATAAGATTTGAAGACTTACAGTAGCTTTGATGTCGACCATGTAGGTGCTGAAGGCTGTTGTAGAGGAGAGCAGCGATGCTAATCAAAGGCATTCAATCCAATTCTTTAAAAAAAGCCCAAATGCATCTATAGGATACAATCATGATGTCAGACGATGGAACAGTTTCCAGAGTGAGTCATCACCTGAATAGTAGCTTTGATGTCGACCATGTAGTTGTTGAAGGCTGTTGTAGAGGAGAGCAGCGACGCTAATCAAAGGCATTCAATCCAATTCCTTAAAAAAAGCCCAAATGCATCTATAGGATACAATCATGACGTCAGACGATGGAACAGTTTCCAGAGTGATTCATCACCTGAATCACTCTGGAAGTTATTGCTCGGTTAATAAGATTTGAAGATTTGCAGTAGCTTTGATGTCGACCATGTAGGCGCTGAAGGCTGTTGTAGAGGAGAGCAGCGACGCTAATCAAAGGCATTCAATCCAATTCCTTAAAAATGGCCCAAATGCATCTATAGGACACAATCATGACGTCAGATGATGGAACAGTTTCCAGAGTGATTCATCACCTGAATAGTAGCTTTGATGTCGACCATATAGGATCTGAAGGCTGCTGTAGTGGAGAGCAGCGACGCTAATCAAAGGCATTCAATCCAATTCTTTAAAAATGGCCCAAATGCATATATAGGATACAATCATAACGTCAGATGATGGAACAGTTTCCAGAGTGATTCATCACCTGAATAGTAGCTTTGATGTCGACCATGTAGGCGCTGAAGGCTGTTGTAGAGGAGAGCAGCGACGCTAATCAAAGGCATTCAATCCAATTCCTTAAAAAAAGCCCAAATGCAACTATAGGATACAATCATGACGTCAGATGATGGAACAGTTTCCAGAGTGATTCATCACCTGAATCACTCTGGAAGTTATTGCTCGGTTAATAAGGTTTGAAGATTTGCAGTAGTTTTGATGTCGACCATGTAGGCGCTGAAGGCTGTTGTAGTGGAGAGCAGCGACGCTAATCAAAGGCATTCAATCCAATTCTTTAAGAATGGCCCAAATACATCTATAGGATACAATCATGACGTCAGATGATGGAACAGTTTCCAGAGTGATTCATCACCTGAATAGTAGCTTTGATGTCGACTATGTAGGCGCTGAAGGCTGTTGTAGAGGAGAGCAGCGACGCTAATCAAAGGCATTCAATGCAATTCTTTAAAAATGGCCCAAATGCATCTATAGGATACAATCATGACGTCAGATGATGGAACAGTTTCCAGAGTGATTCATCACCTGAATAGTAGCTTTGATGTCGACCATAAAGGATCTGAAGGCTGTTGTAGTGGAGAGCAGCGACGTTAATCAAAGGCATTCAATCCAATTCTTTAAAAATGGCCCAAATGCATCTATAGGATACAGTCATGACGTCAGACGATGGAACAGTTTCAAGAGTGATTCATCACCTGAATAGTAGCTTTGATGTCGACCATGTAGGAGCTGAAGGCTGTTGTAGAGGAGAGCAGCGACGCTAATCAAAGGCATTCAATCCAATTTTTTAAGAATGGCCCAAATGCATCTATAGGATACAATCATGACGTCAGATGATGGAACAGTTTCCAGAGTGATTCATCACCTGAACAGTAGCTTTGATGTCGACTATGTAGGCACTGAAGGCTGTTGTAGAGGAGAGCAGCGACGCTAATCTAAGGCATTCAATCCAATTCTTTAAAAATGGCCCAAATACATCTATAGGATACAATCATGACGTCAGATGATGGAACAGTTTCCAGAGTGATTCATCACCTGAATCACTCTGGAAGTTATTGCTCGGTTAATAAGATTTGAAGACTTACAGTAGCTTTGACGTCGACCTTGTAGGCGCTCAAGGCTGTTGTAGTGGAGAGCAGCGACGCTAATCAAAGGCATTCAATCCAATTCTTTAAAAATGGCCCAAATGCATCTATAGGATACAATCATGACGTCAGACGATGGAACAGTTTCCAGAGTGATTCATCACCTGAATAGTAGCTTTGATGTCGACCATGTAGGCGCTGAAGGCTGTTGTAGAGGAGAGCAGCGACGCTAATCAAAGGCATTCAATCCAATTCTTTAAAAATGGCCCAAATGCATCTATAGGATATGATAATGACGTCAGACGACGGAACAGTTTCCAGAGTGATTCATCACCTGAATCACTCTGGAAGTTATTGCTCGCTTAATAAGATTTGAAGACTTACAGTAGCTTTGACGTCGACCTTGTAGGCGCTGAAGGCTGTTGTAGAGGAGAGCAGCGATGCTAATCAAAGGCATTCAATCCAATTCCTTAAAATGGCCCAAATGCATCTATAGGACACAATCATGACGTCAGATGATGGAACAGTTTCCAGAGTGATTCATCACCTGAATAGTAGCTTTGATGTCGACCATGTAGGCGCTGAAGGCTGTTGTAGAGGAGAGCAGCGACGCTAATCAAAGGCATTCAATCCAATTCCTTAAAAAAAGCCCAAATGCAACTATAGGATACAATCATGACGTCAGATGATGGAACAGTTTCCAGAGTGATTCAGGTGATGAATCACTCTGGAAGTTATTGCTCGCTTAATAAGATTTGAAGGCTTACAGTAGCTTTGACGTCGACCTTGTAGGCGCTGAAGGCTGTTGTAGAGGAGAGCAGCGATGCTAATAAAAGACATTCAATCCAATTCCTTAAGAATGGCCCAAATGCATCTATAGGATACAATCATGACGTCAGATGATGGAACAGTTTCCAGAGTGATTCAGGTGATGAATCACTCTGGAAGTTATTGCTCGGTTAATAAGGTTTGAAGATTTGCAGTAGTTTTGATGTCGACCATGTAGGCGCTGAAGGCTGTTGTAGTGGAGAGCAGCGACGCTAATCAAAGGCATTCAATCCAATTCCTTAAAATGGCCCAAATGCATCTATAGGACACAATCATGACGTCAGATGATGGAACAGTTTCCAGAGTGATTCATCACCTGAATAGTAGCTTTGACGTCGACCATGTAGGCGCTGAAGGCTGTTGTAGAGGAGAGCAGCGATGCTAATCAAAGGCATTCAATCCAATTTTTTAAGAATGGCCCAAATGCATCTATAGGATACAATCATGACGTCAGATGATGGAACAGTTTCCAGAGTGATTCATCACCTGAATAGTAGCTTTGATGTCGACTATGTAGGCGCTGAAGGCTGTTGTAGAGGAGAGCAGCGACGCTAATCTAAGGCATTCAATCCAATTCTTTAAAAATGGCCCAAATGCATCTATAGGATACAATCATGACGTCAGACGATGGAACAGTTTCAAGAGTGATTCATCACCTGAATAGTAGCTTTGACGTCGACCATGTAGGCGCTGAAGGCTGTTGTAGAGGAGAGCAGCGATGCTAATCAAAGGCATTCAATCCAATTTTTTAAGAATGGCCCAAATGCATCTATAGGATACAATCATGACGTCAGATGATGGAACAGTTTCCAGAGTGATTCATCACCTGAATAGTAGCTTTGATGTCGACTATGTAGGCGCTGAAGGCTGTTGTAGAGAAGAGCAGCGACGCTAATCAAAGGCATTCAATCCAATTCTTTAAAAATGGCCCAAATGCATCTATAGGATATGATAATGACGTCAGACGACGGAACAGTTTCCAGAGTGATTCATCACCTGAATCACTCTGGAAGTTATTGCTCGGTTAATAAGATTTGAAGACTTACAGTAGCTTTGACGTCGACCTTGTAGGCGCTGAAGGCTGTTGTAGTGGAGAGCAGCGACGCTAATCAAAGGCATTCAATCCAATTCTTTAAAAATGGCCCAAATGCATCTATAGGATACAATCATGACATCAGACGATGGAACAGTTTCCAGAGTGATTCATCACCTGAATAGTAGCTTTGATGTCGACCATGTAGGCGCTGAAGGCTGTTGTAGAGGAGAGCAGCGACGCTAATCAAAGGCATTCAATCCAATTCTTTAAAAATGGCCCAAATGCATCTATAGGATATGATAATGACGTCAGACGACGGAACAGTTTCCAGAGTGATTCATCACCTGAATCACTCTGGAAGTTATTGCTCGCTTAATAAGATTTGAAGACTTACAGTAGCTTTGACGTCGACTTTGTAGGCGCTGAAGGCTGTTGTAGAGGAGAGCAGCGATGCTAATCAAAGGCATTCAATCCAATTCCTTAAAATGGCCCAAATGCATCTATAGGACACAATCATGACGTCAGATGATGGAACAGTTTCCAGAGTGATTCATCACCTGAATCACTCTGGAAGTTATTGCTCGGTTAATAAGATTTGAAGATTTGCAGTAGCTTTGATGTCGACCATGTAGGCGCTGAAGGCTGTTGTAGAGGAGAGCAGCGACGCTAATCAAAGGCATTCAATCCAATTCCTTAAAAATGGCCCAAATGCATCTATAGGACACAATCATGACGTCAGACGATGGAACAGTTTCCAGAGTGATTCATCACCTGAATAGTAGCTTTGATGTCGACCATATAGGATCTGAAGGCTGCTGTAGTGGAGAGCAGCGACGCTAATCAAAGGCATTCAATCCAATTCTTTAAAAATGGCCCAAATGCATATATAGGATACAATCATAACGTCAGATGATGGAACAGTTTCCAGAGTGATTCATCACCTGAATAGTAGCTTTGATGTCGACCATGTAGGCGCTGAAGGCTGTTGTAGAGGAGAGCAGCGACGCTAATCAAAGGCATTCAATCCAATTCCTTAAAAAAAGCCCAAATGCAACTATAGGATACAATCATGACGTCAGATGATGGAACAGTTTCCAGAGTGATTCAGGTGATGAATCACTCTGGAAGTTATTGCTCGCTTAATAAGATTTGAAGGCTTACAGTAGCTTTGACGTCGACCTTGTAGGCGCTGAAGGCTGTTGTAGAGGAGAGCAGCGATGCTAATCTAAGGCATTCAATCCAATTCCTTAAAATGGCCCAAATGCATCTATAGGACACAATCATGACGTCAGATGATGGAACAGTTTCCAGAGTGATTCATCACCTGAATAGTAGCTTTGATGTCGACCATGTAGGCGCTGAAGGCTGTTGTAGAGGAGAGCAGCGACGCTAATCAAAGGCATTCAATCCAATTCTTTAAAAATGGCCCAAATGCATATATAGGATACAATCATAACGTCAGATGATGGAACAGTTTCCAGAGTGATTCATCACCTGAATAGTAGCTTTGATGTCGACCATGTAGGCGCTGAAGGCTGTTGTAGAGGAGAGCAGCGACGCTAATCAAAGGCATTCAATCCAATTCCTTAAAAAAAGCCCAAATGCAACTATAGGATACAATCATGACGTCAGATGATGGAACAGTTTCCAGAGTGATTCAGGTGATGAATCACTCTGGAAGTTATTGCTCGCTTAATAAGATTTGAAGGCTTACAGTAGCTTTGACGTCGACCTTGTAGGCGCTGAAGGCTGTTGTAGAGGAGAGCAGCGATGCTAATCTAAGGCATTCAATCCAATTCCTTAAAATGGCCCAAATGCATCTATAGGACACAATCATGACGTCAGATGATGGAACAGTTTCCAGAGTGATTCATCACCTGAATAGTAGCTTTGATGTCGACCATGTAGGCGCTGAAGGCTGTTGTAGAGGAGAGCAGCGACGCTAATCAAAGGCATTCAATCCAATTCTTTAAAAATGGCCCAAATGCATCTATAGGATATGATAATGACGTCAGACGACGGAACAGTTTCCAGAGTGATTCATCACCTGAATCACTCTGGAAGTTATTGCTCGGTTAATAAGATTTGAAGATTTGCAGTAGCTTTGATGTCGACCATGTAGGCGCTGAAGGCTGTTGTAGAGGAGAGCAGCGACGCTAATCAAAGGCATTCAATCCAATTCCTTAAAAATGGCCCAAATGCATCTATAGGACACAATCATGACGTCAGATGATGGAACAGTTTCCAGAGTGATTCATCACCTGAATAGTAGCTTTGATGTCGACCATATAGGATCTGAAGGCTGCTGTAGTGGAGAGCAGCGACGCTAATCAAAGGCATTCAATCCAATTCTTTAAAAATGGCCCAAATGCATATATAGGATACAATCATAACGTCAGATGATGGAACAGTTTCCAGAGTGATTCATCACCTGAATAGTAGCTTTGATGTCGACCATGTAGGCGCTGAAGGCTGTTGTAGAGGAGAGCAGCGACGCTAATCAAAGGCATTCAATCCAATTCCTTAAAAAAAGCCCAAATGCAACTATAGGATACAATCATGACGTCAGATGATGGAACAGTTTCCAGAGTGATTCAGGTGATGAATCACTCTGGAAGTTATTGCTCGCTTAATAAGATTTGAAGGCTTACAGTAGCTTTGACGTCGACCTTGTAGGCGCTGAAGGCTGTTGTAGAGGAGAGCAGCGATGCTAATCTAAGGCATTCAATCCAATTCCTTAAAATGGCCCAAATGCATCTATAGGACACAATCATGACGTCAGATGATGGAACAGTTTCCAGAGTGATTCATCACCTGAATAGTAGCTTTGATGTCGACCATGTAGGCGCTGAAGGCTGTTGTAGAGGAGAGCAGCGACGCTAATCAAAGGCATTCAATCCAATTCCTTAAAAATGGCCCAAATGCATCTATAGGACACAATCATGACGTCAGATGATGGAACAGTTTCCAGAGTGATTCATCACCTGAATAGTAGCTTTGATGTCGACCATATAGGATCTGAAGGCTGCTGTAGTGGAGAGCAGCGACGCTAATCAAAGGCATTCAATCCAATTCTTTAAAAATGGCCCAAATGCATATATAGGATACAATCATAACGTCAGATGATGGAACAGTTTCCAGAGTGATTCATCACCTGAATAGTAGCTTTGATGTCGACCATGTAGGCGCTGAAGGCTGTTGTAGAGGAGAGCAGCGACGCTAATCAAAGGCATTCAATCCAATTCCTTAAAAAAAGCCCAAATGCAACTATAGGATACAATCATGACGTCAGATGATGGAACAGTTTCCAGAGTGATTCATCACCTGAATCACTCTGGAAGTTATTGCTCGCTTAATAAGATTTGAAGGCTTACAGTAGCTTTGACGTCGACCTTGTAGGCGCTGAAGGCTGTTGTAGAGGAGAGCAGCGATGCTAATAAAAGGCATTCAATCCAATTCCTTAAGAATGGCCCAAATGCATCTATAGGATACAATCATGACGTCAGATGATGGAACAGTTTCCAGAGTGATTCATCACCTGAATCACTCTGGAAGTTATTGCTCGGTTAATAAGGTTTGAAGATTTGCAGTAGTTTTGATGTCGACCATGTAGGCGCTGAAGGCTGTTGTAGTGGAGAGCAGCGACGCTAATCAAAGGCATTCAATCCAATTCTTTAAGAATGGCCCAAATACATCTATAGGATACAATCATGACGTCAGATGATGGAACAGTTTCCAGAGTGATTCATCACCTGAATAGTAGCTTTGATGTCGACTATGTAGGCGCTGAAGGCTGTTGTAGAGGAGAGCAGCGACGCTAATCAAAGGCATTCAATGCAATTCTTTAAAAATGGCCCAAATGCATCTATAGGATACAATCATGACGTCAGATGATGGAACAGTTTCCAGAGTGATTCATCACCTGAATAGTAGCTTTGATGTCGACCATAAAGGATCTGAAGTCTGTTGTAGTGGAGAGCAGCGACGTTAATCAAAGGCATTCAATCCAATTCTTTAAAAATGGCCCAAATGCATCTATAGGATACAGTCATGACGTCAGACGATGGAACAGTTTCAAGAGTGATTCATCACCTGAATAGTAGCTTTGATGTCGACCATGTAGGAGCTGAAGGCTGTTGTAGAGGAGAGCAGCGACGCTAATCAAAGGCATTCAATCCAATTTTTTAAGAATGGCCCAAATGCATCTATAGGATACAATCATGACGTCAGATGATGGAACAGTTTCCAGAGTGATTCATCACCTGAATAGTAGCTTTGATGTCGACCATGTAGGCGCTGAAGGCTGTTGTAGAGGAGAGCAGCGACGCTAATCAAAGGCATTCAATCCAATTCTTTAAAAATGGCCCAAATGCATCTATAGGATATGATAATGACGTCAGACGACGGAACAGTTTCCAGAGTGATTCATCACCTGAATCACTCTGGAAGTTATTGCTCGGTTAATAAGATTTGAAGACTTACAGTAGCTTTGACGTCGACCTTGTAGGCGCTGAAGGCTGTTGTAGTGGAGAGCAGCGACGCTAATCAAAGGCATTCAATCCAATTCTTTAAAAATGGCCCAAATGCATCTATAGGATACAATCATGACGTCAGACGATGGAACAGTTTCCAGAGTGATTCATCACCTGAATAGTAGCTTTGATGTCGACCATGTAGGCGCTGAAGGCTGTTGTAGAGGAGAGCAGCGACGCTAATCAAAGGCATTCAATCCAATTCCTTAAAAAAAGCCCAAATGCAACTATAGGATACAATCATGACGTCAGATGATGGAACAGTTTCCAGAGTGATTCAGGTGATGAATCACTCTGGAAGTTATTGCTCGGTTAATAATGTTTGAAGATTTGCAGTAGTTTTGATGTCGACCATGTAGGCGCTGAAGGCTGTTGTAGTGGAGAGCAGCGACGCTAATCAAAGGCATTCAATCCAATTCTTTAAGAATGGCCCAAATACATCTATAGGATACAATCATGACGTCAGATGATGGAACAGTTTCCAGAGTGATTCATCACCTGAATCACTGTGGAAGTTATTGTTCGGTTAATAAGATTTGAAGACTTACAGTAGCTTTGATGTCGACCATGTAGGTGCTGAAGGCTGTTGTAGAGGAGAGCAGCGATGCTAATCAAAGGCATTCAATCCAATTCTTTAAAAAAAGCCCAAATGCATCTATAGGATACAATCATGATGTCAGACGATGGAACAGTTTCCAGAGTGAGTCATCACCTGAATAGTAGCTTTGATGTCGACCATGTAGTTGTTGAAGGCTGTTGTAGAGGAGAGCAGCGACGCTAATCAAAGGCATTCAATCCAATTCCTTAAAAAAAGCCCAAATGCATCTATAGGATACAATCATGACGTCAGACGATGGAACAGTTTCCAGAGTGATTCATCACCTGAATCACTCTGGAAGTTATTGCTCGGTTAATAAGATTTGAAGATTTGCAGTAGCTTTGATGTCGACCATGTAGGCGCTGAAGGCTGTTGTAGAGGAGAGCAGCGACGCTAATCAAAGGCATTCAATCCAATTCCTTAAAAATGGCCCAAATGCATCTATAGGACACAATCATGACGTCAGATGATGGAACAGTTTCCAGAGTGATTCATCACCTGAATAGTAGCTTTGATGTCGACCATATAGGATCTGAAGGCTGCTGTAGTGGAGAGCAGCGACGCTAATCAAAGGCATTCAATCCAATTCTTTAAAAATGGCCCAAATGCATATATAGGATACAATCATAACGTCAGATGATGGAACAGTTTCCAGAGTGATTCATCACCTGAATAGTAGCTTTGATGTCGACCATGTAGGCGCTGAAGGCTGTTGTAGAGGAGAGCAGCGACGCTAATCAAAGGCATTCAATCCAATTCCTTAAAAAAAGCCCAAATGCAACTATAGGATACAATCATGACGTCAGATGATGGAACAGTTTCCAGAGTGATTCATCACCTGAATCACTCTGGAAGTTATTGCTCGGTTAATAAGGTTTGAAGATTTGCAGTAGTTTTGATGTCGACCATGTAGGCGCTGAAGGCTGTTGTAGTGGAGAGCAGCGACGCTAATCAAAGGCATTCAATCCAATTCTTTAAGAATGGCCCAAATACATCTATAGGATACAATCATGACGTCAGATGATGGAACAGTTTCCAGAGTGATTCATCACCTGAATAGTAGCTTTGATGTCGACTATGTAGGCGCTGAAGGCTGTTGTAGAGGAGAGCAGCGACGCTAATCAAAGGCATTCAATGCAATTCTTTAAAAATGGCCCAAATGCATCTATAGGATACAATCATGACGTCAGATGATGGAACAGTTTCCAGAGTGATTCATCACCTGAATAGTAGCTTTGATGTCGACCATAAAGGATCTGAAGGCTGTTGTAGTGGAGAGCAGCGACGTTAATCAAAGGCATTCAATCCAATTCTTTAAAAATGGCCCAAATGCATCTATAGGATACAGTCATGACGTCAGACGATGGAACAGTTTCAAGAGTGATTCATCACCTGAATAGTAGCTTTGATGTCGACCATGTAGGAGCTGAAGGCTGTTGTAGAGGAGAGCAGCGACGCTAATCAAAGGCATTCAATCCAATTTTTTAAGAATGGCCCAAATGCATCTATAGGATACAATCATGACGTCAGATGATGGAACAGTTTCCAGAGTGATTCATCACCTGAACAGTAGCTTTGATGTCGACTATGTAGGCACTGAAGGCTGTTGTAGAGGAGAGCAGCGACGCTAATCTAAGGCATTCAATCCAATTCTTTAAAAATGGCCCAAATACATCTATAGGATACAATCATGACGTCAGATGATGGAACAGTTTCCAGAGTGATTCATCACCTGAATCACTCTGGAAGTTATTGCTCGGTTAATAAGATTTGAAGACTTACAGTAGCTTTGACGTCGACCTTGTAGGCGCTGAAGGCTGTTGTAGTGGAGAGCAGCGACGCTAATCAAAGGCATTCAATCCAATTCTTTAAAAATGGCCCAAATGCATCTATAGGATACAATCATGACGTCAGACGATGGAACAGTTTCCAGAGTGATTCATCACCTGAATAGTAGCTTTGATGTCGACCATGTAGGCGCTGAAGGCTGTTGTAGAGGAGAGCAGCGACGCTAATCAAAGGCATTCAATCCAATTCTTTAAAAATGGCCCAAATGCATCTATAGGATATGATAATGACGTCAGACGACGGAACAGTTTCCAGAGTGATTCATCACCTGAATCACTCTGGAAGTTATTGCTCGCTTAATAAGATTTGAAGACTTACAGTAGCTTTGACGTCGACCTTGTAGGCGCTGAAGGCTGTTGTAGAGGAGAGCAGCGATGCTAATCAAAGGCATTCAATCCAATTCCTTAAAATGGCCCAAATGCATCTATAGGACACAATCATGACGTCAGATGATGGAACAGTTTCCAGAGTGATTCATCACCTGAATAGTAGCTTTGATGTCGACCATGTAGGCGCTGAAGGCTGTTGTAGAGGAGAGCAGCGACGCTAATCAAAGGCATTCAATCCAATTCCTTAAAAAAAGACCAAATGCAACTATAGGATACAATCATGACGTCAGATGATGGAACAGTTTCCAGAGTGATTCAGGTGATGAATCACTCTGGAAGTTATTGCTCGCTTAATAAGATTTGAAGGCTTACAGTAGCTTTGACGTCGACCTTGTAGGCGCTGAAGGCTGTTGTAGAGGAGAGCAGCGATGCTAATAAAAGACATTCAATCCAATTCCTTAAGAATGGCCCAAATGCATCTATAGGATACAATCATGACGTCAGATGATGGAACAGTTTCCAGAGTGATTCAGGTGATGAATCACTCTGGAAGTTATTGCTCGGTTAATAAGGTTTGAAGATTTGCAGTAGTTTTGATGTCGACCATGTAGGCGCTGAAGGCTGTTGTAGTGGAGAGCAGCGACGCTAATCAAAGGCATTCAATCCAATTCCTTAAAATGGCCCAAATGCATCTATAGGACACAATCATGACGTCAGATGATGGAACAGTTTCCAGAGTGATTCATCACCTGAATAGTAGCTTTGACGTCGACCATGTAGGCGCTGAAGGCTGTTGTAGAGGAGAGCAGCGATGCTAATCAAAGGCATTCAATCCAATTTTTTAAGAATGGCCCAAATGCATCTATAGGATACAATCATGACGTCAGATGATGGAACAGTTTCCAGAGTGATTCATCACCTGAATAGTAGCTTTGATGTCGACTATGTAGGCGCTGAAGGCTGTTGTAGAGGAGAGCAGCGACGCTAATCTAAGGCATTCAATCCAATTCTTTAAAAATGGCCCAAATGCATCTATAGGATACAATCATGACGTCAGACGATGGAACAGTTTCAAGAGTGATTCATCACCTGAATAGTAGCTTTGACGTCGACCATGTAGGCGCTGAAGGCTGTTGTAGAGGAGAGCAGCGATGCTAATCAAAGGCATTCAATCCAATTTTTTAAGAATGGCCCAAATGCATCTATAGGATACAATCATGACGTCAGATGATGGAACAGTTTCCAGAGTGATTCATCACCTGAATAGTAGCTTTGATGTCGACTATGTAGGCGCTGAAGGCTGTTGTAGAGAAGAGCAGCGACGCTAATCAAAGGCATTCAATCCAATTCTTTAAAAATGGCCCAAATGCATCTATAGGATATGATAATGACGTCAGACGACGGAACAGTTTCCAGAGTGATTCATCACCTGAATCACTCTGGAAGTTATTGCTCGGTTAATAAGATTTGAAGACTTACAGTAGCTTTGACGTCGACCTTGTAGGCGCTGAAGGCTGTTGTAGTGGAGAGCAGCGACGCTAATCAAAGGCATTCAATCCAATTCTTTAAAAATGGCCCAAATGCATCTATAGGATACAATCATGACATCAGACGATGGAACAGTTTCCAGAGTGATTCATCACCTGAATAGTAGCTTTGATGTCGACCATGTAGGCGCTGAAGGCTGTTGTAGAGGAGAGCAGCGACGCTAATCAAAGGCATTCAATCCAATTCTTTAAAAATGGCCCAAATGCATCTATAGGATATGATAATGACGTCAGACGACGGAACAGTTTCCAGAGTGATTCATCACCTGAATCACTCTGGAAGTTATTGCTCGCTTAATAAGATTTGAAGACTTACAGTAGCTTTGACGTCGACTTTGTAGGCGCTGAAGGCTGTTGTAGAGGAGAGCAGCGATGCTAATCAAAGGCATTCAATCCAATTCCTTAAAATGGCCCAAATGCATCTATAGGACACAATCATGACGTCAGATGATGGAACAGTTTCCAGAGTGATTCATCACCTGAATCACTCTGGAAGTTATTGCTCGGTTAATAAGATTTGAAGATTTGCAGTAGCTTTGATGTCGACCATGTAGGCGCTGAAGGCTGTTGTAGAGGAGAGCAGCGACGCTAATCAAAGGCATTCAATCCAATTCCTTAAAAATGGCCCAAATGCATCTATAGGACACAATCATGACGTCAGACGATGGAACAGTTTCCAGAGTGATTCATCACCTGAATAGTAGCTTTGATGTCGACCATATAGGATCTGAAGGCTGCTGTAGTGGAGAGCAGCGACGCTAATCAAAGGCATTCAATCCAATTCTTTAAAAATGGCCCAAATGCATATATAGGATACAATCATAACGTCAGATGATGGAACAGTTTCCAGAGTGATTCATCACCTGAATAGTAGCTTTGATGTCGACCATGTAGGCGCTGAAGGCTGTTGTAGAGGAGAGCAGCGACGCTAATCAAAGGCATTCAATCCAATTCCTTAAAAAAAGCCCAAATGCAACTATAGGATACAATCATGACGTCAGATGATGGAACAGTTTCCAGAGTGATTCAGGTGATGAATCACTCTGGAAGTTATTGCTCGCTTAATAAGATTTGAAGGCTTACAGTAGCTTTGACGTCGACCTTGTAGGCGCTGAAGGCTGTTGTAGAGGAGAGCAGCGATGCTAATCTAAGGCATTCAATCCAATTCCTTAAAATGGCCCAAATGCATCTATAGGACACAATCATGACGTCAGATGATGGAACAGTTTCCAGAGTGATTCATCACCTGAATAGTAGCTTTGATGTCGACCATGTAGGCGCTGAAGGCTGTTGTAGAGGAGAGCAGCGACGCTAATCAAAGGCATTCAATCCAATTCTTTAAAAATGGCCCAAATGCATATATAGGATACAATCATAACGTCAGATGATGGAACAGTTTCCAGAGTGATTCATCACCTGAATAGTAGCTTTGATGTCGACCATGTAGGCGCTGAAGGCTGTTGTAGAGGAGAGCAGCGACGCTAATCAAAGGCATTCAATCCAATTCCTTAAAAAAAGCCCAAATGCAACTATAGGATACAATCATGACGTCAGATGATGGAACAGTTTCCAGAGTGATTCAGGTGATGAATCACTCTGGAAGTTATTGCTCGCTTAATAAGATTTGAAGGCTTACAGTAGCTTTGACGTCGACCTTGTAGGCGCTGAAGGCTGTTGTAGAGGAGAGCAGCGATGCTAATCTAAGGCATTCAATCCAATTCCTTAAAATGGCCCAAATGCATCTATAGGACACAATCATGACGTCAGATGATGGAACAGTTTCCAGAGTGATTCATCACCTGAATAGTAGCTTTGATGTCGACCATGTAGGCGCTGAAGGCTGTTGTAGAGGAGAGCAGCGACGCTAATCAAAGGCATTCAATCCAATTCTTTAAAAATGGCCCAAATGCATCTATAGGATATGATAATGACGTCAGACGACGGAACAGTTTCCAGAGTGATTCATCACCTGAATCACTCTGGAAGTTATTGCTCGGTTAATAAGATTTGAAGATTTGCAGTAGCTTTGATGTCGACCATGTAGGCGCTGAAGGCTGTTGTAGAGGAGAGCAGCGACGCTAATCAAAGGCATTCAATCCAATTCCTTAAAAATGGCCCAAATGCATCTATAGGACACAATCATGACGTCAGATGATGGAACAGTTTCCAGAGTGATTCATCACCTGAATAGTAGCTTTGATGTCGACCATATAGGATCTGAAGGCTGCTGTAGTGGAGAGCAGCGACGCTAATCAAAGGCATTCAATCCAATTCTTTAAAAATGGCCCAAATGCATATATAGGATACAATCATAACGTCAGATGATGGAACAGTTTCCAGAGTGATTCATCACCTGAATAGTAGCTTTGATGTCGACCATGTAGGCGCTGAAGGCTGTTGTAGAGGAGAGCAGCGACGCTAATCAAAGGCATTCAATCCAATTCCTTAAAAAAAGCCCAAATGCAACTATAGGATACAATCATGACGTCAGATGATGGAACAGTTTCCAGAGTGATTCAGGTGATGAATCACTCTGGAAGTTATTGCTCGCTTAATAAGATTTGAAGGCTTACAGTAGCTTTGACGTCGACCTTGTAGGCGCTGAAGGCTGTTGTAGAGGAGAGCAGCGATGCTAATAAAAGGCATTCAATCCAATTCCTTAAGAATGGCCCAAATGCATCTATAGGATACAATCATGACGTCAGATGATGGAACAGTTTCCAGAGTGATTCATCACCTGAATAGTAGCTTTGATGTCGACCATGTAGGCGCTGAAGGCTGTTGTAGAGGAGAGCAGCGATGCTAATCAAAGGCATTCAATCCAATTTTTTAAGAATGGCCCAAATGCATCTATAGGATACAATCATGACGTCAGATGATGGAACAGTTTCCAGAGTGATTCATCACCTGAATAGTAGCTTTGATGTCGACTATGTAGGCGCTGAAGGCTGTTGTAGAGAAGAGCAGCGACGCTAATCAAAGGCATTCAATCCAATTCTTTAAAAATGGCCCAAATGCATCTATAGGATATGATAATGACGTCAGACGACGGAACAGTTTCCAGAGTGATTCATCACCTGAATCACTCTGGAAGTTATTGCTCGGTTAATAAGATTTGAAGACTTACAGTAGCTTTGACGTCGACCTTGTAGGCGCTGAAGGCTGTTGTAGTGGAGAGCAGCGACGCTAATCAAAGGCATTCAATCCAATTCTTTAAAAATGGCCCAAATGCATCTATAGGATACAATCATGACATCAGACGATGGAACAGTTTCCAGAGTGATTCATCACCTGAATAGTAGCTTTGATGTCGACCATGTAGGCGCTGAAGGCTGTTGTAGAGGAGAGCAGCGACGCTAATCAAAGGCATTCAATCCAATTCTTTAAAAATGGCCCAAATGCATCTATAGGATATGATAATGACGTCAGACGACGGAACAGTTTCCAGAGTGATTCATCACCTGAATCACTCTGGAAGTTATTGCTCGGTTAATAAGATTTGAAGATTTGCAGTAGCTTTGATGTCGACCATGTAGGCGCTGAAGGCTGTTGTAGAGGAGAGCAGCGACGCTAATCAAAGGCATTCAATCCAATTCCTTAAAAATGGCCCAAATGCATCTATAGGACACAATCATGACGTCAGATGATGGAACAGTTTCCAGAGTGATTCATCACCTGAATAGTAGCTTTGATGTCGACCATATAGGATCTGAAGGCTGCTGTAGTGGAGAGCAGCGACGCTAATCAAAGGCATTCAATCCAATTCTTTAAAAATGGCCCAAATGCATATATAGGATACAATCATAACGTCAGATGATGGAACAGTTTCCAGAGTGATTCATCACCTGAATAGTAGCTTTGATGTCGACCATGTAGGCGCTGAAGGCTGTTGTAGAGGAGAGCAGCGACGCTAATCAAAGGCATTCAATCCAATTCCTTAAAAAAAGCCCAAATGCAACTATAGGATACAATCATGACGTCAGATGATGGAACAGTTTCCAGAGTGATTCAGGTGATGAATCACTCTGGAAGTTATTGCTCGCTTAATAAGATTTGAAGGCTTACAGTAGCTTTGACGTCGACCTTGTAGGCGCTGAAGGCTGTTGTAGAGGAGAGCAGCGATGCTAATAAAAGGCATTCAATCCAATTCCTTAAGAATGGCCCAAATGCATCTATAGGATACAATCATGACGTCAGATGATGGAACAGTTTCCAGAGTGATTCATCACCTGAATAGTAGCTTTGATGTCGACCATGTAGGCGCTGAAGGCTGTTGTAGAGGAGAGCAGCGATGCTAATCAAAGGCATTCAATCCAATTTTTTAAGAATGGCCCAAATGCATCTATAGGATACAATCATGACGTCAGATGATGGAACAGTTTCCAGAGTGATTCATCACCTGAATAGTAGCTTTGATGTCGACTATGTAGGCGCTGAAGGCTGTTGTAGAGAAGAGCAGCGACGCTAATCAAAGGCATTCAATCCAATTCTTTAAAAATGGCCCAAATGCATCTATAGGATATGATAATGACGTCAGACGACGGAACAGTTTCCAGAGTGATTCATCACCTGAATCACTCTGGAAGTTATTGCTCGGTTAATAAGATTTGAAGACTTACAGTAGCTTTGACGTCGACCTTGTAGGCGCTGAAGGCTGTTGTAGTGGAGAGCAGCGACGCTAATCAAAGGCATTCAATCCAATTCTTTAAAAATGGCCCAAATGCATCTATAGGATACAATCATGACATCAGACGATGGAACAGTTTCCAGAGTGATTCATCACCTGAATAGTAGCTTTGATGTCGACCATGTAGGCGCTGAAGGCTGTTGTAGAGGAGAGCAGCGACGCTAATCAAAGGCATTCAATCCAATTCTTTAAAAATGGCCCAAATGCATCTATAGGATATGATAATGACGTCAGACGACGGAACAGTTTCCAGAGTGATTCATCACCTGAATCACTCTGGAAGTTATTGCTCGCTTAATAAGATTTGAAGACTTACAGTAGCTTTGACGTCGACCTTGTAGGCGCTGAAGGCTGTTGTAGAGGAGAGCAGCGATGCTAATCAAAGGCATTCAATCCAATTCCTTAAAATGGCCCAAATGCATCTATAGGACACAATCATGACGTCAGATGATGGAACAGTTTCCAGAGTGATTCATCACCTGAATAGTAGCTTTGATGTCGACCATGTAGGCGCTGAAGGCTGTTGTAGAGGAGAGCAGCGACGCTAATCAAAGGCATTCAATCCAATTCTTTAAAAATGGCCCAAATGCATCTATAGGATATGATAATGACGTCAGACGACGGAACAGTTTCCAGAGTGATTCATCACCTGAATCACTCTGGAAGTTATTGCTCGCTTAATAAGATTTGAAGACTTACAGTAGCTTTGACGTCGACCTTGTAGGCGCTGAAGGCTGTTGTAGTGGAGAGCAGCGACGCTAATCAAAGGCATTCAATCCAATTCTTTAAAAATGGCCCAAATGCATCTATAGGATACAATCATGACGTCAGACGATGGAACAGTTTCCAGAGTGATTCATCACCTGAATAGTAGCTTTGATGTCGACCATGTAGGCGCTGAAGGCTGTTGTAGAGGAGAGCAGCGACGCTAATCAAAGGCATTTAATCCAATTCTTTAAAAATGGCCCAAATGCATCTATAGGATATGATAATGACGTCAGACGACGGAACAGTTTCCAGAGTGATTCATCACCTGAATCACTCTGGAAGTTATTGCTCGCTTAATAAGATTTGAAGACTTACAGTAGCTTTGACGTCGACCTTGTAGGCGCTGAAGGCTGTTGTAGTGGAGAGCAGCGACGCTAATCAAAGGCATTCAATCCAATTCTTTAAAAATGGCCCAAATGCATCTATAGGATATGATAATGACGTCAGACGACGGAACAGTTTCCAGAGTGATTCATCACCTGAATCACTCTGGAAGTTATTGCTCGCTTAATAAGATTTGAAGACTTACAGTAGCTTTGACGTCGACCTTGTAGGCGCTGAAGGCTGTTGTAGAGGAGAGCAGCGATGCTAATCAAAGGCATTCAATCCAATTCCTTAAAATGGCCCAAATGCATCTATAGGACACAATCATGACGTCAGATGATGGAACAGTTTCCAGAGTGATTCAGGTGATGAATCACTCTGGAAACTGATGATCTCTCAACAGGAAACAATACAAACTGTTCTATTCAGACCTATAAAACTAATCAAAGTAACAGCGAGAAAGAGAACAGGAGGCAGTGTTTTCCCCAACGTCATGTATTCCTGTGTGGTTTGTTAAAACCAGGCTCTCTGTCATAATCTGAAGAGCTGAGATTCAGAGCTGCTGTCAGACACTTAATGACTTCTTACGCTCCGAACACAGAGCTCAAATAATACATTTCAGCAGCTCCGTAATTGGTTTGACTGTGTTTGAACCTAATTACAGAACGTAATTATCTTTTTCTCTTTACCCCGGCTGCTGCTGTGTTTGATCATTACAGCCTCGGCGGCCAGAAGCCAACTTATAGACGAATGTTACTGTAAAGATGGTCGGAAGGAAAAGAGCAGAAGCTGCTGACTGTTTCTTTTTTTTGTTTCTCTCTCTCTGAGGTAAACAGATGTACAGTTAATTATTTGACTGTTCCCCCCCGTCGCTTCTCTTTCTCCTCTTTCTCTCCATCCTGTTGAAATCATTTTGATACACAAGTTTTTATCGGCCTTTCAACTCCTCATTAAGACAGAATGAGCACTGGGGAGCAGTCGGGGTATTTTCTGAAATTTCTTCAGTGAAATAAAAAGTATAAATATAGATGCAGACACCCTCCGTGTTTCCAATCTGAATCAAGTTGACGGTCAGAGGGTAGGGGAGGGGGGGGACTGGGTGGGAGTTTGAGACAAGCGTGTGAGAGCAGAGTAATTCTTCAAAAGCCTTGATTTAAAAGAGTTTTCCTTTAAATGAAGTGCGGTGGATTGCATTGCCAAAAAGAAGCAGCTTAAAAATGAAGAGATTTAGTGTCCTGTGATGAAATGAATGCTGTTTGAGAGGCTTTCTCATCCTGCCCATCCAAGAGTCAAACTGGAAGCAGAAATACTGAATTCTGACAATGTTTTGGCACAAAAGTGATGATTTCAGAAGTGTTATGTAAGATATTGATTTCAGCTTTGATGGGAACAAGACTCAGAGCATCAGAGACGGAGACCAAAACAACCACACAAACAGTTTTTAGGGTTGAATTTATAAATTACAGCTTCAGAATTTCCCTTTAAAGTGACTTTAGCATCAGTGGTTTTAACGATAACCCACCCAATAACGAGTTATTAACAGTAGTTGTTGTCCTTTTCTATTATCAGCAACTAAATGATTTGCAGCACTGAAATGTGTCCAATAAACCAGGATGTGTCAGTAAAACCAGCAGCTACATGTTTGTGGACTTTCTTTAACGCTAACCAGCTAGTTTAAAGCCTTTCACCAACATTTTCTTGTTCAATATTGATAATAAATGCAATGCAGTGTTAATAAGTGTCATTCAGTTACAGTTGTTGCTCTGTTAGCGTGATTTAGCTTAGGGAGCTAATGTTGTGTAGCGCTCGGTGCTCCCAGTAAGGTAGCGCTAGCTTGGGTTTGAGGTAGCGGGGCGTGTTTCCAGAGTGTGAGATTGACTGGAAGGTCCTGACTCCAAACAGAGAAGATGGCGCCGACCAAAAGCTGCAACCCTTCAATCCAAACCTCCAGGAACAGTGAAGCCAATTTGACTTAGTGGCCAAACTGTAGAATTACAACTTCTGGGTCTGTCAAGTGATGCACACTGACACAATAAACACTTCTCCCCACAAACAATCAATGGGAAAGAAACGGCTGTAAAACGGTGAATAAATGTTTGAGCCAAATGACTCCCGGCGCCATTTGATCTGAAGACATTTGGAAAGTTTAAAATTATTTTATCCACAATCAAATTATCTGAGAGCAAACAGGAAGTCAGCCAGCTTGGCCAGCAGACGTCTGCTCTGAGTATGTTCTGTGGGCCCAACGATCAGGAAGCATGAGCAACATCCAGGTGTTTTGGCTTCAAGCTCCACTGAGCAACTTTCATGGAATGAGTGGGCGCCATCTTTGAGTCCTGTAGTTCTTATAATGCTCCAAACCTCCAAATCAATGGTTGACGTCACTCCTCACTATCTTCATACAGAGGTTAAGGTTTGAACCAAAGTGTTGGATCGACCAAGAGTGGATAAAAAGAGCCGGATATTGGTGCTAATGTCAAAAAATCATTTTTTCATCTCTGTGTTTCTTTTGCTCTGTGCTTGTTTTTTCTCAGTTTCTGCTCTTCTCCTTCTCACACCTTCAAACACAGACATACTCTTCTGTATACTGCTGTTTCTTTCATCCTTCTCCTCCTCTGCCTCTTTTTTATCTCTCTCTGTCACCGCAGCCCTCCTCCTCTTCCTCCTTCCCCTTGCGTCCCCTCCACCAGCCTTTATCTCTCCTCTCCCTGTGCCTCCCCTTTTCTTCCGTGTCGCAGGAAAGATAAAGATGATTTTACAGCACAAGACGTACACTTTATGTACAACGTCTTGAGGGAATTCCCAGCAGGCTCTCTCTCTCTGTCTGCCTCTCCCCTTGTGGTTGGTCTATAGTCTGCTTCGGCGCCCCGCAGCGACGATAACGGCTTCTTCTATCATGTTTTCCCCCCGCAGTCGTCTGCACGCCTGCGATAAAGATGATGTTTGATATCGCTGTGATGAAACCTGTCTCTCAAGTAATCCCAGTTTGACGTGTCCGCGGAGTCCGCTATGTTCCACTTGGGCAGTCGTCCCGCTGAAACCTTCATTTTTTTTTGGCACTGATGAGTTTGCATGCCGGAGATCATTTTGTACAAACAGCGCCTGAAATTAACTTTCTGGCTCACCTGCCAAGTAACCGGTAAAGTACAAAGAATTACCTGCCAGAAATATGTTTTCTCTCCAGCCAAAATCATTTATATGCAGAACATTTTTCATGTCATCATGTCAACCGACCCCCCCTCCCCCTTTTCAAACTTACGCTTGTCTAGAAACTGGTCCTGTGTGAAATATTCTTTCTATAAGGGGGGACCAGAGCAGATTTATTCAGCACTTGATCCATCACTTCTACACTGGATCAAGTCTGTAAATCATGGAAACAAATGGTGGATTGTACCGCCAAAAAGAAACAGCTTTTTCACAGCTGACTTGTTTAGTTCAGTTGAATCGAACCCTGGAGGGTTTACCTCCTTGATGTGGTTTTATTTGGGCAGGTGTGAACGCAGCAATCACACTCAGGTACAGATCAAAACACCCGGACCGAGACCTTGTTGAGCAGGTGGTCTCAGTTTGAACTCTGGTACGGTTTGTTTGTGGTATGAAAGTGATCTGACCTGCAACGTGTCGGTAATATGTGAGGAAACTGTAGCGGCCATAAAACATTAATGGGAAATCCAACACATTGTTCTGTGGATGTTGTCTTGAAGTGCGTTAAAATGTGCCGTTCTGCTCTCATGTTTTGGTTTGGTTTATGCGACTGACCACAATTATGAAGAAAAGCTGATTCTGCCGACAAAACAAACTCTCCGTTTCTCCCGCCGCCGACCCCACGAGATTTCCTCCAAATGAACGGAGTGGCAGCTCTCAACGTGGCTTTTGTTGATACATTTCGGTTCACTTGAAATGTTGCTGTGTGAAACGAAAACGCAACAAAGCAGCATCTCATCCGCTGATTCAGACGAAAGGCAAATGAACTACAGGTGTGAAAACGCACTCATGGTGTCCCACGATGGAATAAATACGGTTTCAGAAGCTTTTTCATCCTGCAAAGAGTAAAATCTGAGGTAGAAACAACATTTCAGTACAAAAGTGGTGATTACAAAAGCTTTATATAAAGGTACTGATGTCAGCTTTTGATGGAAACAAGACTAAAGGTCTTTTTTCAGTTGAATCGGACTCGGTTCATTTCCTCCTTAGTGTGATTCATCTGGAGCCCAAACAACCACACAGAGACCCTTTAGAGTTATTTAAAGTGACTTTACCATCAGTGGTTTAACTATATAACCCATATGTGATTAACATTAGTGTTAGCTTGTTGTTCTTTACTTTTATTAGCAGCTAAATTACACAGAGCTGAAATGCGTCTCACAAATCAGGACCAACATGAGGAGGTTTTCTTTTAAAAAAGAGTCAAGAGTTAAACAGAGTCAGTAAGCACAGCAGCTGCGTACATACTGCAGTACACTGTAGGAACGTATCAGACAACCATGAATCAGTTTAATTAATTAATAATGAAAATAAGCAGAGATGCACACGTGTTTTAAAGTGTGGAACTGAAATGTCAGAGACTTCAGATCAGATCAGACACATCTTTGCCAAATTTTTATGGCATGTGTGGTTTGGTGAGAGGTCATCTGAGAGTCTGAGCTGAAGCACTTACTGACGGGTAATATTTCATTCTGGACGCTCACTGTGTGAGTCTGTCTCTGCCCTTCTCCAGGATTACACTCTCCTCTCTTGTTTATCTTCCTAGTTTCTGCATTTTTTGGATTTTCTAGAGAGCGAGAATGAGTCAAGCTGTTTGTACATAAACATGACAAACTACATTCATTGATCATAACGCCTGCGACAGCGCTTCGCTTTAAGCAGCAGAGAGATGTGACAAATGTCATGACCTGGATTTAAGGCGGTATTATTCATCATTCTTGTGGGATTATTATGAGCTTGTTGGGAGGGGGAAAAGGCTTAGAAACAGGAAATAATATTAACAAGAAGAAGATAAACAGTTTTAACAATGACCGGCCTGTAAGGAGGAGACGCTTTGCACACTGACAGGTGGGGCTGCAACCTAAATGTTGATGGCTTCAGGTAGATTTATCCTGGATATCTCTAACTTCTCTGCCCTGACAGTTAAAATCAGGCTTCAGATCAATAAGTGCACATGTGAATAACGACAGTCTGCAGACGGAGAGCGCAGCACACAGCGGCCGGATGAAAAGAGAGATCGGAGCTGTTTGTCCTTATATTGCAACTAGAACTAAAACAAAGTAGAAATCTAAAGAAGTCACTTTCCACCGCTGAACATCTGACTGTTTGTTCATTCAGACTGTTTCCTGCTGTGGGGAGAAGCTCCACTCTGCCTGTCTGTCACTGCGCCGTCAGTCTGCAGCATGTTCTCTCACTAATCAGATAAAATCTAGTTACTTATCTGCTACATGGAAACGCATCCTCCATTACCCACGTACCCCGGCTTCTCTGAGTCACCTGGTCACTTAGCTGCACGTAAACACACTAACTGCCTTTTTTTTACATATATCTGCGTCATCGTTTTCTCTCTTAATGACTTAAACACATAACTGACGACAGAAAACAGACGACAGCGTGACGCTCCGGTGTCAGCAGCCAATCAGGAGAGACGCTCGGTGCTGCACTCAGACTTTATAACTGAACTGAAACACCAGGAAACTTTTTATTTCTCTGACTCGTGTGGAAATCTGATGTTGATGGTATGCATTCCTCGTTGTCATGGTTACAGAATACAACTGGGATGATCAGACGCCTCTCTGACGGTGTTGCATTATGGATAAGAATCTAAACATCTCATCTAAATATCTTAAGTATATATATGTATATATGTATATATGAGGAGATGGATGAAAGGGCCAAACAGGAGACAGATGTTTTGCATTCAGCAGTTTCTCCTCCAGGTGTTAAACAGGTTAAAAACAAAACTGTCCTTCAACTGTTTGTCCTCGTGACGTCCTTCTGAAGCCGATACCATGAATTAGTTTTTGTAGCGTCTGAGAACTTTGCCGCCTCTCTATCTGGTCTCTAATCTTTCAATTACTGTGTGTGTTTGTGTGTGTGTGCCTGTGTGTGTGTGTGTGTGTGTTTGGAGGGATTTTAGAGATAAAGAGACGTTGGTGAGGGTGTGTGAATCTGAGAGCAACTCGGTGACTGCACACACACACACACACACTGATGACACTTATAAATGATTAACTGATGTATATGAGTCTGTTTATATCGACTCCACGACGCATTAAAAATACAAACATCCCGAGAAACTAAAACATTTCCTGGGATGACTCAAACGCTCGCTGTAAATGTGCGACGGCGAATTTAGAGCCTCTCTTGTCAAAGCTAATTCTCTTTTCTGCTAAAGCTCTCAAAGCAGACTCCTCTCCTCTCCCCCTCTATCACTCCCTCTCCCTCTCTCTCTCTCTCTTCATCTCTCACTCGCTCTATCAACACGTTAGTTATTCAAGCAGAGGGAATCTGGCATAAGTCGTTTGTCAAACAGAGATAGAAGAAGAGGAGAAGAAAACAGGGAGGGAAAAAACTACAAAGTGTTTTTTTTTTCTCTCTTCTATTTTTCATCCAATGACTAAACAGCTCAAAGACAGAGGAGCGACGGCTGAGGATGTCTTCACAGCCGAAGCGTTTATTTTCCAAATACGATATATATATATATATATATATATATATATATATGGCATAAATAAATAATAATTGAATCAGTTGGTGTTGCATAACAGTCATTCAGTATGTTTACATGAACAACATTCAGGCTGAGTAAGAAATAACACTTCTGTTTACCAAGGTCACGGTCAAAATAATCAAATTAAAGGCGACACACTAAGTTTTTTGTGATTTTCTGTTATGATGTTGGATGTTAAACAAATGTCAAACAACAAATCCAAAACTTGAGATGAACGTATGTAGAAATGCTGCCTGCAAGTCAAAAGTCGGGGCTTCAACTTGTCTGAACGCTTCGTTTGCAACGTTTTTTTCCACTTTGCTGACGAGCTGATGTTGGCTCGTCACAAATAAGGAGTTTTTAACTGGAAACCATGCAAAGATATTCCAGTAGAGCCCCAGAATATAAATATAGAGGCTGGAAATAAAATACACAGACTGGACAGACCTCACATGTTGTTTTTTGGTTGTTGACAGTCAGAAGGAGCATAAATGTTAACGACTGAGTAATCTCACACTGAACCAGGGCAGATCTGGAGGGGAGACGACCCCCACAAATCCTGCAAGAACCAAACCAATCATTGTGTGTTTTTGATGCTTGTAACAAACACATCACGCGGCTCATGTGTGGTGCAGTTTGCTTTGAAAAGGCTCAAAAAGAAGAACAGCAAAGACAGAAGATCTGTTCCCTCACACTGACGCACAAGTGACGTCAGTATCAGACATGTTGAAGCGTCTCTCTCTGACAGACTGACTGGGGTTGTATTTGTTGCTGAGGCAGGATAAGAACTCACCCCACCTTCCTCCCCTAGAGAAATAACTTATTATTACACTAACAGTCTAAATGAGTCTTAATCTCTTAATCTTAATCTCAGTCGGGGTCGTCTGAACGCAGCCTCACCGTCGTGGTTGGCGTTGCCCAGCGTCCAGGGCTCGTCAGAGTCGAAGTGTGTGTCTCCTCCGATGCCGGCGCCGGGGAAGTACGCGTGGGCGAGGAAACCCCCCTCTCCGTCGAACGGGGAGCTGTCGCCATGGAAACCGGAGGCGAAGAAGATCATGATGTCAGCCTCCTTCCCCTCGTTTTTGATCTCTGAGTACGGCACCTCCTGAACGGCGAGAGAGCAGAGCAGAGAGTAGAGAGTGAAGAAACAATAAACAACAAGATGTTTTTCATTCAATAAAATCTCAGAATTGACATAAAAATACTCAAACTCATATTAACTCATATTCTCTGATTGTAACAAGATGTTTTGTTATGATAATAATCTTTATATGACAACGTTCTTCTCATAATTTCATGATGAGGATCCTAAAGGTTCGGCTTTAACTCTCCAGATTTATCATGTTCTGTCTGTTTGTTTTGATCATTTCTGTTCTGTTTTACATTATTTAATCGTTATTTAATCTTCACAGTTATGAAAGCATAAAAACAATCAGAGAGGAAGTGACAAAAACATCTGAAGCACTGTAACAGAAATGACTTGTTTGTAATAAAGTACAGAGCTGACTGCTGGTCATTTTTCAAGCTGAAACGCAGAACATTTTCCGTTTCAAGCTTCTTTCTTTTTCCATATATGACAACAACTTGAATATCTGAAGGTTTCGACATCACTGCGGCCTCTAAGAAACTGCGAGGAAGCCAAAAAACTAAATCAGCAGATGAATCGATAATCTTCTCTGACCTGGAAGGAGAGTGGGGTGACGGTCTGCCACACGTTGAAGGCTTGTCGGATCGCTCTCTGGGTGTCTTTCTCTCCCACTTTAGGGGTGAAGTTAGATATGCTGCGAGGAGGAGAGAAAGAAAAAACAAGAGCGTTAGTCACAACTAAAGACTGAAGGCGCCAGTTTCACTCCAGCAGAAACACTTTTCGGTAAAGATTACACCTACTAAAACATCACATGATACATAAAAAAATCCCAAACACACCCTTAAACACCAGACTGCTGACAAATTTAATAAACACAGATTATAAAACCAGGTGCTTCAGCGCTCATTAATCCGTGCAAACCTGTATTTTCAAGTAAGATTAATGAATTTATATTCAGTGTTGGCCAATTCTTTAGCTCCGCTGCTCAGAAAGCATCGCAGCAGCGGCACAGTTAAGCCGTTTCCCTCCGTCGGGTGATAAATGCGCAGCTATAAGAGACGAATGAGGCAGAAAGGTCATTATAGAGTAATTGCAGGAGAGAGGAGACGTGCCATCCATATCTATTCAGCTGTGAGAGAGAGAGAGAGAGGCTGAAGGTATATCATTACATGTTTTATCTGTCACTTCACTGTCATCCAACACTTTCATGTAGCATCTTTTAGGAGAAGAAGAGGAGCTTTTAAACCACTGGTATCGCTTTCTAACTGCGCCAGAGAATACAAGAGAGAGATACGAGGAGGTGTTGGAGGACAGATGGACTGATTGGCTGAGGCAGAGAGAGGAGAGGAGGTGGAGGGGAGGAGGTGGAGGCGAGGGGTGGGAGCTCGGACAAGAGCAGCAGGGGGCAAATGCTTTGTTCCCATCTAGAAAAATACATTATGGAAATAAATATCAGCACATTACAGGACGGCCGTAATTCAACATTTATACATGAGCGCGCAGCGGCTTCCTGATGTGAATAAATAAGTCCATCTGGCTAAGAAGTGGAAATGTTTATTGCACTTTCTGTAGTTTACGGGGCAGTTGGGCGCCGCCTCATGCTGGGAACGGATTGAGAGTTGTGACGCGAGTGAATATAAAAAAAAACAAAACATGACTGGAATAATAATAATAATAATAATAAACAAGGGAAGATGCAGATTGAGTGTGAATGAGATGTTTAGAGGGAAATACGACTCCATTTAAATCATTAGAGGGTGTTTTTCTCCGTTTTGGATGATTTGCTTTGATTTCAGATATAAAACATAAAGACTATCGTGTTTGGAAAGAGTCTTAAAGTGAAGCTCAGCTAGATTTCATCTTCTTCTGTCAGGTTGTTTGCTTCATGTTTCTCACAACAAGTTGTTTACAGAACAATAAAACAGCAGAGTTTGAACTGAAAGACAATTAATTATTAATTCACGCTTGTTTGACGGCAGATTTCATTGTATTTTTATATGAAATAATTTAAAAACATCTAAAGACATTTTGTTAAAATCAGAGAAGATTCTACTTTCTGATGAGCTGCCCTTTGCAAAGAGTTTATAAGTATTGATTAATGTCTTTATTAATGATTAATAAATCATTAACTAATTGTTTAAATATCATTTATGATAACTTTATAACTTTTGTGTCGTCCTGATGAACTACAAAACTAAAAAATGCAAGTTTGATGCTGGAAGAGGATTTTTCTCAAACTGGCAACACAAAAGTTATTCTTATTAATAGATTATAAATGATTTATTAATCATTAATAAAGCTTTAATTAATAATTACAAACCCTTTACAAAGGGTGGCAATGAAAAAGTTCCTGTTTTTGCAAATAAATTTGACTTTCACGTCTACTCATATCATATAATGTTTGTTGTGAACGCATTTCCAACAAATCCTCCAAATGAAACAACGCTTGGTTTGATCATGTGACTCCTGAACGACACACAGGAGCGTTTTCTATTTTTCTGGAGCGTCTGTCAGCAGCTTTCTGCAGGACGACATCATCTGTCTGTGTTTTCCAAAACTGTCACACATCACTGTTAAACAATAATAACGTTTCATGATGTGACAGCGCTGTGGTTCAGGTCTGGTGAGGTTTAGGGAAAGATGATGGTTTAAAATGTTTCTACTTCCTTAAAGTTAGACCATCCTCGTCTACAATAATAACCACGGTTACTACGACCGCTAGACGATCCGTCACTAAAACGTCACTATAGGTCGTTTTTTGGCGACTGACGTTATGACCTGCATTTCGTTACTCTCCACATGCAAAGCCCTTCATAAAGTTTATTTATACATTCAAATTTCCACCCTAAAGCCTGGTGATTAATGTGTGTGTGTGTGTGTGTGTGTGTGTGTGTGTGTGTGTGTGTGAATGTGTGAGGCAGACAGCTAGGTAGCATTTGTCTGATTTGAGTAAATGGTGTGGAACGTTACGGCAGTGAAGCCGGCCAAATGACCTGTGGCCAAAACACACAGATGGTGTAGCCTACTGTCACACACACACACACACACACACACACACACACACACACACACACACACACAGAAATACACACAAACATGTCTAGACCGTTGGAGATGCAGAGACAGCAGCGACACACACACACACAATACATTTAAAACCCTTTTCAGAGAAACAAAAGGAGAGGAAACAAATGACGGTGAGAATCAAAGTGTCTGATCTGAAGCAGATAATTTGATCAATAACTAAAATAATAACTAGTTGCAGCTTTAATCCAAACCTCACGGTGGCGCTAGATGAACAGTCAGAGCTTCACCAGAGTGTTAATTCTCTGCACGTCATGGATTTCTGAGACAAACTTTATGGAAATCATCCAAAAGTTGTTGAAATATTTCAGTAAAATGATGATGGTGCAACAAGAAAAGTCAGCAGGATTCATCCTCTGGGGAACATGAAGCGTTCGATTTCCATAAAGTTTCACACAACAGTTGATGAGATATTTCAGTCTGGACTATCATAGCTAAAAAAAATAAATATGAGACAAATATCTGATTCTTTATTACTTCATAAACACACGTTTGATCCTCAGAGGACCTTCAGTCAGTCAGTCAGAGCTGCAGATGTTCCTTTTCAAGTCAGTTTCAAATCAAATGTGCTTTGTTGGCAGGAAAGTTAAGAACAACGCTGCCAAAGCAGCAACATAAAAGTTCAGCATCTTTCTGTTTTCCTCTTGTTTCCTTCCCTCGTCTCTCTCTCTAAATCTCTCAACTGTTTTTTTTTTTTTTTAAATTCACCTCCCTGCCCTGAGGCATCAGTGGAAATTTTCATTTACAGATACAGTTGCGTAATCCTGCAGCTCCAGCGTCTAGCAGAGGGAGATGATTTACAGTCGCCAGAAGCCCTAAAAAAAAATCCCTCTACATGCTTCTGTTTGCATCGCCGTCAGTGTCACATCAACACATGACTGCAGCTGCAGAGCAGAGCGGAGAAGAATCATCCTGACTGGGTTCATCTGTATGAGTATTACATGAAAAATTACTTTTCTTATTTACTGCACAGCCTCATGCTCCATCTTCTGACACGTGTAGAAGAAGACGAGGAGACAATGTGGTTTATAACAAGAAGCTGTCAACAGTTAGCTTAACGTTAGCCGCAGCTTTGTTCTCGCAGCCTCCAAACTCTGAACTAAACCAGCTGATTCCTGAATGTAGCGGCGGCTAACGTTAGCATGACAGCTAAAAAGACTCAACATGGAAATGAGTTGATGTAACGTCCAGTCACATTTCTGCTCTTCACTCTGAGAGATGTAACTTTTTGTTTCAACTTTAAATTCCAGCAGAAACAAAAAGTTCTTGTAACATCAACCACAAGTTATCTTGACTAAATTCTTGACTCACATGTTTTATAAACTCAAGTTTTAATTTGGTGGATTTTGATCTGTTAAATCATTAAACTGTTTCTGCAACATAGAAATTTTTTTATGTAATTCAGATTAATTTTGGTTTTCAATTATATTTTTTTAACATGAAGAACCAGTTTTTTATTTGATAAACAACAACAGTACAAAGAGGAAATGCAAAGCTGCTGTCAGTGACCTCTTCATCATCATCATCATCATCATCAGTTTTCAACACAAGACTAAACATTACTGTAAATGGTGAAATGTTAAAAATGAACTTTTAAGAGGTTTAAAAGCTTTAGAGTTGGTTGATATTGATCACCAGCGCAGCGCTAAGTTAAGTTAAGGTGAAATACACGAGACGTGTGATGCAAACTCTTGGTCTCGAGGGTCCAAATAATGTGTTTTGTACTTAACATCTGTCCTCCAGTGAGAGAATATCAAACCATCCTAATGTGAATAATGTAATCTAGGCAGCATTATGTCTTCTCAGAAACATTAACCGTTGCCAGTTAGTTACATCTGGGTGTAACCGGGCTGCTGGCTCCAGAGATGCTTCGGCGCCTCAGAAGAAGAGCAATTAAGTTAAAAACGATTCCAGTAAAAAAAAAAAAGCGACTGCAGAAATGTGACAGCTGATCGCAGGTGAAACACGAGGAGGAAGAGACTCAAGATACAGTAAGGAGTAACCAGATAGGACTGTGAGCTCACACGGCGGGTTTTATGTAACGCTGCAGAGCAGGAGGAGAGGGGGGAGCTGGTGATGCCTTCAGTGTCTCGTGGGAGCGGCGTAATTTACATGAGACCTATAAAGCTCCGAGTAGGACGGGAGTGGAGGGAAAGGAGGAGAGAAAGAGATCCGGGTGTCTTAATAAAAAAAAAAAAATCTTTATCAGTGGCGGTTCGAGCAAGAACAAGTTGTTAAACACTTGAGTACGACGGAAAAGTGTCTGAACTATTTAAAAAAAGAGAAGAAGAGAGGGAAGGAAAGTGAGTAGATGATGAAGGAGGGAGTTAAAATGTTTCAGATACAGATTATACTATTTTTGAACTGTAATTTAAAATGTGAAACAGGGAGGAAGAAAAAACTTGACAGCGATGTAAAATAATAAAATAACTGAACTAAATCTGATGTTTAATGGTGCGACTGCAAATTCTTTTAAAGTTTAATCTCATTCTGACCTCAAATCACAACATTTTTTAAAAGATTCCTTCAGTGTCGTATTGAAAATGTCTTTTTGTTTAAATTTAATTTGCTTCCTGCACTTCAGACCAAATGAAAAATTCAATCACAGCGTTTTTGTTTTTTTGGCTTCCAACAAACAAACAAACGGAAACCTGAAGTCACGAAGACGGACAGGTGACTCATTCTGTCATCGTCAGCTCAACACAGTTAACTCGTCGTAATGAAACACACGTCTGCACCGGTGTTTGTTCATTTCAGAGTTGAACTTGTGTTTAGTGAGCTGTGAATCCATCGTGGTGTGTTCATGTGCTGAAGAGACAGTCGGATGTCAGACTTCCTCCATTCAGCTCCAATAAACCACTGCATTCCTTCACTAAGATGTTTGGAAACTCAACAGGAAACACAAATATTATTATATATATTATATATGGAGGTCACTTTTAGCAACACGACCGCTCATAAACGCACCGATCGTAGTGAGAGTTGTGAGTGCAGACGTGTGTTTGGACTGAATTCATTCAAAAGATTCATTTAAAAGATTCAGAGAATTCTGCAAAAGCTAAAACATGTCTGCAGAAGCTGATGTCAGTTATTTGTTCGGTCCTTTAAGTTCGCTCACAGCTAATTTTAGAATCAGGCCACGTCGAGTTTGAGGTCAATACAGCTGATTTAATGTCTGTCGGACGATCTGCCGGGTGTCTGGCAGGTCAGAAAGTTTGGTCGGCTGAACATGTTTCTTGTTTTGATGATAAAAAACATATTCAGGTGTGATAATTAAGTTAATAAAGAACGAAACTAGTGTTATTTGAAACTGCAGCCGCCTAAACACATGTAGTCTTGTTTCTATTTGATTCACACAAGAAGATCTTATTTTATTAGATTCTTTAGAGGAGAATTGAGTAGGAGAAAAGAAGAAGGAGGGAGAGACCTACAGAAAGAGAAAGAGAAAGAGAAAGAGACAGAGAGAGAGTAAAGTGGGCAGAGGCAGCACTGAGAGCCGGGATGTGTTCAGCATCTCCAGGGACGGCTGTAATCTGCATTAGACCTATATTACATGGCTGAGCTGCCTGGTCGGCTTGTCGGATCACACGGCCAAGGGTTTTACTGTATGTAGACAGTAGAGCACGATGGAATCAGGTGGAAACAGAGAGAGAAGCCATGACGAGGAAGACGGAGAGACGAGTGGGGAGTGGGCGGGATGCAAACGCGAGGACGCGAGATGCATTCAGGGTTCCCGCGGGACGCAGCCGATTTACATCAGGACCTCGCCAAGTTCAGGCAGAGAGAGAGAGAGAGAGAGAGAGAGAGAGAGAGGAGGAGGGGTGAAAAGATCGAAAGTGAATGAAAAGAAGGAAAGACAGAATGGAAAGAGAGGGAGAGTAACGTTTACATAGATAGATAGATCACCTGTAGGAGATCTTTTTATCTCTCCATTTCTGTCCCGTCAGAGCGTAGCGTTTATTCCTCTGCCGGCGGCTGGTGTGAGGATGATCTGGGACGCCACAGCGAGGTCTCCTCATCCACCTGGACACAAAACCACATGTTAGTCACGCTGAACGGGACTCTGGTTGGTTTTCACGGCACAGAGACCCGTTAGAGGACGAGCTCTCAGTCCAAAGGTTCATCTATGGTGGAAACGTGATCCAACCTCCATCCATGTTAACTTTGGCTTCAGGGAGTGAAGTTTTATATTAATGAAAATCATCAGACACATTGATAATGAAAATAACAGTTGCTTGCAGCTCATATGGGCGTTTTAATGACAAGGACACAGAGATTAGAGCTGCAACAATAAGCTGATCAACATTAGTTTTTGCCAAATATTTTGATAATCGGTTAATTGATTTCATTCTTTAAGACAAAAAATCCAAAATTCTCAGATTCCAGCTTCTCATATGTGAATATTTTCTGGTTTCTTTACTCGTCTGTGACAGTAAACTGAAGATCATTGGCTTTAGGAAACAGAGACATTTTTCACCATTTTCTGCCATTTATAGACATTAACTAACAAATGAACTAAGAAAAGGAAAAAGATGTTTCCCCTCACAATATCAACAATGAATCTCTGCTGTGTGTTTGCGTGTTTTTAGCTTGTTAGCTCTTCCCTTAACTTCCTGTTCCACCCACCAAGCTTCTTTCTCAATTTTTCACCATCATTTGCATAAATTAGACATTTTTAAACGATTTCTTTGCACCACGGGTCGTTCTCACATCACCTGAAATCCCACAATGCCTTGGGGGGCCATTACAGTATATAATAAAACAACCTCACCTTGTGTTTTAACTTTACTGCAGATGAGGACAATTTAAAAACTAGTCCTCCACATGACGGAGGAAGGAGGACGTGTTAGTGTTCGTACTCCATCTATGATAAGTATCTGTTTGAAAACACATAAAAATGTCTTCTCTGTTTCCACTGAAGCCAGATGGATATCAGTTAACTCTCTCTGAGATTATCTTCTATCCGACTCACTCTATAGTCGTCTCATCCAGTATTCCCGTCACTGGGATGCCGTAGAAGCGCTGCATGGCGGCCACGGCCGACTGCATGGCCTTCTCCTGCCGCAGGTCCGACGTGCGGACGTCATGAGGAAGCAGGTAGCCGTAGTTCTTCAACCACGTCTGAGAGAGAGAGAGAGAAAGAGAGAGAGAGAGAGAGAGAGGAATGATCAATAAAGTAAGAATCCATTAGAAGTCTCTATTAAAACCTCAAAATCAAAAGTTTAACCATTGAAAAACATATTTTTCTTCTCCGCAGACAGCACGTTGGTGATACTGAATAATAAACTAGAAGTAATGAGCTCAACTAATAGAAGTGAAATTTCTTTGACTAATAGTTTAGTTCATTTAAGTGAAAACATGTGAAACGGCTCCTCCAGTATTATCTTCCCGCTGCAGCCGTGCAGAAGCATCTCATCAAATATTAAAGAACAAACACGTTAGTGAATATTTCAGTGATGTTATTTTCCAGTAATGATTAATGACTCAAGTCTCCAGAAAAAGATCCGACTGAACGATTAGATGACTAATCAGCTGAGAGGAGAGTGCTATCCTATAAAATGAAAAACATTTATACGACTATCGAGCGCTTTATTTTTTATTTTCTGTGAGTGCTCTTCTTCTCTCACTGATATCAATATTTAGATGAGTAAATATATTTTTTTTAAGTGAGCAGATTTTACTTGTAGGATTGAAAGTAGAAAGATAGAAGCTGCTTTTGCTTTAGTTACAGATCTGGCAGTGATTTAAGTCCAATAAGGTCACAAAAATATGTATTTTTTCATCTTTATCCCCAAAATTAGACAATTTTTAACTCAGAATGAAGCTGAAATGTTGTTACATGCTTTTTTTTCTACAATTAATCACCAAAACTAATCATCAATTAAACATTTTAAGTCATTTTTAAGAGGAAAATGTTCAAAATTCTCTGATTCCAGCTTCTCAAATATGAATATTTTCTACTTTCTTTAATCCTCTCTGACAGTAAACTGATCATATCTTTGAGTTGTGGACTGTTAGTCGGGACAAAACGAGACATTTTAGTTTGCATCTCTGCAATTTTTGATCAAACCTTTTCATTTCATCGACCAAACAACTAATCATTCAGTCGTTGGTTGCAACCCTTCATAGAGCACATCAGGTTTTATGAAGTGGATGCAGGTTGAAGCTCTTATTGTGTTACATTAATCACACATTGTTAACAGTGTTCTGTATAAACATGTCACTTCTTCACAGCAACCGGCAATTAAAAAAGGCACAAAACACACAAATGGACGAAGCGTTTCACATCCGCGTTTCCTCATGAAGGAGTTTCCCTTTGATGTGGAGAGAAAGAAAGAAAGAAAGAAAGAAAGAAAGAAAGAGATTGAGGTTGAGGAGAAGAAAGAGAGAGAGAGAGGGAGGACTCACAGAGAGATTTATCAAATCTGTCGGAGACAAAGTGAGAGAAAAAAAGGGATGAAAGGAACGAGGAAAGAGCTTTTCCTCCCCGAATCACAGAAAATTTGATTCACACTGATCCGGAAATCGATGCCGAATCCACAAGTTCCCTCGGATGATTCCTATTATGTCGTATTTTTCACTTTGCAAACGCGTCTGTCTCTTTAATGTGACATAACACAATGTCACAACCCTCCTGAGAGACAGAGAGAGAGAGAGAGAGAGAGAAGGGGCAGAGGAGAGGAAAGAGAGGGAAATGAAAATAAAGGGATTTGAAAGAGCAGCGGAGAGATGGAGGGGTTGAAGAGGGGAGGGGGGAAAGGAGGGAGAGAGATAACGAGGGGGGAGGTTGAGCCCTTCTCTACAGTAGCTCATTAATATTTCAAAGTGTGTGTGCCAGCCTCTCCCAGCCTCGTCCAGCCCATCAACCAGCACTCAGCTACAATATGAACGTCTGCCTAACGACCATGACGGACGCAGAGAGGTTACCGGCGCTGAGGGATTCAGTCTGTCACTTCTCCCCCGGAGAGGAAGACGGGCCCTGACTCACAACGTAGTTCATATATATGCACATGTATATATAAATCACTCATTTCTGTATAATATACAAGTCCTCCGAATTAAACTGACGCCTCTATCAAGAGAATAACATCAAATAAATATGTTTCATGACTGATTTTTGTCAGCTAGCTTTGAACAGACACAGATAATGAACACAACTCTCACACATCATCAGCTTTAAAGTAGATGTGTTGATCTTGTTAGCAAACAGTCGCTTTTATTTCCACATCCAGCAGTTACGGAGCAAGATTATCATTCATGTGGAGTCGTGTTTTTGTCCACCTGCTGAATATAAGTCCAATCTTCTCTCTCTTTTAGCTTCTGTTTCTGCTCTCTACCAACTCCTGAGGGAAATATCTGGCTCTTTAGCTGCTAAATGCTCCACTATGTTCACCAGCTAGTCTGAAAACGACGCTATGAGAGCCGCTGAGAGTGAACCAGAACAGTAAAAGTTGCAGCCGGACAGATAAACAATGAGCTGAAACTCAACTATAAAGCTCCGACTGTGATAATAATAATAACAAAATATATAAAAATATTGATTACAGCTGCTTTAAGGTTAGGGGAGATTCATCATGATGACTATAAGAAACTGTGTTCCTACTTGTTGGCAGGAAACAGAAATGTTGTTAAAGTTGAACGTTTTGTTGACTCATCCATCCCCAGCGTTTGTTGCTCTCTTTTTCCCTCCGACTCATAAGAATCATAATTCCTATTTGTCACTTAAACTTGAGCAACAGCAGCTACACATTCCTCCGTTCTCTATTTCTCTGTAGTGTCTTCAGGCTAGGCTAACCCACTGTTGCTAACTTTAGAGCTAACATGCTTCACTTTCAGCAGTTGGGGAAACAACAGACGTGACTTTCCTCGGCCTTGTCATCTGTACTGTTCATTTACTACCAGACTGCTGACCTTTTCCTCTGCTCTGCTCACATTCACCGTCACTTTTCTGCCGCTCGTTCTCTCACACACACTTGCTACGCACACACATTACGCACTGCCCTGTTCCTTAAAGGAGCTACGCTAGCAAGAGTTTCCCTGGCAACACGATGAGGTTAACTCACATTTCAGAGCAGCGCTGCACAAATACTCCCAAACACTGCTGATTTCCAAATGAATGGATACTTAACATTATTTTTGGCCTGTATTATTATAGAATAAACACTGCAGCCCCTCAGTTCAGCCTCTGTCTGAAACAGGAAGTTTTAGCTCCTGTCTCATCAGGAGGCCCCGCCTCCTGATGAGCCCGCTCTGTTCTGATTGGTCAGCTTTCAGGAAGCTTCCTCTGGCTCTGGAGGCTACGTAAACAAACTATAGTAGCAGGATTTCACTTCTTTTCCTCCTTCTTTACTCACAAATGTCAACTTCTCAAACCCATCCATAACATGTTGGAGCTAAAATCCGATCTGTTATGAGAGCGGACAACGCAAACAACACATGGAAACACCTTAGCAACCACCTTAACAACCAAAGCTATAGAAAGGACGGCTGTTTATGGGCGTGTATGACGAGCCAACTCAAAAAATCATTGCAAACGAAATATTTATAACAGACTGAAGCCCTGACTTTTGACTTGCAGGCAGCATTTCTACATACGTTCAGCTCAAGTTTTGGAACTTTGACCACGTTTAACATCTGAATAAAATTTATAAAAATAACAGAAAATGACAAAAAGCATCATACGACCTGCTTTTAGGGTTTCACTCTGTAAACTCCTTCAACAAATAACTGCAACAGAAAAGTTACTGAACTGGAGGCTGAAGAACCTCTGATCTATTTACTGTGTGAGTGTGCGCTGCATCACACACACACACACACACACACACACACACACACACACACACACACACACACACACAGACTCTCATCATGCACACACAGCACTCTGCGATGAAGTCTCTGAGGATCTCAACACTGCATTAGTCAGTATGCTGATGTGTGGAAGTGCATCCTCGCGTATGTCTTTGTGCATACTATATATGTGTGTTTGTGTGTGTGTCCTTTCACCCCTAGATGTACGCCTATATTTGTGTGTGTGTGTGTGTGTGTGTGTTGATGAGTGGGCCAGCTGCTACTGGCTCAGAGGAAGCAGTTTGAATTAAATAATTCACCAGCTGCTATTATACAACAATTACTACAGTGCCATCAAAGCTCTGCACACACACACACACACGCACACACACACACACACACACACGAGTCTTTCACACAACATGTGGAAGGAACATAAATCATTGGCGAGATTAAAACCTCCGCATGTGAACATATTCAATTAATATTCTTCTCTGACTTGGACCGAGTGTGTTCTGGTGGGCAGTGATTCATTAGACGTTCTGGGACTTTCATGAACCACAGAGACGCACTTTTCAGTGACAAAAAAAAAGGATCTGAGAAACACAATTATCCAGAGAAGACGAGTGAAGGAAGCGGCGCCGGATTATTGAGGTGCTGCCCGCAGAGAGACCGCAGCACACTCGCTCGCAGCGTCCTCAGCGAAAGTAACACTGTCTTTAAAAGTGAGATAAATGAGATTTTTATTATCCTGCAGGACAAAAATAACCAGATTATGTCGACAGGATTGATGATCAGAAACAATAATTCAAACTATCACCTCAGCAGATGCTTTCAAAGCTCCTGAAAACCAAAATATCAGACATCATATAAGAAAAGTTTTCACTGCTCAAAAACGATCCAACATCACATTTAAAGGACATTAAAGGGACTTTTTTTGGAACATCAGTGCATTCACCTGCTCGATACGCTTTATCAATTCTGCATAAAATCTTCAAAGGAAATAATCAAACTATCAAAGTAAGAGAGTTTTTATGTTTAGTGAGCAGAAAGCAGTAATATTCCAGCATCTGTTGTGATATCTGTGATTTGTTGATTTGTTTGTGCTGCTCTCACAAGATGTTTAATAAAAGGTCAAGTTATGATGAAATGTATTAATAAGGTTTTGATAAATGTGCATTGGACAGGCTTTATTAACACAAATAAAGACTCTATTCACACTTCATGAATCTTGTGAAACATGTAAATGTAAAAACATCCAACAAACATCCGAGTCTGAAATCTGAGACACGTTCAAGCCAAAAGTTAAAAAGACGTAAACGCATTTCTGAGACTCGTCTGTTATCTTTTCTCCTCCTGACTCTGTTCAGACCGACCGGTGACATGAAGCTACAATCTGACGCCTTGTCGCTGCGTGACGAGTTCGACACGCTACAAAATCAAAGTTGAGCTGGTCTCAACTGTTTTTCAGACGCAGCGAAGCGTCAACCAATCATATGTTTCTGTTTCACCATTTCCTCTCCCCTCAATTCTTTTTCCATTCCAACTAAAAAACTGGAAGAAACTCTTGCTGTCGGTCATTTCTCATTAATGTGATATTAGCACAGAAACATGCAGCTTGGCAGCAGGTTGCAGCTGCTGCAGGAGCACCAGGTCTGTAACACACAATGGAAACCTGTGGTAGTTATCTAATAAGACTAAATCTCATTTATTAGCTACTAAAGATAAATTAATTGTACAACACTTCAGCAACACTTTAACACACTCAGCTGTTTTGTCGCTTTGAACGCTGCTACAGTGTTTGTTACTGTGACAACAGCAGCTGCAACAATTAGTCGAAAAATGTTTTAAATGACTGGAAACCAGTAAAAAAGTATGAATATTAAGGCTGAGAAGAAACGAAAGCACATCTCTCCAAAAACCAAAACAATAATACAGATGATGAAGCTGTAAATGACAATAAAAGTAAATAATAATGTGAATATTTGAGCTTTAATATCAGATTATGACAGCTGTGAGTTGCTCCGCAGGCCTCTGAAGGTGACAGTGAAATGAAAATCAAATAAAACACATCATAAAGTATAAAACAAAAGCAGCTCGTTGCAAAAATCTATACCTTTGTGCGCTCGTTGTATTTTTGCTTTTCGCTGACCTCACAGAATGAATTTTCATGCCAACGGAGCAGAAAATGATTATTAGCAGTTCAGTGCGAGCGGATGAAGCAGCGAAGGCGCTGAAGAACACAGTATCTGTGTCACACTTTCATCTAAATCTTAATTTCTTGCGCCCGAAGCTGCATCAGTGATTCATTTAAGGGTCGACAGTCTCTTTTAGTTTCCTCCTCAGCTGGTCGATATGACCACATCCTCGTCAGGTGACTCACTTTTCACTTTGAACTTACAGTGAGGGAGAAAAGTGACGAAGGCTTGCGGCTGACAGATTTAAAATGTTGCACCTGCATGGTTCCTTCCTGTCAAACAGTCCTCCTGCTACATCCAGCAGACTGTCCTTAGAGCGCAGGTGACTCAAAACAGCTAAAAAGATGTGCAGGTTGTGTGAATATACCTGACAAGTGGCTAAAATACACGAATAAGGCTACATGCAACACTAAATTTGATCATTCCTGCTCTCAATTTAACTATTTTGTCGGTTCCCCTCTCAGTCGAAGGCACCAGTCGGATGGAAGTTTGAGGAAAGCGGCCGGGATTAGCCGTGAATCCTCCTCTCTCACAAGAACGCCATGTTCTTTGCTCTTCTTGTGAATCCATCAATATCCATGAAGAGCTCCAGCACCCTGAAGCTGCCTTTTTTCATGAGCTGAATAACATCCGCAAGGAGCATGAAAGTTTTTATGGCATAAGAAGTCTGTTATCCCGCAGATCATACGGGATATTATAAGAGATCTCAGAGATAACAGTGTTGTGCTTAAAAGAATATCCACATAACTTTGTCCAAGATCAAAACGAAACCTTATTGAATCCATGTTGAGGCTGCACGCAGGAGCAGAGAATGGAAACCTTATGTTAGTGTTTGCAGTGGAAATAACAGAAATACTTCAATGTTCCAAGAATATTAAACCATTAAAACAGCTCTGACGTTTCTTTTTTTCCTTCCAGCACAGGAGTTTATAAGCTGCACTGGTGTTTTCTCTCATCCCAGCTGTCTGTTTGCATCTCTGTCCACCTGCCTGTCTGTCTGCCTGTCTGTGTCCGTCTCTCTCCGATGCTTCAACCTGTGCGTCAGCCTGCCAGTGTTTCTCCTCCGTCTGTCTGCTGTGATAAAAATAGACCTTATCCCCCCCCCCCCCCCCCCCCCCGCTAAACTATTTACCGTCTCTCAGCTTGAGTGCAACGGGTGCAACCCGCCAGGCAGCTCCGCCGTCCAAACTGTGTGTGTACGGCCTGATAAGTGGAGCTGTTTAGCATACTGAATATTTCCTCTAATAAAAACTTTGTGAAACTATCTCAAGGTGTTACACTGGTTTGAAGGTTTCATAGAGTCTGCCCTTTATTTTCAGTTACGTTCAGCTGTTTGGGTTGCATCACCCTCCAAACTGTGTATGTAAGCAAACTCAGCTGTGTGTCCCAAACTGAATATGTCTCAACTTTCACCGCGTTAATGTCAGACAGAGAAAAAAATAGCAGCACCTGGAGGGACGCGAGCATCATCTTAAAAGGAATTAGCGGTGTGACGCTACGCTACATTCACGGTTTGGTACCATTCAGGAAAAAAAGAAAGGTAGAAAGTCTTTTATTTCTAAAAATGTAAACATCCAACAACGGCTCATTGGTCGTAACTATTATTAAAACAGTTTAGTTGTTCTGCAGTGACAAAAGAAATCTGGTTTCACTCAAAGGTGGAGATGTGGTTTTGTTTCTCTGCTCAACGTGGAAGCTTGAAACTTTTTTTTTGGCCAGGCGAGCATCATAGGACTGAATGGGCACCATTTTTAGTCCAGTATCCAGCTCTTATAATACATCCATGGCACGCTGCAGCTAAGTGATGCTGCTAAAACATCCCTAGTGGAGATTACTACCATTCCACTCCTCGTCCCAATGGAGCGATTTCAAGCATCATCTATTATCCCTTTTTTCTTTTTACACTTATTCTCTTTATTACTTCAGGTAACATCACTTCCTCTTTGTATCACCTGAGCTTCATTCCACTGTTACTATAAATGCTCATTTATTATACTTTGTGTTCAGCTGTGTGTCGTTTGAAATGTGTGACGCTCTATTTGCTTCTTTTCCTTCAACAAACTTCTTAAATGCATCAGTATTTCATGTTGTTTAATCTTAAAAGGGAAACTTTTGTGTCTCCAGAGGGGAGATGTCAGGTGAGAGCTGAAGACGACTGGTTTGAAAAGTAAAAAAACATCGAAGTGTGTGGAGTTAGAAAAACCTCTGTAGCTGCTCTTCATCTCTGCAGGACGTTAGCAGCTCTCACCTCAATCTCCATTGTCAGTTGTCGAATTGCATTGTGGGTAATGTAGGAGGCAAGTTTCAACAAGGAAAAAAATATATCTGGAGAGACTCGGCAGCTGAATGGTTACTGCAGATGCCACATATTTACAGAGTGCAGCTCTTTGCCAAAAACTGACTAATACAGGCAAAAAACTTCTGCTATATTGATTTTTATCCTTTTTTAAAAAAACAATAATGGTAATCATGAGTCCGACAATGTTAGATAGTTGATAGTAGTGCGATAATACATTGATGGAGCAGCTGTACAGGAACTTTGCCTGAATAAAGATCAAAGAATAAATGGATTAAGAGTCTGATGTGTTTAACAGTTTTTAAACACATTTTGGTTTGATTATTCTTTATTTAGGTAAAAGTAGAAATATTGCAATATAAGAATACTAGCATTGAAAATCTCACTTAAGTAAAAATATGTATTATTATTAAAATATATATATGCTTAACCCTCCTGTTGTCCAACTGGTGTCATCATAAAAAAACTGAAATGTTTTTAACTGGTTTTAAACTTTAACTTATGCAAGTCTGCCATAATAACTGATCTCAACTATAAGTAAAATAATTCATCATTCTTAGTCAGGAAACTGTTTGGAAACCATTTCGACAACAGGAGGGTTAAAGTATTAAAAGTACCCATAATGTAGGAAAATAATTATTACAGGTGTATTAATGTGTAAATAGCATTTTACTGAGATTGCTTTAACCATTTTATATTCTGTTGGGCAGTTTTATCTATAAACAGTGCATCATTATAAAAAGACAAATGTATCTGATTTATCTAATTATCACTCTTCACAGTTACAGTGCAGTGCATGTGTCAACCTGTCCCTTTATTTCATAATGAAACAACAGAGATCGTTTCCTTCTGTTGAGTCGAGGTATAAAGTAGCATGACATGGAAATACTCAGGTTAAGTTGAAGTACCTCAAATATGTATTTAAGTACATTGCTTGAGTAAACGTGCCGAGGTTCAGCGCTCGGCCTCCGTCTGAGCAGGAAATGAAAGTCTTATTTGATCGTCCCCGGGAGGATCTTTTGTGAGAGGAGACAAGAAAAGGGAGCTGAATCATTCTGGACTCTCTGTGTGTGTGTGTGCTCTCTTTTCTCTCTCCAGCAGCCTCGCCGCTTCCTGTTCCTACAAACATCATTTTACAATATTAAGATCCCCATAGAAGAAAAAATCAGAAAGTCAACACAGACTCTGGCGTTGAACAGCGAGTGATTAATGGATGAAATCACTCCTGCGATGTGGCGCCCAAAAGAGCTGCGGCGTCTGCTGATGCCGGTTTCATATTTGTAAAGGAAAATGAAAAAGCAGTCAGCATCGTTTTGTCGGCGGAGGATTCCCCTCGCCGGGCGCGGAGGGGGTCGGAGGAATGAAGAGGCAGATCTGGAGATGTTTTTGGTAATGAAATTCATTCACATCTTTTCTGCACTCACTGTGTTTTTTTTTTCAACTTGATTAGATGAGCGAGACAAAAGCAGGAGGAGATGATGAGGAGACAATCTCTGACGTGATCAAATTTATCAGCTGGCATGAACCCGAGGGTTTCCCCTTCTTCTTCTTCTGCAGGCGAAAATGATGTTTAACACACAAATGAATGTGAACGAGTGAAGTACAGAGCAAGTAGACGCAGACGTAAGGGTGTCATATCCACACATCTCCCTCACTTTTACTGTTTCAGGTTGAATTTATTCCTAAAATCTCTGAACATTTTTTGTATTTTTCTTCTAAATCTCTGACTTTTTTCTGCAAGGTTTGTCTGTAGAAGCGCTCCAAGACTCAAACTCATCACTTCATGAGGTGAAACGTTCATGAGATTTCATCATTAACATAATCAACGCCTCTAAATTGCCATAAAGTGACCTGTTGCATCAGACGTCATGTAGCATCAGAGTTTGTCCAAACTACACCAAACCACAAGGACATTTCTGACTTTATGCTGCATTTTTTTTTCTTTTTACAAAAAGAGACAAAATCCTCTAGGTGTCAGGTCACAATACTCGACCTGAGATCCACACCTGGGTCGAGACTTCCCAGTCAAGATGTTGTTATTTATACTCAAAACAAAATCAACTTTTTTGGGAGCATCTAAATTGTGTCTGCTCTCTTTTCTTTTTGAGATCGTATTCACAAAAATACTCCCAAAGTGTATTCTGTCAGAAATCAGCAAAGTGGAGTCGGTAGTCGGATTAGAGGACTCGAAACAACTAGAAAATATGAATCCAGCTGCCAACAGCGTGACAGCAGAGAGAAATAAAGAGGGAATACTTTGACGTGAAGTTAGCTGCTAAAAAAAAAAAAAAGTCAGAAAACTGAAGTTATTTATAATGTAGAACAAAGTGAAGAAGTTGTGAAATGTAGCATGATAAGTTAGTGAAGCTGCAAACTGAACCGTGTTCCTGCACATGCTCAGTAGCGTCTGCCTTACACAGAAGTACTCTCCGGAGACTGAAAATGTGATGCCGTTATTGTCAAGATGCCGGGGTTAAGTGGAGCAGGTGATACAGACAGACAGGCAGAGATGCTTTTAATGAAAACGCCAAATCACACGGGAACGAAGCAGCAGGAGAAACATCAAGGACCGAACTGAAGTGATTGTAAATGAAACACAGGTGAAGGGGAGCAAGACACAGGTGAGACACATGAACTGATTAAACACAGGAAGTAAAGTGACAGGTCACAAGGAAGAGTATTACAAGATAAAACAGGAAGTGACACAAAAAAACACAGGGGGGGGGGGGGCAGAAAACCAAAACCAGACAAGACAGGACAGCTAATCACACGGGAGGGAGACACGAGGGCAGGAACAGAAACCAAGAAGGTCAACATGATCGTTTCTGGAACAACAACAGAGGAATCAGATATATCAGGCTTTAGATACACACACGATACTTTAGTTAGTTAGTAGATCAGTTCATTGTTGGTTTGGATCCACATCTCATCAAACACTCGTGATGTGAACCTCGCTCTCTGATGTCAACGTCCTGTGTTTGTCGTCCACCGTTTAACCGCCGCCGCCTCCTTACGTCTTCTGTGCTTTGTTTGCAGGAAACGTCTAAATCACATCAACGACTGCAGATAGATTTAAATGTGATATAAATGATACACAGAGCATATTCGCCTCCTGAAAACAAACCTTTGTATAATAAATGTGACAGCTCATGCAAATATATATAAACCTCTTTTTTTCTTGGAATTGGTCCGTCAACAAACATCACACACACACTTCATCGTCTTCCATCTACAACTCTCCCTCTTTCTCTCTCTTCCTCTCTCTCTCTCTTCCTCTTCCTCTCTCTCTCTCTCTCTCTCTCTCTCTCTGTCTCCATCCAGGCAGCAACACAACAACAGTTCCTTCCCCGCCAGGGACACATTTGTCACAAACGTTCAGAAAACCTTTCTCTCACACACTTTCTCACACTCGCGCGCTGCCTACTGTGATTGTTTCTCGTCTGTCGGTTGAATGTGAGCGGCGCGGCTCAGGGGGTATCTGAAGAGAGATGCCGGCTGAGATTGTAAAAAAAAAAGCTTCGACTGGTGGGCTTGATTTCTGGCTTCCTGGCGTCTTGCGAGGAGAGAGCGGCAGAGCTTTACCCGTCGGTTTCAGTGTAGTGCGCTGGATTTTGATTTGATTTGATGAAAAACGAAAATACACGAAGTATATGGGATGAAATCTTCCTCTTGAGTGCTGGTGGTTTCAGCATCCGAGCTGGTTTAATAAGTAGTCTGTCCCCTTTTTCACTTCCTTTTAAAAAATATGACTTTAATAAAAATAGATTTTGGGGCTGCGGCTGTACATTTATTTTCATTATAGAGTTGTGTGAAGTGTGAGAAGCTATTTCAGGTGCCCCTCTGTTCCCATTCATCTCTCCTGTCCACCACGTTATATGACTCAGAGTTTTCTACAGTTTGGATCGACATGAAACTCTGAAAACTGGTTGAATCATCAGAACAAAAGATGAACAAATGTGTGGGAAAATATCTGGTTCTCTGATAAAGTGTCCACTATGGAGGTAAAAACTTTGAAGGTAGAAGTTAACTACAACTCCCAAGATGCATTTTGGCTCTTATGCACGTTAATAGCAGACGGAAACACTTCATTCAGCAACTATGGCGCCACATTTTGTTCTCAACTTCAACAATGAAGCGATTTGAATTTCGCCTGTGTGGTTCCAGGATCCCTGAAACTTTGAGTAGATCTCAGATTTTCTTTTAGTAATCAACAGATCTGGTCAGAGCTGAATCTGTAGTCAGAAATATACAGACAGCAGTGGAGGAGATCAACATGCTACACGAGTTGTTTTAACTCCAAGAAACCATTAATGCAGCTTCTCTGTCAACTGAAAATGACGCAGAGGGAAGGCAAACATCACCCCGTACTGATAAGATAAAAACATGAACATGACATCAGACTAAATGAACTGTGACCAAGTTATAAACCGGAAGATGTTCAATTGATAACAAAATAAAAGCAAAACAGAAAGCAACAAATCGTCATATTTGAGAAGATTAAACCAGAAGATGTTTGCCATTTTTGTTTTAAATGTGTTAGAAAAGAGTTTACAGCTTTAATGTTAGCAGGTCAAATTTGACCCTTGTTTGAATTCATTAACAAGCTGCTGAATTCAAGTCAATACCCCTGCCATGAAACATAATTTTAATATTATTATAATACTTTTTAAAGGACTTATTTACCATTTTTCATGATGCGTAAACGAACAACCCATAATTACAACCGGGTCAAATTTGACCCGAAACATAATAAATGTAACTTTTCTTTTAAAGGCATTTTAAAAAAATGAAAAACTAGTTTTTATTATATTCCATAGTAGAGGATGTAAAGAAGCCTTGTTTTGATCAGAAGTATGTTTCACACATCTAAACTTGAAAATGGGTCAAATTTGACCCAAACACAAAAGAAAGGTTAAAGATTCCTTAATTCATTATTCAGTAATCAAAACTTGTTAAACTGTTGTCGACTACTTGATTTTCAGAGTAAAAGAAGCTCCACAAACTCACACCAGAGACACTGAGATGGAGAAGTTTTCAGTTTGTTGTGGATTTTCTGAGCTGATGTCGGCGGTTTTTAGTTTGAAGAAGAAAAACCAAAAGAGGAGTTTGCTGAATCATAAATCTGTGACCTCTAGTTGTATCTCAGGTCTTTGTCTCCTCTTTGAGAACACTAAAGTACAGCCTGACATTTGTGGCTCAGGTCAGTTATGGAAATATCCATAACACAGTTGAAGTTGAGCAGCGGCTATGAACCGTAGTAACAGTAACGGAGTAACTAACACGGTGAAGGTTCATCTCCCATCAGGACAATGCAAGCTTCAAATGTATGCAGCCATGTTTTCCTGTGAAGCACTTTAGATAAAAGCATCTGCCAAACAGCATCTAGTCGCTGTCGGGTGAAGATCCTCTGTCTCCAAAAATGTCAAACTTTTCAGAAACCAAAAATAGCGGCTCTGTTTTTAGCTTGATGTTTGTCCGGAGGGTTTTAAGATCCAGACGTCTGCAGAGAGAGGATCATCTGTCAATGTTAACAAAACATTACTAAATATGTCAGATGTATCCTGTTGTTGTTTTTGTGAGAAATATGTTTTATGACTGTCGTTGTTTTTTCTCTTTATTTTTCATATTAAGCTCATTGTGTTTTCTCCTGGGTATGAAATGTGCTTCCTTTGCCTTGTTTACAGCGACATTCAGGTGTCATTTGATTGGCTGCTTATTATTTGATGTATATGTTTGATGTATTTTTGAATGTTTTTGTGTTTTACTGGGCTGAAGCTGAAGTTATAAACCAGAATCTTCATCACAAACGTGTCCTGACTGAACCTCCAAAAGCAATTAAAGAATTTGAAGGTTTGCACTTCCAGGCCTCCTCTTCCTCTTCTTCTTCTTCTTCATCCATCCGTCAAATCTGCATCGATCTGTTGATAGATCTGTTCATCCATCTGTCCATCACACCACACTCTCACCTTGATGTGATGCAGTAATGATCTCTGGAGCTCTGCTGTTTCTGCACGTTGTTTACAGACCGTCACTTTAACAGCGAGGCCGAAGCTGTGATGGTTTTTCGAGTAATGAAGTCTTCATTTTATTTATTTAAGTCTCTCTTTATGTTTATGTGGTTTTAATTGATTTAGTTTGTATTTGTGCATCCAGTCCAGACAGTCGGTCAGTATTTGGTTACAGTTACAGTTTTTGTTCTTCACATTTAATAAAATAACAGATATTACATTAAAGTGCCAAGTCTCAGTTTTATTACATCGATACAGAAAGAACTGTGTGTGGGAGATTTTAACACCAACACTCTTTTAACACTAAAGTTTAAACAAACGTAATTCAACACTTGGCTGCTAAATGTTCCTGCTAAAGGAACAACTCATGACGCAAAGCATCTGCAACCTCATTTATCAAACATGATGGTGCTTCTGTTATGACCTGGGCAGTAAATATACTGTATTTATATATATATACAAACTGAGAATGTATAAGCTGCGTAGACGTAGAATTTATAGCAGAGCTGCTGCATTAGATTGCAAAAGTATCCCTAATAAAGTGCTTGGTGAGCAAACTACTTTATTTTATTTTACTCCACAGCAGCGATAAATCAGTTTGAAACTAATATCAGCTGCAAAACTGTCTACGTGTGTGTGTGTGTGTGTGTGTGTGTGTGTGTGTCAGTGGCCATTACATCATCAATATCTGGGCAGTCATTGATCGGTGTGTCTTCCAGCACGTGGCCGAGGACCTTTGTGGTGCTTTTCTCTCGTGTGCGTGTGTGTGTGTGTGTGTGTGTGTGTGTGTGTGTGTGTGTGTGTGTGTGCGTGTGTGTGTGTGTGTGTGCGTGTGTGTGTGTGTGTGTATGATGTGTGTTATACGACACCACAGACATGAGGTCATAGCTACAAGCCCCATCAGTCCCACCTGGGCGGGTTTCAAAAGGGTTTCACATTACATAAACCTGTGTGTGTGTGTGTGTGTGTGTGTGTGTGTGCGTGTGTGTGTGTGTGTGTGCGTGTGTGTGTCTTGAATATTCAAGCTGATTCAACTGCATTTACTTGAAGTCTCTTAGAAACTAAAGGCCTACATTGTGAGGTGTTGCTCAGAAACAGGAGGTTTTATATGCTTCTCTCTGTGAAAGTTGCTACCTGTCGATTATTTTTAAATTACTATAAGACAGACTTTATAATCATGAACCCATCCTTTAAGATCTGACAGGCTTTACGACTTTGTAGGTGTGTTCACCCTCGTCAGGCTGACAGTTAACGAACAGTTTCACCTTCATGTCTCTGACACAGAAGCAACATTTCGTCGCTCTCTTGTGTCTTCAAGTTCAGACTTTCTTGCTGTAAATGTGTATTTTTGTATTTTTATTAGTGAGTAAATGTTCTCGGAGAATAAATATTCTATTTCAACAACAATAATAATAATAAAAAAAACAATTACTTTATGATCGGTGATGAACATTATGGTGCTACAGCGGGATGATCTGTACTAGCTGCAGGCACGCAGTATAATTAAATTTACATCTCGGTGTGAAATTGTTTCCTCTTCCTGTGCGACTACAGCAATCAAACGTAATCCATGCTCTGGGTCCTTCTGCGCAGCACCCGGGGAGCTTATAGAGAGGCAAGATGGGTTTTTTTTTTTTCTCATAACAGACAGAGCGTTGCCTCATATTCATTTTTAATTAGAGCTGCAGTTGCATTTCCGTCCTGCTCGGGTATCTCGTGTTGTGAGGCTCCGCCGCGCTGCTGGACTCTCGTCTAGAGCCGCGATCTTCAGCTGCACAAGAACGCAGAAGTGTGTGTTTGTTTCTGTTAAAAGTGATCTGATTGATCTTTTTTTTTCCTGTTGTATGTCTCTCCATTAAGGTCTGTGCTGTTTGTGTTCATGATTGTGTAAAAACACCAGATGTTTTCTGTTTGTAGCGGAGAAAATCACTTCTGATTCTGACACAGATGTAAATAAAACATTACAGACAATAGAAAGAAACAAACTGAACCCTGAAGGAGAAAATTTGGGTGTTGGCAGCTCCGAAGTACAACGAGAGGTCGCCATGACGACGTTGATGCTCACACTGACTGAGCCTCACAGTCTTTGTATCTGTCTGGCACATGTGTACGAGTGCACGTTTGTTTTTGGATGAACTGGAAGCTAAAAACTCTGACGTGGTTTTAAAATAAACGACACAGAGTCCGCTGATGTCGACCAAACCGTCAGTTTCTTTAAAACAGATGAACTTAAGGTCCACTTAATTAATTTCCAACTCATCAGAGGTGAAGTCAGAGCGCTTTACATGATGATGATACTTCAGTAGAATAACTGTATTTCTGTATTAAGCGGAGACTTTACACCTTCGTCGTGTAACTGAGTCCTCGTGTTAGAGTTCATTAGTGAGTTCTTCACTTTGTTCACTGTTGAAAATATTTGATTTTACAATGATTCATCTTCTGGTTCAGTTTTGTGGTTCTTCTTTGTGTTTTTAGGGATAGTTTTTTCTTTCAAAGCAGACATGTGTTGGTGTCTTGGTGGTTTATGTTCCCGCTCTTCATTAGAGACTCACTGCAAATCAAACACAGTCAAAACAGTCTTGTGCTTCCTTCAGGTAACATTTACTACTCAGTCCACTTTTATCCTTTTCATGCTTGTTTTCCGCTGTCAAACTCAGCTAGTTTCAAACAAGACATTTTTCTCTTTATCAACCAGAGCAACTCTTCAGTGGTCTGATTTAGGCTGCAGAGAAATTTTGTTCTAAGTTCAGATAAAATAGTTATTTTGAGCGGAGTCGCCTACCGAGTGTCTAAACTTTATAACAAAGGAAAGAATGAAGAAAAGATTTGTCTCGTCCTGCAGATGAAACGCAGACAAACAACTGTTTCCTATAATTTAACATGGGAGCAGGAAGAAATGCATATGAAGACATTTTGTGCATCATATGTTGAAATATTAAAAGACATAATGCATAAAATGTATACATAAAATTAATTGCATGTAATTTGGTTTAATCCTGTTAGATTAGGTTTGCAAATGGAATGAGTCACATCGCAGAGACATGAGAACACACAAGCTGCAGGCAGAGAGAGAGACAGACTCCACAAGTCCTGACAGATGTATATTTTTATGGATTTATATGGGAAAAAACATGTGTCAGGACTTTGGGGTCATTCTCCTTTTGTCTCTCTCCGCTCCTTCAGCACTCTGCTGCAAGTTTACACAGTCAGTATGTTTACATGAACTTAAATAACCAGGTTGCCAGGTAATCAGAGGACACGTTTACATGCTCTGTAGTAACCTGGTGACTGTGAAACTGTGCATATTAATCTTCATATGTTTTGCTGCGTATCTGTGTAGTAGTGAGTGTGTGTGTGTGTGTGTGTGTGTGTGTGTGTGTGTGTGTGTGTGTGTAGACAGTAGCCACACTTTTCCTCACAGTGTAGATGTGTGTAAATTTACTTTGGCCTCTAAGAAATTGTAAATTATTTCTTTTCCACCGTCTTTTTTTGCATGATTAATCCATTGATCGTGAAAATAATGACTCATTGCAGCCTTAGTTATGAATTTATATTATAGTAGTTTGAAAAAAAAAAGGGGGTGTAAATTGTTTAAAAGGTTGAGTTCAGCTGAGCTCAACATCCACACATCACTGCTTGTAAGTACTTCAAAGAGTTTCTCAGGCAGTTTGTCCCTGACTCGCTGCGTACTAACAGCACAAAAGCCTCATCAAATGCGCAGTGACAACTCCTCTTGTTTACAGCTGCAGCTTGCACCGAGTGTGCGGTACAGTGTGTGTGTGTGTGTGTGTGTGTGTGTGTGTGTGTGTGGGTGTGTGTGGGTGTGTGAGAAAGACAATGAGTGAAGAGGAGGGAAATGAAGGGAAAAAAAAAACTGGAGACTGGAGACAAAGAAGGAGACGGAGAGGAAGGGTCGTAAAACAATGAGGCTGTCGATCAAAAAAGCCGTAATGTTCTGAACGCGCAGCGGGAAGCCTTCACAAAAAAAAATAAGACGTGAATATGAAATACAAGCTTGGTATGTGCGAGCTTCACTGCGATGAGATGAAGGCAAATCAGGACAAAGACCTAAGACTAGTAGTAACAGCCATGAATTCACACACACAAACCCGCCTACGCAGCGTACATGCACACGCAGCTCTGATAAATGCAGCATTGCAGGCTCGTTTAGCCCATTTCTCGGGTGTAATGTAGTCTTTACAACACACACACACACACACACACACCCAGGAGACGAACCCTTCTCCCTGAGCTGCCCTCCTCTCAGGAGGAGGAGAAGAAACAAAAAAAAAAAACACTTTCATCTTATAAAACCATCAGCTTCACTGCCTGCCTTGTCACGCATCATCATCATCACGGCCATCGTTACATATTCATCACCAACGTGACAACAAACCTGCTGTTACAGCCTTCAACATCACAACCATCATCATCATCATCATCATCATCGCCGTCACCACAGTCCGTCACAGACTTGATGTTCCTCGTCTGTTTGGTTCCACTTTTCTATCGGACTCAGACATGTTCAACAACCCTGTGATGATCACTTATATATAGCTTGATGCCCTTTGAGATCTGCAGACAGATAATCTGGTTCACGTCCCAGGAACCTCGTTACTGTTAATGTGCAGCCTCCAAAATCGCCTGAAGCTCTTCCCGCTCTTTCAGCTCTTCCCGCTCTAAGGTCGACTACTTCTGATCGTCTTCTTCACTCCTTAGATTTAAACATTTTAAATGATCTACAGGTTTTTTTTTTTCAGACGAAGTCATAACAAAAATGTTCACTTAGGTATCCAATTATCTCAAACTCATCAGGACGGTTTCTTGTAGTTTTAATATTTTCAGAGCAGACAGAGCTGGTGAAGGAAGTGCTGTGTTTACAATATATGTAAAATCATCTCTCTCTCTGTACTGGAGCTGACTTCGGACTCCATATCTAAATATTTTGAATTAATTTCCTTGAAAACTGATGAGGGGCAGAATAATTCAGTGATAGCATGTGGTGTCTACAGACCTCCTTCTGCTACTTCAGCAGCCAAAGAATAACTGGGTGAATCGTTTGTACCATTGCTTGATCATGAGGTGATTATCCTCGGTGATGTCATTTAGACCATTAAGGAACTTTTTTACAGTCTTAATATTACACAGCTTATTTCACATCGACCTGAAGGATTCCTTAATATTACAAACAGACCAGAGAAACATCCTTCTGCGTCAGTGACAGTTGCCTCTTTGTTTGCATTAGACATGTGACACAGAGGAAAACTAGTTCACACACAATGATCAGGCCTTTACTTTGAGCTTTAAGTTATTTTAACAATATTTTAACTCAGTTTTAGATAAGCATCGACCTTTAAAGAAGACAAGAAACAAGCTGTAGCGCCGCTCGCTGCTTCACTGTTTGGCTTTCTACTTTATTTTATTCTCTGGCTGGACGCACCAAAGACTCCTGTCATTGGCTTTACCTTTACAGAGCTGATTATCATCTGCACTCTTTCACTAATTCCTCTTATAACACCAGTAAATTCTGGGAAATAGTGAAATCTACCTCTAACAAGCAGCACTTCTCTACTCAGATAACTGACAGCCACGAAATTCACGCTGATGTTAACAATCCTTTTGCTGCATCTTGTCGGTTATTTGACAGTCTTAGCGTTGGTCCCGGTGCTTGTTGTGGAGGAGCACAGGTCATCCTTCCCTTAACACCACTGCTGAGGTAAACCACTCCTTCAGCTTATCTCTTGTCTCCAGCGGGACTGACGCTGACGCTTTAAGCAACACTGATGTGCGAGAATCAACAGGTGATGACAAACTGGAACCATTTCCTTTGAAATTCTCAGCACGGCTTCTTTTCTGAATATATGACTCATATTTTCAATCTTAGCTTTACGTCTGGCATCCTTCCTACAGTTTGGATGACTGCCTGTGTTCTTCCTCCCCATAAAGGTGCAGGCAAATATGAACTAAAAGATTATAAAACTTTCTTGTCTTGCAAAAAACACCTGAGTCACTTGTTGATCCACACATTTAGCACTGTTTCTGCTGCTCACACGCTGCTTTCTTCAGCTGTCTGTGGTTTCAGAATGATCTTTCTGATGCGTCAAAGTGTTTCCTCTTTTCTCCCCATTACATTACAGAGGGAGTTCCCCAAGGTTCTGTCCTTGGACCACTTTTATTCACTGTCTATATAAACAATAGTAGCTCTTCATTGTACAGTTGTCATTTCCATCTACACACAGATGATGTTGTTCTTTATTGCTGCAGATTCTCTTCATGCTGCTGCTCAAAATCTACATCTATCACTGAAACTTTCATAGTTTGAAACTGTGCAAAGAAAAAAAAATGGATGTTGGTTTCAAATGCAAGAAATATTGACGATGGTAGTTTTTTTGTTTCTGTTAGTAACATCATAACAGAGAGAATATGGGACACAACGTTGCATAATATATCAAAAAACCGGCCAACCTGCTCTATCAGCGAGGAGGGATTTATTTTTATTTATTTATGAAGCTATTTTACAGCAGTGAGCCGCAGCGCTGCACTGGCTGACATGTTCCTTCATTATGAAGAGTTTGGTCACATTAGTTTGTCTAGAAACGGCTCCCAAGAAATAAAGTCTGATAATAAGGCGTTAATGGCAGTGACATTTAAAAATGACTTTTTTTTTCTCTTTCCATCTGTTTGTGTTTGTGTCATCCTTTGTTTATCAGCAAGCCAATTAATTAATCAATCAAACAGCATTAGGATAATCACTAACACTGTTTAACTGTCAGCTGACTATTCATCATCTACAGCCCACACAACAGTTGTCAATACCTGCCAGCCAAAAATATTCTTTCCAAAACACAAAATCTGTTGTCGGTTTTGACCGCAGAAATTTGACCTGTTGCGTAAACATGCAAACAGACAAAGGAGCACGGACCGGTGAGTCAGACAAAGACTTGAAAGCCTTCTTCTTCTCTCTTTTCTCTCTCTATCTGCTCGTCTGCTAACAAAAACCGAACCATCTGTGTGTGTGTGTGTTCGCCGCACCAGCCTCGCTCCAAAGCCTGTACCTTCCTTCTGTGATCATCGGCTGAGAAAGCAGAGCCGTGTGTTTCCGTGTCACTGCAACAAACCTGAAGTGCATCTCGCACTGAGGTCGGTGATCAGACGTACAGTAAAATGTTTCATGTGTCATTGTGCTGCTGATGGATGCTCACACCTCTCTCTAACATACAGCGAGTGAGCGAACCGTGGCGGGTGCAGCATGAAAAATTATAATACGAGTGGTTCAGAGCGGACTACTGAAACAATCTGATATTCGCTCGCTGGCTTGTTCACATCCCGTCCAGTTAGGGATCGTGTCAGAGCTTAAAACAAAAAGTAAAGTAAAACAAGAATAATATTCAGTCAGGGTTCACAGCAAATCAAAGCACTGAGACAGTCCTCACCAAACCAAACCAAACAAGTCATCTCAGGATTAGCACTGATGCTGCTTTGATACCATTGATCACAATATTCTTATTGAGCAACATGAGAAGTGGGTTGGCCTTTCTGGGAGTATTTTAAATTGTTTCTGCTTTTACATATCAGGGAAAAGGTTATTTGTCACTGTGGGAGACAAATGTAATGTATGTATGTAATATGAGTGACCTTCTGGTGTTGCTCAGGGAAGCTGCCTTGGTCCTCTGCTTTTTTCACTATACATACTTCCTTTAGTGATATTAAAGCTGTGCGACATGATGATATATATCGTTTAACGATATAAAAACATATATTGTTTCATTTTATGTTAATGGACCGTACTTGTATATCACTTTTCTAGTCTTCTGACCACTCAAAGCACTTTTTACATTACAAATCACATTCACACACACATTCATACACTGAATGGGTACCGGGGCTACCATGCAAGATCCCAACCTGCCAATCAGAGGAAAGCTAACCATTCATACACATTCACACACTGATGGCAGCCATCAGGAGCAATTTGGGGTTAAGTGTCTTGCCCAAGGACACATCGACATGCGGGTTAGGGTTAGAGCCGGGAATCAAACCTCCAATCTTCCGATTAGAGGACGACCCACTCTACCTCCTGAGCCACAGCCTCCATGTTATATCATTTATATCGTGGTGTCACAAATCACACTCTTTACACTCTCTACAGCAATATCTTTGTAAAATAAAAGGAGAAAGTAGCTTTTACCGTATTGGCCCGAATATAAGACAGTGTTTTTTGCATTGAAATAAGACTGAAAAAGTGGGGGTCGTCTTACATTCGGGGTCTAGACATTATACCCGTTCACAACGCTAGATGGCGACAGATATCTTTAAAGCGAGTGCTGAACTTAGCTCCCCAGGCCAAAGCAAACCCCTGTCACGAAGAAGAAAAATAAAAATAGCGGTAAGAAAGACAAGAGAAGAAAATAAGAGAAGAGATATCAGAAAATGGAGAAACGTAGCAACAATCTAGAGAAAAGTGGGTCGAAGATCGGCCAGGTTAACCGGCAGCTGAGGAGAAGTTATGATGCAAACTTCAAGATGATGGTGATAAACGAGGCAGAGTCTTCAAACAATTGCAAAGCGGCTGTGAAATATGGTGTCACAGAGTGTAAGGTACGGAGATGGAGAGCTCAAAAAGATCGCCTAAAAAATGCAAAATAACATGCTTTTTCTCTCGAATATATTGTTATAATCATTTGTTTCAGATGTACTGTAATTATTTTCTGTATAAAATTTAAATTTGGTGTTCAAAAAGTCTTTTTTCAAACTTGAGTCTTGAAAAAGAGGGGGTCGTCTTATAATCAGGGTTGTCTTATATTCGGGCCAATACGGTATTTGTCAAGTATTATAATAAGAAATAGACTTTTCCATGTGGTCACTTTATATAACAGAAAATGTGCTACATTGTGATATGAGATTTTGGTCATATCGCCCAGCCCTGGGTGATAATGCCAGAGAACATAAGCTTCATTTCCACAGCTATGCTGATGACACACTGTGATGACTAAACCCTTTGCCATTTAACAACTAGTCTGGCTGCAGTAAACAAGTGGATGCAGATGAACTTTATTAAATTAAATGTTGTCAAAACAGAACTGTTATTAGTTCGTCCACAAACAAAAAGAGAGCTAGTTCTTTGGTGTCAGAAGTAACGAGTCTTGACATCATGCTAGACTCAAACTTAACTTTAAATCCCAAATCCCACATAAAGAAGGTGACCAAATATTGCAAAGTTACGACTGTTTCTATCCCAACAAGATAAATAAAAAACTTGTTCATGTGTTTATTTCAAGTAGATTAGACTGATGCAATACTCTTTGCACTGATCTTCCAAAATAATAAACTACAATTAATTCAGAAATCTGCTGCCAGGATTTCAACTAGAACAAGAACGAGAGAACGTTATCACCCCAGTTTCTGCTAACCTGGACTGGCTCCCACTGTCTTCTGGGATTGATTTTTAAAGTTCTTTTACTTATTAACAAGGCTCTTAATGGTTTGGGACCAGTCTACAGCACTAATTCTTTGTTGTTTTATAATCCTTCACAGCCTCTTAGATCCTCTGCTGCTGGTTTTTTAAAATGCAAACTATCACACGAATAAGAAAATCAACAGCTTTTATAACTATGCACCAAAACTATGGAACTGCCTGCCCAAGGATATAAGAGATGCAACATGAATATTTTTAAACAACAATTTAAAACTTATTTATTCAACATTGCTTTTAGCTGTCACTCCTCCTTTGTTTTGGTCTTATCTTTAACATATTTTATTGTTCTTATGCCTTCCTTTGTTTTACTTTTTATTGTTCACATATTCGATGGCTCTTGCTATTTGCTGCTTCTTTTGTTTGTTATTAATGTGATCGCTAGGTTTTATTGTGCAGCATTTGCATTTTTTTTATTTGCCTGTTTTTATTTATTCTTTGTTTCTTCACTTTGAGCTACACCCCCTGTATGTAAAGTACTAAATAAATAAAGTTTATTATTGTTAATAAATTGAGATGATCTCATTGCATGTCAACAAAAAAAAAACACCAAAGCATGGAGACATGTTGCTTTTTCACAGCCTTAGTGCTGATATAAGTGTCAGACTTTCTTATATGAAACCATTCAAATTCCAACTGATGTGATATTCAATCATCTCTCATTGCAACATGTTTTTCAGTTCAGAAATGTTTATCTCAGCCGGCTGGAGGGGCGTGTCGGTGTCTGTGTTTGGCTGACAGCAGCTGGAGGGGCGTCTCGGTGTTTGATTGACAGAAGCTGAAGGGGCGTGTCGGTGTCTGTGTTTGATTGACAGAAGCTGAAGGGGCGTGTCGGTGTCTGTGTTTGATTGACAGAAGCTGGAGGGGGCGTGTTGGTGTCTGTGTTTGACTGACAGCAACTGGAGGGGGCATGTCAGTGTCCGTGTTTGACTGACAGCAACTGGAGGGGGCGTGTCGGTGTCTGTGTTTGATTGACAGCCACTGGAGGGACATGTCGGTGTCTGTGTTTGACTGAGAGCAGCTGGAGGGGGCCTGGACGAGCAGGACGAGACGTGTGTTCATGTTTGTGAGCTACGTTATCACTTTATTCAAGATTTAATTGTCTGTTGACTCCAGTTATGAAAGCGGATGATAGAATAGTATTTAATGTAAACTAGGGGGTACCATCATGAAAGAATTTAAAATATAAAGTCTTGACTTTTGGTTTCTGATTTTTTTACTCAAAGGAGAACACAAGACAAGTGATTTACGGAGCAGATTTGTTGCTGTAGTGGAAAAAAACTTTAATTTCAGTTGGACTTCAACACATGTGACATGGCACAGATGTGTTTGTAGCAGTCAATAGCTGCAGGTCTCCAGACACCAGAAGAACCTCAAAGCAGAGAAGAAGTTTCCTCCAAGAACCATAAAAGCTACAGAAAACAACTCTGAGCTATATCGTTCATTACATCCCAGGATCATAGCTTATTTCAACATTTTATTTAACATGATGTGCACCACAAAGTGTGGCAAATAAATACAGAAACGACGGCTGAGACATGATCAAAAACATGTTTTCATGCAGCTTCACAGAAAACATCAAAACATGCGAAGGCATGACCTCTGCGACCAAAGTTACAACCCCATCTCCTCCGCAGAGTCGTCATAAAAAGATCTCAGCGTGCGCTCTCATAATCATTTCAGAGACGAGGTGAAACACACAAACACGTTCAAGCACATCAAACCACCGAAACACAACTTCACAGCAATGTTTACAACATCTCTGATCTTTTAAACATCTAGTGTGATTGAGCTTCTTTCAAACACAACAAGGCAGGCAGCTGGCAGACAATCTGTACACCAAACCTTTTCCAAATATACAAATAAAAAAGGGGGGGATGCATTTAATAATTAATGTCAATTTAAGATCTGAAGTAAAGCAGGAGAAATCACAATCTGAGACACGTCTTTGTTGTGGCACTGAAGCTTTGTTCATGCAGTCACCTAACACACACAGTGGCTCCACATGGACACAAAGAGACCTCGATGCTGAGAAAATCCGAGGCTGAGCGCGTCTCCATTGGCTGGCTGTGACTTCACAAAAGAAACCTTCTTAAAAACATGACACGAGAACACGTTCAAGAGGAAATATGGAGGAAAAAATGATAAGCCCTGCTCTTATGGAATGAATATATTTCAATATATTTATCTCTGGAGGTTACTATGTGCTTAAAACAGGTTTGAAGAGATGGAAATATCTGAGGAAGGAGCTGCTTCTGTTTCGTTTTATTGCACTTTGCACACAGAATTAATGCAGATAAATATGTAAAAACACACTAATCCAATACACACCATAAGCTGATCACGACTTATGAATAGACGCTCACAGAAAACATTCAATTCAAGATGCCATTCTGACTATTTATTTCTGTTTGCATACAATATGAGATGTTAAAATGCCTTCTAATTCTCTTATGAGTTGATCACTGGCATGCAGGCAAAAGCATAATGTGAGTTCTTCTGTTCCATCCACAGACGTTTTCACACAAATTGGCTGAGATACTGACGGAAAGGATTTGGGGCAGCACATTTTTCACAGCAGCTCTCCCGTAATCAAACGTTGAATTGCGGCTCATACCGTGCCGTACGTTTGTGTGCGGTCACATTAGCATGACATGTAACAACAATAGCACGGGAAGGATTATGATTTCACAGGGAAAACATCTCCCATCCTTTGCAACAAGCACCATGACATATACCCCCGTCTGTTAGCCAGCCACGCTCTGCACAGCCACAGGCGCTTCCTTTGTCTGAATGAAAGTGTCACTAGCAACACAAACATCACAAAATCTTTTTAAAAAAAGACGTCTGCCAGAGCTGAGAGGTGCTGCAAATATCCGATTTCATAATGCATGACCCAAATTTGCAAAAAAAAACAAAACAGGGGTAGCATGCATGCTCAGCACCGAAGAACAACGCATCATATCACACATGTGGACAAAGACCTGCTGAGAGGCTGAGAAGACACTGGCAGCATCATTTCATCATCAAACCTTCACAGCTCCATCATCAACTTTCTCTTTGCGCCTGCTTTTGTGTGACAGACGACCTGCTTTCAAAAAAACACATCAGGGACAAAATGACTTGGCTGTCATTCGCAGAAAGAGTTTTAAGAAACATCTCTGTCTGCACCTCTCCCATCTCTCTTCTTCTTCTTCTTCTTCTCTCCTCCAACTCCCTGCCATTTCCATAAATTATGGAGGAAGGCTATATTTGGACTGAGTGGAGGCAGAGAGGAGGGGTGGTGGTGGAGGGGGGAGAATCTGGAGATGCTTTGTTCAGCAGACATGAAAGCAGCACATTCATTCAGGTTCATTTTAATGCTCTCTGCATGCTGATGGGTATTTATTGACAATATGAGGCTGAGAGCTCATTAGAGAGAAACTTCTCCACCAGTCACCAGAAATATAACACAAGCAAAAAATAAAAATAAAACCCTCCCTGTCTCCATTGTGCGTGTCCAGTTGCGCACAAGAGACGTGGGATTTAATAACCCCAATCTCCTTATGAACAAGCATGAATAGCGGGGCTGTAAATCTGCCATACAACGTGTGTTAAGAGGGACTGTGCTGTTTGTTTGACACAGTTCTCTGCATCTCACCATTTTAGACTCCTCCGCCAAAAAAAAAAAAAAAAGCCCAAACAGCTGAGGAGCAAATTATGCACATTTGCGATTCTAGAGCCCTCATAGCGACAGAAAAGGAGCCTATGAAGGAAGGAAAACAATTAAACCTGATGAGCAATTAAGCCACCTTTGTTTGTAATTAGTAAAAATCAGCTGAATGGCAGCTGGGAAACAAAAGAGACCAAACAGGCAGGATAAACAGGCGCTGCTCTCCAGTTGTGTCTGCTTTAACTTATTCATTTCACTGACTCCTGAATCTTTTATTTCCCTTCTTACAGGAAGGGTGGGTATCACTTTCGTGGCAGAGGCACAGGCTGGATGAGAGAGGATGAGATAGAGAGAGAGGGGAACCGCGGTGAAGAGGTGGAAACGCGCATAAAAACATCCCGAGGAGCGCACGACTCCCGCTCCAACCTGCGTGCGTAACATTGAAGTGATGGGAGTAAAAAAAACGGGTGTTCATTCCTGTGCATTCAGCCAACAGCAGGGTGGAGATTAAACAAAACAAACACCTGAAATCTCCCACTTTCTTCTAAATAAATAACCGTGTTTGTGTGTGTGGTGGATGTTTTTTTTTTTTTTTACCTCCACAATGAACGTATTCTCCTCTCCGCAGACGGAAACGACCCAGAACAAAATGGGAAAGTAGCAGGTTTTCCAGCACAATCCAGGGAGCCCCGCTTTCCTCCTCCGCTTCACTCTTCCTCCTCCTCCTCCTCCCGTCGCCATGGCTGTGTCCCCAAAATCCCCCCCTCCGCTCTCCTCCGGTGATTTCCAGGCTCCTGCTCCTCTTGTTTACCGGAGGAAACAGTCCGTGTGCTCCTGCTTCATCACGTCTGTTCTGACTCTCTCTCTCTCTCTCCCTCTCTCTTTGCGTGTGTGTGTGTGTGTGTATGAGTGTGTGTGTGTGTTTTGTCTCTCACTTGTGCAGACGCGCTATTGGTTTCCTACTCTTGACGAGGGCTCATTGCGCAGGCTCATATAGGTACAGCTGGGGAAGCCTGGTTACAATAAAGCTCGGATGCAGGTTGGTCCGCTCGGGTATCATTGAGGAGCAGAAGGGGGAGGGACGGATAGGAGGAGAGAGAGAGAGAGAGAGAGAGAGAGAGAGAGAGAGAGAGAGAGAGGACATGTGATGGATGCTGCTGCAGTAGCGCTTCTCCAACACCAAGAGCGCTACAGATGCAAAGACACACACATCTCTCACAGGCTGCATCCTAATAATGTCCACCCTCCGGACCTGCGGACGGAGCACCCCGCGGACTTGAGTCGTACGTACCGTGACGTGTGCACCGTCATCACGTCAAGTCTATGAGGGCGCAGAGCCTTAGGGGGATTTTAAAAAAGCGCTCTGAGAACTCAATTTAAGTTTCTGACCCTGTAACTCACTTCCAAGTGTTTTTTCTTTAACGTTTCTTTGCAGGCACATCTGGTCAGAATGATCAATGACAGTTTTCCTCTACATGAGCTGCTAAACGTATTATACTTTATATATACTTATACTTTATCACGTTATAATAAACAAAGCCACGTTGTTAAGCCTACAGTAATGTTATTCTATGTGTATATTTTACCTCACTACACAACAAAAGTGAAAAGTCATCAAAAGTTAATATTTTACAGAGCCTATTATTACTATTATCATCATGACATTTATTATTTTATTATTGATTATAGGAAGTAGTAGTATTCTTTACATCATTACTTTATAGCCTGTTTCTGCAGGATAATTTTCCCTGCAGAGTCTGGTGAAGTCCACGGTTGGTCCCTCAAGGATTTCATGAATTGTGGGTTTGGACAGAGTTAAAAAGGTCTTTTTCAATTGGGAATAACATCATTGCTGACGACAGACAATCCATCCAACCAGGACCTGGTCATGGTGTCATCAGACTGAATAAGGAAACCCAGACATCCTTCTCCCCAGCAGCACCTTCCAGCACCTCCTGGGACTCCTAGTTCAGGAGAGATATGTAATGTCTCCAGCATGTTCTGGGTCTGCCGCAGGGTCTCCTACCAGTTGAACTTGCCTGGAACACCTCCAGAGGGAGGCACCCAGGAGAAACAGGCCAAAACTAGACAAAGAAACATCAATTAAACAAATGAGACAAAAAACCTTACACATATTCAATTATTTATAGAGGGAAATTATCCAATGTTACATATTTGTGCGTAGCAAAAGTATGTGAACCTCTAGGATTATCAGTTGGATTGAAGGGGAAATTAGAGTTGTGTGATCAAGTGTGAGTCTGGGAGGCCCTGCCTTATGTAAAGAAGAGAATCTTCACTATCAAAGTCTGAGCTTCACAACACATGTTTGTGGAAGTCAGTCATGAGTCTTGAAGAAAGTAGATTTCTGAGGACCTTAGACGAAGAGTTGTTGATGCTCACCAGGCTGGAAAAGGTTACAAAACCATTTCTAAAGAGTTTGGACTCCACCAGTCGACTGTCAGGCAGATCATATACAAATGGAAGACATCCAAAACCACTATTACTCTCCCCAGAAGGGTTGACCACCAAAGATCACACCAACAGCAGATGTGTAATAGTCTGGGAGGCCACAAGGGACCCCAGGGTAACATCTAGGAAACTAAAGGCCTCTCGTGCAGTGGCTACAGTCAATGTTCATGAGTCCACCATCAGGAGAACATTGAACATCAATGGTGTGCATGGCAGCATTGCAAATAAATAAGCCACTTCTCTCCAAAAAGAACATTGCTGCCGTCTACGGTTCGCACAAGACCACGTGGATAATTGATTGGAAAAAATGTTCTGTGGATGGATGAGACCAAAATCGAACTTTTTGGGTTTGAATGAGAAGAATTATGTTTGGTGGTGAACAAACACTGCATTCCAGCATAAGAGCCTTAACCCATCTGTGAAACGTGGTGGCAGTATCATGGTTTGGGCTGCTTTGCTGCCTCTGGACCAGGACAGCTTGCAATCATTGAAGCAGCTATGTGTTCTGAGTTGTACCAGCAAATTCTACAGGAAAATGTCAAGGTATATGTCAGTGAGATGAAGCTCAACAGAACAGTGGGTCGTGCAGTAAGACCTTAAACACACAAGTCGTTCTACCAATGCATGGTTAGAACCGAAGAAAGATAATGTTTTGGAGCAGCTGAGTCAAAGTCCTGACCTTAATCCTGTAGAAATGCTGGACCTTAAGTGAGCAGATCATGCAAAGAAGCCCACCAACATCCCTGAGTTGAGACTGTTCTATAAGGAGGAACGGGCTAAAATTCCTCCAAGACGAAGTCCTGGGCTGATAAACAGTAACTGGGAACGTTTGGCTGAAGTTATTGCTGCAAAAGGGAGTCCCACCAGTTACTGAAAGCAAGGATTCACATAAATATGTAAGAATGGATAATTTTCCCCAGTAAATAAATGAATAAGTTCAATGGGTTTTTTTTATCATTGGTTTAATTGAGATCCCTTCATCTAGTTATAGGACTTGTGTAAAAATCAGATCACGTTTTAAGTCATATTTATGAAAAAACAGGAAACTAAAGGGTTCACCAACTTTCAAGCAGAACTGTATGTGTTATTCATGTATTTGAGTGTGTATTTACTTGTGATAGTGTGTGCATGTGTGTGAAACAGAGGTTGAATTACCTAAAGAGTGAGAGAAAGAGGGATATAGGGGGGGAAGCATTAATCATTCAGAGAAATCACAGTACACCACATGTTCTATAATTTCCCTTTACTTAAAATGCTCTGTAGCTGCTGAAGCAGGAAATCAATATAATGACAGACCTGTCGACTAGCACTCTGCCAGTCTAAACCTTATAATCAAATCGACAGAGCTTCACAAATATAGAATCACAAATGGCTCAGATGAGTGAGAAGTCACTGTTGACGTCATTCCAGGGACATTTTCTTTCACCTGCTTCCACTGAGGCCCTAAAGAGAAGGGAGGAGGAAAAAGTAGAAGAGACAGTAGGATGGGAAGAATGAGCAGAACGAATCTTCAAGTCCTCCAAATTAAACAAAAGTAGTGGTTCGTGAACTCCAGAGCGACATAAACAAGCATTTTCTGATCTGACGCCCTTTTCAGCAGGACCACAACATCTTTAATGATGGGTTACACACAGGTTAGGTTTAGGGACAGATTGTGGTTTGGGTTAAAATAGGTACTTCTTCATCATCACATCCATCTGCTTTTAATTTGATATGTTGAACTTGTTAGCAAACAGTTGCTTTTATTTCCACATCCAGCAGTTACGGAGCAACATTAGCATTCATTTGGAGTCGTGTTTCTGTCCACCTGGTGAATCTAAGTCCAATCTTCTCTCTCTTTTAGCTTCTGTTTCTGCTCTCTACCAACTCCTGAGGGAAATATCTGGCTCTTTAGCTGCTAAATGCTCCACTATGTTCACGAGTTAGTCTACAGATAACTGTGTCTGTTTGCTGTTTGCTGCTGAACAGGTGGTGTACAGCGGCTGCTTGATCTCTCGTGTTAAAGTCTGATGTTTTTGTTCATCCATCCATCCATCCACCCTAACCTCCTTTCTACGTGGACTTTGTCGCTTAATAATACCTTCACCTGATTTCCTCTTTATGATGATCACTTCAGCCACTAGATGCAAACATATGCTGTTGTTGGATGCTCCTTAAAAGAACTGATACTGTTGTAGTCTCATGAAGAAACTAGAAGCCGACAAATGTATAGATTCATAGATTTGCTTTAGTCATCACCCTGCCAAACAGACATTATTATTATTATTTGTACTTTTTCATTCTTTGTAGTTGTTTAAACTGTATGTGTTGCTCAGTGAAGTTTGGCGCGTATGTTTGTTGGACACTCTCTCACTTGATCATTACATCACATCCCGAGTGTTGTTAAATGTCTGCTAACACTGAAAGGCTACGGAGCAGAAGGAGTCCCAGAAACTGGACCAGAACAGAACATGTCAGCTGCTGAAAAGTAGGTCACAACACAGAAATTAGAAGCTGTTATAACTGAACAGGAGGGAGTGGGAGGTGTGAATCAGCTATCTGACTGGCTGCGTAGAGAACAGGAAGCTTGAGAGAGAATGAAAGAATAAAAACAGGTATGGAGCGCTGAAGGACAGAAGCATGAGGAGAGGCGAGGACAGAGGTTTAAACAAGTTTAAAAAAAACAAGAAAGGTGAGGGGGGGGGGACAAACACATGAAGAACGCATGAGAAGCTGGTCGACAGATGGCGCAGAGTGAGAAGGAAGTGTTGCGAAGGTGGACAGCTGACTATCTAATGTGAGGAAGAGAGGAAGAAGAGGTGGAGAGGGCAGACCCAGCCAGAACGCTTCTTATGATAGATAATATAAAGATGTGAGAGCGGAGGTGGATGTTGGGCTTGTTGGCGTCCTGCTCTTCTCAGATGGTGTTTATTCACACACTGTCTGCCAGTGAGCAGGGAGGATTGTGGGTAAAGACTTTAGTTCAATGTCTGGTCTGAGGTGAAGCCTTTTTTTTTTTTTTTTGTGTATGAGCAGCGTACAGACTTAAATACTACCTTCTTTTTTTATGGAACTTGCAAAATGGCAGAGAAACCAAAAGTTTTGTTCTGTTTTTTCATGTTCTAAGTTATTAGGCCACTTAATCTAGTTTTAATATCTAATTAGTATATAATCTAAGCATTTAATCTAGGTATGTGTAAACCCCAATGTACTCACAAGTCCACAGAATGATGGGGAAAAGCACTGAATGAAAATGTTCAATACTGTTAAAGCAGCAATATGATACCGCCAGTCAGTGAATTTGAGTTCTACGTATGTTAATTATCAACAATATTAATACCATCAAACCCACACAAAGCAATATTTAAACAAAAAGCTAACATATGACACATGTTCCAGTAAGAAACAGCAGCCAGAAGCGGTGATAACACTGATACAGACTACACAAAGTTAACTTTATAGGAAGTGAAAAAGTAGCTGATATGACTAACTCAGACTGCAGACCTACAACTGCCACATTCCTTATCAAACCACATTTCAGGGATACTGGATTAAAAGACTCGTTCTTTGGAAATATGCAGAGAGACTGTTTATCATGGTGAAACCTCCTCAGTTTGTTTGAGTATGGACAACTCTACAGATAATTATGTTCCCTCTTCACCTCTGATATCATACATGCACACATAGCCACATTCCTCACCACAACCTCCCCTGTTGCTCTCACCCTGATGTCACTCTCTGTACTGTTTGTTCAATAACATCGGATTTGAGATTGATAAAGTGGTCTTTGTGTTTCTTCCCGACACAGTTAAATTAGGCTTAATGGGAAGTGGCGCTCATTTATAAACCAGGATTTTGTGACAACGGTTGGTGTTCCTGCACTCATATAAGCTTCAGATTAATATTTAGATGACTGTGTGGACACACTGTGGATTCTGGCCTCCATCACTTCCACTGAAAGCACGTTTGAAGGAGATCTTTTAATATCCAGTATGAACAGGAGGAATGATTACAGCCAGGAAAAACTCTTTCACTGTTCATATGGACACCTGACTGCTGTTTATAGACACACTTGAAGAAAAATGTGAACTCGTCCTTTAATTGTGGGTCTTTTGAGAAGAAAGCTGTCCTGGGACCTGAGAGCTGTGACTGGTTGATAAAATGTAAACATGTCAGATATATATTCAGGGGTCACGTTATGTAGTGCTTTTCTAGACCAGACAACAATGGTTTAAATGTATTTTAATGCCCAGTGTGTGTTTCCTCACATTCGATGCTTTTGAGACTTATAACTGACTGATAACAGTTGAAGAGTTGTGCAGCAGACGCTCTGCTGTGTCATGTAGTTGAATATTTGAACCACAAGGTGGCAGCGCTATTATGTAGTTCACTGCAGGTTAAACTTGCTGCTGACAGTGTTTACATGCAGGCTGTCTGAGAATAACCATCTGAAATGACTGAGTTATGTTTTAGATACAAAAAGAAGAAAAAATATGACTTTACTATAAAGTTACTATATGCTGGTATAATAACAATAATTAGCAATTAGCCCTTTTAGTGGATTATGATTTTGTTATATTGATTTAATTCAATAGAAAGACACCAGACCGCTCACATAAAGAACTAAAGAACTCTCCACAGCACATGGTTGGTAGCTCTTGTTAACAAATAAAACTGTAAATCACAAAGGTTGAATGTGTATTTTAGACATAATTACCTCACTGACATCTTAAACTATTAAAGTATGTTCATACTGTAAATGTTTTTGAAGAAAAAACATCTTTGACACAAATTGAAATTAATAGTATTTTTAATATGAGCCGCAAAACATTTCTGTAGGGAATGATCATTCTGTAGAACATCATCATTTGATAACATCACAAACAGCAAAGCAAAACAATCCCAATCACATTACTGACACAGTCCTTTATCATCAATACAGACAATTCAAAAGGAGATCAAACATACATGTAAATGAGAATAAACTCAATTAACAAAGCTTCCATCAAATCTTTTAAATGACACTTTCATTCAATCTTTCCTTTTAAAATGAATTAATGAGAAATCCTCTCACTTGATTAGTCAGTTCACAAATAATTATCAACAAATTAACGGATGAAGTTTAAATTTTGTACAATATTTTCTTTCACATTATTTCTTGTCTATTACTGTGTTATGTGTGCATGAGTAATGATATTTAAACGACGGATTCACAATTTTTCACACCTCCATCACTTTACATCGAAAACACATTTGAAGGAGATCTTTTAATATCCAGTACGAAGAGGAGGAATGATTACAGTGAGGAAAACCTCTTTCACTGCTCATATGGACACCTGACTGCTGGTTTAAGACAGACTTGAAAACTTGTGAACCTTTCCTTTAAGATGTATAAGATGAAATAACAACAACTAAACTAAGTTATTGGGGAAAGTGATCTTAGGTTGTTGATGGCAGAGTGAATACATCATTGATTCTTTCATAAGCAGAGTTCATATCCTCATATCACTTCCCAACTCAGTAATAACAAACTGATTAAGTTAAAACAGGGAAAGTGATCTTAGGTTGATGATGGCACAGTGAACGCATCATGTTGGTTGATTAGAGAGTTAATGTTGGTCTTCACATCAGAAAAATATTTCCTCAAACTTAAGATGGGTTTATGGTTTGAAAAAATATTATTCATAAGGAACTTAGTCATATCACAACCAGTACATACTCTAAGTGATTCGTGTTTATGAAATACCCTACAATCTGGAACATCAGGATTTTTCATAAAACAATTTACATATGCCTGTCCACAGGCATCAGATACGCAGTTGAATTCCGTGGCTGGCTCAAGCTCCATAGTAGCAATCTTGTAGGACTTGTATTTCTCCAGCAAATTGTCAAGGTCCCGCAAATAGAAACCAATGGCAACTTCAATTGTTCTAACCAAGTCTGATTCAGGTTCTCCAGCCTGCACTTTCAGCCGTGCCCCATGGATCATCATCTGAAGGCGGAAGGCAGCTCCATTGACCCACATTTTGAACCCTCTGGTGCTCATCTGATTGTCAAGTAACAGGGAGTTTTTCAGAACGGTGAGTTCTTTGCTCAGCTGCTCTTCATGTCTCCGTAATTCCTCCGGGAAACGCTGGTCATCATGGAGGTACAGGATATGATGGTCCAGATACTCTGATATTGTGTCCCGAACAGCTGAGGCTTTCTCTTCACCAATTACACGTCGGAGCAAGCCATATGTATTAGGACCTGTTTCTTGGGAGGTCCTGATGGCTATGTCCATAATCATGGAAATCACCAGTGCTCCAAGTCCAACAGCATGTGGGATATGACTCAATCCTCGTAAAGTAATTCCCAGCTTGTAGACGTAGCCTGGTACGCTGTTGGCCAGCTCATTGGAGTAGGCCTGCAGTTCAGCGTTGGAGTTGAGACCAGAGTATTTCCACAGGGACTCATCTATGCCGACATCAGGTAGGAGGCATGTGGCCCTTAAAGCAGTTTCATACAAACCAAGGGCATACGTTTCATCGTACCCTGGTTCATTTTGTGAGCATCCAGATCCCATGTTCTCAAACTTGATGTGAGGTTGTAATAATGAGACGTGTCCAACAGACTGAACTTCAGGTAATTCAGAATGTACAACGATGAAGTCCAGAGTCATATATGGCCGATATGGTGACACCAGGAACCAATGAGGTCTCTGTTAAGTTGGGTGTATTTGTTGATCCGTCCCTGATGTCCCACTGTGTCCAAGGTTCACTATTAGAGCTAAAGTCAAATATTAAACTCAGCAAAAGAAAGAGAGGCAACACCATGTATAAACCAGATCTGCAAGTATATTTTCTAATTGATATCATTCTCTCCAGTGTCAGAGAATGAACCAGCCTTTGAAATTCTATTTGGATGTGAGACAAGTATCCAGTGAAGTAAAGACTGAAAGATGGAGGTTCATTAATTAGTTGTGTTCTGTTCAAATGAGAGAAAACAGTTTTATCTTTGCAGGAAGACCTATTCAACCAATTTTTATTAAAGTCACCCAAAAATAACAATGTCATTGCTACAGTCAGTGGAATTGGTAGTTGAACTTAAACAGCTGGAAGAAATGTTTACATTTCCAATAGTAATATCTATTCTCATGAAGAATTACTTTAACAAATTATGTGTTGTATAGAGCTGACAGATGCACCAGAGGCCTTGGTGTGGCTAGATATATTTCGGCAAATTGGGCCCGTAGACCAATAATACCTCATGTAAAACCAAAATAATTTCTGTGTCTTTTTTTGTCAGTTTGATTTCAGTGTCAGATATCATTTTCTTCGGGTTCGGAGAATGAATCCTAATGACCTTTGGTGATCTCCTGATTTTTCCAGTAAACATCAAAGCTACTAAAAGTCTTCAAATCTTATTAACAGAGCAACAATTTCAAAAATGATCACAAGCACACTTATTAGACAGCCTGAATTTAAAGATTTAGACCACAATGACCCATTAAAAAAACTGATTGATTTAGTATTTCATGAGAGAAGTTGACATTTTTTTCAGTTGGAGCATGTAGTGACCATCAGTATTATTGCACTTTACGGTACTTCAGCCTCAGGATGTGGTAGATGCAGCTTGATCTCTACTCCATTTTTTGTTTTTATAAAGGACCTTTTGGACAATCAGTCCCATGAAAATATTTGATGACCTCTACAATTCCTGCTCTTCTATTTACAGACACACACTCACACACACACATTTATGTTTTTTAAAGGTTAATTTATTGTACTTCAGTGTTCTGCCTATTTCTCTCTCTCTCTCTTTGTTATCCTCAGTTCTCTTCATCTAATGTGTCTAGTTGGTTTACAGGTGTTTACTGTTTCTATGCCTTAATTTTCTTAAATGTGCCTTTTGTAATTAAAAAACATCTTTTAAAACTCCTCTTAAAACATTCATCTTAGAACTTATCCTGATTTTACTTTAGTTATTTTTTTAAACTTAAATCGTGTTTTATTCTGTTTTACCATAAAATATAAGTATGTCATAAATCATTGATTTTAATTTGCTGTGTACTCATAGAAGGACAAAGGACACCAGGAACCAATGAGGTCTCTGTAAAGTTGGGTGTCTTTGTTGATCCATTCCTGATGTCCCACTGTGTCCAAGGTTCACTATTAGAGCTAAAATCAAATATTAAACTCAGCAAAAGACAGAGAGGCTACACCATGTATAAACCAGATCTGCAAGTATATTTTCTAATTAATATCATCAATGTAGGAAATTAAAAAAAACATTTTAGGGGCGCTATCTAAAAATAGTAGACACCTGACTGCTGGTTTAAGTGACACTTAAAAAAATGTGAATTTGACCTTTTGACCGTTAATTGTGGGAATTTGGAGAAGAAGGCTGTCCTGGGACTTAAGAGCTCTGACTGGTTGATGAGATAGAAGCATGACAGATATATATTCAGGGGCCACTTCATGTAGTGCTTTTCTAGACCAGACAACAAGATTTTCAATGTATTTTATAATGGAGAGGTAGCCAGTGAAGGGAGTGATATGATCAAACTATTTGGATAAGCAGCTGCTGAATGGATTTTGGAGCAGTAGTGTAATGCCCAGTGTGTGTTTCCTAACATTCGATGCTTTTGAGACTTATAACTGACTGATAACAGTTGAAGAGTTGTGCAGCAGACACTCTGGTGTGTCATGTAGATGAATATTTGAACCACAAGATGGCAGCACTGTGATGTAGTTCACTGCAGGTTAAACTTGCTGCTGACAGTGTTTACATGCAGGCTGCCTGAGAATAACCACCTGAGACTGACTGAGTTATGTTTTAGATACAAAAAGAAGAAAAAATATGACTTTACTATAAAGTTAATATATGCAGGTATAATAATAATAATTAATAATTAGTCCTTTTAGTGGATTATGAGTTTGTTAGATTAATTGAATTCAATGGAAAGACACCAGACCGCTCACATAAAGAACTAAAAAAAACTCTCCACAGCACATGGTTGGTAGCTCTTGTTAACAAATAAAACTGTAAATCACAAAGGTTGAATGTGTATTTTAGACATAATTAACTTACTGACATCTTCAACCATTAAGGTATCTTTATATTGTAAATGTTTTTTGGAGAAAAAACATATTTGACACAAATTGAAATTAATAGCATTTTTAATATGAGCCTTAAAACATTTCTGTAGGGAATGATCATTCTGTAGAACATCATCATTTGATAACATCACAAACAGCAAAGCAAAACAATCCCAATCACATTACTGACACAGTCCTTTATCATCAATACAGACAATTCAAAAGGAGATCAAACATACATGTAAATTAGAATAAACTCAATTAACAAAGCTTCCATGAAATCTTTTAAATGACACTTTCATTCAATTCTTCCTTTTAAAATGAATTAATGAGAAATCCTCTCACTTGATTAGTCAGTTCACAAATAATTAACAACAAATTAACGGATGAAGTTTAAAATTTTGTACAATATTTTCTTTCACATTATTTCTTGTCTATTACTGTGTTATTTGTGCATGAGTAGTGATATTTAAAGGACGGGTTCACAATTTTTCACATCTGTCTGTAAATGTGTCAGATATCCACTTGATATGACTAACTCAGACTGCTGAAGCTGAATAGAAGCTTCACACAGACTTTAGATGACTGTGTGGACACACTGTGGATTTTTGGCCTCCATCACTTTACATTGAAAGCACATTTGAAAGAGATCTTTTAATATCCATGTATGAACAGGAAGAATGAAGAAGATATCTTTCAACGTTACAGTCTGTTTAGTGCCAAAGTCCCTCTAAACTAAACTAAGCTAAACAGGGAAAGTGATCTTAGCTTGAAGATGGCACAGTGAACGCATCATGTTGGTTGATTAGAGAGTTAATGTTGTTCTTCATATCAGAAAAATAATTCTTCAAACTTGAGATGGGTTCATATTTTGAAAAAATATTATTTATATAAAACTTAGTCATATCACAACCACTACATTGGTCAAATTCATGTTCATAAAGTATCCCACAACCTTCAACATCAGGATTTTTAATCACACAAGTAAAATGTGGGTTACAAATTTTATATCCACAGTTCATGCTCTGGTCTGGCTCAAGCTCCGTAGTAGCAATCTTGTAGGACTTGTATTTCTCCAGCAAACTCTCAAGGATCTTCGAATACGAATCCCTGACAATGTCAATTGTTCTAACCAAGTCTGATTCAGGTTCTCCAGCCTGCACTTTCAGCCGTGCCTCATGGATCATAATCTGCAGGCGGAAGGCGGCTCCATTGACCCAGATTTTCAACCCTCTGGTGCTCATCTGATTGTCAATTAACAGGGAGTTTTTCAGAGCAGTGAGTTGTATGCTCAGCTTCTCTTCATGTCTCCGCAATTCCTCCGCCAAACGCTGGGTATCATGGAGGTACAGGATATGACGTTCCACATAGTCTGACATTGTGTCCCGAACAGCTGAGGCTTTCTCTTCACCAACTACACGTTGGAGCAAGCTGTATGCATCAGGAGCCGGTTTTTCAGAGCTCTTACTTCCTATCTCTATAATCATGGAAATGATCAGTGCTCCAAGCCCAACAGCATGTGGGATATGACTCAATCCTCGCAAAGTAATTCCCAGCTTGTAGACGTAGCCTGGTACGTTTTTGACCAGCTCATTGGAGTAGGCCTGCAGTTCGGCACTGGAGTTGAGACCAGAGTATTTCAGCAGTGACCCTTCTATGCCGACATCAGGTAGGAGGCATGTGTTGTGTAATGCAGTTTCATACAAACCAAGGGCATACGCTTCATCGTACCCTGGTGGGTTTTGTGAGCATCCAGATCCCATGTTCTCAAATTTGATCTGTGAGGTTGAAATAATGAGATGTGTCCAACAGACTGAACTTCAGGTAATTCAGAATGTACAACGATGAAGTCCAGAGTGATATATGGCCCAGACGATGACACCAGGAACCAATGAGGTCTCTGTAAAGTTGGGTGTATTTGTTGATCCGTCCCTGATGTCCCACTGTGTCCAAGGTCCACTATCAGAGCTAAAATCAAATATTAAACTCAGCAAAAGATAGAGAGGCTACACCATGTATAAACCAGATCTGCAAGTATATTTTCTAATTAATATCATTGGTGTAGGAAATTTAAAAAACATTTTACAGGTAGTTTTTAGAAACAGTAATTAGTACATAATGTGAAATAATAAAATGCATACAGTAATCACCACTTTGTGCCAACATGAGTCAATAAAAAGCAAACTATTGCTGTTCCAAAGAGAAGTGTGTGTGTGTGTATGTGTGAGAAAAAGCAGGAGACAGTTCTAAATATTTAGGCTTTTATTGATCTCCTAGTGGCCTTCATACATGTATAATGCATTAGTTGTAGATCAGTTGAAAACTTCTTTGCAGTCTTTCAAATGTACTAGTTGATGGTCTTTTTAAAAAAAAAAAAATCCTCTTTAGAAACTGTAGAAGGCCTATAACTTCTACAAGGAAATAACTGTAAATGCAAACCGTGACCTTACAAACAACAATGTTAAGGGAATTGAATTCAAGTAACATCACTTTATACTGCTGCATTAAAGCCATTAAAGAATAAACTATTCAGGAAGTCAGTCACATCAACCAACTTCATGGGCTACTTGAGTAGAATTCATATTATACATGGGTTTCAAGGTCAGAGCCAGACTCTGTCATCTATTTCCATAGCTGTTGATGTTGGTGCAGCAGATTTAGAGGCTGTGCCTTTTTTTCCCACTTTCAAACCAGCTCTCTTAATAAGCTGACTAATCACAGAGTTGGATTGGAAAAACTCCCCTTTAACGGGAAGAAACCTAAGGCAGGACCCAGCTCTGGGTGGGCGGCCATCTGCCTCGACCGGTTAGGTTGAGAGAGAGAGAGAGAGAGAGAGAGAGAAGAGGGTGGGGGGGGGGGGGTGAGGTATTATGCCAGCTTTGTTTGGTTCAGTGTAAAAAAGCAAAGGTGAATCAACATCGTCTGGTTCTCCTTCTCCAGCCTGAACCTTCAGGCGTGCCTCATGGATCATCATCTGGATGTGAAAGGAGGCTCCACTGAAGCCAGATTTTGAACCCTCTGGTGTTCATCTGTCCATCATACAGCAGGGAGTTTCTGAGGATGGTGAGATGGCCGCTCAGCTGCCTTTCTAGTCTCTGCATTTCCTCTAGAAATGGTCGGCCATTGTTGATGAACAGGCGATGATGCTTCAGGTACTCTGACATCATGTCCCGAACACCTGAGGCTTTCTCTTCACATAGATGTCACAACATGCTGCATGAATCAACACTTTTTTGTGTGGAGCTCTTGGTGCATGTCTTCATAATCATGGAAATCACCAATGCTCCAAGTCCAACAGCCGACTGTTGGACAATCAAAAACAGACTCTGAGTTTTTCTTACTTTTACAGTTCTTTTTATTGAGTTTCACAATTTACATGCATTTGCAAAACGAACACCATTTCCCACCCCACAACGAACATCCTCTACCCCCTCTTGTCACTTGGTAAGGTTAAACTCGCTCTTCTTTCTTTACAACATAGTATGCCTGTATATTAGAGTGTACACAATGAAAGACCATAGTTAGATTTTATAGATTTTAACGGTTAATACTGTAGAGAGAGCTGCAAATATAGACGTTCAATACCCCTCTAGGTTGTGACAGAGCCAGAACATGTGAATGCATCTGCAGTCTTATACTACGTTGCACACTTAGATAGTAATCCGTCCCTGATGTCCCACTGTGTCCAAGGTCCAGTATCAGAGCTCAAATCAAATATTTAACTCAACAAAAGACAGAGAGGCTACACCCTGTATAAACCAGATCTACAAGCAATTTTGTAATTGATATGATTTACATTTATTATATATCAGGATAAACCCCTTAAGATGTGTCATCTTATTTTCCAGAAGGTCCCAAACAACACTCACAAAACAAATGGAAAAGGTACACAATGATATATAACACAAAAAACAACATACAATAAACAAGTTGGAAAACAACTTAAAACCTTTTAAAAGTAAAAAGAAAAAAGAAAAAAAGATCAGTCTAAAATTACAGAAAATAAAGGAACAGTGATGGCATTACTGAAAACATAGGCAACCTGTTTTAAGATAATTTGTTTAAGTAATTCTTCATGAGAATAGATATGTTACTATTTGAAATGTATACATTTCTTCCAGCTGTTTAAGTTCAAATACCAATTCCACTGACTGTAGCAATGAAATTATTATTTTTGGGTGACTTTAATAGAAATTGGTTAAATAGGTCTTCCTGCAAAGATAAAACTGTTTTCTCTCATTTGAACCAAACACAACTAATTAATGAACCTCCATCTTTCAGTCTTTACTTCATTGGATACTTGTCTCACATCCAATTCTAATTTCACAGGCTGGTGTTTTGTCTGATTGCTGTAGTGACCATTCTGTAGTTTACTGTGTATGAAAGATAAAAGTACCTAAATTCCCCCAAAAATGGGTTAAAATTAGACAGTAAAAGAAAATGTGCCTGGACATGTTTATTCATGATTTTAATGCCATTAACTGGGAAAGACTCAAATTAATACCTGATATTCAAAATGTTTGGGATTTCTTTTACTCTGAATTCATTAAAGTAGTTGATAAACATGCTCTGTGGAAACTAGCCAAAGTTAAATGCAGTGGTTACCCTGAATCAACCTGGAACTCATATCACTGTTTAGGCAGAGGGGTGAAGCATGGGCAAAATTTCCTCTGACAAGGAAACATGCTGACTGGGAATCGTACAGGCAATTAAGAAATATCAGCAAGACTCACGTCCAAAACGCTGAGTCTAATTACTATAAAGAATGTATGAGAAATAATTTCAAAAATCCCAAATAATTCTGGAGCAAAATAAAAAACATTTTACATACATCATAAAAATGTTCTGGCAGTTAATTAAGAGTTGCTGATACAACACTGAATGATCCCTCACTTATTGCCTGTGTATCCAATCAGCATTTTTCTTCTGTCTGTTCTAATTGAATTCCTAACAGTGTACAAATGACTGTTTTATGTTGATACAATAACTTCATTTGATGTCTGCAATGATGCCATTTGTGATTTGACAGAGAGCAGAGGTTCTGAGCGTGATGGAATTGAAACTAATTTCATTAAATTAGCATCTCATATTCTCATCTATCCATTAACTGATAACTTTAATCCTTCATTATGTACATGTGAAATACCAGCTATTTGGAAATCTGTATGAATTACTCCTCTCAACAAGGGTGATGACCAGACCCACAACAAATAAACCCCAAACACCCTGCAGATTTTCCACAGATTTAGATAGAGATGCTACCCGTAAGTTTCCTGTTTGAGTGTGTTTTTTTGCAATTTTTAGAGGTTCTCAAAAATTATTTGGTGAAGTTGAAGTCAAGGGTCAGTTATTAAATTATGTATTTGTTTTTTATGTGTTGAAGTGTCAACCTTTGGGAGATGATTAATGGTTAATGTTGCTCTCTGCTCCACATTAAACCTTTTAGCATTTTAGTGGTCAAGTGTCAATCTGCATTTAATGCTGGTCGACTTTTCAAACAAATGTTCACACTTTGTTTTTAAACTGTTTGTGATGAAATAAAATCTTAAATTCAATGGTTCTAATAAAATCCACCAAATATTTCTTCCAGCTTGAAGTAATTTTAGGTTGTTTTAATGTTTTGTGTCTGTTTATTTTTGCTCAAAAATAATCTTTGTTTGATTTTCATTCTGGATCACCACTGAAAACTGTAAACAATCCACACGTTCTGTTTGGGCCTGGTCATAACCATGCATTCAATAGATACTTAAACTTTTAAACCAACAGGATCAAAAAGACCCTCAAAGTGCTTATTCTCTATATCAGTCTGTTATCTACAATTCTTATAATTTTCAGTATTAAAGAAAGATGTTATTCCTTCATAACTTCAGTCAATATAATCTCTCATTCATCCTCTCTGTTTACATGTGACATATTACAATCCATGAGCTGCCGGTTGCCTTGGCAACAGTAAACTACAGCACTGCTCATCAGCTGTTTGGGCTCTAATAAGGCTGTATTAACCATTATGAAGAAAGTGAAAATAAATGTTGTTAACCGTTGGAAGAAAATGAATAAAACAAAGAGAATATAAAGTATAAAATACTCTAATATTAAATCCTACACCAAATGAGGAAAGCTCATTGCTCACTGCTCATATGGACACCTGACTGCTGGTTTAACACACACTTGAAACATTTTTTGAATTTATCATTTAATTGTGGGAATTTGGAGAAGAAGGCTGTCGTGAGACCTGAGACCTCTGACTGGTTGATGAGATAGAAACATGTCAGATATATATTCAGAGGCCATGTCACGTATTGCTGTTCTAGACCAGAAATAAGATTTGAAATGTATTTTATAATGGACAGGTAGCCAATGAAGTGAGTGATATGATCAAACTATTTAGATAAGCTGGAGCTGCTGAATGGATTTTGGGGCAGGAGTGTAATGCCCAGTGTGTGTTTCCTCACATTCGATGCTTTTGAGACTTATACCTGACTGATAACAGTTGAAGAGTTGTGCAGCAGACGCTCTGCTGTGTCATGTAGATGAATATTTGAACCACAAGGTGGCAGCACTGTGATGTAGTTCACTGCAGGTTAAACTTGCTGCTGACAGTGTTTACATGCAGGCTGCCTGAGAATAACCACCTGAGACTGATTGAGTTATGTTTTAGATACAAAAAGAAGAAAAAATATGACTTTGCTATAAAGTTACTATATGCAGGTATAATAATAGTAATGAGTAATTAGTCCTTTTAGTGGATTATTAGTTTGTTAGATTAATTGAATTAAATGGAAAGACACCGCTCATATAAAGAACTAAAGAAACTCTCCACAGCACATGGTTGGTAGCTCTTGTTAAAAAATAAAACTGTAAATCACAAAGATTGAATGTGTATTTTAGATATAATTAACTTACTGACATCTTAAACTATTAAAGTATGTTAATACTGTAAATATTTATGGAGAAAAAAACATATTTGACACAAATTGAAATTAATAGTATTTTTAATACGAGCCTTAAAACATTTCTGTAGGGAATCATCATTCTGTAGAACATCGTCATTTGATAACATAACAAACAGCAAAGCAAAACAATCCCAATCACATTACTGACACAGTCTTTTATCATCAATACAGACAATTCAAAAAGAGATCAAACATACATGTAAATGAGAATAAAGTCAATTAACAAAGCTTCAATGAAATCTTTTAAATGACACTTTCATTCAATTCTTCCTTTTAAAATGAATTAATGAGAAATCCTCTCACTTGATTAGTCAGTTCACAAATAATTAACAACAAACTTACAGATGAAATTTCAATTTTGTACAATATTTTCCTTCACCTTATTTCTTGCCCGTTAATGTGTTGTCTATGCATGAGTAGTGATATTTAAAAGACAGATTCACAATTTTTCAAACCAACTATCAGGAGCTCAAATGAACATTAAAGCTGTTTTTCTTACTGTAATCATTCCTCCTGTTCATACTGACCATTAGTAGATCCCTTTATAATACACTTACAATGGAAGTGACGGGTCATATTACTGACACAGTCCTTTATCATCAATACAGACAATTCAAAAAGAGATCAAACATACATGTAAATGAGATTAAAATAAATGAACAAAGCTTCCATGAAATCTTTTAAATGACACTTTAATTAAATTCTTCCTTTTAAAATGAATTAATGAGAAATCCTCTCACTTGTTTAGTCAGTTCACAAATAATTAACAACAAACTACAACAAACAGTTTAGGTTAAAATTTTGTATGATATTTTCTTTCATATTATTTCTTACTTATTATTTATTACTGTGTTATGTGTGCATGAGTAATGATATTTAAAGGACGGGTTCACAATTTTTCACATCTGTCTGTAAATGTGTCAGATATCCACTTCCGACTGCTGAAGCTGAATAGAAGCTTCACACAGACTTTAAATGTGGATTTTGGCCTCCATCACTTTACACTGAAAACACATTTGAAGGAGATTTTTTAATATCCAGTATGAACAGGAGGAATAATTACAGCGAGGAAAAACTCTTTCACTGCTCATATGGACACCTGACTGCTGGTTTAAGACAGACTTGAAAAACTGTGAACCTTTCCTTTAGGGTCAATGAGCTGAAGTAACAACTAAACTAAGCTAAATGGGGAAAGTGATCTTATGTTGTTGAAGGCAGAGTGAATGCATCAAGTTGGTTGATTAGAGAGTTAAGGTTTTTCTGTGTATTTGAAAAATGATCCCGCAAGCTTGAGATTGGTTCATAATTTGAGAAAACAAGATTAAGATAAGGCTGAAATAAAAGAGAATCTCTTGCATCAGATTTCATGTCATAATATATTTCACACTTTGTCTTAGTAATTTTAAACTTGATCAATTCTGTAGACTTCTCGTTTGAATGTGCAAACCTCATGTGAGCAACAGCATTACTGGTCAAGTAAGTCTTGTATTCCCTCAGCAAGTTATCAAGGTCCTGCAAATACAAACTAATGGTGACTTTAATTGAATCAACATAGTCTGATTCATTTTTTCCAGCCTGAATACTCAGCCGTGCCTCATGGATCCTCATCTGGGTGTGGAAAGAGGCTCCATTGACCCAGATTTTGAACCCTCTGGTGCTCATCTGTCCATCATACAGCAGGGAGTTTCTGAGGCTGGTGAGATGGCCGCTCAGCTGCGTTTCTAGTCTCCGTAGTTCCTCCAGCAATCGCTGGTCATTGTTCAGGAATGTTTGATAGCGCGTCACAGACTCTGACATCGTGTCCCGAACAGCTGAGGCTTTCTCTTCACCAAATACACGTTTGAGCAAGCCATATGTCTCATCACTCTTCTGTGTGGAGCTCTTGATGATGATCTCTAAAATGATAGAAATTATCAATGCTCCAAGTCCAACAGCATTTGGGATTGAATTCAGTGCTCCCAAACCAGTTCCCAGTTTTTCGATGAAGCCTGGCACACTGTTGACCAGCTCAGTAGAGTAGGCCTGCAGCGCAGTGTTAGAGTTCATGCCAGAGTATTTCAGGATGGACTCATCTATGCCAACATCAGGTAGCAAGCATGGTATTTTTAAAGCCTCTTCATACAACTCCTGAGCCATCCTATCAATTTCTTCTTGTGAGGGTGCAGATCCCATGGTTTAACACTCGATCTGAGAGACAGATTCAAAAGGCGCAAACAAAAGTTCAGCACAACCAACAGACTGAATCAGGTAATTCAGAATGTATAAAGTCCAGAGTCATCTGCCTCAGATATAGCAGAGAGGATGACACCAGGAACCAACAGGGTCTCTGGAAAGTTGGGGCGTGTTTGTTGATCCCTCCCTGATGTCCAAGGTTCACTATTAGAGCTAAGATCAAATATTTACATGAACAAAAGACAGAGAGGCAATAACATGTAAAAAACAGATCTGCAAGCATATTTTGTAACTGATATCTAAGCATTTTGAATATGTCACAAGGCTCACTGGCCTACTTTGTTACTTACTTTGTATTTCAGTCTGGCTACAGTTTCCTCTTACATCTTGTATTTGGTGGAAAACTTCTCAAAGACAAGTAAAAGTAATAAAACCAAGAAATTATGAATATGAAAAAGAAATCAAAATGACAAATAGCTACATGAAAAAGACTTGAACTGCTTAATTTATAATTTCCCCTCCAATGTTTACAGTTTTTGCTACAGGGATTGCAAGTGTCGGTCTGTCGATGTGTCTCCTCATATATTGACTTTGGTGATCACCTGACTTCTCCTGCAGCGCTACAAGTGAGTCAAAATGTAAATGTATTGTATGGTGGATGACCTAATAAATACAAACATACATAATCTGGAGACCATCTTGAAGTTAGTAACCAATAAGTTTGCTGACAGTACTGTCAAAGGTTGCTGAGAAAGTTGTCATTAAATGACTGACAACATTTCTTATTGTACTTTATCATACTATATCTTATATTATGATACCTCATCTTACCGTATCTTATCTTGGTATCTTATGGTATTTTATCATGTCTTTATCGTATCTTATACTTCATCTTGTCATATCTTATATTGTACCTTATCTTATAGTGTCTTATGGTACCTTATTATTGCCTTTATTTGAGCTGAAAAATCATTGAGGGCTGACCCACATCTACAGTGATGTTGACTACAGTGTAAAATGACTTAGTGCAGGTACAAGATGAAAGAAAACATTAAATTGAAACAAGTACAGTTAATTGTTGCAGTTTTCAAGTACAATTAAAGTGTATTGGAAATGTTCAAGCATTATATAAAAATACAATAATGGACTAATGTAGATGTATATTTAATATATTAATGTGATGTATGTTCAAAGTACAATTGACATTACAAATGTTATATTATAAATGTATTTGAGTTGCACTGTAAATTAAGGAACAGCATGAGCAAACATAAAATAATTAGTACACTTGAGTATAAAATTTGTATATTAAAAATGAACATTGCATGTGTACTTTAACTACAGTATGATGTGAATAGTGTTATAATACACTTACTGAAAATATACTAGAACAGTATTTGACAGCAATTATCTTAAAAGTGTACTTAAAATATTGAACTCAAATTTTACTAAAAAGATATTTCACAGTAGTGTATTTATTAGAAATACACTATATTTCAATTTTAAATTTAGTGTGGTAAAAATATATTGTTGTGTATTTCATGCTAACATAAAATTAATATACTTTCAATCTATTTTCAATAGGTACACATTTATATAAATGTAATTGAAACGTAACTGTAATATTTCAGTGCATTTTAAACGCACATCATTTTTTCACGAGGGGAAGTTGTTGAAGTTGGACAAAAGATGTCTCCTACTTAACTAAAAAAGTCCATTCTCTGTGCATGTGCGAAGAAGGCTTCAGGTTTCCACACCACGCCTGTATAAGTTGCGTAGCTGTAATAGTAATTGTAATTATGTGTAGTTGTAAAAGTTGTGATGTCACAAATCACAAAAAAGGATTTGAGGTGAACACAGAGAGAAACTGTGTATGTGAAAACAAAAACATAGAAGAAGAAGAAGAAGAAGAAGAAGAAGAAGAAGAAGAAGAAATGCACTTGGACTTGAAGAAAAAAGAAGGGTTTAGAAGAGATTCAGTAAAATGTAATATGTGATTCACATATAACATCCAAACAGTAACAATTAACATAAAAACTACTGAATAGAAAAAAGATTCCATAAAAAAAAAAGTGAGTGAGCACGGAACTGTGTGAGTGTGTGAGGATAATGCATCCAGCTGTGTATGGAAGGAAATAATTGTCATTATAATTGGAAATATATCAGTAACTGAATACCAAACATTTAATCACTACTGAATAATTTATGTTGAAATTTTAATACCACAGAATATATTTCACTGAAAAATCATCTTTTTTTATTTTCACTTTATGAAATTCTCAGTAGTCACTTTCACGTTGTGCACTTCCAGAAACTTTATTATTTCCAGTATGTATTTATTTTAGGGTTTTTAAATTCAGATAGAGAATTCATGTTGCATCCATCCTTTATGCTCAGATCTGAAGTTTAGCGTCTGAATTTCACCAAGTGAGTTTTTGACTTGATTTGATTTTTTGAGCTAATCGAACAACTTGAATATGACTTTTGAAAATCAGGGAGGTGGGTACTGGAAATTATTTTTTTTCTTTTTTAAATTGAACAACTTGAAAGTATATGTCAACAATTAAGAGAAGTGATATACAAATAAAGTTATTATTAGTATCATTTATATAATGCATAAATCGCAACTTAATTTGAACTAAATTTGAACTTCCACACAGCTGGTGCATCAGACTGCAGTGTTTATTTGTTCTACTCTGCAGCTATATGTTTTAATAAGTTTTTATAAGTTCACTTGTGGTCTCTGTGTAAGTTAATTGATTGCACTGCAATTCATAATAATTATAATTATAATTATTAATGTTGGATGTTACAATTACACCTTGTTACTAATTAAATGTAGGTTTTAATCAAATTAAAAGTAGTTTGTAAGTACAGTGCTACTTTATATGCAGTAGAAAAGTATGGATGTACTGTATGTGTGTATTCAGCTGCAGGTCAAACAACCTCCAGAACTCCAGCTGTCTTAGCTGAAACAGATTTTAAGGATATGTACCAGAGACTTGGAAGATTTTAGTTCTACGTTCTAGTCTTCTATGTTTTTTGCTTCTATGAGGCCCATCATTTTACAGTGAACCAAATACTTAAAGTATCAACAAATCATGTTGAGCATAGCACCTTTTCAATACATGTCATTGAAGCAAAAATATTTGCTGTCACTAGGGCTGACTGACTTTGTTAATAATCGTGTGAAACCTGCAATATAACTTTTTCATGGAACAATAGCCTCCCATCAGCAATACATGAAACTCAGTGGGATTACAAGCCCTTCTGGTTGGGCTTAACTAGTGGTGTGAAAATATTGCAAACAGGAAATATTTTGATTTACATATTAGAACTATGTAAGAGGTTCCAGTATCATTTCTAGAGCATAAATCTGAACGACACAAATGAAAAACAGAACAAAGTTGTCTTGTTTGAAGATTTTTTTCTTACCAATATTTGAGAAAATTTACAATTCCTACTGATTTATTTCAAAAGTTATGTTGTGCAGTTTTAATAGTACTTTTGTTTACATATTTGTTAATAATAGTGTAAATTGTAGTAAAACTGTAACACTTGTAAACCAACAATTTCAGATCCAGTGTCTTTGATGTTAGCAAAAGGACAAAAAGTATTTGGTAATATTTAATAATTTATTCATTCTTTGATATATTCCTTTGTTTGATAATTATTTTTTTCAGTATTAAAGAATGATCTTATTCCTTTATAACTTTAGTCAATATAATCTCTCATTAATCCTCTCTGTTTACATGTGACATATTACAACCCATGAGCTGCCTGGTTGCTTGACAACAGTAAACTACAGCATTGCTAATCAACTGTTTGGGCTCTAATTGGGCTTCATTAACCGTAATGAACAAAGTGAAAATAAATGTTATTAAATTTCGTGAATTTGGAGAAGAAGTATGACTGGTTGATGAGATAGAAACATGTCAGATATATATTCAGGGGTCATGTCATGTAGTGCTTTTCTAGACTAGAAATAAGATTTTTAAAGTATTTTATAATGGACAAGTAGCCAGTGAAGGGAGTGATATGATCAAATTCTTTGCAGCTGCATTTTGGATTTGCAGCTGCTGGATGGATTTTGGGGCAGTAGTGTAATGCCCAGTGTGTGTTTCCTCACATTTGATGCGTTTGAGACTTATAACTGACTGATAACAGTGGAAGAGTTGTGCAGCAGATGCTCTGCTGTGTCATGTAGATAAATATTTGAACCACAAGATGGCAGCACTGTGATGTAGTTCACTGCAGGTTAAACTTGCTGCTGACAGTGTTTACATGCAGGCTGCCTGAAAATAACCACCTGAGACTGACTGAGTTATGTTAGAGGTACCAAAAGAAGAAAAAATATTACCTTATTATAAAGTTACTATATGTTGGTATAATAATAATTACAATTAGTGGATTATGAGTTTGTTTGATTAATTTAATTCAATAGAAAGACACCAGACCGCTCACATAAAGAACTAAAGAAACTCTCCACAGCACATGGTTGGTAGCTCTTGTTAACAAATAAAACTGTAAATCATAAAGATTGAATGTGTATTTTAGACATAATTAACTTACTGACATCTTAAAATATTAATGTTTATACTGTAAATGTTCATGTAGAAAAAACATCTTTGACACAAGTTAAAATTAATAGTATTTTTAATACGAGCCTTAAAACATTTCTGGAGGGAATCATCATTCTGTAGAACATCGTCATTTGATAACATCACAAACAACAAAGCAAAACAATCCCAATCACATTACTGACACAGTCCTTTATCATCAATACAGACAATTCAAAAAGAGATCACACATACATGTAAATGATGAATAAAGTCAATTAACAAAGCTTCCATCAAATCTTTTAAATGACACTTTCACTCAATTCGTCCTTTTGAAATGAATTAATGAGAAATCCTCTCACTTGATTACTCAGTTCACAAATAATTAACAACAAACTTACAGATGAAGTTAAAATTTCATACAATATTTTCCTTCAACTTATTTCTTGTCTATTAGAAAGGACGGGTTCACAATTTTTCACATCTGTCTGTAAATGTGTCAGATATCCACTTGATATGACTAAACTCAGACTGATGAAGCTGAATAGAAGCTTCACACAGATGTTAAATGACTGTGTGGATACACTAGATATTGGCCTCCATCACTTTACACTAAAAGCACATATGAAGGAGATTTTCTAATATCCAGTATGAACAGGAGGGATAATTACAGTGAAGGGAACCTCTTTCACTGTTCATATGGACACCTGACTGCTGGTTTAAGACAGACTTGAAAACTTGTGAACCTTTCCTTTAAGATGTATAAGATGAAATAACAACTAAACTAAGTTATTGGGGAAAGTGATTTTAGGTTGTTGATGGCAGAGTGAATACATCATATTGGTTAATTAGAGTTGACCTGATTCTTTCACAAGCAGAACCTCGTATCACTTCCCAAATCAGTAATAACAAACTGATGAAGTTAAAACACGGAAAGTGATCTTAGGTTGATGATGGCACAGTGAACGCATCATGTTGGTTGATTCGAAAGTTAATGTTGTTCTTCATATCAGAAAAATAATTCCTCAAACTTGAGATGGGTTTATAGTTTGAAAAAATATTATTCATAAGAAACTTAGTCGTGTCACAACCATTACATACAACAAGTGATTCGCGTCCATGAAATATCCTACACTTTGGAACATCAGGATTTGTAATATGACAAAATGCACAAGAACCTGGACAGGCTTTGCTAAAGTAGTTGAATGCAAATTGTGGCTCAAGCTTCGTGGTAGTAATCTTGTATGACTTGAATTTCTCCAGCAAATCGTCAAGGTGCTGCAAATAGAAATCGATGGCAGCTTCAATTGTTTTAACCAACTGTGATTCAGGTTCTCCAGCCTGAACCTTCAGCCGTGCCTCATGGAACATAATCTCCAGACGGAAGGCGGCTCCATTGACCCAGATTTTGAACCCTCTGGTGCTCATATGATTGTCAATTAACAGGGAGTTTTCCAGAGTGGTGAGTTGTATGCTCAGTGTCTCTTCGTGTCTCCGTAATTCCTCCGCCAAACGCTGGGTATCATGGAGGTAAAGGATATGACGTTGCACATAGTCTGACATTGTGTCCCGAACAGCTGAGGCTTTCTCTTCACCAAATACACGTCGGAGCAAGCCGTATTTATCAGGACCTGGTTGTTTGGAGCTCTTACTGGCTATCTCTATAATCATGGAAATGATCAGTGCTCCAAGTCCAACAGCATTCGGGATTTGAGTAAATCCTCGCAAAGTCGCTCCCAGCTTGTAGACGAAGCCTGGTACGGTGTCGACCAGCCCATTGGAGTAGGCCTGCAGTACAGCGCTGGAGTTGAGACCAGAGTATTTCAGCAGGGACTCATCTATGCCGACATCAGGTAGGAGGCATGTGTTGTGTAATGCAGTTTGATACAAATCAAGGGCATACGCTTCATCGTACCCTGGTAAATTATGTGTGCATGTAGTTCCCATGTTTTCAAACTTAATCCGTGAGGTTGAAAGAATTAGATGTGTCCAACAGACTGAACTTCAGGTAATTCAGAATGTACAACGAAGTCCAGAGTGATATATGGCCCAGATGACACCAGGAACCAATGAGGTCTCTGTAAAGTTGGGTGTATTTGTTGATCCGTCCCTGATGTCCCACTGTGTCCAAGGTCCACTGTTAGAGTTAAAATCAAATATTAAACTCAGCAAAACACAGAGAGGCTACACCATGTATAAACCAGATCTACAAGTATATTTTGTATATTTGGAAATAAATCTTACTAACAGAGCAACAATTTCCAAAATGATCACCAGCACACTTATTAGAGGGCCTGAATTTAAAGATAAAATTTAAAGAGACCACAATGTTAAAAAAAAACAACTGATTGACTTAGTATTTCATGGGAGAAGTTGAGAATTTTTTAATGGGAGTCAGTTGGAGCATGTACTGACCATCAGTATTATTGCACTTTAAGGTACAAGATGTGATAGATGCAGCTTGATCTCTACTCCATTTTTAAAATTTAATTAGTCTTTTTTATTTCTGTTTTAATCTTTTTTTTCACTTTTATTCCTACATTACTGGAATCTGTTTTACCCTAAAATATAAGTATGTCATAAATCATTTATTTAAATTTGCTGTATACTCCAGGAAAAACAGAAGACACCAGGAACCAATGAGGTCTCTGTAAAGTTGGGTGAATGTGTTGATCCGTCCCTGATGTCCCACTGTGTCCAAGGTCCACTATCAGAGCCAAAATCAAATGTTAAACTCAGCAAAACACAGAGAGGCTACACCATGTATAAACCAGATCTGGAAGACAGGGGAAACAATCCACAGTCCTCCTTCTGTGTAAAAATGTATTTAAATGTTTATGTGAAGCTAATATGAAGCTTCAGCATCCAAATGAGTCAAATCAAGTAGATATCTTTCAACGTTACAGTCTGTTTAGAGCCAAAGTTACTATACTTCCACCTGCAGCTCAACAGGGAAACACTGACATTGTGGGTGTATGTGATGTTCTGTTGTGTGTAGCTTTGTATTTTGTATGGTGTGTTCTGTGGTTTCTGTTTTTTTTTTTTTTTTTTTTTGCTTTATACTGTTTGTAATGTTTGTTGTTGTGCTATTTTGATTGTGGAGGACTATGGATGCAAATTGGCTTTGAGTTAACTGAATTTTTCTTTCTTTCACAGTTCTCTTTATTGAGTTTCACAATTTACATACATTCGCAAAAAGAACACCTTACCTGTATATCAGAGTGTACACAATGAAAGACCATAGTTAGATTTTATAGATTTTAAAAGTTAATACTGTAGAGAGAGCATCAATAATAGACTTTCAATACCCCTCTAGGTTGGGACAGAGCCAGAATATGTGAATGCATCTGTAGTCTTATACTATATTGCATACTTAGATAGTAATCTATCACATGTAGAGTTAATTTGCGGGTATATCTTGGTTAGTTTAGACCAGGTATTCAAGACGGACCAGTCTGCACCAAAAATAGTTATGAATAATTAGCCCTTTTTGTGAATTATGATTTTGTTATATTGATTTGATTCAATGGAAAGACATCAGACCGCTCACATAAAGAACTAAATAAACTCTCCACAGCACATGGTTGGTAGCTCTTGTTAACAAATAAAGCTGTAAATCACAAAGGTTGAATGTGTATTTTAGACATAATTAACTTACTGACATCTTTCACTGTGACATAAAACTGTACTGAAGATGTATTAACATATGATCACACTGTCAATGTTGGTTTTTGGGGACAAAATATATTTGACACAAATTGAAATTAATAGTATTTTTAATATGAGCCTTAAAACATTTCTGTTGGGAATCATCATTCTGTAGAACATCGTCATTTGATAACATCACAAATAGCAATGCAAAACAATCCCAATCACATTACTGACACAGTCCTTTATCATCAATAAAGACAATTCAAAAAGAGATCAAACATTCATGTAAATGAGAATAAAGTCAATTAACAAAGCTTCCATCAAATCTTTTAAACAACACTTTAATTAAATTCTTCCTTTTAAAATGAATTAATGAGAAATCCTCTCACTTGATTAATCAGTTCACAAATAATTAACAACAAACTTACAGATGAAGTTTAAATTTTGTACAATATTTTCCTTCATTCTTTCTTCATTTCTTGTCCATTATTGTGTTATGTGTCCATAAATAGTGATATTTAAAGGACAGATTAAAACAACATTCAGGAGCCCAAATGAACATTAAAGCTGTTTTTCTTACTGTAATCATTCCTCCTGTTCATACTGACCATTAGAAGATCCCTTTATAATACACTTACAATGGAAGTGAATTATGGGGAGCTGTTCTTTAGGATCAATACGCTGATATAACAAAAACTAAACCAGGCTAAAAGGGGAAAGTGATTTTAGATTGTTGGCAGAATGAACCCATAATGTTGGTTGATTAGAAAGTTAATGTTGTTCTTGAAAACATGATTTATATAAGCCTCAGTCATATCGCTACCATGACGGCTAACAGACTTTCCATTGTCCTCTGGTTAACAATTTGTTTTCTCAGTATTTTTAATATAGCACCCTTCTTCTAAGCATGTAACATGTAACATTACAGCCACGCAAGAGTACCATTGCCTAAGTGCAGTAGTGCTAATCTTGTAAGACTTGTATTTCTCCAGCAAACATTCAAGATCTTGTAAATACAAACTGATGGTCCTTTTAATAGAATCAACATGTGACACAAGGAGACAAAGCTGGACCAGCACGCAGACTTAAGGCTCAAAACATATGGGTTTATTGAGACAGGTGGAAGGGTAGCAGGGCTGCAGGCAGAGGGTGGCTGTAGCTGGGAGACACAGGAGGTCAGGTAAAGGCAGGCAGGTGATGAGGTGGAGCGGGTCCAAGATAGGAGTGGGTCCAAGATAGAAAGCATACAGGGCAGGCGATCTTGGAGGTAACATCAAAGATCTGGCGATGAGTGAATGGAGAGCCGGTGTTTTATAGCAGAGTGGTGATGACGAGATGAGCCTCAGGTGTGTGCCCTGCAGCAGCTGCCCATGATTGGGACCCACCCCTAGGGAGGAGAAACACAGGGAGGGGAGAGGAAAGCAGGCACCGAAAGGAATGTAACACAACATAGTCTGATACACATTTTCCGGCCTGAATTGTATTGTATTTCCATAAGATATTACCCACACATAAGAGACAAGTTAAATATACAAAGTTAGTTACAATAAGCAACATTTTCTGTTTATACACAAGGTTCATGATGGCAAAGTGAACGGATCATGTTGGTTGATTAGAGAGTAAATGTTGTTCTTCATGTCAGAAAAATGATTTCTCAAGTTTCTGATTGGTTCATATTTTGAAAGAACATTTTTAATATAACCCTCAATCACCTCAGAATCTTCACAACCGGATTGTTTACGGATTCCAATTCGACACTTTGCCTCATTACTTTGAAGATCACAACCTGAGTCAAGCACCCAAACACATTCAGGGGCATAACACCTGATAACATAGACTGAAGTAATACTGGTCAAGTAAGTCTTGTATTTCTCCAGCAAGTTATCAAGATCCCGCAAATACCAATCGATGGTAACTTTAATTGAATCAACATAGTCTGGTTCACGTTTTCCAGCCTGAACCTTCAATCGTGCCTCATGGGTCATCATCTGGATGTGGAAGGAGGCTCCATTGAGCCAGATTTTGAACCCTCTGGTGTTCATCTGTCCATCATACAGCAGGGAGTTTCTGAGGATGGTGAGATGGCCGCTCAGCTGTGCTTCTAGTCTCCGTAGTTCCTCCTGCAAACGCTGGTCATTGTTAAGGAATACGTGATGACGCTTCAGATACTCTGACATCGTGTCTCGAACAGCTGAGGCTTTCTCTTCACCAAATACACGTTTGAGCAAGCCAGATGAATCATCCCTTTCTTGTTTGGAGCCTTTGATGCAGATCTCCATAATCATGGAAATCACGAATGCTCCAAGTCCAACAGCATTTGGGATTGAATTCAGTGCTCCCAGACTAGATCCCAGACCGTCAATGAAGCCTGGCACACTTTCAACCAGCTCATTAGAGTAGGCTTCCAGTACAGCACTGGAGTTCATGCCAGAGTATTTCAGGAGGGACTCATCTATACCGACATCAGGTAGGATGCATGTGTACACTGAAGCAGTATCATAAAAGGCAAGAGACATCCTATCATAATCTTCTTGTGAGGGTCCAGATCCCATGTTTTAACATTCGATCTGAGAGGCTCAGAGAGACAAATTCTGTATAAATGTATAAATAAACAGACTTACGAGCTGTGCTCCCAAAAGACGTCAAGTGCCTCAGATCTAAAACAATAATAACATAAAATGGCAGGAGATATAGCCAAAAAGTATCAGACTTTCACTTCCTGCCCATTGTACTTCTACTTCCTGTCTGACCCCTACAAACTAAAAGCGTGTACAAAATGACCAAAAACGTCAGGAATTAACAAATTTAACTGTTCAACAAATTAAAAGGCCAGAACACTCACCATCCAGGATCTTTTGAACCAAAACTCCCCTTTTAGCGTTTGTTAAGATTATGTTGGCACCAAAAACGATGGTCAGAAACATGTAATTCAAATACTGAAACATTATCAATGTTTAACCTTGTTGTTATAACTAAGTCCAGAGTGTTACCATGCTGATGAGTGGCTTCATTTACATGTTGGGTGAGTTCAAAGTCGTCCAATAAATCAATGAGCTCCACAGCTTTGGAGTCATTCTTTTTATAAATATAAATACTGAAGACTCTAGTCAGGGTTAACCAATCATATCCAGTGATACCAAGTGAGATCAGCTCTGAGAATTCCTGTATGAATAGTGATTAATTATGTGGTTATTTGGTTAATATACTGTAATGACGAGATAAATCTGCTTTGAGCTCAAGAGTGAGATATTTAAATGATATCAATTCACCCGAGTCACTGTCATTACACACAAACTGATCAGAGAAAATGGCTGCAATCCCTCCTCCTCTCCTGTTTTGTCTGACTGACATGATAAAAAATGATAGTATGGAGGACAAACATCTATCAGTGTTGCTGCACCAGTATTGCTGTTTAGCCAGGTCTCAACTAAAAACATACAGTGTAATTCTTTTTTTTCAATTATCAGATCATTAACCCAGAAGGACTTGTTTGTCAATGAGAGCCCTGTCTGGTTGATGAGATAGAAGCATGTCACGATTTTAAATGTATTTTATAATGGACAGGTAGCCAGTGAATGGAGTGATATGATCAAACTATTTAGATAAGCAGCTGCTGAATGGATTTTGGGGCAGGAGTGTAATGCCCAGTGTGTGTTTCCTCACATTTGATGCTTTTGAGACTTATACCTGACTGATAACAGTTGAAGAGTTGTGCTGCAGACACTCTGCTGTGTCATGTAGATGAATATTTGAACCACAAGGTGGCAGCACTGTGATGTAGTTCACTGCAGGTTAAACTTGCTGCTGACAGTGTTTACATGCAGGCTGCCTGAAAATAACCACCTGAAACTGACTGAGTTATGTTTTAGATACAAAAAGAAGAAAAATATGACTTTACCATAAAGTTACTATATTCAAGTATAATTATTAGTTATGATCAATTAGCCCTTTTAGTGAATTGTGATTTTGTTATATTGATTTAATTCAATGGAAAGACACCAGACTACTCACATAAAGAACTAAATAAACTCTCCACAGCACATGGTTGGTAGCTCTTGTTAACAAATAAAGCTGTAAATCACAAAGGTTGAATGTGTATTTTAGATATAATTAACTTACTGACATCTTTCACAGTGACATAAAACTCAACTGAAGATGTATTAATATATGATCACACTGTTAATGTTGTTTTTTGGGGGAAAATCATCTTTGACACAAGTTAAAATTAATAGTATTTTTAATATGAGCCTTAAAACATTTATGTAGGGAATCATCATTCTGTAGAACATCATCATTTGATAACATCACAAACAGCAAAGCAAAACAATCCCAATCACATTACTGACACAGTCCTTTATCATCAATACAGACAATTCAAAAAGAGATCAAACATTCATGTAAATGAGAATAAAGTCAATTAACAAAGCTTCCATCAAATCTTTTAAATGCCACTTTCATTCAATTCTTCCTTTTAAAATGAATTAATGAGAAATCCTCTCACTTGATTAGTCAGTTCACAAATAATTAACAACAAACTTACAGATGAAGTTTTTATTTTGTACAATATTTTCCTTCACCTTATTTCTTGTCCATTACTGTGTTATGTGTGAATACGTAGTGATATTTCAAGGACAGATTCACAATTTCTTTTTCACAAGTGTAAACAACAGTCAGGAGCCCAAATGAACAGTGAAACCTGGTTTTCTTGCTGTATTCATTCCTCCTGTTCATACTGACCATTAGAAGATCCCTTCATAATACACTTACAATATAAGTAATGAGGGACAAAACCCACAGTCCTCCTTTTGTACAGAAATGTATTTAAAAGTTTATCTGAAGCTAATATGAAGTTTCAGCATCCAAATGAGTCAAATCAAGTAGATATCTTTCAATGTTACAGTCTGTTTAATGCCAAAGTCCCTCTAAACTAAACTAAGCTAAACAGGGAAAGTGATCTTAAGTTGATGATGGCAAAGTGAACGGATCATGTTGGTTGATTAGAGAGTAAATGTTGTTTTTCATATCAGAAAAATGATTTCTCAAGTTGCTGATTGGTTTATATTTTGAAAGAACATTTTTAATATAACCCTTAATCACCTCAGAATCTTCACAACCAGATTGTGGACGAATTCCTATTTCACACTTTGCCTCCTTACTATTAAGATTACAATTTAGGTCAAGCACCCAACATTCAGGGGCATAACACTTGACTTCATAGACCGAAGTAATACTGGTCAAGTAAGTCTTGTATTTCTCCAGCAAGTTATCAAGATCCTGCAAATACCAATCAATGGTAACTTTAATTGAATTAACATAGTCTGGTTCACGTTTTCCAGCCTGAACCTTCAGCCGTGCCTCATGGGTCATCATCAGGATGTGGAAGGAGGCTCCATTGAGCCAGATTTTGAACCCTCTGGTGTTCATCTGTCCATCATACAGCAGGGAGTTTCTGAGGATGGTGAGATGGCCGCTCAGCTGTGCTTCTAGTCTCCGTAGTTCCTCCTGCAAACGCTGGTCATTGTTAAGGAATGCGTGATGACGCTTCAGATACTCTGACATTGTGTCCCGAACAGCTGAGGCTTTCTCTTCACCAAATACACGTTTGAGCAAGCCGGATGAATCATTCCTTTCTTGTTTGGAGCCTTTGATGCAGATCTCCATAATCATGGAAATCACAAATGCTCCAAGTCCAACAGCATTTGGGATTGAATTCAGTGCTCCCAAACTAGATCCCAGACCGTCAATGAAGCCTGGCACACTTTCGGCCAGCTCATTAGAGTAGGCTTCCAGTACAGCACTGGAGTTCATGCCAGAGTATTTCAGGAGGGACTTATCTATGCCGACATCAGGTAGGATGCATGTGTATGTTGAAGCAGTATCATAAAATTCAAGAGACATCCTATCATAATCTTCTTGTGAGGGTCCAGATCCCATGTTTTAACACTCGATCTGAGAGACAGATTCAAAAGGCGCAAACAAAAGTTCAGCACAACCAACAGACTGAATCAGGTAATTCAGAATGTATAAAGTCCAGAGTCATCTGCCTCAGATATAGCAGAGAGGATGACACCAGGAACCAACAGGGTCTCTGGAAAGTTGGGGCGTGTTTGCTGATCCCTCCCTGATGTCCAAGGTTCATTATTAGAGCTAAGATCAAATATTTGCCTCAACAAAAAACAGAGAGGCAATAACATTTAAAAACAGATATGCAAGCATATTTTGTAACTGATATCTAAGCATTTTGAATATGTCACAAGGCTCACTGGCCTACTTTGTTACTTACTTTGTATTTCAGTCTGGCTACAGTTTCCTCTTATATCTTGTGTTTGGTGGAAAACTTCTCAAAGACAAGTAAAAGTAATAAAACCAAGAAATTATGAATATGAAAAAGAAGTCAAAATGACAAATAGCTACATGAAAAAGACTTGAACTGCTTAGTTTATAATTTCCCCTCCAATGTTTACAGTTTTTGCTACAGGGATTGCAAGTGTCGGTCTGTCGATGTGTCTCCTCATATATTGACTTTGGTGATCACCTGACTTCTCACTCCTGCACTCCTGCAGTGCTACCAGTGAGTCAAAATGTAAATATATTGTATGGTTGATGACCTAATAAATACAAAACTAATGACATACCTATCAGCTGTCGTTGTATTTTATTTGGTGCTAAATGCCAAATATTAGCATGTTAAAGTAAGATGGTGAACATAATAAACATAATACTGGCTCAATATCAACATACAAATCAGTACATTTACTTTTTGACTGGACTTTCTCTGTCTAACTGAAACATGGTTGACATTAACAATGGTGCCAATGTTTTAGAAGAGACAGACCTGATAGAAGAGGAGGAGGGGTGCTTTTTAATGTGAAAGAAAACATCAAACATGAACTTGTGGTTTATAAAGCAGGTAATACATTAGAATATGTTGGGATAAACATAATGTTATCCCAACAAATGTCTTTTAACATCAATGGTGTCTTCTTAGGCCCCTTCTTGAAAGAGTGCAATCTCAATAAAGAATTATTATTTACGGACGATTTTAATATAAATTGTGAGGATAAAACTAAAAGGAAAAAATTAAAAATGATGACAGAGAAATTCCAAGTAGAAAATTTGACCTTATCTCTCCAGTCCTGATCTCCCTTCACTGGCTCGCAGTCAAGCGTTCTCCTACCAAGCTCCCTATCTCTGGAACCAGCTACCTCTTACAATCAGGGAAAGTACTTCTGTTGAGATCTTTAAATCTAGACTAAAAACATACGTATTCCTAAACTCATATGACCCGCCTTAATAACATCAACACGGGTTGCCATAGTCTTTCTCCTCATCCCACTGAGCTTGCTGACTCAGCTAAACTGTCTCACTAATATCTCCTTTTCTTTGTCTGTTTGTTTTGTTTTGTTTATTGGTTGATTGTTTTAACATTGTTTTCTGCTGTAAAGTGAGACACCCTGGAGTGATTTTTCACTTAAAATAAAAATAAACATAAACTTAAACAACTAGTAAAAGACTCAACTAGGATTGTAAAGTTGCTCCAGTACACAAATTGATCTGATGATTTACTCACAAAGCTGAAAGAATAACTAAGAAAATGATAGCCTATGTGTGAGAAAACTGACTAAAAATAGATTTAGGACCACGGCAGCTTAGACAATGATCCTTCAATGCATACCCAGAGCTACGCCAGAAGAATTTACCAATGAAATTAACAGCTTGGACTGGGATGATGTTCTGTCCTTGGATGCACTCTGGTGCATCAAATGTTAACATTTATGTTTAATACTGTACATGGTCCCAATAAATACAATATAACAATATATGAGTTGGAGGAATTACACTCAGTTACAGCAAAGCTCAGTTAATGTAATACAGGTGAATTTTTCCTATTGTTAAGTCATTTTTAAAGGATTTGCATTTTTACAGATCACCTGTGTTTACATCAAGCAGCAATGCTGTTTCTAATAGATGTTATTTTGTTATTGAAGAACAATGTGAGAACTGTTAGGGGGAAGGGGACAGTGTTGAATAGCTGGTCAATAGTGGAGAATAATTTTCTAGACTTCCCAGTATTTTGTGTAATCATCTTGGGAAAACTAATCCTTTATTCCCAGATGAAATGCTTTGTTATAGGCAGTCATAGCTTCTTTGTATATATTACAGTTAACTATTGAAAGCAGATGACAAGGTATTGTTGAAAATTTCAACCATGTCATTTCAAGAGTAATCATCACTGTGTGGCTAAAATAACATTGTAATATTAGAGAAATTTACTTCAGCCTCGCCATCTAGGATCTTTTGAAAAAAAAAATCCCCTTTTAGCCTTTGTTAAGATTATATTGGAATCAAAAATGATGGTCAGAAATATGTAATTTAAATCTGTGTTAATTGTTGGTCTGATCAGTAAAAGACCCATAAACATTTTTCTTTTAACTGATCAGTTATTTCCCCCATTAACTTTTATTATGGATGGATCACATGATGATGTGTCAGAGGACAAAATAAATAAATTCTCACTTTCCTTTTTGGAAAATTAGAGTCAACTGAACATTGGCACTGATTACCAATTATGAACAGTTACAAAGATTATCTGCCCTCAAATCCCAAAAGCAAGGCCCATTTCTTTTTATAACACCTTTAAACAAGGCAATTCAAAGTGCTTTACATAAAAGATCTGAGCTAATGTAGGCACTTCACTACTGTAAAGTGTAATAAGACGAAGTGTCTTGTAGATCAGAGAAATGACATCAAGGTGCCACCAAAAGCAGGCAAGACCACAAAACTGCAGGATCCATTCACACAGAGAGAAAAGACATGTGGTTCTGTGATTCAGGCGTTAAGATGCCAAGCATGAACAACAGACAAAATGGGTCTCATCACTATCACTAATCACTATCTAATAAAAGCATAAAATGTCTGTGTTGAAAGCAAAAAAAAAAAAAAAAAAATCTATTAGCACAAGAAATTTATAGCTATATTCATCATTTATAGGCGGATCAACCATTTGTTTGTTAGAAGCAGTTTTAAATACTTTGTATCTGCTACATAGTTTCATTCAGAGTGTTTTTATCCTCAAAGTCTTCATCAGAAACAGATGTGTGTTATAATCAAGCCAATACAGTATCATCACTTTCACTTTCTCTTATCAAAGTTTGAACAGACAGAAACATTAAAATCAGTCACAACATACAGTTTGACTTTTTTTTTTTTTGTTTTATTCAAATGACTGAATGATATGACAAAGAACTGCCCGAAATTACATGATTACATACAGATGCTTGATCAGTTAATATGAACATACATAAACTTTCAGCACAATTCAAATATCAATCAACAATAGTTTATATTTCAGTATGATTCTAGCTGAGCACATTAAAAAATACAAATCAAATTTTTAAAAAAGCAACATTTTATTTAATTTTAGCTGCAAAATATTTATTCAAAGCACGCAGAACTTTTATTGGTCTGAGACCCTTAAAAATCAGAACATAAATCACTATGATTTTTAAAATCCCTCTGAAAAACTCACTTTCATCAGAAGATCTTCTCCTAGTTTGGTCCATTTTAATCTCTTTTATTGTTAGATTATCCTCCTTTGCTGCCTCATAATCACATTTTTTATTTTTAAAGCACAAAATGACATTTAAAGATTAGTTTAGGATATTTTCAAGTCCGTCCTGTAATGCCAGTGTTTCTTTGTCATTAATTATTCCAACAAAATGTTTGTGAGTTTTCCATAGTCTTAGTAATCATGATTAGTTTAAATGTTTGAGAAGTTTTAGTTCTTGCAGCTGAAACTGCACTGTTCTCTGTTTGTGGTATTTTAGTTTTTATATTTAGATACCATGTTATTGCTACACTGCCTCCTCCTGGTCCTGCTGCAGTCAGACAGAAAGTTTTAAGCTTACAGGTTTATATAGTCGTCTATTTCTATCTTTATCCCTAAAAATGTCTTCACTCTTTGGTCTAAAACTCACACTGGTCCTCACAAAAATCAAGATACAAGAGCGCAAACACACATCAGCAGCCAACATCAAGGCACGTGTCAAGCTAGAAAACCTCCTGTTGATTATGTTTCTTCTCAATTACCTCTACCTGCAGGAGAGAAAACACAATTATATTAAAGAAAATCCAAACTTAGAAAACACAAGTTAATATTAATCCAGTTAAAACACATGAACTGCATTGTGTCCATCTGACTGATATGTTTGAATTTAAACACATGTAAGACATAATTATCTTGTTATAATGTGTTTGTTTGTTCTTTGTGTGTTAACCTTATTGTGTGATAATAAAAAAAAAATGAAATATTATTTACATGTTGAAATGTAAAATTCAAGCCCTCTGTTTAAAATATTTGGATTGATGCAATCAGAAAACATTGATGGAACTGAATAATATTCAGAAATTTTAAAATGAAGATAGATAGAGATAGATTTGTTGTGTTGTCTGCTCACTATTAATATGTTAGTATAATACATTATTGAAACACATCTTTCGTACATTTTTGTATGATGCAATACCCAGCTCCTCCAACAACAGCAGCACTAAGAAGTACAACAGCAATAATCCATCCACCGAGGGTATCTGAAACAGTGTAAGACTGAGAATGTAACTCTATATCATGTACAGACATCATAACCTACACAAAGAGAACAACTAAAGGTATTGATGCTCCTAAAATGCTACAAAACAAATGCTGTGTTTCCCTGTTGGAAATTTTGTAACTCCACCCCCCTTGCCCCACTAAATGTCTTGGTTAATGTATTGTATCTAAATATAAAAACTGACATTTAACTTTTTTGAATATTAAGTTATACTTCTCTGTAATTATCAGTTTATGGTCATTTAAAATGAAAAAAATGGACATTTAGTACATTTCGTACAAAGCTGGACTGATCTGCTGAAATTTTACAGATATTGGTGAGAATGTAAATGGTTAAATATTTACTTCAACAACTCACTTTGATTTATGGGTCCACTCAGTAGTAATTGCATATTAAGTAGTTGTCACCAAATTATCATGATATTGGAGGTAAATTTCTGGGTAATTTCAAATAAATTTTAGAAGAAATTAGAAGTTACTTACTAATTACCACCTAATTACCATGAAATTTGTAGATCCATAAAAATTAAGTGAAGGAGTGATTTTGGACACCGACAAAGAGTCTAAGAGCTAGATGCTAAAAATAACAACACTAACATGATGATGTTCATCAGGTTGACATGTTAGTTTGTTAGCATTTGCTAATCAGTGCTTAACAGCTGAGGCTGATGGGAACATCATTAGTTTTGCAGGTTATTTTTGCATGAACCAAATTATCTGACAAATTAATTTTTGATCTGATGTTGATGATAAATGAAAACTCAAAGAAACATTAAATTTATTCTGATTCATCCTGACAGGAACATGAATGAATCCATCTACTAGTTTAGAGATATTTCAGTTTGGACAAAGAGATGGACCAATCAGCACTGCCTTCAAGATTCTAACCCTAACTCACAATGCCAGTGTGACTAAAAATAAGCTTCAGGAAGCCAAGTGATAGAAAACTTAACTGTTCATACTTTTTAAGATACAGTTTGTGTATTTCTTTATGTGTGTTCGAATAAAACCTATTATCAATTATATCAATTTAAAATGAGAGGAAAATTACACAACTAACGAACATTAATGAGTAATTTATTTATTAACAATATTTAACATAAATGTCACCAATGTCTTTAATATTCAGGCATGTTTAACTGAAGCAGAGCTGGTTAGAATCTGTGATGATGTTGATTCAGTTTATTATTATTATCATTGTTACGACCCTCCCTGCCCAGTCTGCTGTTATTTGTTGTTTCTGCAGGTACTGGAGGCAGGTGTCACCAGCAACACTGGCAACACTTGGGGCTCTGGGTTCCAGTGTTTGTTCAAAAACCCTTTTGGACTGCAGTTTGCCTCCCTGAGACACGTATCGGCTTTTGGGTTGACATTTGACTTGCTTTTTTGCATCGTATCATTGGTCCTAGTTTTTAGTTTCAGTTCAGTTTCTAGTTAAGAAATAAAATTAAAAAAAACTTTGAGTGTTCTCATGTTTTTTTGTTGTGTGATTCATGTGTGACTTGGCTGCTGTAACACTGTCATTTCCCATCGGGATTAATAAAACACTCTCTCTCTCTATCTAGTTATCTGTCTAATTACAGCTAATAAGAAGTTCAGTGAGCTTCAGTATATTTAGGTGACACATTAACTATCTACTAACTACTATCAATGTAAGACCTTTTTTCTTTTCATTTATAATATGAAACTTTTACTGATTCTCGGGATTTCAGTCTATAAATCAGCCATGTTGTGACACCATTTATAAATCTATTACAGGGTTTGTCTGTGAATTATTTAACACATTTTAATAACAACTAATTAGTTTCAGACAAGTGATTTAACTGAGTTTTACCATTCAAGTTCAATGAATGTCTGATTGGAGCCTTTTGTAATGTGTAAACTGGTTTTCAGGAAACAGTTGTTTCACCATCAACAAACCAAATGCAGAAGTTATTACAGCATCACAAGCTGCAACATAACTTACTAAAATATGTTTTAAGATGTCAGGAGATATTAAACCTAACAGCTAATTATAACTGTAAAGGTTCATCAGGTTTTAATTCAACCCTGTCTCCTCAAAATTACGTTCCCACTCAACTAAACTGCATTCTCAATTACGTTTTTACGAAAACGTATTTTGTCCGTGATTACGTTTGTTTGTAACGTATCACAAATACATTCCTAATGAACATATCTTTGCTTTCCTGCAATGCTATTAGCTATTTTAATTCAAACAACCTTTCTCTACTCTAACATACATATATTGTGTCACGCCGTGATGAAGTTTAGTTGTTTTTTTTTTTGTCCTGTCCATGTCTTGTCTTGTCATTTCTTGTCTTATTTTGAAAATTATTCCTCCTTGTCTCTGGTCATTTGCCCTTCCTCATGTGTCTGTTACCCGAAGTGTCTCCACCTGTTCCCCTCACCTGTTCCCCATTCCCTCGTCAATTATGTCTGTGTATTTAATCCCTGGTTTTCAGTTCTGTCCTTGTCGGTTCATTTTGGTTTTGGTTCCATGTAGTCTTTGTCAGTCATAGCCTTGCCTTGTTTTTTGAATAAAAAATAAAGGATTTTTTCCGCGACCTCTACGCCTGGGTCCTGATTCCTCGGTCTTGACATATTGGTGACAGGCTTACGAGTTTTTCTTAACAAATCTGGATTTGTCTTTTTTCAACGTGACGGTACTCATTTTAATTAATGGATTGATTTATAATTGCTGTATATCTTGCATCTCCACGGACATTTGCGCATTATGACTGCTTCTTAAATGACCGCCTGCCATTGTTGTGAAGAATAAAATGAGAGAAAGAAATGACGAACTCAAATTTTCTGGCCATTGTTGTCTAACCTCATAAGAAGGGACTGAAAAAAGAAAGAAATCAAATGTGTCAAAGAGAATTCCCAGTGACGTCATGCATAGTAAATGGACCCGCCCCCCACAACACCCCCCCCCTTTTTTCCCCTTTACTTCGTCTTCTTCGTCGCTCTTTTGGCAGACAGTGGATGACTCAATGAACCAGGCAGACTAGCGACCCCACGTGTGTCTACACTGAAATGACATCTTCATTCTTGAAAACCCGAGGTTGCAAGCAAGACGAGTTGGCGGGTTTTCAGTCCGCCAAAAATCGTAATTCGTAAAATGTTGGCGCGCGTGCAAACACCTACCCCTCCCCCCACACACACACACACACACACACACACATACACACGCACACACACACACACAAATATATGTCTAAAATAAAGGCCACATCTTTACGTGTTCTGAACATAGATCAACTAGCTGTGTAATTACTAGTCTGGTTGTTGTAGATATTTGATATATTCAATAGTTATGTTGTTTTATGAACCTCTTTCACGACCCTACTTTACAAAACAGAAGAACTGCCATCTCAAAAATGCTGTTTACAATCACTAAATATCTTAAACAAACCAACATCTTAACTTTTAGTTAATATAAATCATTTAGATGCAGAGTGATTATTAGTTCGGGTGTATTAAATGTTTGATATATTCAACGGATAGATCTTTTCACGACCCTATCTTACTACCCTACTCTACAAGCAGAAGAACTACAACTGTGGTGATATGGCGAGGCTCATGGGAATTGTAGTTTTAAAAAAATATTAGCGTTTTTAATATAATTGGAAGTGAAATACTAAATTGAGACTAGGGAGTTTAAGGGGACGATAAACACATTTGTGTAATCATATTTTAAATATCTAATTGCTTTATGAGTGAAAATTAAATATATTACCCATATCTGACAGTGTCCCCAGTTGTTGACTATATCCACATGATAGCTGAGGCCCAGAGCTCTTTATAATAGTTGGTCCCATGTCCGTACCCTCTTTTGTTAATGAATTATAAGCCTTCAAATATGCACTGAGGTCAAGGTTCAAAGGTCAGTTTTTTAAAGCAGGAGCCATGTAGGATCGTCACACTTACATATGTTATTTTCCAGGTTGAGACCTTTCCAAAAATGTATTTGGTGTAGCTCTATGACAAAGTTTTAATTTTCACATTTCATAGACACAAGCCATCCCAGGCCTAGTTTCGGAGAGCACTTTCATATTATAGTGTGATATGGAATAACTTGTGTTTTCATACTGTGAGTTTCAGACTGAACACAAAGTTCATTTGACTGCTGGAGTGTTTTTACAGTCTGTGTTTATTCAGCACAAAAACTTATTGTACTGAACATACAGACGTTTACTAAAACTGGCTGAGAATGTGTGTGTGTGTGTGTGTGTGTGTGTGTGTGTGTGACCCTCTCACTCTCCCTCTTATCTCTGCACATTACTGAAGTCACAGAGCTTCAGTGTAAGTGTGAAGTTTTCACTCAGTTTAAAATGTTTTCAACTTTGAGTTCATTCACTTTGTGTTCAGTCTGAGCACACATTGACATTTATTCAAAACTAAAAACATGTTAACAATTAAAATCATTTGAATATTAAAATATGATTAAGAAAAAACTCACCAAAGACAATCATGTATGACTCCGCATAAATCTGATGGTTGATTTCCTCCTGCGTAGCAACACAGCGATAGTTGCCGGTCTTGGTCACGTTCATTTGGAGGATGACGTCATAGCTGCCTCCTCTTTCTGACACCATTGGTTCTTCAGCAGTAAGGTTGTTTCCATTACTGTCCTGCCAGTGTAATTTAGGTTTTGGAGAAGCATCTCGAACTTCACAGAGCATCAGCACCCAGTCCTTTGCTTGATGAACTATCACGAAATACGGCTTTGCAGCTGCACCTGTGAACAAAGTATAAAACAATAAGTTGTAAAGAACAATTAGAGGATCAGACATGAACTGTAATACTGGGATTGTTTTGTTCAACCTGTCTCTGCTTGTATATGATCATATTTCAGAGGAAAAACAGAGAAACAGAGTGAAATAGAAAAGCACATCAGCCTTAACTACACATCTCAGGAATGTTTGATACAACATATTTCAAACAAGTTTCAACTAAATATTTGGTAACTTATCACCACTGCAAACACTATTTCTGACTCATATCATGACAGAGACACATACAGTGAAGACGTTTGGACAAACCTTGAATTTCTGCTCAGTTTTCACATAAATAAAAATTAAATCAATCAAAGTAATTGTGCAAAACTTAAATTGGTGTCCAAACTTTTCCAAAACAAATGTTTATTATTAAATAAACAATAACAATGAAGTCTGAGATTCATACAATATTCTGTACGACACTAAACTAGTGATGTTACACTCCATGCAGACGACTCAATATCACATCGACCTTTCAGAGCAAATGTATCGCAGCACGTTTCAATGCTTCACTTCACTACGACAAAAATCATGTGACCAAAAGTTGAAGACTAAACAAACTTTAATAAATCTCTGCTGATTCAATAATAAACCACCAGTGTGATTATTGTGCTGAGAGAAACAGAAAGAGAGACGTTGTTGTTTTATTAGCTGAGAAGAATATTTACACATTAATTCTGCTGTGAGGAAGCTGCCAGACAGCACTTAGAAATATACATACACCTGACTGTAACAGAGACAAAAACTCACCAGTGCAAACACTATTTCCACTAATCACATAGAACACATATAGTGTAAAGAAGGTTGAATTCTTGTATAAAGAGTCATTATGTAAAACTTGTTATTGGTGTATAAATGTCTCCACTCATAAGTAAAAATACCAGAATGATCCCTGATCTGTTTCACAGTTATACAGATTTTCTAGTTTGTGAATGATTGAGGCCTGTAGGAGTCAAAGTTACAGCAGGTGTCAGATGTAGAGACAGTGATGTCATCATAATTAGGACTCACCTGGGATGTTTTCAGCTGTTCTGTCTTTTAAGATGCCATCTAAAAAGAAAACATAGTTATGCTAGTGTGTTTGTATGACATCATCAACATGGCAAACAGGAAGTCTAATACTGGGAAAAACAGAACTTTGCTGCCTGTTTATTGAACAGAACTGATTGGAGGAAAAACAGAAACCACAGTCTGAGATCTCACAAACATCCTGGTTTAAACTGGCCGCACATTCACAGACACGACTGCTTTGTGTCAGTCCCAGATGGGTTAAGGCTGGAGTTGACTTGAAATGAACTACTGTAGGTCTTACAACGTGTCATCTAAAGGTAAAAGTGTTTCTAGCTGCTCTGAACTGAGTGTAAAGCCTGGTGTTATAGAGAGGGGCGAGACGTGATCATCATTTAAATGGTGATAACAGCTCACACTTTCATACAGTCTCCCCTTCAAGACATCCATGCTGTTAAAATCAGGAGTTTGACAGAGAACTTTCTCTTTCTTACCTCCACACACCTGGACAATCACTGCATGAAGCTGGATGGACTTAATAGGTTTCACAAAGTTACAACATTTATTGGACGCAGTGACACAAACTGCAATGTGTCTCAAATATCCAGCATGTTTGATAAAGAGGGAATCACTCCATACATGGTTGCAGCGCTGTGGGGACATTCCCTGCCAGATGTGTTTCTGACTGTTTCACCCAACCTGGAAAACTGTACAGCCAGTTCTATTTGTTATAGTGTACCATCCTCCTGACCCGTACTCTGAATTCTTATCTGAATTCTCAGAGTTTTTATCAAATTTAGTCCTCAGTACAGATAAAGTAATTATAGCAGAATGTGGTGGAAAATTAGGATTATAATAATAAAAATGAAGGTGAAACATTTGTATTTACAATAAGCATTTTTAGAAGTAAACACTGAAGGAATGGTTTAACAGAAGTCTAGGTAATACTAAAAAAGTGACTCAGCTAAAAACTCAAGGCCGTTAGAGTGTGGGAAAGTTAAAGAGTCCAAATTAGAATGGAAAAAAACTGCGAGCAGTATGACACTAAGGTTGTCTATGTTTGGATTACTTTTGGGTTAATATCAAAAATATGATCATCACAGAAGGTGTGGTGTAATATGAGACACCACATGAGGGGGTATAAAATGCATTGTTTGTGAGAATCTGCAGGTTTTTGCCCTTGGTCAAAGCCTCGGTTTACTCTGTATTTGCACTTTGATACACAGTAAATCTATTCACATTTAAACTCTTTTAGCTTCAGTGTATTCTTTCGAGTCTATTTCTCAATTAGTAATGAAATAAGTCTTTGAGTTGTGGGAGAGTCGAAGTTCAAGGCCCAACTGAAGATTTACCACGACAAGGTGACTTAAATATTCATGTGGATGTCGATAATGATAGTCTTAGCACTGCCTTTATCTTAATTGGCTTCTCTCAGTGTGTAAATAAAACCATTCACTGTCATAATCACATCCTTGATCTTGTATTGACATTAGACAAAAATTTCTTCACTAAATGTCTATCTGATAGTGCTGTAGCTAAATTTAAGGAAGTGATTCCATCAGTGCTGAATTCACTTCCATGTCTTAATACTTCAGAGGACTCTCTGACAAAGAGTCATAACTCTTTTTACTTCCTGCTCTCATACAGTGCAGACGCTTTTCTGCTTGCTCTCGCTTCTGCTTATATTTTTCTGCTTATATTCTTATTTTCTTATTTTCCTCTGCGATAAAATATGAGCAGCAGCTCCTAGATACTTGTAAATGCTTTTTATGATCAATGTAAAGCACTTTGAATTGCCTTGTTGTTGAAATGTGCTATACAAATAAACTTGCCTTGCCTTGCCTTGCCTATTGATCCGTGTATTCCAATGGCTCCCAGTAGTAACGACTTCATGAGCTTTTTTAATGATAAGATTAGAGATAAAATTAATCAGTTCAAGTCTCTGCCCTCAACAGGCACAGATTTAATAAGAACCCTAGAAACAGCCATGAAACCTGACTTAAGTTTGGACTGTTTCTCTCAGATTGACCTTCCTGAATTAACCTCAATGATTTCTTCATCAAAACCTTCGAATTGTCTCTTAGATCCCACCCCAACTAAACTGCTTAAGGATGTCTTGCCCTTTATTAGCACCTCCTTACTAAATACAATCAATATGTCTTTGGCTATGTACTGCAGTCCTTTAAAGTAGATGTAATTGAACCCCTTCTTAACTCAAGGCATCTTAGCCAATTATAGACCCATATCTAACCTTCCTTTCCTGTCTCGAGAAAGCAGTCACTAATCAGTTATGTGATTTTCTAGCTAACAATTTATTTGAGGTTTTTCAGTCTTGATTTAGAGCGTATCATAGCACAGAGACTGTGCTGGTTAAAGTCACAAACGACCTCCTGACTGCATCAGACAAAGGACTTGTCTCTGTACTTGTCTTGTTAGATCTTAATGCCGCATTTGACACTGTTGACCATCAAATCCTGTTACAGAGACTGGAACATTTCATTGGCATTAAAGGTTCTGCATTAAGCTGGTTTGAATCCTATTTATCAGATCGATTTCAGTTTGTTCATGTTAATGATGAATCCTCCATAAAAGCAAAAGATAGACATGGAGTTCCTCAAGGTTCTGTTCTGGGACCTTTAATATTCACTTTATATATGCTTCCTTTAGGGAATATTATTCAGAAACACTCCATAAATGTTCATTGTTATGCAGATGATACCCGAATATATTTATCAATGAAGCCAGATGAATCCAATCAGTTAATCGGACTCCAAGCAGCCTTAAAGATATAAAGACCTGCATGACCTGCAATTTACTGCTAAACTCAGATAAAACTGAAGTTATTGTGCTTGGCCCTAAACACCTTAGAAACACATTATCTAATGATTTAACTAATCTAGATGGCATTACCCTGGCCTCCAGCACCACCGTAAGGAATCTGGGAGTTATCTTTGATCAGGATATGTCCTTCAACTCCCACATAAAACAAATATCAAGGACTGCATTTTTTCACTTACGTAATATCTCTAAAATCAGACATATCCTTTCACAACAAGATGCAGAAAAAATAATCCACACATTTGTTACTTCTAGGCTGGATTATTGCAACTCTTTATTATCAGGCTGCCCTAATAGGTCTATAAAGACTCTGCAGCTGGTTCAGAATGCAGCTGCTCGTGTTCTGACTAAAACTAGAAAAAGAGATCACATTTCCCCCATCTTGGCTTCGCTGCATTGGCTTCCTGTAAAATCCAGAATAGAGTTTAGAATTCAAAATCCTTCTTCTTACTTACAAAGTTCTTAATGGTCACCATCTTATCTTAAAGAATTCATAGCACTTTACTGGTGGTTCCTACAGTATTTAAAAGCAGAACAGGAGGCAGAGCCTTCAGCTATCAGGCTCCTCTCTTGTGGAACCATCTCCCAGATTTGGTCCGAGGGGCAGACACCCTGTCTATGTTTAAGAGTAGGCTTAAAACTTTCCTTTTTTATAAAGCTTATAGTTTGGGTTAGGTCTGATCTGACTCGCCTTGGATCAGCCCTTAGTTATGCTGCTATAGGCCTAGACTGTCGGGGGACTTCCGTTGATGCTCTGAGTTCTTTGTGCTTTCTGATCCACAGGAAGCTCCATAAACCATAGACCATGCTGACGTGTTGGTGTCCTCTTCTGTCCTTCGCTAGCTGTTCCTGCTGTTGCTGCTCTTTGTTGCTGCTAGTTATGTATCTGTTGTTGATTGTTGTTGTTGATTCTGTTTTCTTTCACTGTGTCCCAACCCCCCTACCCTCTTCTCTCTCTCTCTCAACCCAACCGGTCAAGGCAGATGGCCGCCCACCCAGAGCCGGGGTCTGCTTTAGGTTTCTTCCCGTTAAAGGGGAGTTTTTCCTTCTCGCTGTTGCCAAGTGCTGCTCATGGGGGGAACTGTTGGGTTTCTCTTTCTGTAAATTAAAGAGTATGGTCTAGACCTGCTCCATGCAAAAGTGCCTTTAGATGACATTTTTCTGTGATTTGGGGCTATATTAATAAAAATTGAATTGAATTGACTATTTGACGTGAATCCATCTGAGACTCTTAAACCAGTTGCATCAATAAATAAGAGTTTTATAAAAACACTCACCAACAACATGAAGTTTAATGTGGAATATTTGTCTTGGCTGAAGTTGTGGAAATTCACAGGTGTAGACTCCACTGTCAGCCACAGTCGTATTTCTGATGATTATGGAGGCGTTTCCTGACTTCAGTCCATCTGCAAAATGTGAGACTCGTCCTTTGAACTGCTCATCTTGACCTGACTGAGTGCCTGCATTATACACAAACACCTCCTTCTGACCATCTTTCTTCCACTCAAACCTTTTAGACACAATGCTCTCATTGCTGCTGAGTGAACAGGGTAAAATGGCGTCACTTCCTTCTTTCACGATCACTTTGATGACATTTGGCTCTGGAAGACAAAAACATGTATTAATTAGTATGTTTACATGCAGAATAATCAGATGAAGACAAACATATGGAAGTTTGTTGTCATAACAACATATCAACTTTTGTTATAAGAAACTTTTCTTGTTTCTTGTCGTCTGGAACATTGTCTTGAACAAATCCTTTGCTCTCCCCTGAACATTATATGTCTGCATTTGTGAATATTTAGCTTTGTAAATTTATTACTAAATTTATTATTATTATTATTATTATTATTATTATTAGTTTTTCCAAAATGATGATGATCTTCATCACTGACTACGTCATCAGACTATCTCTGTCTGTCCATCAACACACAAATAAATATTACACCTGGTTGAACAAATGAGTGAGAGAAAGAAAGAGAAGCCAGAGAGAGCGCTGCAGATCAAAGAGGAAAACTGAACTAAACAAAGTCAAACTTAATTTACTATAATTCATCATGATTATTATGAACTAAATAAAAAGACATTAACAACAAATCTCTGAGCTCCACTCAGATAACAAGCACAACCAGCGTTCATCTACTATCCTGCAGAAATATCACTGTCCACAAATATAAAGCATGTTTGATACAGAAGATGGGAGTTTCCACAGCTGCTACACCATGAGGACGAGCCTCCACCTGTTTCTAGGTCTGATGGATCATTATAGATACTGTAGAAAAGGTCCTGATGTGAACTTTATCCCAGTAAGAATATATGGCTTCATTATAGTAGTAAAGATTTCAGTGTTTCTATCAGAGGACTGTTGAGACTAAACTGATGTCTCGTTAGAGCTCTGAGTCCTGATTGGCTGAGACACACAGACCTGCCAGAGGTTAGTTGGACTGCAGGTTATCAGGAGGACACAGGCAGCATTAGACCTCAGCAGAGCCTCAATCCATCACCAGTCCTCTTATACTGGTTTCTGTCTTGTTGGGACTCGTGTGTAAAAACTGAAGAAATACGAGGTTTCTGCTGATCGACCTTTATTACAGTCACGTCTTCTACACTTCACAGAGCTGTGGTGGTTTTTTCTGTTGTGGCAAGTCTACGTGCTTTCATAACCCGCTTTGTAAGGTGAAGCGCGAGAACACCGACCTGGACTTCATGATGCATTCAAGTGCACCTCGTAAACTCAGGAATCTATCTTCAAATTGGCAAGTCGGTCGTTTAAAACCTGAAAGCTGCTTTCCCCCCCTTTTTTGTTGTTGAAATACATATGTCTGTCATTACTTTCTTGTTCTGTCACTACAGCATCTTTAATACTTAGATGCTAAAATCATAAAAAAAAAAAAATATCCCATTGATTTCTACATACCAACACAACAATTAAAAAAATTCTATTAAATAAATATCTTCATTTTCAACTTTAACTGCAGCATTTATTAACAATACATTCAATAAGGTTGGAGTCCAGTGGGATCCCCTCATCTTTCTCTCAATCACTTTCTTGTTTTCTTTCTTTCTGCAGAATTTGTGTGTGTGTGTGTGTGTGTCCAGATCCCATATAGTACATCAGCCCTCCCTGCACCAGTAACGAGGAGCAAACAAAAAGCAAAAATGAACAATTTATCATAAATCAGTCAGTAAAGCAGGTACTATGAACAGTTCTGCATTTAAACAGTCTGAAAAAGGAAGTGATATAGCAAGCACTGCAAAAAAGTTACAGAAATAGTTCACCGGTAATGCACAACATATGTCATCACACTGTTGCAGGCTTTTACTTTAGAAACAAATGCAGTCTCACTTTATTCACCAGTATGTCTCACACAGGTGTCTGATGTCAAATATCAACATCAGGCACCTGTAAAAACCTGGCATCAACTAGAACTGAAGACTTCAGATTAAAATATCTACATATTGCACATTGTATAGTTTTATCTGCTGACTGTCAAAACCAAGTAACCCAGACTGACACAGACCTGCTCGGTCCCATCAACATTAATAAACACATATCTGTGAACAATTACAATACAGTGTGTTATCAACCATTTATCCAGAGTTTGAATACGGCTAAATAGGCAGGGGTTAAAGTAAAGTGTTATAGAAAAGTTGAAGAAATGGAGATGGAGTGAGGTAAAAATGAAGGCCAACATTGTTAGGAGGACACAGGCAGCATTAGACCTCATCAGAGCCTCAATCCATCACTAGTCCTCTTATACTGGGTTCTTGCTTGTTGGGACACGTGGGTAAAAATGAAAGTAATAAGACTTTTCTGCTCAAAACTCATTTCAGTCACGTCTTCTACACTTCTGAGAGGAAGCGTGTCCTGTCTACGTGATTTTTAAAACGATTTGTACTGCAAAGTATGAGAACACCGACCTGGACTTCATGGTGCATTCAAGTGCACCTCGTAAACCTATACTTGAATGCAACAGAAGATCGTTTAAATCCAGTTGTTTTCAGCAAACTCCACCATATTTTTTAAAACATGTTCCAAGTTCCTCTGTGATGATTTTCAAGCCCAAATCACCTGGTTTCTCTGCTTCCAGTTACCCACATGTTCCACCTAATCTCCACCTTCTTTCCACCTCTCATCAGTCTATTTTATAGAATAATCAATAAAGTAATCATATAATCTATCTAATATCTATCGATCTGAAAGACCAAACATAATAATATCAGAGAAAAACTCCTTCATACATAAGAACAAACAAATACTGAAACACGAGTTTAATGTTTTCTGCCATTTTCAAGTTATTTTATTTATTCATGTATTTTATTTAATGAATCTTATTGTCCTTGAAGCTTTGGGAATATTGTTCATCTGACATTCATGCCAAAAAATCTTGCTGACTTGAGATTGAAAAAACTGAAGAGAGAGGACTCCAGTCTGATGTACTGGAGTTTAGTGATGACAATTTGATTCAAATAATCTGTTCATGTAGAACTGAGTGGGATGCTGTTTCTTATAAACTGATTTTAGCATCTGGTGATTAAAATGCTGCAGTAAAACAACATGGACAATCATCACAGAGATACGTAGAGACTCGTTATAAAATAATATGCTGACGTTTGCTAATAACAACTGCTGCTAACAATCTGATGTGATTATTTTATACAGTTTTGTAGATTATAATCTGTAAAATTGAACAGGGAATTGGATTTGTTTTGTTATGTGATTATTTAAAATACAATCAAGTAATGACAGACGTTTGCCTTTCAACAAAGGAAAATTAGGGATGAAAATGAACCTTTCCTGATCTTCGTGGTCATTCGAGTACAAATTTATGAGTTTACGAGCTGTATTTGAATATTGAATGATCAGCAGGTGCTGCGGTAAGAAAATCAAACTTTGATCTGTATTTGGTTTCCAATTTGCATAAATTGAAACTCTTATCGCTGCTCATTGATACTAAGGCGTCTGAAGCTCTTCATCACCAGCTGGTATTAGAAATGAATGACTGCCGGCTGCTTTTGTCTCTAATGAATCTTTCCTAACTGGACGCGATGCAAATGAACGAACATCAGATTGTCTCCGAGGTGAAGATGATGTGACCGCAGAGAAACAAAACATTCAATAAAGTAAAAGATAAAAACATGCAAAATATTGCATAACTCTGAGATAAAAACTCAGTTTCCTTCCTTAGTGAAGGCAACACATATCTGTAACTTTATAATTCAGTTTAATTGTCAATTTAAATAGTTTTCTTACCGTCACCAAACGTTACTTCAAACCCAGTCAGGAGAGAGAACAACACGAAAAGAAGAAGCTTCATAGTTATCAATGATGTCTGAAGATTAAAAGTCACTCAAACGTCACTTAACAAGGCCTTCACGAGTCGTGACTGAATAACGGTCTCACCCGAAAATACTTTTGGTTTCACCGGCAGCAGCAACAACACCGCTGTCGCTACTGCTTCCTACTTTATTTTACACATTTCATCTGTAACTATGTAAGACACAAAACGAAACACAAATCCTCATTGATTGATTGATTGATTGATTGATTTGACCTGCACTGTATCAACAGAAGCTAAACCTTTTCAGTGTGGTTTCCTCAGAATAAAGTATTGAAGTATTATCTCCATAAATCTGCAGGATTAATGGAGCCTCACAGTTGTTATAATATATCTGGTGGTTGTAACTTTCCTGTTTGAGTTTATATAAAGACTCTTTTATCACATTTGAACTACTGTAGGCAGTTCAAATGTGATGCACAGCATATGTGCACAGCATATGTCATCACACTGTTGCAGGCTTCTACTTTAGAACCACATGCGGTCTTTATTCACCAGTATGTCTAACACAGGTGCCTGATATCAAATATCAACCAATGTGAATGTAAAAACAAATCTTTAGTAGAACAACTGGCAGCAACTAGAACTGAAGACATCAGATTAAAATGTCTACATATTGCACATTGTATGATTTTATCTGCTGACTGTCAAAACCAACTGACCCAGACTGGCACAGACAGTGGTCCTATCAACATTAATAAACACATATCTGTTAACAACTACAATATAGTGTGTTAAAAACCATTTATCCAGAGTTTGAATACTGCTAAAGGGGTTAAAGTGTTATGGAAAGGTTGAAGAAATGGAGATGGAGTGAGGTAAACATGAAGGCCAACATTGTTTGTTCTACATAATCAGCCAGCCCTTAGTTATGCTGCAATAGGACTAGACTGCAGGGGGACTTCCATTGATGCACTGAGCTCCTCTCTCCTCTTCTCCATCTCTATGTATTTTATTACTATTAATGCATGTTACTAACTTTACTTCTTCCCCAGAGTTCTTAATGCTTTCTGATCCACAGGAAGCTCCATAAATCATAAACCATGCTGGTGTGTTGGTGTCCTTCTTCTGCCCTCTGCCAGATGTTCCTGCTGTTGCTGCTGCTTGTTGATTGTTGTTGCTGCTCTCTTTCACTGTGTACAACACCCCTCTCCCTCTTTCTCTCTCTTTCTCTCTCTCTCTCTCTCTCTCTCTCTCTCTCTCTCTCTCTCTCTCTCTCTCTCTCTCTCTCTTTCTCTCTCTCTCCCTCTTTCTCTCTCTCTCAACCCAACCGGCTGCCCACCCAGAGCCAGGGTCTGCTTTAGGTTTTTCCTTACCACTGTCGCCAAGTGCTTGCTCATGGGGGGAACTGTTGGGTTTCTCTTTCTGTAAATTAATGAGCGTGGTCTAGACCTGCTTCATGTAAAAGTGCCCTGAGATGACTTTGTGTTGTGATTTGGCGCTATATAAATAAAATTGAATTGAATTGAAAAATGAACACTGACAAATATAAGATTACTGAGACAGGTGCCAGATGGTCTGTGATTGTCATGATGTGTTTGAGATCTCTGGTATGTGAAAGGAAGCAGCATGAAGTCTGTCTCATCTCTGGTGGAGACCTGCCTGATGATGTCTGTGGTTATTACTGTACTTTTGAGTGAACCTATCCTCAAAGAAAAGTGCTGTACAAATAAAGTTATTATTAGTATAATTTATAAGGACATTAAATATCAGATAGATTTACCCACCAGCTGTCCTTGGACCTGAGAGCTCTGTCTGGTTGATGAGATAGAAGCAAGTCACGATTTTAAATGTATTTTATAATGGACAGGTAGCCAGTGAATGGAGTGATATGATCAAACTATTAAGATAAGCTGGAGCTGCTGGATGGATTTTGGGGCAGGAGTGTAATGCCCAGTGTGTGTTTCCTCACATTTGATGCTTTTGAGACTTATACCTGACTGATAACAGTTGAAGAGTTGTGCAGCAGACACTCTGCTGTGTCATGTAGATGAATATTTTAACCACAAGGTGGCAGCACTGTGATGTAGTTCACTGCAGGTTAAACTTGCTGCTGACAGTGTTTACATGCAGGCTGCCTGAGAATAACCACCTGAAACTGACTGAGTTATGTTTTAGATACAAAAAGAAGAAAAATATGACTTTACCATAAAGTTACTATATTCAAGTATAATTATTAGTTATGATTAATTAGCCCTTTTAGTGAATTATGATTTTGTTATATTGATTTAATTCAATGGAAAGACACCGCTCACATAAAGAACTAAAGAAACTCTCCACAGCACATGGTTGGTAGCTCTTGTTAACAAATAAAGCTGTAAATCACAAAGATTGAATGTGTATTTTAGACATAATTAACTTACTGACATATTTCACTGTGACATAAAATTCTACTGAAGATGTATTAACATATGATCACACTGTTAATGTTGTTTTTTGTGGAAAAAAACATATTTGACACAAATTGAAATTAATAGTATTTTTAATATGAGCCTTAAAACATTTCTGTAGGGAATCATCATTCTGTAGAACATCATCATTTGATAACATCACAAACAACAAAGCAAAACAATCCCAATCACATTACTGACACAGTCCTTTATCATCAATACAGACAATTCAAAAAGAGGTCAAACATACATGTAAATGAGAATAAAGTCAATTAACAAAGCTTCCATCAAATCTTTTAAATGACACTTTCAGTCAATCTTTCCTTTTAAAATGAATTAATGAGAAATCCTCTCACTTGAGAGGAACAGTGAACAAACTAACAGATCAAGTTAAAATTTTGTGCAGTATTTCACATTATTTCTTGTCCATTACTGTGTTATGCGTGAATAAGTCAACATTAAACCTGTTTTTCTTGCTGTAATCATTCTTCCTTTTCATACTGACTATTGCACTTTCAACGGTTGAATTATGGGGAGCTGTTCTTTAGGATCAATACGCTGATAACAAAAACTAAACCAGGCTAAAAAGGGGAAAGTGATTTCAGATTGTTGAAGACAGAGTGAACCCATCATGTTGGCTGATTAGAAAGTTAATGTTGTCCTTGATAGTTGAAAAATGAGTCTTCAAACTTGTGATTGGTTTATAATTTGAGAAAACATGATTTATATAAGGCTCAACCCATTCGCAACCATGACAGTGTAAAAGAGAACTTTGTGGATCGTCCCCTGGTCCACAATTTGTGTTCTCAGTATCTTTAATATAACACGCCCCATATTTGCATGAACCTCCCCTTACAAGAATGCAAGAGTACCATTGCCTAAGAGCACTAGTACTAATCTTGTAAGTCTTGTATTTCTCCAGCAAATGTTCAAGGTCCTACAAATACCCATTGGTGGTCCTTTTAATTGAATCAACATCGTCTGATTCATGTTTTCCAGCCTGAACATTCAGCCTTGCCTCATGGATCCTCATCTGGAGGTGGAAGGAGGCTCCATTGACCCAGATTTTGAACCCTCTGGTGCTCATCTGTCCATCATACAGCAGGGAGTTTTTGAGGCTGTTGAGGTGGTCGTTCAGCTGTGCTTCTAGTCTCCGTAGTTCCTCCAGCAAACGCTGGTCATCATTAATGTATGTGTGACAGCGCGTCACAGAAAGTGACATTGTGTCCCGAACAGCTGAGGCTTTCTCTTCACCAAATACACGTCGGAGCAAGATGTATGTATCAGGACCTGCTTGTTGGGAGCTCTTGACGGCTATCTCCATAATCATGGAAATCACCAATGCTACGAATCCAACTGCATTTGGGACTGAAGTCAGTCCTCCCATAGCAGTTCCCAGCTTTTCAACGTAGCCTGGTACGCTGTTGAGCAGCTCATTGGAGTAGGCCTGTAGTACAGCACTGGAGTTGAGACCAGAGTATTCCATCAGGGACTCATCTATGCCGACATCAGGTAGGACGCATGTGCTCTTTAAAGCTCCTTCATACAATTTACACCCATCACGGCACGCTTGTGAGACTTCACCTCCCATGTTCTAAAACTTGATCTGTGAGGTTGAAAGAATGAGATGTATCCGACAGACTGAACCTCGGCTAATTCAGAATGTTCAGAAGTCCAGACTCATATGTAGCCGGGGAGACAACACCAGGAACCAATGAGGTCTCTGTAAAGTTGGGTGTATTTGATGATCCGTCCCTGATATCTCACTGTGTCCAAGGTCCACTGTTAGAGCTAAAATCAAACATTTAACTCAGACAGAGAGGCTACACCATGTATAAACCAGATCTGCAAGTGTATTTTGTAATTAATATAATTTTCTTCAGTTTCAGAGAATACTAATGACTCTCGTGATCTCCTGACTTTTCCTGAAGCACAACCAGAAAGTCAATTTTCAAGTAAGCTGTCAACTCTCAATCAACACCCACACAGCAGACATCAAAGCTACTAAAAGTCTTCAAATCTTATTAATAGAGCAACAATTTCCAAAATGATCACCAGAACACTTATTACTGCACCTAAATTTAAAGATTGAGACCATAATAACTTGTTATAAAAACTGACTGACTTAGTATTTCATGAGAGAAGTTGACAGACAAGTTTTTTTTAATGGGAGTCAGTTGGAGCATGTTGTGATTTTTGTAAATATTTATATTTTTACATTTTATTTAATTGTCTTTTTCTGTTTATATTTATTTTTCACTTTTATTCTTACATTACTGGAATCTCTTTAAATAAGTATGTCATAAATCATTGATTTTAATTTGCTGTGTACTCATAGAAGTCCAGAGTGATATATGGCCCAGATGACACCAGGAACCAATGAGGTCTCTAAAAAGTTGGATGTATTTATTGATCCGTTCCTGATGTCCCAATGTGTCCGAGGTCCACTATTAGAGCTAAAACCAAATACCAAACTCAAGTGCAAATATGTTTTGTAATTGATATAATTCTCTTCAGTTTCAGAGAATGAATCCTAATGACTCAGGTGATCTCCTGACTTTTCCTTTAGCACCACCGGAAAGTCAATTTTCAAGCAAACTGTGAATCACAACTGTCAACCTACAATATGAACACCTACAAGATAGACATCAAAGCTACTAAAAGTCTTCAAATCTTAACGAAGAAAATGATTTCCAAAATGATCACCAGCACACTTATTAGAAGTTCTGAATGTAAAGATTAAGATCATAATGACTGAAAAAAAACTGACTGACTGACTTAGTATTTCTCCATTAGTGTTTCAACATCTGAGTGTGGAAGGAACAAACAGTGAATGTTGAAAACAGCTACAAGAGGGCAGACATGAGACAAAGTGAAGTAGAAACACAAGATACACACTGACAGAAGAGACGATGTCAGAGTAAAGACACACAAGTGGATAAAAGCAGCTTGTTATTTGCAGCTCTAAACATTGTGACATCCTCTATCATGAGTCATGTGTCTCCCGCGCATACCGACCAAAAACCACAAACACACAAATCCCACAAACTGCATGTTTGTGTGCGTATATTTGCTCATGTGTGCAGGTGGTAAACACACCTTATGAGTGACACGTGCTCCAGCCATAATGTGGATTAAAGGTCTTTATTTCTTCTAGTTTTCACAAAATATTTCTTGAGATAAATGTCTTCTCACAGAGGCTCATGTTGTGCTAATTCAAAAGTAAATACAGGCATGACATTCACCAGGGCTGTGTTTATCCTAAGTGATTTTGCCTCTAGTCTGTTTCTTGGCTGTTTATTTATTTATTACATTATTTCATGAATCCTTCAACAACAAAAAACATGACATGTACATGATAGTTTCTTAGGTATAACTCATGTTTCCATTGTATTTATAGTGTTGGTTCTTTCTCCTAATCCTGCACTCTTCTCTGTTTCTTCATCCTCACCTCTGATGTTTGTCTTGAACCTGTTTGGCTTTGATCCATCGCAGCAGGTTTCAATGCGTTCCAGTGCAACAATAGGTAAACCGCAGTCTGCCACATGCTGAATCCACCGCGCCCAGTGGATACGACGTCGAGCTCTCTCATATTTCTGTTATTGTAACAAAACCAAACCTGAGTTTCAGTAGGAGAGGTGTATTTTGTGAGGTAAGGCTCATTTTGGTCACTTCCTTAAAGGTTGAGAGTTTTATGTTTGGGGAGATGAAGATTAACTGAATGAAAACAACATTTACTGACACAAGTAACATCATAAAACATTCCTAAGATACTCTAGACCAGAGACCATAAGAGAATACATTGACAGACGTCAAGAAAAACTAAATAACATTATTGCAATTGTTCATTTCTGCCACCATGTTGATTAATCTGCTGCTTTAACTCCCTCCACTCTTCTGGTTTCAGGTTTTCCAGCCTGGCTGTAGTAATTCAGCATCAGCAAGGTCCAACACTGATGTTGGTGATAAAAGCTCCAGAGATCTCACAGAGATCTCATAATAAAGTTGTTTTTATAGTAAGACTATAATGTGATTGAAATAATGTAATAATCAATAAAATAATAAAATAAAACATCATGGTGAAAGCTTGATGTTGATGGTTCAGGATGTTTTTACCCACAAAAGTCTCCTCCTCTCCAAAAACAAAAGTACACACAGATTAAAATTGTTAAAATACTAATTAAAGTCTGTTTCAGCGGACTTCCTGGAGGGGCTGTTAGCCAAGCTGCTGCTAAAGTTTGCCCAGTTTATTTCTCTGATAACTTAAGATCCAGACGTCCAATGACTAAAATCCTTCTTGCGGCTAAAAGATCAAGTTAAAAACCAGCTAAATTTATCATGAAAATGTGGCTTCAAACTGAATAAAAGTCAATTTCTAACAGTTTGTGTGGAACAAGCACAACAAAGCCCATGTATTATCTTGTATGTGTGTAAGTTACTCTTTGCTAGACGTCATTGTAGCGGACAAACACGGCACCGACGCTTGCATCTTGTGCACTATACTCTTTGGTAGAGGAGGTATGACGCCATCGACAGGCCACCAAATGAAACGGTCCATTACTTTGATTAAATTAACAGATTTCTCTGGGTTTGAAAACTGTTGGAAACATCTTGTTGTTTTTACACATTTTAATGAGGAATCATTAAAGAGCATAGCTTTAATTTCCCCCCTCATCAATCTACACTCAGTAAACCCAACTACCAGCAAGAATATATGACTCTATCGTTAATAACTAATTTCAGTAACCATCTTATCAGAAAAGAACATCTTGTCTGAACCTGGCTTTAGACTGATTCCTGTTGGTTCTAAACTTCTTCCATTTGATAATCATTGAGGCCACGGTGCTCCTGGGAACGTTGGGAGCTTTAGAAACATTCCTGATAAATCCTGTTATCAGTTAAACCTATTAACACACAACTTGTGGAGGAACTCAGATAACTGCTGCTCTCCACCCATTCTGTGCTCGTTTGTCAGCATGTAGAATGAAATGTGTCTGTTTGCAGTTAGTTTACTAAAGTGTGAATGCTTTGACACGTTTTTTACATTAGAACTTTGTAGTTTTTTAATTGAGTGAATCGTTTTTGTACTAATTTAATTTTTTTATATATTGTTCAGTTATTGTGATGATGTTGCATCAGTTCCCTTTATCTGAGACACATTTATCCTGAGGGACAGCATGAGAGTGACCTTCAAACGGTTTTTAACACTTGCCCTGATCGATGCTTCGCCATCATTTTTGTCACGGTGGTCTACAGAGACTTCCTTGGACTTCATGTATTGGTTGTTGTCCTGACATTGGTGTGTGAATTGTGGAAAGCTCCTAGATTCATCGCAAGGAAAATGAAAGCAAACAGGATGCAACTGTTTTCCTTTTGTCATTACAGGTTATTGAGTGTAGATTGATGAGCAAGAATGGCAATTCTGTCTATTTAAAATGAATTCTACAACACAAAGTGTACAAAAAAGGTTTTTTTTTTTAATCCACTGTATTGCGCCTGGTATTATAGACTTTTTTTGACTAATTTTAATTCTAATACTGAGTCTCTTTTTAACATTTCTATGACATTTTTTTCACCAAAAGTTTTCTCTAAACCCATCTTTCCTTACAGCTCAGTTCCCAAAGCTATTTACATAAAACCTGCATTATTAATGACCACATACTCTGATTGGCCCCCGTCCTCATCCGCAGCCAGTCAGAATACCACCTAATGTATAATGCAGCATGTTTACCTGGAATAATGTCTGCAGTTGGAGACTTAAGACAGTGTATAGCGTCTATGAATGAAGGGAAGAACCTGCTGTTGCACCGTTGAGGCTTTAAAGGGATGTTTAAGAACGATAAGATTCCTCACAGAGTAAAGGTCTTTTTTTTAATGTGGCTAGCTTAGCTTTAGCAAAGCTTCCTGCAGACTTGACGTGATGTAGTAATGTTTTCCACAAGTCCAGCCCTTTAGGTTTAGTTATAACACCTACAAAGTTCAGTAAAGTTCAGATTTAACAATGGTTGAGGTCCTGAATTGAGGTTGAGGTCCCTCCATGAGACTTAAAAATGTTTTTGACTTCAGACATGAGTCTAGAAAAACAGGTTAAGTTCAGACAGGCAGTGGTGAAGGTCAAGGGTCGAGTTCAGGCGGTGAACATGGATAGTAGAAGATCTATCTGTGTGTGTGTGTGTCAGGACTGAAACGCTGCTGCTGCCTCAGGTGACATTCCAGCGTTAAACCCTCGGTATGAAGGAATTCACTCTGCGTTGTGAAACTGGCACAAACATTGGCAGCGAAACACGCAGAGGCAGAGAGAGAGAGAGAGAGAGAGAGACTGAAAAATAAGATAAATAAGGAGTTTTTAACTGCAAATCATAGATAACATGTGGATAACTATAGACTATATATTGTTTGTTGTTTTACATTATTATGCTTAGTGTAAGAGCTGCTCTTGTTTATCAGAGGCTTTGTATGTAACATCCACACTTTACCAGTCCTCACATTATGTTGTCAGCTATTTGTTGATTGTTGTCATGTTGTTGTTGATTGATGATCTTTCTTGTCTCTATGCAGTGCAGGCTTGTTTGTGTCGTAATATTTGTCCTGCTTCCAACTTTTTGCCTGCACAAGCACAACGGATGAAAATGAGCCTTTCTGGCTAAAACTGGCATATTTTGAGAAATGTTATTAATATGCACTCTCCCTGTAATAAAATAAATCAAATAAATAAATAAAATAAATAAATGTCTCCTCTAAAAAACAGTGTTGCACCAGTTCAAAATAGTTTGAAAGTTTCAATCTGCCTCAGAACGCTGGGAGGACAATACACCAGGTTTCCTGCTGTACACACACACACACACACACATTCAGGTCAAACACAAAGTAGAAACACAGGTTCTACATAAAAAGAAAAAACAGGACTCACGGGACACACAAGGTTCAAAACACAAACTGTCAAGGACGCTTATAGACACACACACACACAGAGTCATACATGTATGCAGACACTCCCCCCCAAAAAACAAGCACAAACACACTCCAGGTCTGATACTGTATGTAAACAGACACTCAGTCAGCAGAAAATAGCAGTGAGAGGCAGGAAGAGCGCTGCATCCTGAAGATAACATCGAGATGCACAAACAATCAGATTCTCATGTGGCTGCAGGAAATGCTGCTGAAGCATCCAAGCCGGACATGCTGTAATGTTTACTCACATTTCTCAGTAAATTTTGAGAATACGATGAATTTTAGGAATTAAATGAAGACTACATTTGTTTCTTTTATGTGTCTCTGACACATAAGCTAAGCCTCCGTGTATATATATATGTATATTATTACCTTTTCTTCTGTCTGACTTCCTCTAATATCTACATGCACACGTGGCATTTCATATTCCTCTAAGTCTATTTATATTAATCATATTTAATATTTGATATGTTGTATACTGTACCAGTCAAAGGTCTGGACATGCTTCTTCATTCAAGGGTTTTTCTTTTATTTTGATTAGTTTCTTAATTGTAGATCAATACTGAAGACATCAAAACTACGAAATAACACACAAGGAATCATGTAGTAAACCAAAATTTGATCTTGATTTATTTTATGTCCAAACTTTTGACTGCTACTGTATGTTTTTATTTACCTTTGCAGCACCAACCTTTTATACTAAAATCTTTTGTTTTTTTCTTTTTCAATCACTTCATTGTACACTTCCAACACAATTTTACACAGAATATAAACTACAATTTGTAACAACATAATAATAAATACAAAGTCCTCCAATTTAAACCACCAGATATGTGGTTTGATCATGTGACTCCAGAATGACACAAAGGATTTTACATTCAGAAAGTAACATTAAAATAACATTAAAGTAACACTAACTAAAGTAACAAGTAACTTAAGTAGTAAATAAAGTGTAATTCCTATTGCAAAAGCTCCATCCATCCATAAATAATCAATTATGGAGAAAGGATTGAAATATTTTACTTGAGTAAACGTTGCTACACCACAGTGTATAATTTATATATATATATATATATATATATATATATATATATATATATATATATATATATATATATATATATATATATATATATATATATATATATGTGTGTAGTGTTTATACAAGTTGATATTTAAAATTTTACTTAAATAAAAGTATTAACATCAAAATATACTTAAAGTACCAGGAGCAAAAGTAAAAGTTTATTTCAATAATTTCAATATATTATTGAATTATAAGCACTTATGTATTATTGTGTAAGTGCCACTAATGTTGCAGCTGGTGAAAGTGTTTTTAATATGAACGAATTTTAATGCTGCCAAGGAGCTTAATCTAGAATAATATATCATATTTTATTAGTTGATCATATTTTTATTTTAATGATCTGATTCTGCAAAGTTGTCAAATAAATTTAGTGGAGTGAAAAGTACAATATATATATAATATAGAAAATTAAAATACTCATGTAAAGTACCTTAAAGTTGTACTTAAATACAGTACATGAGTAAATGTACTGACATAATTAATGGTGGATTCTTTAGTACAAACTGAAGAGGCTACATAAAGCCACAGAGGTGAGTTTGGTTGATTGTGTGAATGTCAAATAAACAAAGAGTTATTTTCTACAGCCGACTGTCACAAAAGCTAGCGACAGTTTTCAAGTTTGAAACATGAAACAGGGAAGCTTGTGTTACCTCGTCTGACCTACAAACCACCTCCAGACAACGCAGAGTTTATAGTTTTGCCACTGTTAACTCAAGTGGATCAATAACTCTCTTAGACCACCCGATTCAAGCAGTGGTGGAAAAAGAAAAGTAAAAATGTGAATATAATAATGTAAAATTACTCCATTATATGTATACTACAGTAACAGTTCATAAGTATTATGCGCTTGATGTAGTTAAAGTAGTGGTTTGGTCCCTCTGACTGATATATTATTATATATGACATCATTAGATTATTAATACTGAAGCATCAGTGTTAGAGCAGCATGTTACTGTTGTAGCTGCTGGGGGTGGAGCTAGTTTACACTACTTTATATACAGTTAGCTAGTTTAGTCCACTGGTTCCCAACCTAGGGATTAGGGCCCCTCCAAAGGTTCAGCAGATATATCTGAGGGGTCGTGAGATGATTAATGGGAGAGGAAAGAAGAAAAAACAAAGTTCTGATACAAAGTTCTAGTCCAAGATGTCTGATTTCACATCGATCCTCCAATTACAGACTTGACAGTAGAATGCTGACATTATGATGATCCACAATAACACAATGACAAAGTCACTCTGTTAATTTTAGGGAAAAGCTCATTGATGAGGACATAGTTGGATTATAATTTACATTTTATATGCATAATTAATTCTTTATTTACATTTGGTGACTGCAGTTTGTCAGAGATCAACTGTGCTTCTCTGGCCTCAGCTCTGAAGTCCAACCCCTCCCATCTGAGAGAGCTGGATCTGAGTGGAAACAAGCTGCAGGATTCAGGAGTGAAGCTGCTGTGTGCATATTACTGTTGTAGCTGCTGGAGGTGGAGCTAGTTTACACTACTTTATATACAGTTAACTAGTTTAGTCCACTGGTTCCCAACCTAGGGGTGCAGCCCCTCCAAAGGGTCAGCAGATAAGTCTGAGGGGTCGTGAGATGATTAATGGGAGAGGAAAGAAGAAAAAACAAAGTTCTGATACACAAATCTGTTTTCAGTTTTTGGACTTTTTCTCTAATCTTTGATTTTTGCTGAAATATTGGATCATTTGAACATTTATTGAAATGAAAGCATGTGAGAAGTTTAGAGGTGGGACCATTAACAAGTAATTTAAATGTGATGCCGCTTTTTAGTCAAGGTCACAAGCCTATGTTGTTGGGAAGCATCAATATAATCTTAACAATGATTTGTGTTTTACTAGCTTATTGCGATTTAAATGTAGTGCAGTAAAATTACAATTTTTCCATCCAATCTGTCCTCAAGTAGAAGTATATAGTTGCATAAAATGGAAATACTCAAATAAACACCTCATAATTGTGCTTAAAGTATAAAGCTGCAATTTTCAATATTTTTCTTCTTGTCAACAAATCTCATGTTTGGATCCAAACCAACAGCAACACTGCAGTAACTTTAACTGTGCCAGAACTGACTCTATTTAAAACCACGCAGTTTATGAGCAATGATGCTATAAATCTATAAGCTATGAGTTAAGTTAAATCCACTGACTGTCATAACCAGTTTGGACTGTGAAGTGGAATTCAACACATTGCAGTAAAGACAGAAAACCAGCTACACCTCTTCCTCATAAACACCAAAGAGACAACCTGTAAATCTGTAACCACGACTACCCAACAAAAACATGGCATCCTGTAACTAGGGATACATGGAAAAAAAAAACCCAAACCGAAGCAAAAACAAAAACTAAGGCTACATGTCAAACAACCTGGCAAACCAGAAACCGGTTATTCACATTGAGCTCTTTGGTTAATAGTTTTGGGAGATTCCCGTCAGAGAGGAAGGTGGGTAATGATTGAATGAAACAGTCTGACCACTGCTTTGTTGTTGAAAAATTAAGTACATTTCCTCATAGTTCTCATTTTCAAACATTACTTTTTATTTAGTTTTAGTTTAGTTTTTAATAAGTGCTTTGTCTTCTTGATATTTGGGCCTTTCAGGACTTTCTTCTTCCTGAGTTTAATCTGACCAATGACAGGAGAAAACAACATATCAAATATTAATGAAAGGCATTAAAACAGAATATAAAAGCAACACAAGTAAAAAGACATATAAAATCAATTAAAAAGTGTTAAATTTGGAAGCTAAAAAGGGAAAAGACCAGATAAAATTTAGATTAGCGGGTTCCTGATGTTTCTATGTAATAATATCAGTGTTTTTCTTCATGTGGAGTACTTAATAAGGCTGATACAGTATTGGTCGGGGCGTCATTTGGTATTTTATTTTGTGGCTGGAGGGCACACACATAACTTTCTTTTGTTTTTTTGGCTGGAAATGTTTATTCAGGCTTGTTAAGCTAACAGTAAAAATGTTATAATGTACACAAAGGTATAATGTTGACATGTATTAATGCAAAATTGAGCCTAAAAACAGAATTCAGTGTGCACGTGAACCCGGCTTTGCTTCCTTCACATAAATAGATATTTTATCAGGATTTGTGTCATGAATGATGGATTTTTGTCGTCTCCCAGCCCAGTTTTGGGACTTTATTTGCGCACAGTTTCTTGAATGCCCCATTGTTCATATTTCTGTCCCTTGTCGCTTTTATTCTGTCACATTGTTCGTGCCGTGGCCTGCGACCTGGACTCTGGGCTGGATTTCCTGACAGGAAAACATACAGAGGCTCAGAGGGGAAAAGTGATCCCTGAAGTGCCCCGACGCACACAGCTCGAAGCACGGCCAGCAAAACGTCCTCGTTCTACTGACCTACTAGAAACAGCGAGACAAGTCTTTGCATCACTTGTTCATATTTAATAAAAGACAACAAGTTCTGTTAAGAGGAACTTTATGAATCCAAAAAGTTCTGAATACTGAAGAAAGTTTCCATTTGGGGTTGTTGTGTGATCAGAATTGGATTATTAACTCATCAGTATCAAGTGACCTAAACACTTTGATCACTTTGATGTAATTCAGACTTTTCATAAATGTGTTTTTATCAATAAATACAACAGTGTTTATACATAAAACTGAAGCACAGAATCAAAACACTAAAAGTTAAATATTTTTCTGGTGTTTCATCACAGTGAAAATGTGGAAAAGTGTGTTATGTGCAGGTTGGTTTGACAGAATAAATATAAATTATAATAAGAGAGTGCAACAGGATTCACTTGTATACTGTAACAGGTAGAGAGACACATTTCTATCATGTTTAAAACCATTTTTTGTTTTCCATTTGAGTCAATAACCATTTTTACCCTTATTGTCTTTTTGTGTTTGTCATTTATTGTTTTTTTTTGTGTGTGTGAAATCCATCCAAATGTTTTTATTCACATTTTCAAGTTGCACAATTTGAACAAAAATAAACCTGAGTGGAAATGTTGAATATTCAAAAAAACTCTATGTATTGCAAAAACATGTTTACTCTCTGCTGAGGTGGAAAACTTTGTGTATCAATTAAAAGCAAAATGTGACAAAGTGCAATGAAAACAGATTTAGTGAATAAACGTTAATGAATCATGTGAACAGATGAAAACTATGATCTGTGTGGAGGAATGAGGAGACGTTAACGCTCCTAAAATTAAAGAAATGTCATATTTCCATCACATTTTTTAATTGTTTTTCACTGTTTGAGCTTCGACTGCTGCTCTTTTAATGATGTCATCTCTTTTTCTTCTGTAATAGTTTGATGGCAGTGATCTGAGAATCACCAACTGTTCATCTACTAATATTCACATAAAGTGGAAGGAAATGTGCATTAATTAAAACATTTATTTTGCTGATATCCTGGAAATGTCCATTATATTTCAGTATTCTGATGCTCCATTATTGTGTGAGTTTAAAACCCCAAATCTCTGATATACATCCTTTTAGATGAAGACTAATGAGGTCAGAAATGAACTGAGGTTTGAGGTAAAAATATGTTTAAATTACAAAATGTTTCCATGAAGATTAAACTCTGAATTCGTATCTTTTTCTGTATTTTAATTAACATGCCAACATAAAGTTCTTCTCTTACTGTCTGTGAGACTAAAAGCTTGAAGAACTCCTTTGTTTTGGAGTTTAAGTTTTCTGATGAAGATGATGATTTGAACTGTGAACAAAACATCTGTGAATAACATCTGTGAACTTCAAACTTTTTGTTTTTATTAAATTCTTAAAGTTCATCTTACAAATTAAGACCAACTGAAACACAGAAGTTCACATTCTCCAGCAAATAAAACATATCGTACAAATAAAATATCAAACAAATCCATTTGTTTCCTTATAACAACCCAAAGTCCTGACAGTCAGTTCATTTGCTTTATACAATATACTGTATTTACATACAGTCACATAAACATTAGACATAAACCAACAAACCAAACTGGTTCTGAAAGAAACCGTAAACAAAGAATGCACACAAAATGAAAACACGTATCAAAATAATCGTTATTGCTTTCAGTTTTCATTGCTGCTCCGTACTGAGGAGGAATTATTTGGAAAGTGATGAAAAACTACCGTTCATCAGCACAATTCATCACAAAGACAGTAAATAATACAAGTATTATTAACAGTATCTAATGTGTTTTAATTAACACTATGTACAAATTTACATATTTGAAAAAAACATCTGTAAAAAGTCAGATCTTAATATAATAAACTTATTTATGGGCATTACAGCTACTGCAGGGTGTAAAACTTCTCATCGCCTGCATCGCCTCAAACAAGCCCTTCAGTTTCTACATTTACACCTAATTTCCCAGATTTGTAATGAGATACAGCACCGGGAAAATCATCGCACTGCTTCTACTTCTACTATTTACAGCGAGGTTTGTTCCCTGTAGTCGTTACAGTTGTTTAAAAAGAGGCACGTGTGTACCTTTAATTAACACTTATTTTAAAGTCACTGGAGATATTACTGTAAACCTGAAGGCAGGATGATCAAGGCACATGTTGTACATTATAATACGGGAGTGTTAAAGGGACAAAACTGTTCAATGAAAGAAACAAACTTGAGGATGAAGAGCTTTTCTTCACATTTGGGTCTCTACACGTATCACATCATTCTTAATTCTCTAATTTTGATTAAAATGAACAAACATTTCTTTTACTTTTTGCTTGTTTTTTTTTAATCAAAAAGCAAAGTAGAAATCTGAAAATTAAAGCCCATTAAAAGTCGAACTTAAATAAAAAATATTTTTAAGTGTAATTACTAAAAATAATATTTTCATTTTTTATGTTTTCCTAGAAATTTAATTGGTGCGATACCAGCTGGGGGCCGGTTAGCCGTTGTTAGCCGTTGTTTTGTCTCTTCCTTTATGATTCTGCTCGTTCAGTATCAACATTTTTGCAACTTTCCAAATACGTTAATTAACATTTTCTCATTATATTGAGAGAAAATGTATTTATTACTTATTCAGCAGCATTACGTTTCTAATTACACGTTTTTGCTGTTGCAATTTAGCCATATATGAACGAAAATGAAAAATGAATTCCTACAGGAGGAGATGCTAACGTTAGCTAGTCTCTCGTCTGTGCAGCGTGTGATGAACACAACACTGAACGAGAGGAGCAGCTGATGAATCAGCAGGTGTTTAAAAGTAACGTGCTACGCTAACTAGCCTCCACTCTCTGAGTGGATTCACTGAACAGCTTGATGGGCCCGAACAAATCTGTTTGAAGGCACAGACTCTGATATCGCTAACAGTGCATAACCAGTGTTACATCAACTGTTTGAAAAAGAAGGAAAAACTTGACCACAAATATGTGAAAAAAGGTTTCATCCTCTTTTTAAATAATAAAAAAATCTGCAGAATCATCATCATTTATATTTCTTTACACAAAAAAGTGAAATTATAGTTCGACTTTAGGGTGATTTTAAAGTCTTTTACAGCTTTGCCGTGAATCCGTGAAGTATAAAATTATCAGGTGTTTACTGAGTGTACTGAAGACAAAGGCTCCACTGAAAATTTTTATTAAATTGTTAGTCTGAACGAGCAGTTTAATTTTTGGTAAACAACAAAAATTCACACTTTCTTTAAACCGAGGGCGATTTGAAGCAAACAGTTCAGCTGCCATGTTAAAACCTGACAGATGTGTCTGTTGGACGCTGATTCATATAAAACATTTGAGACTTTTAGTGTCAACCTTTCTTCTTTCTTTTTGAAGTGAGTTTCAAAAATCAGATCAATTTCAATGAATAATTTTGTAAAAGTACAATTTGTTTCATGTGTTTTTGTAAACCATGACTCCACAAAGAGTCACAACCGAATGTACTTGAAACACATGATAAAAAGAGGTGACGTGGTTTCAAGAATCACACAGGAACAGATGAAGGACTTTATAAAAACAAACCAAGGACACTTTTCTCTACTACAAACATGTAAAAAGAGACTCAGAGAGGGAAGGCGGTCTGGATGAGAACGTTTACAGATGTTGCGTCTGAGCTCATCAGTTTAATTCGAGCTCTTGAGCTCAAAGCGGCTGTACACCTGCTTGGATTTCATCTTGTTGTAATGGTTCACCAGGTCCAGCTTGCTGTGGCCCAGTGTCATTCGCTTCTGGTCGTGCCGGCTCATCAGTATGGGCGGGGAGAGCGGCGGCGGCGGGC